>JAMGZB010000007.1:0-1200000 GCA_024713795.1 Morchella sp. 2015-shanyang
CCTAACTAACAGAGGTACAAGTGGACGTCGCCTTTTTGTATCGCGAAAGCACATACGTCCCCGACTATACACCACTAAAGCTGGAAATCCTGAAGCAATATCACGACGCCTCGTTATGACACCCCTAAGAAAAACCTTCAATCGATTAAGAGTGATTATTATTGGCCATATATGCGACTATATTGGTCAAGACATTCGAATTGCTTATACCTGCCAAATGGAGAAACCAACGACGCATTTAAAATTTGAAGATTGACCGCTACCTATCCCGCGAAGAACCCCTGAGAGAGATTCTACGACTTCACATGCGCTCACCGAAAGCGAGGATACGACGCTATACTCCAGAAGTAGGGACCGATCGACGAAGATGCTACCACCTCCCACCTCGCAATACCACTTAACGCTAAGAAATGAAACCTTAAACTATACCTACAACATGTTTAAACCGACGTACGCCATCATGCTTATTCGACAGTGACCTACATGTACCAAGTTCAAATCCTTTCAGACACAAGATTTTAAGATTGCTCAGTGATGTTGATGGCCTTTTCACCCTTTAAACGACGGCCAGACTGAAAGGTTAAATGCAGTGATGGAACAATACCTCCGTGATATGCTATTTTATCAACAAGACGACGTAAGTTTTGCTACTAACGGCAGAGAGTTTGCAGCTTAATAACCAAGATCACTTACTAAAGCTACCCCCTTCTTTGCCAATTATAGTTATCATCCTCGATTATCGACTAAAACCCGGTAAAACCCCGCCTACCTTGATGCTCTAATTTCGGCGAAGAACGGGAATGAGAACGATTATTTACGGACACAATTAAGAACGGCCCAAGACCAACAAGAAAAGTCGGAACGAAACAGATCTGCCCCCGATACGAAGTGATATCGTTTGCTTTCAAAGAAAGAAGATCCTGACAAAGACGGGCAGTCAAAGAACCTGACTGAAAAGACCAGTGACCTTCCCTGCTCGGTGAGGCTATCACCCTACGCCTATCGCTTTGAACCTCCTCGATGAAGATGACTGCCTTCCATGCTTTACATTTCGACTCGCCGATCCCAGAAGATGCCAAACGCCACCGCCTATTATTGTTGACCAAGAAGAGAGTCATGTGGAGAGATCTTGACCAGAGATACTATGGGAAACAAGTGACTTCAAGATGTTAAGCGTTTGACCGGATATACAAACCCCACGCGAGTCATGAGATCACGAACAAACTGTCATTGCCGATACCTTCCATATACGCTTATCCCAGATAAACCGAGGAGGTTATGTTCGCAGAGCTCACAGGCCATTTTCATGACAGACAGTAGAGGCTGATTTACAGAATGGACATCACATGGACGCAAGTCGAATAGGGGTCAATGTTTCATCAGACAAGAGAGTGAAATATGTGAAGGCTACGAGGGATGAGCCAGGCTTCTACGCGTAAGATTTTAGATATACAAGGGCGCCTACTTACGTTCTTTCTTTCTTTCCTTTTCTTTACGTTAACGCCTTCAGACTTAGCTCAAGAATATACCTTATAGTCTCTATTTCTCTAGTGACTATCGCTGTCCTTTTTATTTCTCCTTCATACTTTTTATATCGCAGACACAAGCAACTACTCGCGCTCGCATGAACGGTTACACCGCCACCCCCCCTCCTTGAGACTATCAGTATGGTCTCCTGGCCATATCGTACCCACTATTATGTACTAAGGTGTCTATCCAACTGCATGATATTTTGCAGACTCCTTATCGTATCAAATATTATATATCCTGTAATTGAGTGATGTCTTATGTCCCTGGAGTTCTTCTTAGCCCATGAACCACATAGAAAAAGCAACTGAAGATTTGGGCGCCAAGACCCTACCGTGATGTGCATGATATGTTATCGATGCAGATAAAATCCATATCCTACCTACTATTACCTAAAGATCATCATATTGTACTTTACTCACCACACTCCTAGCGAATATTATCGATACGTATCACAATACGGGATTATCGTTGAGAGCCTTGATCGGAATGAACGCGCTTCGGTGCTCTTGGGAGCAACAGTGCTATAAGACTACTACTGCCTAATCTAACCCTGTTTCACTAATTATAAACGGTATACAATATAGGAATATAGAAATCTCATTATGACCCCAACACCTACATGTTCGCGTCTGTGCATGTATGTGACGACTTAATCAACCAACCATAGACGTTTCACTTGCTCCCGGACCTCTATGATTGAACTATGTGATGATGTTGATATTCCGGCAGCGTTTCGAAGCATTTTAACTATCTCCTTAGTGGCTCCACAAGCCGCAGCTTGGAGAGCGTTACCATATCTCCCACCCTGAAGATTGACATCGGCGCCCGCGTCTAGAAGGATTTTGACTATCTCCTCGTTGCTTTTTGAAGCCGCAGCTTGGAGAGCGGTACCATATTTCCCCCCCTGAAGATTAACATCGGCGCCAGCGTCTATAATCACCTCTACTATCCTAGTCCTGCCCCAGAAGGCCACAGCTTGGAGAGCGGTACTATATTCCCCCCCCTGAAGATTAACATCGGCGCCAGCGTCTAGAAGGATTTTGACTATCTCCTTGTTGTTTTGGGAAACTGCTGCTAGGAGAGCGGTACCATATTCTCCCCCCTGAAGATTAACATCGGCGCCAGCGTCTAGAAGGATTTTGACTATCTCTTCGTTGTTTTTGGAAGCTGCAGCTTGGAGAGCGGTACCATATTTCCCCCCCTGAAGATTAAAATCGGCGCCAGCGTCTAGAATCACCTCTACTATCCTAGTCCTGCCCCAGGGGGCCGCAGCTTGGAGAGCGGTACCATATCTCCCTCCCTGAAGATTAACATCGGCGCCAGCGTCTAGAAGGATTTTGACTATCTCATTGTTGTTTTGGGAGGCTGCAGCTAGGGGAGCGGTACCATATTCCCCCCCCTGAAGATTAACATCGGCGCCAGCGTCTAGAATCATTTCGACCATCTCAGTCCTGCCCCGGTAGGCCGCAGCTTGGAGAGCGGTACCATATTCCCACCCCTGAATATTGACATCGGCGCCCGCGTCTAGAAGGATTTTGACTATCTCCTCGTTGTTACGGCAAAGTGCAGCTTGGAGAGCGGTACCATATTTCCCTCCCTCAAGATTAACTTCGGCGCCTGCATCTAGAAGCACTTTGACTATCTCCGTCCCGCCCCGGTAGGCCGCAGCTTGGAGAACGGTGCTGGGGTTCAGGTACATGTCACCAACCCTGCCGCACACTAAATTGGGATCCGCACGAGCGCCCGAGGGGGTTTGGACCACTGGCGCATGGTTGTTAAGCACCGCGTTGCAGAGAGTGTTCCGACCATCCACTATAAAGCTAATGTCCGCATCGTATTCTAATAGTAATTTTACCATTACCGCACTTCCTGAACGTACACTAGCATGGAGAGCGTTGTGTAAACCCGTAGCTCCACCACTCTTGAGAAGGGTCTTCGCCGAATCAACCATGCCATTGGCACAGGCATAATACAAGGCAGACCTCCCCTTCCGGTCCAACGAACGCACATCCGCCCCTCTAGCAACCAAGAACAAAACTGCAGGCTCACACCCAGACAAGGGCGTCAATGGGCCATGGCCCGTGCAAAACAGCCCGGGCAAAAGCTAACTGGGCCGGGCCAGGCCATGGAAAAAGACAAGTGGGCTGGGCTGGGCCTAGTATATTTACTTGCCCGGGCTATTTAGTGAAGCCTGGGCAATAATGATATGAGACCTATCTCATTTACGGGTTCTTGCCTTTCTACATCCGGGCATGACTCACAAAAAATATGATATGGTAGAGGTTTCCGGTTTTATATACAGTGAGTCATCTCTCGTTTTAGGGAGATGGACTCTATATACTTCATCGTCTCTTCTACGATAGCCTTACATACATCTCGCACAATGGCTTCTTCAGATTCAGAGCTTAGTGATTATGGTGGTTTATCTCTGGATGGAGAAGAAGTTGATAAACTAGTTGACAATCCTGGCTCTTCAGCGCTGGCTCCTCCGGTTCTACTTCCACAAATATCAATCCTACCCCTAGACGAGGATCCAAATTTAAACCCACCGGGCCTGCCAGATAAAACAAAGCGTAAGAGAAAGAACAATTCTCCAAAGTCATGGGTATGGGGAACAGTAGAGAGTCCGCATGGGATTGTAACTCTTGTTAATGGCGTACAGTGAGTATATTTGCAAGCCTGTAATCAGAAACTCGTATAGATTATACTAACTGCCAGTGCTTGGGGATAGATATTGGCAATGTACGAGATGCTCAACAAGTTATTTAAAGGATCACGGGACCCATCACCCTGCGCAACACTTAGTCAATAAGCACGGCCTTGATGAACCTGAAGGATCAAAGTTGAAACGGTTAAAGAAGAGCGTTAATACAATTGAGCTATCAATGGAAAAAGCAAAAAAACAATTGGAAATTAGACAGCAAAAGAAGGCAGCAGAGATTGAAAGGGAGCAACAGTTATTTCCGGACATTGAAGTCAGAGTTTTAGAGGATATTTGGGTATTTTTATCTTATGGAGAAATGAGGACCGGGTGCTGATACTTGTAGTAGGTACAATTGATTACACGGCATGATCTTCCTTTCACTGCTCCGACATGGGCCGAAACGCACAGTCTCTTTCACTTAATTAGACCAGAAGCGGCCGCTCTCCTTCCACAGTCAGCTGCAACCGTTAAATCATGGATTTTGGCTTCATTTGAAAACGAAAAAGAAAATGTCAAACTTCTCCTACGCAACGCATTGTCCCAAATACATATTACTATCGATTTATGGACATCACCGAATAATCTTGCAATATTGGGTGTAGTAGCACACTTTACGGATGAAGCTGGATGGCTCACATGTTTACTATTAGCTATGGTACCTTTAGAAGGAGCTCACACTGGGGAGAATATGGCTAGTGCTTTTCTCCAAGTTGCCGATGATTATAATATCCGTCAAAATCTTGGCTATTTCATGATGGATAATGCATCTAATAATGATATTATGATGTCATGTATTGAGAGTTCACAGTGTCAGATTGGACTTAAGTTCAACACACTTGAACGTCGTTTGAGATGCAATGGACATGTAATCAACCTGAGTGTACAAGCTTTTTTGTTTGGTGTCAGCAATACAGCATTGGATAATATTACTCGCAATAATCTTCCAGCAGTTCAGGTAGAGCTAGAAGAATGGAGGAGAATTGGACCTCTTGGTAAAGTCCACAATATTCAACTTCATTCTCGGAGAAGTCCTCAACGTGTCGCCAAATTCAGAGATCTTAGCGGAGGTACCTTGATAGTAAAGGATAATTCAACACGTTGGAATTCTTGGGCTGATATGCTTGATTCGATCCTCAAGCCAGATATGCGTCGTGCAATCCGCAACTATATTGACGATACCCCTGAACTAGAAAATGATCGAATCACTACTGCAGATTGGACTCTCCTAGAACATGTCCAAAGGATCTTAGTAGCATTTAGGATTGCAACAAAAGAAACAGAGGGGTATGACGCTACATTAGGGAAAACACTACCTTCGATTGATTTTCTCCTTAATACCTATAGTGTTGCCCTCGAGGAAAACCAACTTAACACCATGCTATCATCGATGATCCGAGTTGGATGGGAAAAGCTAGACAAATATTATTCCACTAGTTCTAGGGCGCCTGTTTATCTTGCTGCAGTTGTATTACACCCTCGATTAAAGTGGAGATATTTTGAAGTTAGATGGAAACCTAACTGGGTACGGGATGGGAAGCGAGCATTGAGAAAATACTGGATTAAATATACTGAGAGTCTTATAATCGAACCAATCCCTCCTGTGCCTGCTGTTTCAGGTGAAAGTAACGCATTGAATGATTGGCTTGATCTGGAGGAGTTCAATAACCCTGAAGTTAATGCAGAAATTGATCCACTTCTCCAGGTTCAAGGCGAGTATGATAGGTACTGTTGTGATACAGTTCCAAATCGTGGAATTCACGATGCTCTAAAGTAAATAACTTCTTTCTTACTTATTCTTATCCACTACATGATTTATTAATTGATTATTTGCAGATTCTGGCTTGACCCGCTAGTTATTAGAGAGTACCCAACACTCTCTAAATGGGCGATATCCATAGAATCCATTCCAGCAATGTCTTCAGAACCGGAAAGAGTTTTTTCTAGGGCAAAGAAAACTATCTCTGACCTACGTCATGGTCTTGCCGCAGATGGGATCGAGGCAACATCTTGTTTGAAGTCTTGGAACAGGGCTAAGGAACGGAAAATGTCACATTGATCTTTATCATTTTATTTATTGTACATATAAATCAATTATATCTCTGCTTATGTACTCCCCATATATTCCCCAGGCCTTGGGCAGGCGTGGGCCATTAACCTGGGCCTGCTCGGGCAATATATATTGGGCCGGGCCAGTTAAGTATATTCTTGGGCCTGGGCGGGCTCGAGGCCTACAAGCGCCCGGGCCTGCCCATTGAGGCCCTTGCACCCAGAGGACGCTGCAGTGATCAGGGGAGTGCTTCCATCCGAGCCCCGATAATTAATATCACAACCGCGATCCAGCAACTCCTTCATCGCAGACACCGACCCACCACGGGCCACGTCATTGAGCACACCATTGAGCTCCCCCGCAACGTCCACATCCGGGTATAGCTGGAAGTACAGAGGTAGCAAATCAAGACCTGATAATAGACCTAGTGGGCTAAGGGAACAGCTCCGTGATGAATCGTTTCGGTATATGACCCGCCCCACCCTGCGGCCGACCTATCCATATTCGCCACCACCACCACCACCACTACCATAATAGCCATCATACGCGTAGAAACCAGAAATATCATCATCATCATCAACATCAGCATCAACATCAACATCATCAACATCATCATCATCATCATCATCAACATCACCATTACCAACACCACCACCAGCCACCGCCCTTTCTGGATTCCCACATGTTGCAAGGATGGCCCATCGAAGAGCATCATAATCATCTTTCAGTAAGGATCTAATGAGGCTAAGGAGACAGTCCAGTGGTGGGCTTACTGCCTCGCGCAGATGTAACCCGAGAAAGGTACATGCATATTGGAAAAGGTCTAGTCCCAGGACATAAGTGGAGTATATTTCGCACCCAAGCGCCCTACACGGCCCCAAGGAGCGCAAGTACACCAGTATGCTCTGCGCTACAAACGCCTTCGTGCTCGTGCCTTCCAAATGCTCGAGGTCCCTGGCGTGCAAAAACTCTTGCACGGTAAAATGGGTCAGTCTCACTGTCCCACAATCATTGGTGACTAGGCCGCAGCATGAAGAGAGAACAGCCTGCTGTGAATACACCCCCTCAAGCTCTTCACAGCGCTTTGTGGTAGATTCCAGAGCTACCGCGAGTACCAACTCTCGAATTGTTAATGGTCTCTTTGCGGTAATGACCCAGGCCAAAGCACGGTGTGCCAGCTTTCTCATGGTCTCGGTCTGCTCATTTATTCTTTTCAAGATTCGATCGTAGGTATCATGCATCGTGGCGGGAAGGGAGTCTAGTGCATCTCGTATATCCTTCACTGATGGCTGCTCGTATATAAAGTCAAGCTGACATTTCACCCATAAGAACCTACAGATCCGTAGTCAATTTAGCGTTGTGGCTGGTCCAGTACTTACAAGATTAAATACTTACATTCCATTAGCTTGTTGCACCAGCCTATTCCGAATTGCTCCCTTCAGTGCCTTGCTAATAGCGCAGTAGTCCTGCTTTCGCTTTTCCAACTCGTGGTCGACATACATTGCGATATCACCATCTACCTTTGTCACCTGGATAGGGAGTACCGCAAACTTAGCAGAGAGGATATTACGTTCAATATCTACTTCCCGTCGGCTAGCGATAAAGATCCTTATCTTACAGGAGCCCGCAACCCGCCCGAGATAATTTATGAGGTCGTTCCTGCTCTCTTTACCGCATTCGTCTAGCGCGTCGACAACCAGGAACACCCGTGTGAAGTAGTTGACCACTTTTTGGAATAGGTCCTCAAGTTTGCAACGTTTTGGTTGAACATCATTGTCGATACACGCTCCATAGAGGGCGCACAAGGAACTTGGAAGTCCCTCCATTAGACGGC
The DNA here is from genome assembly GCA_024713795.1 of Morchella sp. 2015-shanyang. Taxonomy (NCBI): domain Eukaryota; kingdom Fungi; phylum Ascomycota; class Pezizomycetes; order Pezizales; family Morchellaceae; genus Morchella; species Morchella sp. 2015-shanyang. The sequence continues at coordinate 8,116 of JAMGZB010000007.1, forward strand.
ACAGCTGCTTGATCCATATTCTGAGAACGTCCTGCGGTCCGACTGTGATCTGGAAATTGAAGTAGAAATAGGCTATTCCAGTAGCCTTCTTGTCTCTATACTTTGTCTTGATGCTCTCTAGAAGTGTGGATCTAATTCATATACTGTTAGCGCAGTTTCTAGGTGGGGGTGGATATTGAGGTGCAGGTGCAGGTGCAGGTGAGGGGGGGCTTCGTTGTACGAACGTTAGAACCGATTTTCCTACGCCGGCTAGAATTTTATTAGCAACCACTCAATGTTATATGATTAAGTGTCACTAACGGTTACCGTAAGACCATAGAAGGGAGGTTTCTAGTTCCTCCAACCATTCTCGTACCTCTATTGAGTCCAGAAACCACTGCCCTGTGTTCTCATATCTCTTGCTATATATACGCTCATGATCGTCATCAGGTTCAAGCGTTGAAAGCCAGGCCAATATCTCTCTGCGTTCAATACTGGAAGTATTGCTGGTCAGGTTATGTTCCATTCCACGCCATTTTGAGTTGGTCAAATCAATTTCCCCTTCAGGGCGCTTGCGTAGTTGCATTGAGTCGTCACGTTCCCCTCGGCCTTGAATTAGGGTAGCGTACCCGGAGTGAGTGTTGTCAAGATTAATCTTGGCGCCATGACGTAGTAATATTCCAAGCATACGGTTGTCCTTCGTAGAGATTGCCGGTAAGAACCTCCTCCCCTCGATGCTGCACTGGTGGTCCTCCGCATTTGGATCAGCACATCCAAGTGTTAGTAGGACTGATACCAGCTGGTATTCACCCTTCGACACGGCAAGACGGAGCTTCGTATTACTCTCAGCCAGGTCTTTGCCGCTGGCTTGCTCTAATGGGGTTCGGGTTTGTGAGTATTTTACAATGACCACCAAGCGCGGAGAAGAGACATACCAATATAGTTTAACAAAACTCTAAGGCGCTCCCAAAGGGTGGTGTAAGCATGGTTTGACTGGTTATCAAACTTGACAAGAGATGAGTGATTTCCTTCGGCGCTTTGTACATCCTCGAGATGCTGCGGAAGGTTCAGGATCGAAGACTCCCTCTCAACAGCGGTATAGTATTCGCCAGTTCTCGCCCATTTGCCTGTGACTGAATTCTGAACACATAGATTGCATATCAGTACCTCCATTCACCCAGCCTTCGCGGTCTAAGCCCTCCCCGATAGAGACCTACCTTCTCCACCTTCCTTGTCTCCATCGTCTCCTGGAAGCTCACCACTCCAAAGTGTTCCTCTTCAGCATACCTAATAAAAGATGTGAGATGCTTCGCGTCTTGACCCCTTTCGACTGCATGGACCAGGTCTAGACGCGGGGACCCCTCCCCAACCATTTCCACTATATCGTCAAAAAGAATGCCCCTATGTGGGGTGGCAAAGAAGATAATTGCTTTGGTCATTTTAAAGAGCTTGCCTCGCCGTGGATCCTCTTTGTCCCTAACTATAGCCTTTTTACTAGAGTCAACTTTTGATCCCGGGTGTGCATTTAAGTCTGTTAACCTCTGCCCCGTCAGGGGCATTTTGTACTTACGTCTGCTATAATAATGCCCCCAAAGCTATGGCCAATAAGCGCTATAGGTCGGTCCTTATCCCATGGCGTACAGGTCAGCCCCCTAGTCACCATTGGTAGAACATTGCTCATACCTCGCATCCTTTCCGAGCCTTGTCTATTTCCTCCAGCAGCCCCCGACTATAGTCGGAGAGTTTATGAACACACGGTTCACTCAGCCTGGAGTTGTAGCCGTATATCATTGTTCTACACTCGGGTCTATCCCTTTCAAAGAAATGGCGCAGCCACATCTTCTTCCACCCCGCACTGTTGGCCTCTCCGGCCCATGAACCATATGCATGTCCATTGAGACCAGATATCGCAACAATACTAACCTCATCATTAGCGTCGGTATTTGTAGCCGGAAAGATATAATACTCAAGCCTAATATCCTTGGTCGGCGTGTAAAGTTGGGTTAATCCATAGAAGTGCTTATCAATGAGAATATCCCAGTATTGTGACGGGACTTCAAGGCTGTACGTCGCGCCAGACGGTAACATCTCAAGTCTGGCAGGGGGTCTCGGGTTAAAGTGAATGATTGCAGCTTGTTTTGTCCTTGGGTCCGGGTCATAACAACACGGGACTAGTGAGCTCCGTTTCCGGTCTATGGTGATGTCTCTCTCGTCGGGGAACCCCTCTAGCACAACCTGGATCAGGTTGTCGAGTGTGTAGTTTAGCGGTATCTGCCTCACACGGAAGCACTCGCCTGGCATTACTTTAGCTGATTTGTTGAGCTCGCGGAGATTGTATGTATCCCAAGTTCAAACCGGTGTTGGTTTCTTAACAGACAAAACCTTGCTCTTGTGCGGGGTTATGCACATAATATCAGCCTTCGGCTGAGGCGTGAATTGTGGCTACCAATGAGAGGAACCAATGAACACCAGTTAGCCAGCTGCACGTAGTCGCAACCGAGAAACCAACCGTGACCGCCCTGGCCAGATTACCGAACCCGCGGCGGCGATTACTTCTGCAATAATATTACCGCAAGCTTAACCCCGCCGACCGCCACCTCTACCTCTACAAGCGCGGATCTGCTACCGATATCTGACCATCGCTTTGCCAGAGTTGAAGTGCACATATAGGCCACGTTGACCAAGCTTTTCTTATGGGAGCCGTATTTTGGTACCGGCGGTGCAGGAGTTAAATTGCAGCCACAAATTATGATGCAATGCCGCCCAGACGCGCCGCCCCCCCAACATGGCCGACCCCACCAGCGCCGGCGCCGACACCAAAACCCACACATGAGGCGCTCTGATGTCCCCGCCCGCTACACCGTCCCCAAATGCTGCCGCACCGGTGACACCAACAGCGACAGCACGTGTACGCCCAGCACCTCCGCGCCACCGTCGCTCGTTTCATACCAGGCCTAGTGCTAAGTGCTTGCCTGCCCCCCATGCCTAATTAATATCTCTTGCTCAACCCAAATTGATTACTTAACTAAGGACATAAGTTGACTGGTCGCAACTGATCCTGATTAAAGAAATTGACCGGGATCGCACAGCGTCCAAGACACATAGTTAGGATGATATATTGGGTTAAATCGGGCCTTCTGTGCACCCCCTGCCATGATATCTCGGGCTGTTCTTGGTCATACCGTCACTAGCCGGGACATAACCTCAATACTCCGCGCCTAATACGATGATGCGTAGACTCCTGCGGTGATGCTAATGCACTTTGGGGCCGGGTCGGGCCATTATTGGCTCCGTAATTCGCTTAGAACACCACCTATCACGAAAACAAAGCCCAGCCATTGAAAGTCACTCTGTATTTCTTTGTTGGTACTTCATACGGAAAATATGAACACCAGTACTGTTCCATGAAATCAAAGGCGACCCTGTTCCCGCTTTGCAGAACTCCCATCTGGGACTACTTGTAATATTAAGACAGGAAACCTGGAATAGCTCGACGGGCATCCAAGATACGGGAGATCTGAGACTACCAGGAATTTTGACGCAATTCTTACGTCGCCGGATCGCCCGACAGCTCAATCCCTACCGGCAGTACTACAGGACGGTCTTGGATATGTCGCTCGGCGCTGGGTGGAATCTGACACTCGTCAAGTGGTTCCCGCGGCCGTTTCTAGACCGTTTTCTAAGCACTTTTTTTTTAGCTTATATGCAGTATCATTATGCCTCTCCGGGTCACTTCTGGAGCTCTGGGGGGTTTCCTCTGTCCTTTAAATGTCTGTTTGGGGTGGCCTGGGAGGGTTGTGCCTTTCCCGTGACCTCAAGGGGGGGGTGGGGGGGGGGAAGGTACCGAGTTCTCTCTGTGGTGTCTTTTCGAAGACTCTCTACCATCTAAGGTGGTCTCCCTTCCCTATGATAGTCGCCTTAGAGAGGTGCTTTTCTCTTTAGCTACGGTGTCCTTCATCGCTCGATTACTGATGTAAACAAAAAAAAAAGTCCTTCATCGCTGGTAGCTAAGGGATCGCCGTGCAGGTCTTTTTGCGAAAGTTCTCTCTGCCTTTGGGGCCATCACTAGTGTGGAGGTCGTCGGAAGTCTTTGGTCGTTGGGCAACCTATACTTGGTAATAAACCTAACCCTCGTTCCGTGAGCCCTTTGCTGTAAAGTCCGTAAAGTCACCTCTATATATACCTTTTTCAGTTGTCTCACAGTCTGTAGGTAGCTAGAGTCCTTGAATATCACCGTGCCGTGGCGGGCCAATATGTCTCCGGTTTTGAACGAAGGGATATAGCACTCGACTCGCCGAACTTGGTATAGCGAAACCAAGGATTTTTAATTCCAAATAATGCAATATATTCCGTATCCCCGTAGGCTCCATAAAAACGATACAAAAATACATAACCAAACCCCAACCAACGATACAAAAAAAAAAACCCAACCTCATATCAACACATGATCTAAAGTTCAAAATCCCCACCTGCCTCCGCCTTCGCACTAGCATGTGCTCTCAGCACCTCCACCGTGCGTTTCACAATACCCTTCATCACAACGACCGCCTGTAGCACATCAAACACCATCTCAAAGTTCTCCAGCTTATGCGGGACCGCCCTCCACGCTCCCGGCTGCAGGACAAAGACGCCCCTGCTCACGGCACACATGGTCGATATGCGTATGTTGAACCCTGCATTTGTCAGTGGCTGCCACACTAGGGGACAAGGGGATAACTCACCAACATGCTGCACACCCACAACCTGGAGCTTCCTCCCCGCCTCACCATCACACTTTGACATTGTCCATAGCGCCTTCACCATTGCTTTCATAAGCTCCCTCAACTTGCCCTGATCCCCGCGCCTCTTCCTCACGGCCAACACATCTCCAGACCTCGACACCTCCACCGCCCCCACCTCCGCCACATCCACTCCCACACCCCCGGCCAAGAACAGGGCATCAAACCTTGACAAGTGAGTGATGAGTAGTCATTCGACCCGGGCTGCAGTGGGAGTAATAAATTTGTATCATACCTCCGCCCAGGACACCCAACCTTCGACGCGATATCGGTGCGCGACACGGTAAAGTCATCAAGGTCGTCCAGACAGTGGTCCAGGAGCATGCTCCAGATCTTGGACCCATACCACCCCTCGCGGTGACTCTGTGGGGAGCCAAAGGACTCGTTGGTGGCGCTCTGTTCAATCGTGGAGAGGAGGGAGGTGACGGCAGCGTTGACATAGGTGGCGTTGAAGGTGAGTTTGCGGTCGTAGGGCGTGTCGGGGGGGGTAGGCTTTGATTCCGAGGTTTCGCGGAGGTCGATGATGCTGGATTTCTGTAGTTGTTAGTGTGGGGAGAGAGGTGCGGACGGATAGGGGTGTGGACGGCGAGAGAGAGAGGGGGGTTAGGCCCAGAAATACATACCTTATCATACCGGTGACGAGCGTACGTAAAAAATTGGTCGACCTTCGGAGTCGGCGGAAGCCACGAGCGAAGTTCTTCAAGTTCAGGTGGCGAGAACCAATCGCGGACGTCTTCGACTTTCAGATCGATAACCCAGTCGAGAGCATCCTTGGCGGCGGCGGCGGCTGGATTGGCGATGACGGCTGCGTGGATGAGGTTCTCGAGGACGCGTCCAGAGCACGTAAATGTCCGTTTATCGGCTTCCCGCATGGCCGAGAAAGAGCTAAGGAAGGCATCTAGTCGATCGGTATCGCTGGTATCAAGGCGATCATGCCTGCCACTGGGGATATTGCTTTCTTCCGGGTCCTCCTCCTCCTCCTCCTCCTCGGCTTCGTATTGGTCCTCCTCATCATCAGTATCACCTTCTTCAGAAGATTCTGATAGGGTAAGGGTAGGTGTAGGTGTACGTCTGGGCTCGACACGTCGCCCTTTCTTCGTGCCTTCGATCGAAGGGTTTCCGCTGGTGGCACTTGCGGTGATGTGCTGCCCCTTGCCAACCCGCTGGTCTCCGATGACATTGCTGCCCACCGTATGGGCTATAGAGACTTTACCATGATTAATGAAACCAGGTTGCTGTTCTCGATTCCCCTGCCCTCGATTCCTTCGTTGTTCTCGATTCCATTTCTAGAAGTCCACACCCGTCAGTAACACGCAGGATGTGGTCTAGCACTGGGCTGCAAGGGCTGGCACTGGGCCACAAAGGGCTGGCTCTGGGCCGCTGCTGGCTCTGGGCCGCTGCTAGCTCTGGGCCGCAAAGGGCTGGCTCTGGGCCGCTGCTGGCTCTGGGCCGCTGCTGGCTCTGGGCCGCATACCACAATCACTGCGCAGGGAAACCCAACTCCGTTATGGATGGGTTCCCAGGAGCCAAGGAGAACCAAAACAACCGTGGAGGTATACACACGTATTTATTTGACCTTTGTTGCACCTCGTACATCAGGAACTGCACTCTTGCGAGAGTCTGGCTTGAGGAAGAGGCAGAGGCAGCGATTTTCTTTAGAGCAGTGTAGAAGCGCGAGTTGACTTCACCAAGCGTTTGGGCGGGCTTGAGCTTGCTGATGCCGGCAAGGTAGGAACGGAAGTCCCATTCCGAGGGGGTGCGAGAAGCGAAATAGTCGGTGGTGAAAGTGCGGAGATCAGAAGCCATGGATGGGTAGAGGGGTAGAGACAGGAGAGTATGGCCTGGCGGGGGGAGGGGGGGGGGGGTTGATGTTTACCCCCATCTCTCCAGAAGAGGGGAGGGAAAGGAGGGGGCTGGGAGGTTGCATGTCACCAGCCTTGGCACTGCCTTCTGCGGAGTTGTTAGTCAGCACTGTCCTTGGCTCCACGCGAGTTTATCTGATAACTCGTTGAATCTGAGACACCAAAGCAGCGTGATGGATTTAACGCCCAGAATACTCAGGTGGTAGTTTTTGGCATGTAGGTATAGCTTGTAACTTTGTTTCAATTCATCCCGCTGTTTATATTACGATTACTAGAAACCGTTTAGTTGACTCGTTGCAATATCGCCTGACGAGTTATCAGTTAGGCGAAGGGGTATTAGTCATATACGATGAATGATGATTGATTGTATGAATGAAAAGAAGAAACGAACCCACTACTGCCAAGCCGCCAAGGAAACCACGTGCCAGCTAACTAGGCGCAGATAGACGCGACATCCCAAAATGCTTACTAATAGCCGCTCCTGAATCAGAATAATTCAGGCGTCCCACAAAGCCTACCACTCCGACCAGAGAATTAATTACCCACCTTCAAAACTGCCCGAAACCTCCAGCGCACTGCTCAGAGTTGGAAGACATCACAAACAACACCCCGTAGCATATCATAGCCAAACCCGTGCCGGAAACATGACAGGGACAGAAGCCGCACAAACAGGCGACCACGCCACTCCACCAGACACCTCTGGCCTCGATATGGAACAGGGGCATGAGATCCCAGGACCACCTCCCAGATGCGAGCTCCCGCTTCTACTCGGGGAGGACGCCCCCGGGGAGAGAGACATGCTAGGGATGGGGGCGTTCCCGAACACACCCGGCTCCCGGCATTCTGACAGCGGCAGCGCAGCGCCTGTCTCCGTCAAGTACCCTTGTCCGTATCGCGGACATTTCAACAGCGATTCTGGGAGTGAGCAGTCCATGTGTCAAAGAGTTTAAGGAATTTAGGCTTCTCATGTGCGTGTGCCCTTGGTTCGTGGTAAGACTTCGAAACACTGCTAATTGATAAACCAATGTAAAGCCGGCACCTTGAAAGAGTACACATCAAACCCCAAATCTGTGGTACATGCGGCTTACGGCTCGGGCGCGATATTGAGAGACAAAAGAACAAATCTTGCAGAGGGCGGGATGATAAACCATTACACCGGGTACCTGAAATTGCTTCTACGTTACTGGCGGAGTTAAGGAATTGTAGATGGCTCGAACAGCTGGTACGCCTCCTCACACCGGATGGTATAACGGTGTATGACTATGCAAGAGGTTGGTTGTTACTAATATATCTACCTATATATCTACCCATTTACTGAGAATTTGCTAATCCGGGATCCCCTTATGTTCCCCTCTATAGGGCCCGAACCCAGATGTGGAGAATCAGACGGCGAGGGTGGCGTTGGTGCAGGTACCGCTAGCAGAACCAGTGCAATGTCTCAAAACGATAACGACGGCCGCAACACAAGCCCCCCCGCCCAATGAGTTCAGCTTTGTGCCCGATGGGAGACTTTAGAGAATTGAACCATTATATTTTTCTTTGTTGCGGAACGTACCTGTACGTTTGCGACTGAGTGTGACATCGGTTATCCATAGTGGATTTCATCTTGTATTTATGCATGTTACCTGAAGTTTACTAAATTCATAAATCGGGGCCTCCTTTTTTGGGGGCGCTTGGTGTCAGCTTTCCATAAAACCTAGAAGCGAATCAATGAATATTGTACTTGATTCAGTCTAGGCTTTGCCGCCAGTCCGTATAAAACCATCAGACTGATTTTGCAACCGGGGTCTGATATGAGCAGGATCACCCTCAATCTCCTTTGATTAGGCGGTTACTCTAATATTTGTCGTCCATTCAGACCCCATTCAGGCTCCCTTTTTAGCGGGTCTTCCACAGAGAAATCAGATGATCAAAAAATCTCTGCGGGAATGAGGGTTAGGGTTGGAGAGGAGGACTATGGTTGGAGACAAAGATATCCGTCCGACCTCTCTACACTTCTGCCTCTACACCTCCACCTCTACATCTCCACCTCTACAACTTCATCTCTGCGCCATAACCCATACACCTTCATCTCTATATCTTCATTTCTACGGCTTAATCACTATAGCTTCATCCACAGCCTTTTCCAATTAATCAATCATCGCCATTATCAGGATATAAGCTAATCGGTGAATTATGCAGTGAAATCAACGAACCCAAACGGGAACGGAGCCAAACACTACACCGCACTACACTCTACCACACCGAATCACACCTATTAGCAAAAGGGGGTGTCGCCCAGACGAGCAGGGTTCCTGGTCGTTCCCGTCCACACTGTCAAGAAAAAGAGGCCCGCCGTGTGGAAAACCGCTGCCACTACTGCGGACGCGTGGGACACCTCATCCGGAACTGCCATCAATCACCGCCCTTCCAGAACCCGGCCCCCAGGATGAAAGGAGCCCAGGTATATGTTAAAACTGAAGAGAATGAAGGAGCCTCCAGCGGTGGAGCGCCAAACCCCCTTTCCCTGGACTGGGTAGTGTTCCTTGTGATACACGATATCAAACCAAAACCGGTCGGTATGGGATATTCATTCAGAGAGGAGATTGCGGTTGGTTTCTAGTCGAGCATTACTCCTAAGAGATTAAACTTGCGGAATAAGGGCACAAATCTACAAAACGAGGGGCTTTCGCTGGTTTTATTCACCATAATAGGGTATGCAGCAGCAAGAGATCCCTTCCTGCCAAAGACTCGCCCTAACAATGCATTGATACGGCAATCAAATGCAACGATTTTAATAGTTCTAACCGGTTCGTATGTGGGACAAAACTGAACCAACCATCCGGGCAGCGGGAACAAACTGAAACTACCGAGCAAATTATTTATATTAACCTGTCTAACTGGTCTAACTACCACAATAGTTTACTATATATTAGTATAGAGTACTACATATATCATAACCTAGCTGCAAATATGATTGATTGATACTTCATACATGTATGCAGCCCGGGGGCTATGACAAAACCTTACCTCCCGCTTTCCGGAGGCAGGGTAGACTCTTCCTCTCCAGCTAGAAAAACAAAAGGAAAAGGAAAACATAGAGAAGAAACATGGAAACGCACTAAATACAATTCACAGACCTTGCTCTAACTTCCGCTTCTGCTTGATCCTGCCCAGCCCGATACGCCCACCTCCCCGAGACCCACCATTCATCACGCATGCTTCGCCCTTTCTGACGTGGTCCTCAGCTAGGCTTGCTCCTGTTCCAGTTCCCCCCAACCGTACTGCAGCTCCCTTTCCCCTACTCTCCTTTCCCCCACTTTTACTCCCCCTCCGTGTTTATGCTTCATCCATTCCCCCCACGTCTTCAGGCTCACTTCGATGCCTTCCACACTCCACAGGATGTATCGTATGCTACCCATTCACGTCATAGTCCCTTCTACATTGGGGAAATCACTGCCTGCGGAACAAAGCCCTACACTACCCTAACCCTTTAAGACATTTTACCCTTGTCAACTTCGCCTTAATCCTCTTTAGTTTTGACTGTAAGCCTTTGCTCTGCTTTCGTTGTATATCTTAGCTCATTTTGCTCTTATCACCCCTCGCTCCGTGAAACATAGAACTACTGGGTGGGATAGGTTTTCACTTACACGCAAGCCAATCAATATTATTAATTCCGTGTTTTTGTGAAGAGCAGGAGTATAATGATGATTATGCGCTCCAGAATTATCCTCGATTAGAACTATTTCACCTCTTTCTTAATTTTTCTCCGTTCCTAACAGGTACTAGGTTCCTAATTTGCTCATAAAACCGATAGAGCAAGGGCCTTACAGATCTTCTTTGTATAGCAGGGACAGTATATCCTATATTTTCTTTTCAGAGCCCTTTCTTTAGTCTCACTCTCATATGTTGACCTTTTAGTAGAGATTTTCAGTCTCCCGTGGAGTCCGTCGGAAGATCCCTGAAGTTTCTTCGATACTAGCATTGGGTGACTCCATTAAAATCATAGCTGTCTCCTTAATTGTCCTCTTTGGCCTCTGCCTCCCAAATGTAATAAGGACTGTCTCTACAAAGAATGCCGTAGAAAATCGCTCCCTAAAATATTATATATGCGTATCCAGCTAAGTCTTTCTTCATCAACACAACTATAATCCCATCACTCTTTATTGTTACGAATAACTCTCTTACATCTATGATCCCCGATAGCTAGGAGCAACTCATCGGTCCAGATATAATTAACTAGAACTCAATAACCGGCTTCGTTTGGCCCACTAATGTAAAATTGTAGCGGGCTTCCTTATTTTCAGTGGATAGCTTTGATTTGAATATGTTGATGATATCCTGCTTTGTTTAAGATTTTGGTGTACCAGCTCGTACTTATCTTAAAGGGAAACTACTAGCAAGTTTTGTGATTGGATTCTGCCTTTGGGTATGGTCGCTCATTGCTGTTTGAACGTCCACTATCTATAAACTTTGGTTTCTGACCTTTTATCCCATGCCCAACTGGTTGTAGGTTCTCATAGGCAGTAGGATCTTTGTTATCTTGATTGGTTATTGGATTATATCCCGAATTGTTGATATCAACGGCTGTTTGTCTTGGTATACCCGTGATGCTACTAACCAATCGCCAAGCGTCGATTTCAATCTCAAGTGTTGGAGGCCTGAATGGCGCCCAACAACATATAAGTACATAGAGGGGCGTCGAGCCTCTCTTTCTTGCCCCTTTGCTCCCTTACAAGTACGGCTGATTCGACACGGAGAGCCATCGATTTTTAAGGAACCTTAAACGCGGGCCGATAGCGAACTGAGTCGCGCGCATCAGCAGGTAGCGTATTGACATTTGATTTTTTGGTATGCTGTGACGTAGTGGCAGAGATTGGTACAGTTTTCTGAGTTAATTTATCGATTGAATAGGTGTTTTGGAATACGCTTTACGAAATGGCTTCGGACTCGTCTCGAATCAATGATGCCCCAAGTGGCTCCTCCGGGCCGCACAGCCAGGGCGTGGCGCCAGCTCCGTTCGAGGTGGTGAAGGTATATCCTTCACGAGGTCCATTGACACAGTATCGGCTGGCCTCGGCGACAACATTCAAGTGCAGTCGCTGCCAGAAGCAAAAGACGGCGAAACTCGTAGCTATACGCGATAGTCGATGGGATGCCTTTATGTGTAATGGTTGTTATGGTTTTGTTTGCTCGAGGGAGTGACGGTGTTTGGGGTGGGGGACCCCGAGGCGGAACGTCGGGAAGTGATTGGTTTTTATTTTTTTTTCTTTTCCTTTCCCTCGTTATTCCACCTTGCCAATTCGGGGGACCCCCTGGGCGATACATGTAGATTCCGGGGGACTGGGGCGCTGGTTATTGAGTAGGTTTAGGGTTACTCTTTTTCTACAATCACGTATCCCACACTCTTCATTTCTCCTTTAGTCTTCCTTTACTGTATTTAAATACTCCCCTTTTGGGGCTATAGGCGGATCAAGCATCTTTACCGTCAGCGCAACTACACTACCCGGAGGGGGCGAAGCCACTTGTAGCCGGACCGCAAGCGTTCCTCAACAACTACACACCTCTGCAAAGCAGCAAGAGCTAAGGGGCCGCTAGTGAGTATGATTCAACAATTATTCGCCTGTTGTGACCCGCGAGCCGTTATACCCGCCCTTTCCCCTCCTCTTTACCCCCACCTCCTCCTCTACCTTACCACAATCTCAAATATCACAGACAACTTCACACGAGGTAATCTCAATGGGGATTATCCATTTTGCTGTCCCCGCTCACCTAGATGGTGGAAAGCTCCTTCTCATACTAAAAATGAAAAGAAACACCGCACCTGCTGCATAGGCTACCTGGATAATTCACAACCACCTGGCAAAAACAACAGAAAACACATACTTCAACGTTTCGAGCAGATGTAAATATTTATCCCACTTAGATTGGTAACTAAGAATACAATTCGCGATAACTCCTTGAGAAAGGCCAGGTAGAATGCTAAAGGATGATAAACGGTCTGGCACTTGTGGCAACAGATCTAGCATAAATAATCTAACGATCCTAACTGGACCTCAGAGTTCATCTCTCCTCCCTTCTAGCCCAGAACCAATTGCAGGTAGCCTAATCATACGGCTAATCTCACCCAGACGTTGCGAAGCTGAAGGTCTCATAGAAGGGTCTGCCCGCAGAACTGCCTGTATAAATGCCTTCGATCCCTGACTCGCACAAGTTTCAAAATCCCCTAATGGAAGATTTTCTTCACCTGAACAGAATTTCAAGAAAAGTTTTATATCGACCTCACCGGTGGCCTCTGTCCCCATGGCCAGCCCAGTTTCACCTTCCGTAGCGAAGGTTGAACCACTCGATGCAAACGGTGTTGCGGACGTAATCATTTCGAAAAAGATACACCCTATTGACCATATGTCTAAAGCATATGTGAAACGTCTCTTTCCGCTCTTTGGTGTCCAGAGGCCCCAAAGCTCGGGTGCACTATAGCCTGGAGTCCCAACTCTTGATCTAAGCTCTGTCTCCTTGATGCACTTTGATGTGCCAAAGTCTGAGATTTTAACTTTGACGGGGTATGGCGAAGCAATCAATATGTTCTGGGAATATTAGATCAGAGAGGTAATTAGCTAAAAATCCCTTGCACTCCAACCTATGGGGTACGCAGCACCTAAATCATAGCGAAAGGTAGAGGTAACATATGGAAAGAACCATACATCAACTTCCTTCATCAATGAGGTAGTCTCTACATGTCCCCATGGCGACTCAATAAGGAAAGCATTGGAAGGTCCAAACCTGAGGTTTCAAGTCCCTGTGACAGATACTACGCTCATGGAGAACCACGAGGCCCCCGAGCACCTGTGTCATAATCTCCAGAGCAGTTTCTTCCGAAAACCGAGTGTATCTTTTCAGATAGACACCAAGATCCCCATGCTCCATATACTCCATGGCGATATTGAGGCACGAATGTCTATCCTGGTACCAACCGAGAAAGCGTACAAAGAGATCATCTCGCTATTGACCCAAAATACTTAGTACAGCTACCCTAAACATCCTAGAGGTGTAACCTACATCCGCAACCTTTGCCAACGACTTAACCTCTCTGTAATCAGATTCTGGTCTATGGATACGCTTAACCGCCCGAACGCAGCCATCATGGCTTTCCTAGAAGAACGTTAATAGAATTGCACCGCTCACAAGATTATCATCAAACCTAACATGTACTGTGACTGTGCCAAAGGCCCCACTACCAATCACATGTTTTTCCAACCACCATCGGTTGATGGAAACCTCGCGGATTGTATCCAAAACTACAGCCTGCCGTGGCCGATGAAACACGGATGACGACTCCGTGCTAAAACTTGTGTCTAACCTGAACATCTCATGGTCACCGGACATCATAACATTTATAGGCTGTTGGGTATCTGAAGCGCTGTAGCCCTCCGTTGCTGAGGGCTCCGATGTGTTCCCGCTATGAACTATAAGCGGTGTGTTTCCTACCTCTGTATCGCCCGAGGGCGCGCCTTGGCTTCCTGTCTACGCAACAATCAGCGCTTAGCTGCTGATGGTAAAATCATATCCACATCAGGCCGTGTTGCTGGGTTAAATCCTCCAATCTCCATACGGCCACCTATCATCGCCATTTACCCAGAGTAGGAGATATCATCTTTGATACTTGCATTTTCATCGTGACCACATATATCAATATCCATCTCATCCTCCAAGCTATTTCCGACGCCACCACCCCCTACTACAAAAGAGAGACTACAACCACAGCAAGCATCAGGTGGAAGATGTCCTAAAAGTATATTCCTGACTTTGATGAACTACATGTAGTCATTCTGTGTATTAGCGCATGTCGCAGGGAAGTTACGTCCCGTGTTCTCTACATGACACGGAAGTAGGGGAGTGTTGTCCTGACCCTTCCGGCATTACTGAGGGGTTAGCTCTTCCGAGATTCTAACCGTCGTCTAAGTCCACATACCTGTACTTGCACGTATAAAACAGTAGGAGTCTGACTCATCACTATATCTCCAGGCTCCAATGCTTTTCACGAGCGGACCGCAAAAGATTGCTGTAAGCGCTATAGGCAAGTATTAGCCATGACCAGGTTGGAAGATGTTCCGCCCGTTATTGACTCGTAGATATCCATGTCACAAAGAAACCACCTACCACCCCCTCGTCCCTGTTCTCTGAGTGTAGGACCGGTCGTGCACCAATCAATTTCTCTAGCAAAGCTGCCTGCGGCCTTGAATCCGGCGCCCTTAGATCAGCACACACGCTCTGCCCCTTTTAAATATTTGGTAGGATAATCTACCGGGCGATATGTTATGGCCAGGGCAATCACTGGCTTCTTGGCAGAGTCCGACCTATCCCCCCTTTGAAGCACCGGCAAAATACTCCAGGAGTTATCCACATCAACCTCAGACACTCCTTGTAAGCTGGAATATAAATCTGATACGTCGGTAGAGCTCATATTATAGTATTCTCCTGCCTTTCCGATAACACGTACTGAAGAAATTCCGCGGGGATTGGCGTAGCAATAAACAAGGGAAATCTGATCGATTAGAGGCAGGCAATATTCTCGGTAGAACTTAAGATCAGGGTGGTTAGCTTTCGGCACATCTATATAGAAACTTAGTTGTAGACTCCTATCATGCAGGCATAGCGATGGTTATATACAAACCAATTAGCAATGCTAGATCATACAACACGAGGTTTGAAAGTTGTAATGCTCTTGGCATATCACATCCGTCGGCCAATAGGGCTGAAACCATTCGAGAGGCTCGGACAGCCGGCTCGTCCAGCTGGTTATCATCATAAAACTTCCTAAGACTCGGCCTTTGCCTCCCGATATATTCGATGAGCTGGGCCTTGCACGTGGCATCTAAAGCTGAACGATCTGGGTCAGAGATATCCGATATTCGAAGGTCTGCTTCGCTCATCGTAGGTGATATACGATACAGAGTGCATGTATGTAGTTGTGCCAAAGTATTGTAACACATAACAGTACCCAAGTTATAAATAGCGGGGTAGGACCCTTGTATGCTGGTTGAGGCTTGAGTGATAGAATATTACATCCTACCAACTATTATCTGTAGAGATAAGCTTATGGTTAACTCTTATAACTATGGGGGTTTCGTTGAACGTTTCTATTAATAAATGAAGTCATGATTTTTGCTCGCACTATCCCTAGCCCTGATTATCCCAACCCTAACCCTGAACCCACACCCCACCTTGGCACGGCGCAACAAATGAACATACAAAGCACCTACTTCTATCACATACTTCATATTTCTAGCTACATACAAGTACTTGACAGATAATGTGGGAGACTACATGTACTTCTCCTAACGGTCCCAACCCTGACCCTGGCCCGGATCCCGCATTTGCTAGTGAACAGTCTAAACGTAATCGGGACAGATTGAATTGCCCCAATAGGCATTTCATCTCGAGGCTTGCATCTTCCGGTATATACTTCTTGCCTACCGCGAGTACAACCTTTCTCAAAAACTCAGAGTCTAAATCCGAAAGAAGTCCCCAAACCCTATGATTATGTGGTGGCTCGCGCTCGGCTCTTCCCCGGATAGGTATTAATTGAGAAAATCTGTTGTGCAGCAAGAGCATAAAACCAGAGGCTGTCTTTGGGCGCCAATGTGCAAGTTTGGCGTAGAATATCCCTCGGATACTGTAGTACATCACTGACTTGCGATGGGTATATGTGTATGTTCTGTACAATATCACTGTCGATCATAACTCCCCTGGTATACTTATGTGGTTTACAAGGCCACTAAGGGACTTTACCCGAAAGGCACACCTTCCTTTTGGATAATCTCCAACGAGTTCTTGCGGGGACACGGGGGTATATATATTGACTACTAAGATTCAAATGGGTGGGATTTCGTCGATAACTCAACTGCTTCTACGACATCTAGTGAATCTAGCGAGGGAATAAAATACTCGCTCTACCACGGCGTATAAGAACTCACAACTGTAGATGACATGGCTAATTTTTACATCAGATTAGCTGATTCCGGATATGTCAGGGCAGTGAACAATCCTATGTGTCGCATCACAATCTATCACTCGTTGTCGGTAAGGATACTATTTTTATATGATGACTGTGAGGAGAACGAGACTTGATTAGTAGACTCCTTGCGGGGCAAGAGCGCTGTCCTATATATATATTTATCTATACAAGACAGCCACGCTATATGTAGGTACGTCCAGACAAACAGTCCTAGGCACTCTGGCTGAACAGCTATGGCCTCCGTCAAGCAACCTCTATTGAATGATCGCTATGCAAAGCGCATATCAAAGGAAACAAGACATCTAATGTAAGCTATTGGGCAGTGAAACACAGCCTGTAGCCATTGAGATTTGGTTGCGATGGGAACCTAACTAGCCTCCACCTTCCCCACCTTCCCCTTTCTCCCCCACAAGCATTTATACCCGTACCTCTGATCTTCACACATTTCTACCGGTGTGTTGTTGACGTCTTGGCCATTCCTCATGTTTTCGGCAGTTGACATCGTGTTCTTTCTTCTTATTCTCAACATCAACAGACCCCAATTCCTTTCAAATTTCTGGAACCCCAGCCGCAGTAAGCCCCCATCACTAACTCCCAATTTTCCCCTAAACCCGCGTCTCAGAGCGCCTACGCACCATCTCTTCTGGCCACGACGCCCCTCCCCTACCGTCTTCCAACAAATCCTAGAAACCAACCGGCACGGTTGCCTCGGACGCGCACACATGGCGGGTGTCGGCGCCTGTTCCCCAGCGGCGCTCTCCCGGCCCGACCACTTCCCTCACGGAAGTTGCATGCATTGTTTCCGCGGGGGGTGGCCGCACGGCACCGGATATGGACAGCAATTTTGCGAGTCTTGCAACGCTTGGGCTACGGCCGGAGTATCGGGGGCATATGCCGATTTGCGCATTGATAATGATGATGTTTTGCACGGGGTAGGGACGCCGCGGAGGGGTAGGAACTATGCCGCGTGGTATTATGTGCGGGGAAGGTTTGAGGATTATTGGAAGAGGTCTGCGGTGGAGACACCGCCGCATTAATTCGAATGAGCGGCCGGTCATACAGGAGGTTGGATCTAGGTGAGGCAGTCGATTGAGGGATTGGGTGATGTGAGACATGGGTCGGTGCAGGTGAGACATATCTTGATTCAGAGCGAAGCCGTGAGATTAATGAATTGCGTAGGTTCTGGGAGGTCGGCCTCAAACTGAATATCTTTGTTCTCATTCTCCCTCTCATCCCATCACTATCAGGTGTTCCCTCCCGGTCCCAATTCTTCAATTTCTCAACTAGAGTAGCGGTCTCTAATCCTTTAATAGAAATCTCGGCTTCACAACTGCCATCAACTGATAGGGTCTCCCTGAAGTCAAGAACCACTTCTCTATCTTCATTCACTCGCATCTAGCCTATAAACTAACATACATGAATATATAGTCATGTGTACTTTTTCATATCTCTAGCGGTGTGACATACGGAGGTAGTGGTACCCTAAGCAAATACACTAAATATCTAGGTGCTAGCTACAACACCTCTCCAAAACCCGAGAATCCTCACTCACTCTAGGGTAGGAATTCATTTCAATTGCCATTGGCCGCAATCGTACATGTATGCCTACCTCATACACAGTCAAACCTGCACCAAGAATCTATTGCAGCCCCAGCCCTACCCCCCCGCTCATATCCATGTAGGTACGTACCCACATCAACACCATTGAACAACCCTAACCCTACAATTTAAAATAATTAATTCTCGTTTCGAGCAGATCTTATAGCTAATCCAATATAAATATGGTCGTCATAGTTGCATAACTCTCGTACATTGATTGCCTAGGCGAACAAGCGCTTCCATGTTATCCGAGAATGCAAATCCGTCCCGGGAGTGGGGCAGCTGCGCAGACTTAACATTGGGAATTGATGGGTCGTTCTTAGGTTAGTGATTTAAAGGTAGTCAAATTGATTATAGTACATTCATCACTAACCTAAAGCCCTCAACACCTTAAAAATCAACGGGTCACAAAAATGCACATACCCACCAGCATAATCTCACTACCCCACCCACCGAGATGACCAAAAAAAGCAGAGAAGAAGAATGGGAAAGAAGTTAACTAAAATCAGTGAAAAAATGTAAAAGGCAGCCCTCCGCCATCACCACTACACCCTATCCACCAATTCCATCCCCCGAATATCCTTCCCCACAACCTCCACATGTATCACCTCCAGTTCAACCTCAGCCTCCACACTTTCCGCCTCCCCCGTGCCCCTAAACCCCTCCGTAGAGGCCCCTTCTGTATCTCCCCATGATCCCAGCACCGCACCGCTCCAAGAGCGAGGCCCATTTCCTCTTTGAATATTGTCGGCCTCTACCGGCGGAGTGACCTCTGTATGACCGAGGAAACCTGGGAGAAACTTTGAGAAGAGCGGCTTGGTGGCTGGGGCTGAGCCACATAGTATCCCTATGAGCACTTCGGTGCTGTGCAATGTTAGACATCTGCCGAGCTAAATGGCGGAGACAATTGATGCTTACATAGACCAAATTGCAAGATCTACATTCTCATACATGGGATCCTTTGTCGTAAATGAATTGATCACGCTTTTCAGCCTCAGTATTCCTGCCAACACGCTCCTACAATCTTCATCAGCAACCGCGGAGCTTAAAAATCAGCTTTCAGAGAGCAAGGGCACAAACAAGCCCCCGAGAGAAAACACAAAGACTAACGCCATCTTCTGGCGCGTCGGTATCCTGAGCCCCAGAACCTTCCTCATCGGTACCACCCAAATTGCAAAATCCGTCCCGATGCTGATATAGTACAACACAAGTCCCATACTCCGTCGATCGAGACACTTTGCCGCCTTCGCTCCGCCCCACATGTATGATGCCGGTATGCACTGGATCGCAGAGAGCACAAAGGCAATGATTGTGTAGAGTGTGACGAAAACTAGTAGGCACCATGACGTGTAACAAAGAGGGGTTCCGGGGCCGAGACGAATAAGAAATAGGAGTAGGGCGGCCTTTGTCAGGCCCAGGGATAGAAAATAATGCAGCATAGAGATCCAACCAAGCTTTATGGAGTGTCAGAATGGCCCCTGAGAGGTGTGCGGGGGCGAAAAATGGCATACCTTGATGGCTTGCTGCCCACCTTCCGGTTCGTTGGTCCAAGTGTGACGACCAACGCCCAGCTCAGTAACACCTATATAAGAACCTTCTCGTCAGCTCTTACCCCCGCTGACAAATTAAAAGACTAGTGAGGAATATTTACTAATGATATTTAATATTATAATAGGAGTTGCCACTACCTATCCCCCGTTTCCATTAATACTGACTACCCTCTAACCCCCTTTCCACAGATTCTTTAGAGAAACACCTACCAGAGCAAACATCATACACCAGTCGTCAGGTCCCATCCTCTTGATTAACACTGCTCGGCAGTATATCCTCGCACCTAATACTAGCGTCGTAATCGTCAATAATAGCACCCCCGCGATCACCAAACTCGGCCCACGATTCTCATTATCTCTCTCGTCTCTAGCAAGCAAATTGTGTATCGATTCCGAGTCCATGATTTCCGCACCAAACAATCAAAAGGTGAGCTTAGTTTCCGAGAATTTCCCAGCAGGGGATGGAGCTCGTTACATAGTGTTTGTGGTTCGGTGCTAAGATGCCAGACTGGCGGACTTGGGGTATAAAAGCCCCAATAGTGAGCATTGACATGCGGGGACGGACGCGGGAGACGATCGCGACGATCAACACATTTTATGGGCGCCAGTATTGGAAGATAGGAGTTGTACTCCGGCCAATAGGACGTCTGAGCGGTTGTCTGTGGTATGATAAGCGCTGTTAAGGGCCTTGGAGGCGTCTTAGCTAACAAGGTATGGGTTCTGACAGAATTCATGGCGGGGGACGCACGGTCCTGATTAAGCTCATGGCGGCGTACCGGGGCCCAACAACCACCCCGCCAAATTCCGGCGGTCCTGATAGATTGACATAATATGTGTTCCTTGAAACACGCGTCTACTATATTCGCCAATCATTGATGAGACTCTCCTCCCACGGTGCGCGTTGGTCGAGAGGTCATGCATGATATTGTCGGGGCTGGGGGTCCAGTATTCTCAATCATGATGATTTTACACGGCCCTCAAAATTTGTACCATCACCATATCAAGCCATATACCTCCCCTATTACACCCACCGCAAATCATTAGACCCACAATAATTCGGTCAAATGTGGCTCATTCCCGGGGCTTCGTTCCTGCATTCAGGCCCATGCACCTACTGCACTCCACCTGAAGAACACCCCAAAAGAGCGATCTTTCCAGGGATACTCAGCTTAGTGACTACCCCGTGAAGGAAATATTTATTAACTCAGAATATTATGAGCACTGGCATGACGGCACGACTCAGGCAGGATGTTTCATGACGGGAAACTCAACCCCATAAGATAAGCGAAAGTGTCTCACCTCAGGCCCAGTGGAGTTGCTACAATGCAGCTAGATACCGTCCGCAAAATTAGCTTTCGAAACTTCCATCTTAATTATCTCCTTAACTCTTTCCCCACCGCAGGCCAGCGTACTCTAAAGACACCCATGAAGCCGGATCACAGCTCCACAGCGACTCGACTGTTCTCGTACGTTCCTCTTGTTCTCCTAAATCAGTCAATAGAACATACATAGCTTGCTTGGCTTCTTTGTGACTCTTTAGACACACTACATACATGTATTCTCAGATCCACCTATCTCCCAGATGTCCAAGACATTTGCGAAATCTCTCCCATGCATTATATTAGTGTGGCCAAGTATTCTAAAGGCTGATAATACAGCAAATGCTCAATATCACATGACTTTTATGCATGATCTGAGAGAGACTTCGCAAATGTCTTGAACATCTGGGAGATACACCAACTTAAAGCAGAAAGGTCTCATAGCGCGATATTACCTATTACATAATTGACGGCCCGTGCTCAACATCCACAATTTTGCAATATGCCGAGAGTTTTCCGGGCGATCGTGTGAGTATATCCGATACGAGTCTCGAATATCCCGAAGAAATACCGGACCGGCAAGAAGGGGAATCTGGGATCCATACTTTTTTTCCCTAAAACGACGATAGCAATCACATGCAGTCAGCGGAATATTCCGCATATATAAGGTCCGACTCTGAAATCCCCCACTCTTCACAACTTTGGCGTCAGCAACATGTGGCCGTGGCTTGTCTTACCTTCCGAAATACAGACCAAATGCCAATAAAGCAACAAATTTGCTATTACGGACAGTTTTTGGTGATCCGAATTTCAACCTTCAGCCCACCTATATAATCCCCACTCAAGCATCAGTATCCTTACTATATAGGTGGAGTAATTCTTCCAAGGTTGATCTCGGGATATTTGTATAACGCGACGTATCAAGGTTTAATGGAACCGCTCGCTGGCGGTTGTTTCCCGCCCCAGGTACCCCATTCGCAGAGGACCGCGGCATATCGATCCTATACATATCTTAAGCGTTTACCAACGGAGGTTTTGCTTTTCAAGTCATGCCGAGCACGTACGTCCTTGTCATACTTAATACCCCCCCTCACGTTACTAATATTTTTCCACCAATTCCTGCCAATGACTAAAGAGGTAGTTTAGTATAAGGCTCTAGTCTATCTATTCACTTCAGTTGCTCGAGGACCCTCTAGTATTCTGTAAAAATAAATAATAATGAATATCTCTTATTATCCGAGAACCCCATTATCGAGTGATATTTGATGATCGTCCAACAAATGGACTACTGCCATGCCTAGCGATTGCTTCTTTTTTCTTTTTTAATTTGCCATTCTAACCAACTATAGTACTCGTGGGGAAAAACATTATATTAAGCACTGGTCTGTTTGGGACCAAGCTCATACAGCTATATCACGTGGGACGACCATAACTGTCCTATCGTCTCCGATTATCACCAGTAAAGGACCTCTATCCGAGGGCAAGTACCTACACCCAATAATTCTATTATAGATAGACGGACTTACTCGATATCCGCCCCAAGCACCAGATAGGCCCCTTATTTTACTGGTATGCTGCCTTAGGCTTTCCCTGTTTGTCGTTTGGCTTGCCTTTGCATCCACCAGTCTTGGAAATCTCCCTTAGAAATCTCCACACAGAAATTTCCACATGTCTTCTTCTCGTCGAGTCAGAGCTAGTCCTGGAATTTGAGTCCGCCATCGGTACCTCCAGTGTTTCTATTTTCGCCTCGACTATGCAACATCTTCTTCTACAGAGTTTTCAACGTCGCCCGCCACACCAACAGCTAGGGAAATGATAGGATAGGGGTAATGTAGTAAGGACTCATTAAATTCAGTTTTCAAACGTCCTCAATAGCGTATATATCTCCGAGCTTCGAAACTTGTTGCAACCAAAGGATCAGTACGTCCGAAGAATTCTTGGAGGTAAAATTCAACGAGAGGTCTCCTTAACCTCACCAAGAATCAAATAAACGGTCGGGGGCGGGGACTACTCTTTGTAGGGTAACGGAGAACCGTTTTTACTTGCTATAACCCACCAAGATTATTTCTTTGTAAGGAATTGCTCTACTCATACCCTAGGTTGCCCCCCGGCCCGAGCGCACCCAACCTGCACCCCCTCCCCCCAGGACCACAGAGAGTGCCAAGATAATTGATACAAAGGATACCTATCAGGGAAGCTATAATATCATATATTATACATGTAGGTTGGACCTACATACGCCGACATGCGTTGTTTCTTTAGAGAGGTTTCGCAACTCGTGTATCTACTTGTTTCCACAGTGACCGCAGGGATGAAGCCGCCAAGTTAGTACAGGATGAGATACAGACTCTTAATGCTGCACGAAGTTAGTGAAGCATTAATACAGACTTAATTCATATAAACAAACCACCTTATTGGACCGCTCACGCCAATATTCCACAGACTAGTACAATTCAAGGCATCACGCAGCCCAGAGTACAGATTAAATCTGCGAAACCTCTGATTTTTTCTCAAGCCCTCCACACCCCTGTAGATAGTACAGCGTGAGCTGCGAAACCCCTCTTTTCATGTAAAGGTGGTTGATGCTGAGTTATATACATACCTTTTATACTAGGCCCGTGCATGCCCATCCCCTAACTTGGTGTGGTTGGTGCTGTAGTATATTAGTGATCCACACCAGTATTGGGAACACCACCTAAAGAAATACCGATTGGGTCGGGAACGAGACTAACTTTATATACTTGTCTAGACATAAAGCTGGCTGGAAACCGATCTAATTTATTCCTGTATTTTACTACTAGTAAGTATGTGGTATACGTATGAGTATATATATAATACTACTTTTTACCCTTCAACTGGGGCGGTACTTACCCCACTTGTCTCCCTACAAATCCTAGTAGTCTCTGAGTCAAAGTGAGTACCCTATGTCATAAATTATTCATCCTATATGAAGTATAAATAAAATAAATTATGCATCCTCTTCAACCCCTAACCCTAGCATCAAATACATACATTTTATATACTTACGTAATTACTCTCCGTCGGGTACAGACCATTACTTAGCCCCTCAACCCCCCAACTTTACCTTTTTTTCCGTCATCAATATAGTTCCTTCTCTATGTTCTAGTTAAAAAAAAAAGAAAAAAAAACTATGTTAATCCTCAACATATACGAAGAATACGCCGAGACGGGGGAGATCCGCAGGTTAGGATGCAGGCCGATCCTCAATTCCAGATCCACCCGTAGATACCCGTCAGCCCCTAGACCTTTGTCTGTACTTGCGCCCCGGCAGATCATCGGTGCATTTGAGGGTAAATTCGAACGGTCTGTATACGTAGTAATATGACACTTGTATATGTATGTATGCTGGAGAAATAGTAGCCCTTGAGCAAAATTCTAGACAATTGATAAAATTTCTAGGAATAGAAATATTACATGTATACAATATGACGGTTAGATGCCCACAGCCCACCACAATTGCAACTCCCTAAACCCCCTCCACTGCACCTCAGGTAGCCGGACTTGCCAACCTAACCCTATGGCTCACCAAATCCACCAATCCCCCATAATAGCTCCCGTCCTCCGGCCTACACGTCTTAACAATATAGTCCGTTGCCTCCCTCACCGCCGTCGACGTCTTCACCACCGTGTCGCCGTTGGCGCGCAGCACGACGCCATAGTTGGATAGTTCCCAGGGGTACTCGAGCACCGTGTCGTCGTCCTCATAGCGCGCGAGGATAGCTTCGATAGCGAGCGGGATAGTAGCGCGGTGATCGTAGTAGCATGTTACAGTGTAGCCGTCGGCCGCTGCTGGGGCGGGGACAGGGACGGCGTGGGTGAGTGGAGTTAAGAAGAGGAGGAGGAGGGAAAAGGAAGGGAAATGCATGGCGATTGAATTCGGTGGTGCGGGTCTGCCGAATCTTGGGTAGGAGGTACTGCTCGATGCTTCGCTGTGGAAAGAGATATACAGGGAAGGCTGTACGGAGCCAGAAGATTAAGCAGAGGAATTCAATGGGCACGCGGGCGTATATATACTAAAGGATTATACCTTCTTTGCAATTTGCCCTGAAGCCCGGCCCTGATCAAGATATATCCCATGATTCCTCAAAAGCCGGGGATATCGATAGATTCTCCAGCGGTTAACGCCCCCAGACGTACTAGTGCGGCCAAGTTTATATTTCAATTTGTTGTTACAAATACTAGCTAGCTGCGCCATAAGGGATATATTATATACATGTATCTATATATATATATATATTGAACTAGGGTTGACACGCAGGTGCTGGGAGCCGGTGCAGCTGTCACGTCCAGGAGCGAACTATTAATTTAATTACATGACTAAGCTATTATTGATCCAACTTAAGTAGCTCTTCACTAAGCTCCAATACAAGCATATCTATTCTAGAAATCTGATTTTTACAACCGGTAATATGTTTTTTGTACATAGTTTCCTGTTCATATTTGGCTATGTCAATCTGATCAATGAAACTCATTTTCCTTTTCAGATGGCATTTTATTTCCTTCGGAAGTTGTTTTCTCTTTTCTTTGATCTCCCCTTCTTTTTTTACTACCTTTTTCTTGGTTTCTTTATCTTGTTTCTATGGGATTCTATGGTATGAGTCATCGGTACTAGGAGATAGCTATATATATAGTATTCGTTCTTTCCTATGTCTTCACTTCTCTATGCGACGTCTTCTTTCTGCTAGTAATCTATACCTTTGGCTTTGGCCTTTCTGTCCTCACTTCGTGCTTAAACCTGAACCCAACTCCGTCCCGTTAGAATTTCAGAATAAATCGTACCGAGACAACGATATCTCTAAATATACATCCGGAATATAGGCAACAATTTGGAGATCAGACAGTTCGATCGTTCGCTTCTTTGATGGCTACAATTTCCATGGACACTTCTTTTACTGTACTGCCTATAAAACACTAATTCATTTTGCAACGATCGATGAAATAACGGAGATTGTTAGGTGTAGTCCAAAGTATGATCACGGTACCAAAATGGGCAGTTTCAGATCAAAATTTACAAGATATGCAACTACATATTAAGTGAATAAACAGTTAAATACAAGAGTACAAAATGCTATTCAAATAGGTGTAGCAAATGCCAAAGACAACGCAGTCAGATTGAAGGAGTCACTAGAAAGGATTATTAGAACTTCGTAACAGAGATACTGTTCTGCTTTGTAGTTCAGCATATATTTTAAATAGAAAAATTGTATAACATAGGATTTGAATTAAATTATCTTATCAATCGGATTTACAATCTAAGCTGGACTGTGAGATTCGTAATTGCAAATTAATTGAGTAGACATATATATCTTGATTAACCCAAGAAAAAAAATAACAAAATTTAAATACAACCTATATCAAGAATATTTTCTCTCTCAAAAACAAATATAAGAATCAAAATTTATTGTAACAATTCTTCTGATCGCCATAAGAGTAATAGAGATATTAGCTTCTGATATTCATGTTCGTAATATTAATATCGTCAATACAGATTTTTCAATATGTAAGAAACCGAAGAGACTGCGTCGGCGCATTAATTAATCGAGCGTCGGAGACCAGGCGAAGTAGGGCAAAGTCTGAAAGACACGTCGGACGGGCAGAAGAGGCGGAGGCGAGACACAACGAGGCGGACGACGAGGACGAGAAAAAAGGGCGTGCGCGAACCGGTGAGTTAGAGCGAAGAAAGAGTAAGGCAGAGAGACCAGATGGTGACAAAGACGCGAGACGGGAGACGATACGATACGTCGATTACGGCGAAAACGAGCGGGCGAAAGGCGAAGCGAGACGAAGACACGCAGCATTAAACGGGATTTATGGAAGACCCAAGGGGGTCTTGGCGGAGACTATGGTTATGATGTAATATATTCTTGAACTAAAGACACAAGGCCAAACGAAACTAAACCGTAGGGTTGATAACAGGAAGAACACGTAAGGAAAGAAAGAGAAAGAAAAGAACAAAGGGAAGGTCAGAAGAACACATATATATACCCTTCTAATCCCTGCACATTCATGACTCATAACATCGTGTAACGGAAACCCGTAGAAACCCTAAGAACCCAAAAGAAAACACCGCAACCAAAAACCCGTTCCCAAATATCCTTCCTTCCTGCCTAGTCCGTGGTACGCCGTGATACGCAGTGAAGGGAGGAAGTGAAGCGAAATGGACTAGAGCGAGCAAGTGAAGTGAGGAAGCAGAGAGAGAGGCTTGAGACATGAGCAAACTATGGGTTGTACTTCTAAGTCCCTAGGTCTATATTGACTAAGTTGACAGAAAGGCTGCATGAAGAAGAAAGGAAAGAAAGAGAAACTCTACAAGCGAGGGAGAGAATTCCCTATATATAGCCACAGGACCCCTTTGCTGACTCATACTATAGAACTCCATAGAACCCCAAGGAAACCCCTCCATTAGAAATACATGCGCACCGTTGACTCATAGAACCCCTGTAAAAGAAACCCGTAGAACACCATAGAAAACCCTGACTAATCCTTCTTCCCGCAACGACGTCAAGCATGCTCCACATCGTGATAGATATGGATGTAGAGTAATACTAAATTCATTAGCCTGTATTCCATCCTGATCATCTTCCATTACTCTTTCCTTTCAGAGATTTAACTCTCTTTCCAAACTATTACCACTATCTTGGTGTTTATCACGGCGTGGAATCTGATTGGTAACGTTGCGGGAAGAAGGATTAGTCAGGGTTTTTCTATGGTGTTCTATGGGGTTCGGTTACAGGGGTTCTATGAGTCAATGGTGCGCATGTATTTCTAATAGGAGGATTTCCTTGAGGATCTATGGGTTTCTATGGGATGAGTCAGAAATGATTCTATTATTTATAGGAGCTGTCCTCGACATAGAGTTCTTTTCTTTCCTCTCTTCACGCAATCTTCAAATAATTAGTCAATCTAGATCTCAGACTCTGAGCCACCCTTTAGTCTTTGGGCCGCCCATTGCCCCATAGGCCTTTCCTAATCGCTGGCCGACCCGGTGTCCTTTCGCTGACCGCCTGCTCCATCTCGCTCATGGTATTATACTCAAGACATCTAGATTTCCCACCCTCGCTTCGCTCCGTAATAGTGTTCTTCAATTTTTCTTGAGATATTATTTGTTGAATTTTCTTCGATCTGCAAGTCTCATATATGTGACTAGGTGACCGGGCACAATGTGTTAGATGACAATGGCGTAAGGTAGCTCAAGGAGCACAGCTTATTACAATGAAGACACTGAAAAGGAAGAATGAGGGCTGAGCGGTCACAAGCGCAGGCACCAGTGAAGGCAAAGCAAGTGCAAGAGCAGAGGTAGGGAACGCAAAGCAGGGCAGAGAGAGCGAAAACCAAGTAAGAATATTAACGAGAATCTGAAGAGCTAGTATGAGATTGCCTCTTGCAAAGGCGAGTTTGGAGAGGAAAAAAATAGCTATGGATAGGAGTATATTCTTATGTACCAAAAGAACAGAAAGATGAGACAGATAAAAAAAAAAAACAAGAACTAAAGAAAATATATCTCCACGCTATTTAATATCCTTCTCCGCCAGTTTGTTATGACTCATACATTCATCCATAGAAACCCATAGAAACCCGTCGCAACCACACCTTGTATTTCTCCCAACTATCTTCTCTAATTATATTACAAATCTACTACGACATAGAATCCCATAGAACCTAATAAAGACAACCTCACCTTATCTCATCTCCTACTCGCTTAACATTACTCCTTCTATTACAACAGCGCTTCTACTTCTGAATCTCTGTGACTGATGCCAAGATGCCAAGACACTTAGAAGGCGTATCTGACAAGTGTAAAATATCTAAACATATTGTTCATCTTTCTGATGAAAATGAAAAAATAAATAGAAAAGAAATTTATACAAACCAAGTTTTCATACAGTCTTTAGATTTGGTTGAAAATGGTCCGTCGGGTATTGGTATTTAGAGCTGAAATCTAGAATTAAATGTTCAAATTATAAGAAGTATATATATAATGTGAGTTACAAAATTTCCCCGCTTTCTTCATACATACCTAATTTTAATAGATGATGATATTATAATCATCGATAATAAAACTATTATATTATAGTCGACGATTACAAGGATATATTTCTTGATTTTTTGATGATATATATATATGAATAATAATATTCACGGTAGATTCTAGTTAGAAATATTATGAAATCTGATAAATAATATTTTTATATCTCTTGATATAAATATCTAAGTCTAATAAAATATTATTCAACATACCTCGAAATCAAACTAAAATAGTCAGAATTTTATTGTAGGGAGAGAATATCTACGATTTGGAATGTTTAGAAGATTATAAATCGAATAAGAACTCAGACATAATACATACCGAAGAATAATTATATAGTTATTTGAAGAGAAACAATACTCAAATTTATTGATATCATCTCTTACGATAATAATAAAATTCTGATCATATATAATAGATATATATTATTCCTACTATATATATTATCTACCTTAATATAGCTATTAAGTATCACAAATAAGCTATTAAGTATCGCTTGACGTGAAATATGATTAGTCGTGTGGTTTCTAGACATTACTATGCAGCTTACATTACAGAGTTTTTATAAGTCAACAGTGTGCATGTATTTCTAATAGAAATATTTCCTTGGAGTTCTACCAGTTACTATTGTATGAGTCAGTGAAAAAATTCTGGAGCTATATATAAAGAGCTTTCCCTCGTTTATAGGGTTTCTTTTTCTTTCCTTTCTTCCTGACGCAACCTTTCTATCAATTAGATCAATATAGGTATAGGGAAACCTAGCCATAGTTACGACACCATGATACCCCCTTTAGGGACTTCAAGTACTTCCATAGTCCTCGTTCTCGTCCTCGCCTCGTCCTCTATCCCTAGCTATCCCACCCCATCTGTTTCGCCTCATAACTCCACCTCACCTCATCCTGCCCTGTCTTCGTCCTGGTGTTATACTTTGTCAAGTTCTGTCCCTGCCCTCACTTCGCCCTGCGACATTAAGAATGCATAAATGTATAATATGATTTCACGATGTGTGTCAGCCCCTATTAGGAAATCTCATACTAAAGAGGTTTAGTACTGTTACATTACCATTGAAAACCGACACGCATATAGTTTTAGTATGTTTAATGAGGAATGTGCTAGGGCTAGGGTTAAAATAAAGGCGCGGCTCTGTTGGGGCTCTGCGGCGTTGCGAGCCCCTGCATGTTACAATCCGGCCGCATCGAGATGCCCTCAAAATTCTTCTTTTTCTACCTTTTATTTTTATTTTTTTCTTTTGTGATATTTTACGGGTATCAGGTTTTATACATTTCAATACCGCAAAATCTGGCTTCATTCGAACGGTTGCCAGGGGACGGTTTTGCGGAGGAGCTGAAAAGTATCACCCCTTAAAGGGCCTTTTACAGCCAACACCGCTCTTAGAAACCGTCTAAACGAATTCAGATTTTGAGGTACTACTGTACAGATGATCAGTCCGTCTCTGAAAGCGCGGCAGAAACAATATGGAGCATTAGCCAGGTCATAGCGAGTGCAGTACCGCATGTTGATTACAGTGTATATAGATACTCATCTTTTGTGGGAAGGGCGCTTTGGCCAATGTTCGTGCGGCGGCGGCGGGTCCACGGGGGTGAGTGGCTGTGCTTATAT
Organism: Morchella sp. 2015-shanyang; assembly: GCA_024713795.1. Taxonomy (NCBI): domain Eukaryota; kingdom Fungi; phylum Ascomycota; class Pezizomycetes; order Pezizales; family Morchellaceae; genus Morchella; species Morchella sp. 2015-shanyang. The sequence goes on from JAMGZB010000007.1 coordinate 38,867, forward strand.
CGCAAATCGAACGGTGGAGGGTATAAGCCTTAATTCTATATGCAGTTAAATACACAGTTGTAAAATTTCTAATAATATTGGATATGATTTATTAACAATTTAGACTGCCCACCTGCAAGGCCTTTAAGACTCACGGTCAACCCTATATCTCCCCAGCGAATGTGGTGGTACCAGCAATATACTAGATTCCAGTGGTGAAATAGGGCTGTCCCACAACCAGGATAGTGCCATATTATGATTATCATTTTTTTTATCCGGTTTATTGATTTGGGATTCATAAAAGCAACGCGGAATGCCGTTCAAGCAAACATCCCCCCAGCACCTATTCTACTAGCATTTAGTCACGTAAGCTATCAGACTACTTGCTACATCTCCTACTTTATCGAGATAGTAGGTTCCGTCCCTAGAGAAGGTCTGTCAAGGGCCTGCTTGAACTAGCATAGGCTGTATCCCCCGATTTCGTTGAACATGCGCCGCGATATATATACCTCCCAGAGTGGAAAACCCCAGCAGTAGAACAAATATATACTCGATTTATATCAAACTAGGTACTGGGTAGCTATAGACAAAAATTCAAATGCTGGTTATACCCACAGTCACAATACCACGCCCGTCCATCCACGCCCACACTGACTACAAGCCAGGACACATGCATATACTACCGTCGTGCACGTAGTATTAGCAACTCTTATAGACTAGCTGCAGTTCTAGGGCCTAATATCATGCCCTCTGCAGCTGGTGACCGATTGGAATGTTGGTAAACCCCCGCCTTCCCGATATCCATTTGTCAAACCTCTTTCTCTTTCGACCTGGCCTTCCTTACTAACTCAATGTCTATAACCGGCCACCTACCTCATCATCCTCTCTATATATATCTCGTCCATCGTCCGCCCGCCTGCCTTCTCACTAGGGAGGTGATCTCCACCCATCACGTCATCTAGTAGCTGCAAGCACACAGACGATGGCGCGACACTCCCTCACCAATTCCCTGCTCGCCTATATATATATACGTTGATTACTTATTTACTATCGACATTCCACAGGAAAAATGGGGGGACATTGTTACACCCGGTCATCCGCATATCTCGCGTTCCTGCATACACCCACACCCCATACCCGCCCGGCATGATGGTTCCATACTGCGGGTAATTATGACGTACTGAAACCCTGCGTAGCCGCTTAACCTTGCACCTGCGGGGGGTTATGCTTAACACCATCCCTGTGCATGTGGGCGCTCAGCTGTCCGACGTTCACCGGGTTTGGCCCCCATGTGGGTGCTTTCGGCCGCCGAACTCCAGACAACAAAAGTTATCCAAAAATCTCAAGGAGAATTGCGGTCCGACTCCGAGTTGCTAATTGGCTTCGGGGGTGTGTTCTGCTATGCCGCAGTGTTTGCAGATTTCTTCTGTACTTCCGGAGGTGAGCGAGCGAGCGCGCGAAACTAAATAGTTTTTCTTATGGCGCTGGCTGGTGGTATAGGTCAAGTTTTCTTTTTTCTACACGGCGTTTAGCTCTTCATCTGCTTGCGCGGAGGTTGCTATGACACCTGGGTTTCGATCAGTTGACCATTTAACTAGTTACATCGCTCATGGTCAGAAGTGTATATCTACATCATCACACTCATATCACCCGTGCAGGAGTGAAATGATTTGAGCGTAGTTATCGGGGTGAAGTGTATATAAGGAGAGGGATTCCCCTCTTGACTGCGAAAAGGGATATAAAAGCTCCCTTCGATCGACCTTAGTTATATGATCGCCTGCGGATTGGCACTACAGCCACCAGAAAGCCCACGAGAGGCTTACTATAGGTTTATGACAGGGTCAGCAAGCGATAAGATCAAGTGGAGCCATGGAAATGGGGGTTCATGTTGAGGAGAAGGAGGTGAAGAAGATCAATGCCAACAATGGTGCATGTCACTCCATCTGAGATGTAAAGAGGTTCTAGGGTAAAGTTGATATGTTGATGCGCCGGATTGACTCGGAAGGATATTTTCGTAGTCTAGGTACGTTAGAAGAAGCGCGTTGTCGCTCTTGAAGATAGAATATAATATATATAACGAGTGTAGTATCACGTGGGATCAGAGTATCCGAGTTGCCGCGAGGATTGTGAAACAGATGAGTATATTAAAAGATTATATTCATTTAAACCACCACGTGGACTGAGTGAACGCGGGGTGCCGGCCTCAGACAGAATAGAGAGAAGCGTCATGACCGGAATTAAAGGCGGAACGGTCAATTGAGTATTTTACAGGTTTCGCGGTGCAGAATCCAGGGCGGCGCATGAGCGGAGGCTAAGCGAGTGAGTGAGCTCTCTCCCTTCTATGGGGGGGGGGGGCGAAGGTCTCATTAATTACGCCTAGTCCCACTTATTTCGACTTAAAATGTCTCTAGCTCAACACTGCTCGCCAGTTAATTTTCCGTACTAGAGGCACCCGCTACGGCGCCCACAATAGTTTCCGTTACCGGCCCCGCCACTTTGTACAGAGTACTGCACACGCAAGTCTCTAACCTTAAAAACCCATTGATGACGCTTTTGGCGGAATTAGCGTATTGACTAGAGGTGAGGTTCATAGTTATATGAGGATTACAGATGGTGAGAAAAAGAAGCAAAGTGCTATACGGGGCGGATTCTACTTCTTTCCGACAATGGGTTGTTTTTCGTCGACCTTGTGTTTCTCGTCGACCTTGAGCGTAATTAGGCGCAGGACTATGAGTGGATCTACTCCTTTATTTGCTTGGCCGCGCGCCTCCCGGTGATATGACGGCCTCCCCCAACCGAACACACAGCGGCATGTACCCTACCAAACCCGGCAGCTTAGCGCTATGATAGGGTCAGCAAATCAATATCCCGACCAATTCCACGATAAACTGGCCATGGCTTCCAGCTATACTTTGAGGTAAAATCAATCCCTAACCACTTATTTTGAGGCGAGTGACTACCTGTGACTGCAATGAAAACGAACCTAGGACTGCCGCTCGAAAATAAAAGGGTTGAGGATGCGGCAATATATGCCTCCGTTGTAGGATGGCCTCAATAGCCTACTCTCAGAAACCTTGAGAAGAGACAAGAGCGCTAGCCTTAAACACCTAGCCGAAGTTTAAGTTTCGTTTATTTATGACTTTATTCCCTCCTACAACGCATTCACTTCCAAAGGTCCACGCATAAGGTATTCAGTTCGACATGCGCCCCCGATGTGCATGTCGAACGCAAGAAATTATACGTTCAATAGGGGTTGCTGACGGGGGAGACGCTCTGGCAAGTGCCGCGGGTACTGCGCCCAAACGTCACCATACCCCAGCCCCCCATCTCCGGGCCAATTCCAATGCTACTATACCACAGACACGCCCCCAATCTCTCCACTATACCCTATCTTGCTATCGACGCCATGAGGCACTACACAAGAAAGAAACCCCATGGTTCACAAGAGCACTAGGTGTCTGAAGTATTGACTATTGTAGCGGAAGTACTTCTGGTAATGTCTACTGGTAATGCAGGAGGGAATTGAATAGCCCTTTTACAACGATAACAGCCTTGGCAAACAACAGTAATGACATAATATAAGAGTGGTCTAGACCTTGCCACAATTATTACAGGGAGGATATATTTTCCCCGGCTCGCAATATTAATCCCAGCACTAGGGTTAGGGTTCTGTTCGAGTGATCAACCATGATTGACACCCAAACGGCAGGATTTTTGTTTTTCGCGCGCCCGGCTTATCCTGCTACCGCGCGGAACAAGATAGTATCTCTGTTTACGTCACAAGAACAAATACTCTTGATATACTATCCTCGGAGTAGTGGTCCATACGTCTGCGAAAGTGTATATATATAAGCTCTTCATCCCATCACTCCCGTGTATGCCGGAACCTACCACACCCAGCATATCGCCCTTCCTTTTACACCGCGGCCGCCATTTCCCAAGTTCCCTGCGGTTGGTTTGGCGATCGAGTGACCCCTTCTGAACCAGGACTTGAGCGAAACCTCGGAACGTTGCCTAGCGGGCATTAGATAGCAATGCCAATCGAGGATGAATTAATGGCACTTCTAGTAACATTACCTCCCACTAGAGAGTGGTGTGGGAATGGCTGCGTGCATCTTCTCAACTCTCCCGGGTGCTGGGGGTAAGTGTCTCGGCGGCAGGTGTAGCAATGCGAGTGATATCGGAGCATTTACAATACTCTCAATTTCATCCAAGTTCCTACATCCCACAATCTTTCTGCGCGCCGCCTGTCAAGGAAATCCCCAACCGGATTCAATTGATCAAACCCACACACGCCAATACCACCCTAATATAAGCAGCGACATCGAGAACGATGAGGCGGTGCCGGGATCAACCGTAAGGGCCACGCCAAATTACGTCACTCTTCTGTCCTATCCCGCGCGCCCTGGATATCACTATGAGCCCGCGGCCATCCAGCATCTTTCTCTCACCACCCATGACACCAGCTTGATTAGTTAACCCCTTCTGTTTACCCCCCCCCCCCCAAACCTCCTTCAGCCTGCGTTATTCCTTTCTGAACCACCCGTTATTGCCGGTTCAATCAATAGGTCTTTTCGTCACGGTCACCCGCCCTGCTCCCTAAGTACAAGGGTATGGGCGGTGAAGTTGGAACCCCCGAGACGCTCAGCCACAGCAGTTGTGTTGCATGTAAAGTCACGCCAACCGATACCTAGCCGTTCCAACCTCACCCCCGTAAGCTAGGACAATAAGGACTAAAAACTCTTAAACTCCCCCCAACCCTCCACCCCAGGAAAGAAACTATATGTACCGGGTATGAGGAGCCAGGAAAGGGCATAGACGCACCTTATGGCTACAGACCAGCACTTCGAATCAACTAGACGAAACAGCCTTCTTGTACTTCATGTATAGAATGAGGATTGGAGTGTTCTTGATGGTTATGCTGTGTGTGGTTCATCCACGGCCTTTCACCCCCCTCAAATACACCAGACGTGCACATTCAGAAAGACCTAATAGCACAGGCCACATTGGACTCCGCCCGTAGAGCAACTTCCCGGAGTGCAATCCTGTCGGTGAGGAGAGAAAGACACTTCCGAAAAGCTAAAGAGGAATGACACATACCGACAACGAAACCGTCACCCACGGCCCCTCCAAAGAAATGCGGCGAAAAAACTAAAGATGTAGAGAGTAGAGAAGACTTGTCATTTCAAACTATCGGGGGAAACAACCCCATATTTATACAAAAATATCGTAGTACAAAGGAAACATAATGAGCATTCATATACCCATCCAATATGACTCATCACAGTCTTCATGACTAATGTGAGTGGTACAATTTCGTCATAACCCCTCATACTATTACTCATTCGCGAGCGCATACTATTTCAAGACTTCCCCTCGGGAGTAACAATGAAGAATAGTAGAAAATAAAACATGCTATGCGGTTTTTAATAAATGGCGACGGTATTTGTTTATGAGATATACATGATGAGGCAGAGATGCGTAAAATCGACGCTCGGCGAGCCATTGCGAACGATCGATATCGCGGTCGAGAGCGATGGACGTCGTGTTACTGTTGTAGTGTAAGCGTTCAGTAAGAGCGAAACCAATCGGTAGCCTTTCGAGATAAGACACGCTTGCCGTAGCGTGATTTCAGAGATGATGAATACTGGGATAGCATTGTAACCGTATAGGCGAGATCAGGTCTAGTGCCGATGACTGCGTACATAAGGGATCCGATGATAGACTGATAGAGTGTTGGATCGTCGATCTGTTCTTCTGGTGTTCCCTTTTGGAGTGTGACATTATGGTCGATCGGTGTGGCCACGGGTCGTGAGTCGGCAAATCCATATTTGATTAACACACGCTTGAGGTAGGCTTCCTGTGATAGGATGATGCCGGTCTTGGTGTGGATCAGGTGGATTCCGAGTCTAACCAGTTCCAGCTTTGGCTATTTAATTCAGCGTGAGAGTTGACACGGTTTTTATGCGTTGATTCCAAAGAGAAAATCAGGATGTCACATAGATGGTATGACAAACTTCCCCTGTTTTGATAAAGACATTAAGTCCGCTTTTTGAATCCCATTTTAATTAGCGAGAGAGTTTAAGATACCATTCCTCGAGGATTGTTTTAACCCGTAAATCGATTTGATAAGTTTTACATGCTTTATCGGTGGAGATATCCTGGAGGAGGTTTATATAGATTTCTCTTGAGTTCTCAGATAAGAATGACTAGTGACGCCCATCTGTGATTTTCACGGGTTTGAAGTGGCGAGGAAATCTGATTGTTTCATAGCGAGACAGGCGAAGTCTTCTGGCTGGTATTTAGATTTGGAAAATTTTATGACGAAATGTAGATATCTGGGTTGCCGTCTGGACCGAGTTTAATTTTATATACCCATTTGGAGTCAACGAGTTTTCTGTTCTCGGGTACTTGAACCATCTTCCATGTATTATTGCGGGCTAGTGAGTCGAGTTCGATTTTCATGGCTTGTTTCCATTTATCGGAGTCGGGACTAGTAATCGCTTGATGATAAGTGGTTGGTTCGTTGAGAGGAGATTGGTCGCTGATGGCATTGTGTCCGTATCTTTCCGGAGCTTTGCGTTCCCGTGCTGGGTTACGTCTTGGTTGATTAGTAATTATTTTTTCTTCTTCTAACGGGAGACATTCAGTAGCGGGCCTCGAAATGCCGGCCCCCACTTTACTTGCGTGCTCCTTATTATCCTCCTCATCTTCCTCGTTTTCCGAAAAGTATTCTTGGGTTTCGCGTAGTATTTGTAGTTGTATATCATCGTCATCATATAATTTTTCATTGTCGATCGAATCAGAATGAAGAATGTGACGTCGCAGTATGGCCCGTCAGCCCCCACCATACTTGCTTCATCCTTATAGGAATCCTTTTTAGGTGGGTCTTGTGGTTCGATTTTGATTTTTGGTTGCTTGGTGGGTGTATCTGTAGTTACTGGTATGTTTATTTCTTCCCCTACAGATGGACCCTTAAAGCGAAAGTGACGCGATAAGACAACTTTTCTTTGTAATAGTAGGTAGACGTGGCAGATTTTGTCAGAGTCTCCGTATCCGCAGAATTGGCCTGTCATAGCTCTGGCATCCAGTTTGGATCCGGCTGGTCTTGCTTCAACGGGAGTGTGAACGAACATAGTTTCACCAAAGATGCGGAGGTGCCCAATAAAGGGTTTTCTTCCGTGGAATGCTTCATATGGTGTCATGTTGGTGAGTGCCGAATGTGGGAGTCTATTTTTGACGTGTACCATCATATTAATTGCTTCTGCCCAGAGTGACTTCGGTAATTCTCGATCCAAGAGCGCGCATCGTGCCATATTGGCTATTGTTTGGTTAAATCGTTCAGCGATCCCATTTGATTCATGTGAGTAGGGGACCGTGAGTTCATGCTTAATGCCTTTGGAGAGAAAGAAGTTTTTGAGGTTTTGAGGGATGTACTCGCCACCATTGTCGCTTCGAAACCGTTTGATTGTCGTATCCATTTGATTTTCCATGTAGGCGATATACCTTTTTATGGCGTCTGCAGCATCGGACTTTGATTTAAGAAAGTAAACGTGCGCAAATCTGGTATGATCGTCTATGAAAGTAATGTAGTAACTGAATCCGCCTAGAGAAGTGGTGGAAAATTTGCCGCTGAGGTCGGAGTGGATCAGTTCTAATGGTTTTCTGACGCGTCGCGAGTGAGGCGTTGAGTGGATTTTGGCGAGTGGCAGGTGTTACACGCTTCCACGTATTACCTGTTGTGGGGAGTGGCCGACCATATTCCTTAACCGCGACAAAGACGGCGTACGCGATAGACGCGTTGGCCAATCGTTGAAGGCGGTATCGCGGTGTTGTCGATCCTTTGTTTAAAGATGAAAGTCCCGAACTTTGGCGCTAATTATGTCGTTGCCGGAAGTACTGTAAATGGTGAAGCCGTTTTCATTCCCAGTCGTTGTGAATCCCTTGCGAGCGATGCATGACCAAGACATTAGGTTCACATGGCCCAGCTCAGGGATGACAAACACATTTTGCAAAGTTATTGGCCAGATGAGCTGACGCGACCTTACCTATTCCTATGATTTTGAGTTCCAATCGACAAGAATCACAGCTTGTCAGATGTATGTTCTTTACATGCAGGTATTTAGTAGGGTCAAAAATCCATGCACAAGAGTCGGATGGTGTGGTGCCAGAGGTGAAAGCGTACGCGTCAGTCATGTCAACATCAGGGAGGCTTATAAGTTCATCCTCTTCAAGGACGAGTGGTTCTGAAAGTTTTGTTATCAAGGTAGGGAGATTTGACCATGTAACGAAAGCAGTTCCTGATGCGACGTTGCCGGATGCAGCGGATCTCTCTTTTTCTCTGAAAGCTTTGAGTTTCCGGCATTCTCTGTGTGTGTGTCCTTTAGCGTAGTCACCGTTCTTGGTACACCAAGTGCAGATATTGTCTGACTTGTTCTGGTTGGAGTTGTGGCGTGGTTTGGATGTGCGTTTGGATTTATTGTAAGGGTTCGGTCGTCCTGTTCTCATGTTGTATGCTTCTCCACCAATGTGCTCATTTGAGCGTCGTCCGTCAAGGTCCATTAATTTCTCATAGATTTCTTCGTATGTAATATTTTCTTTTGATTGGAAGTTGTCGACGACGTGTTCTAAGGATTGGTGGCGCAATGAGAGGAGGAGGAAGGAGGCCTTAATTTGCGAGACGCGAGCGATTGAATGAAGATGGTAACCGAGGGGATCTCTGGTTTCGTCGGTCGAGTTGGAAGTCCGTAGTAGGAGTGTGGACCAGAGAGTGGTGAATTCGGTTAGATGGTCTTTCATGCTCTTGTCTGGGCTGTATTGTAGGGTAGTTATCGTCGCTAGCAAGGAATGGAGCGAGGCTACCGTTTTGCGATCGAATCTTTCCTCAAGCTGAGTCCAGAGTTCGTTGGCAGTAGTCGAGGGAGATATGGTGACGATGAGATCGAATTCAAAGTTATTTTTGAGGAAGACCTTTGCTAAGGTGTCCTTCTTGTCCCAATTTAGTATCTCCTCCGAGTTATCGCCAGAATGCGTCTTCTGTCTGTCCGTTGTTCCTTGCTCACATCACGGAAGCGCGATTGTTCATGAACGCGGACGAAATACTTCCATCGACAACTTTCCAAAGATCGTAGACCTTCAACATGTCTGAGGCAAGGTCCCTCCAAACCGTAGATAAATGACCAAAGAAGCTACGTGGTAAGGCGGAAGTTCGTAAGACATTTTAGGTGGACGATGAAATGTACTAGTGTGTAGGATGTGTGTGAAGTAGTGTTGTTTAGATTGAATGGCTTGGCCGGGCTCATAACCTAAAGATGTAGAGAGTAGATCTAACGGAGCAGAATCGGGTTCAGAGTAACTAAGGAGACTAGGGATGGGATTCCGGAGCGGGGACAGGGTCGGCTCGGGATATACCAGAGGCGAGGCAGGTTCAGGTTCAGATTCAGGTTCAGGTTCAGGGACGAGGTCGACAGGAGGGCCGAAGCCAAAGTAATATATTGCTAACAGGAAGAAGACGTTGCCTAGAGAGGCGGAAACATAGGAGAACACCAGCCATATATATACAACTATCCCCTTACACCGATGACTCATACCATAGAATCCCATAGAAACTCCCCGCTCCTGGACCATGCATACTATTCCCAATAACCCTCATTCTATCCCGGTACTACTCCATTCTTCTTAGCGCTTACATTCCATTACCCGACCACCTTCCTAACCCAAAGATTCCACTCGACATTCACCGATACTATCCAACAACTCGATTCTGAAGCCGTCTTGGCGCGAAGAAAGCAGGAAGCTGTGATAGTTCTCTCATTAGGTTCAGCCCGCGAAACTCCGTTAGTCTTGAGGATAGGCGCGTGGACAGCGGCGTGACATTGGTGAGATTCTCGATACTCGTGTGACAAGATCATAGCCTTTCCATTTAACCAAGATGACGCGAATAATAAGACAGAGTCAGAGTTATCAACTTCCCATTCCTCATCACCGTCAACGATCACCGGAGGGGCGGGAGGAGGAATATGTCCTGGCAGGGGATCAGTGGCGCAAGGTTCCAACTTTGAGACATGAAAGACAGGGTGTATCTTCATTGTAGAAGGGAGATCGAGTTCATAGGCGTAAGGACTAATAACGGACTTAATTTTAAACCGACCCAAGCGTTTCCAGTCAAGTTTCCGGGAAGGCCGATTGGTCTGAATATTCCGGGCATTCAACCATACCTCATCACCCACTTGCAGATAATGCAGAATCAGAGACGGGTCCTCTGACGATCTTGATAATCTGGATCTCAGCTCAGAATTGGTCGTGAATCTCCATCTTCCAACAAGAGCAGAGTGTCCTGCGGTCCGTAATGCAGAATGCCAGATTCTCCGAAAGTGGATCGAAGCCATAATTAATAAAGGAGAAACTCAGATTGTTTAGAGTGATTGTTAGAAATACGAATGACGGTCCACCCAATCATCTTGCTGGTAGGATACATAGCTTCTCAAATACTGCTCCATTACTGCATTAACTCGTTCCGTTTGGCCGTCAGTTTCGGGGTGGAAGGCGGAGGACAGGGCAACATTAATCTTCAATAATTTGCAGAGAGACTTCCAAAACCTGGACGTAAACTGGGTACCACGGTCAGAGACAATACTGGTGGGAAGACCATGAAGTTTCCAGACATGATCAATAAGCGAGATCGTGCTAGATCGCAGGTAGTATAATAAAGTGTCATTTTTGACAGACGATCATTAAAAATCGTGATCTCTTCCTGCTTTCCGTAATCCCGTGAACAAAATCCATAAATACGGGGTCAATAGGGAATAGGACGATGACCAGAAGTGCATGGAGGCCTTTGCTTCCGCAAACATGCAATTTACATAACGATCCATCAGATACGATCCCTGGCCTAATAAGACGATTAAAAGTTGAAAGGTTTTGGCTTTCCCTGGATGACCATGGACGGCGTCCATGATGTTGAAGTAGCAGATGCAGTCAGATATAGTCAAGATAAAAGCTTTCATGATGGCGCCTTCCTCGCTGAAAGATTCAGCTAACGTAATTTAACGCTTAACGCCATCTCGAGGAATCCTGGATCTTATTCGGAATGGCCAAGAATATGTTCTGTTCAAACAATTTTTCTAGGCGACTATCCTGACAGGAACGACTGCCAACAAACCCAGATTCAGGACTTCAACACTGTCGACTTTCAAGGCGTTCATCCTCTTTAGGTAGATCTCCGATCTCCTGGTAACGTCCGGTTTCGCTTTCTACCGATACTTAATCACATAATTAAACCGAGAGAACTCGACCACCGCGTTGTCGTCGATTCAAGTCTCTCTTGGTCATAAAATACTCCAAGTTCCGGTGATCGCTCAGAACTTCAATAGGTTCAGCCACGCCCATCAACTCAGCTCTCCATTCCTCGAAACACTTAATAATCGCCAGCAACTCTTTATCGTAGATCTCGTAATTGCATTCGGCAGGGGAATGGGTTCCGGAAAAGTATGCCACGGGATGCAGAATATTCTCACAGATCGAAAAGAGTCCTCATAGTCGATCGATCGGTTTCAACAATGGCCGGTCAAAATCAAAGTCGACGGAGAATAGTAAAAGCGGTTTAAGACCTCAAAAGCTTCGCCATGGCGTGACCAAATAAAGCGACATTCCTTTCAATATAGTCGAGGCGAACGATACCAGAAAGTAATTTTAATGGCGTCGGTAGGGTTTCACCATTAAACACCAGTATATCCCTTAACATTTAGGGGCGTTTCACTTAACAATGGTTTCAATCTTCGGGATCAAGCGCGCTCTGGTAACGATCACGCCAGATATTTCACCCTTTTAACCTGAATTCGCGATTTAGAAAGAATAAAGATCGGCGTCGGTCAGGGCTTGCAGAACTTGGTCGACATGGTTGCGGTGGGACTCCAAATCCTCACTATAGATCAAAATCTCATCGAGATAGTTCGCAGAAGTGATCCAAAAAGGCGAGAAAGATCGTTAATAAAGTCTTTGGAAAACGGAAAGACGATCCAGCAAGACATTGTATCTTGAAAGTCGACTTGAACGCAGTCTTTCCACTGCCTCTCGCAACTCTGACCAGATTATAAAGATTTTTCGCGCCTAACTCAGATACCATTTGGCTGCAGAAATGATTAAATTTCTTAGGTAGCGGCGGATATTCTTAACGCGATAAGATTTAATCCCCGGTAATCCACACAGAACCGGAGTCCACCACCGGGCTTTTTCACAAACAGAACGGCGTGAGAACTTGATTCAATAAACCTTTCGAAAGATCTCATCGATATACTCAATCAAGGCGGCCAATTCGTCTCGAGACATACTATACAGCGACCAAAGGGTTCTTTCCTTCACGAGATTATCTGAATATCGTAGGACGGTGAGGGCAACCTTCTTTCCGAACCGTTCAGAAAATGATGATCTTCGGGGCCAAGAAGAATCTGGAGGATCGACCAGAGAGCCCACGAAACAGCAAGATAAACAGTAAGTCCGAGTGGTTTAAAGCGTAGCGACCGACGATTTCAAAATCGTGATTGGCGAGTGGAGATGTACCCTTCACAGGCGACTCATCATCAGAACGCGTTGATACTGTGAGGACCGAAGGTTAACGAATTGTCAAAAATTTATAAAGAACATTACGTCGGCGGGGGATACCTAAAGACTAACGGGTAATGCCTGCGAAGAACGCGGAGATTTTTCAAGATGGCGATACACGGAGGAAAAGTGAAGCGATATGAAAGAATATCTGAGGAGATTTCTCCATCGATAATACGTGAAGAGCATGACGTGAAGAACAGGGATTCCTTGTGGCGTACAAATAATTCATCAATGAATGCAAATCCAGAAGCAGTGTCAACAAGTGAGTAGGTTTTAACGGTTTTATTCTCATCGACATCGATACGTAAACAACAAGATGATCGTTATCCCAAACCTTCACCAGAGACACAGAAGCAGAAGCAGACAAAGAAAGAGGAGGACCTGGCCTAAGCCACCTAAGACAGGTCCCGTGAAAACCCGACTGGTCGACAACAAAGAGAAATCGAACCAGAGAACCCAAACCCAAAGAACTGTAACTGTAAGAAGAAGACCAAAAGGAAACCCAAAAGCATACCCTAGAGAGGAAGGACGAGAAGATATTATTAACAGGCGCTGCCCCAGATATAACATGTATAACCGACCTCGTAAGAAGAACACGAAATGCGGACGAATAACAAGACGAGAGAGACATTCAATGCAAAATGCCTGTGACCTCCACAAGACACGCAGAAATCTTGAAAGAAGCACGACGCAAGACGTTCGGCGAGAATAGGCTCACGGCGTTGAGGGCGAAGACCGAAAGGTCCCATTAAGACCACACCACCGTGAGAGGAGGGTGAGGCGGGAGCGGTGAAAGAGAAACACGAGCAGGAAGAGAGGAACAAAGTGGCGAGCAACAGGGTAGAACGATCTCAGCGTCAAGATCTCGAGCTGTTGTCCAACTTTTGAAGCGAAGAACATACTGAGGTGGTGAGCGACGTCGCGATGGATCGTTGAACGGAGCCTGAGAAATCCTCGAAGAAGACGACGCTTTCATCGTTTCCACCTGACTTCAGCAGCGTTGGAATTCAAGAAAGAAGTGGAAGTCTCGCCTTGAGGCCAGTTCTTCGTTAATGCGGTCGGCCCCAGCGGTTTAGAATAGTAATAAGAGAGCGATATCCTCCAAATCAATCGTCCTCCATAACGAAATGACATTCTAGCAACTGCAGAGAAGATTAATGTTCAAACGAAAAGCGATCGTGAAAGATTTTCGTCGTTTGAGCGACAGCGGTAAGTTCCTCCTTCACATCAAACCGGTCGTGACTTTCTGAGAAAGAGAAAAGAGGCGGACGTGAGGAATGACGGCGACCGGAGAGGAGAACAATGGGAAAGATTCTCAAAATAGACATGAGAGGAGCCATCGTGAACAGAGCAGACCGAAAGAAATTATTCAACCGGTCTCCGCTAATTGTCGTCGTGCGACTTGTTCCGTCGAGGATGGCGGCTAGATTCAGCGACGAATGTCATGAAATGCAGGCCAGGCTTGATTTTTCTTCCGCGACTCGGTCGGACGCAATAGCGTCGGTTCCGACAGAATAGGCCGACATTAAACCGTCAAACTCAGAAGCAAAGAGGAAAAACCCGCGCTTTTAGGCAGACATAACAGATATCGGGAGCAAGAACGTAGTTTAACGGAAAGAGAATCGCTCAGAAAGAATCGGGCGAGAGTGACGGGATTCGAATGACAGGGTCGGATATACCGGGCGAGCAGGTTCAGGTTCAGATTCGAGTTCGAGTTCGCGACGGCGTCGAGCAAGCCCAAAGAAGATATTGCTAACAGGAAGAAGACGCGTTAAAGAGCAGAAACATTGTGAAAACACCACCATATATATACAACTATCCCCTTACAATGACTCATACCATAATCCCATAAACTCCCCGCCCCTAGATTCACGATACTATTCCCAATAACCCTCATTCTATCCCGGTACTACTCCATTCTTCTTAGCGCTTACATTCCATTACCCGACCACCTTCCTAACCCAGCATTCCACTCCCGACATTCACCGATACTATCCAACAACTCGATTCCGAAGACGTCTTGGCGCGGGGCGAGGTGCAGGGGGCGGAGCCGTGATAGTAGAGAAGACTTGTCATTTCAAACTATCGGGGGAAACAACCCCATATTTATACAAAAATATCGTAGTACAAAGGAAACATAATGAGCATTCATATACCCATCCAATATGACTCATCACAGTCTTCATGACTAATGTGAGTGGTACAATTTCGTCATAACCCCTCATACTATTACTCATTCGCGAGCGCATACTATTTCAAGAAAAACAACCCACCACGACCTTGCCAAATCAAAAAACAAAACAAAAGAGTTCGGTACCTAGGATTCCCACATGGTCACCCACTGCAGTACTAACTAGGCGATACGATGCTTGGGTATGGCAGAGCGGACGGGATGCCCCACTTTCATCGTTCTATGACCGAACACGACAGGGTCAATGACTACGAATACTTATTTCTAGGTAGGCTAGTCGCGGGACGTGGTGCAGAGCTGTGGACCACCCCCCCCCCCCTCCCCAACACACCCCACACCCCCGTGCTCAGAGCTAGGGGGCGCACAAAACCTATAATCCCGCTCCGCGACCGAAGGGGCCCACCCTCGGCGGTCATGCCCTTTTATAGACTATTCCCGGAGGCGGGGGTAGTAGAGGTCCGTTTAAGACGATAATTTAATTCGTTATTGGACATTGTGTATATCATGGGATGGAATACATGTAGGCCAAGGTTAGACGGAGACGTTTAACGTTACCGGACGACACACAAAAGTAGTCTGTACGTTGAACATCAAGTACATCTTAATCCTGCCTTATCTTTCCTATTGCACGTTGATACAAACTCCTCCCTCATCCCCCCTCACTGCCTGTAGATGTCTCACTACTCCCATTCTGATAAAAGTGAGTCTAGCATTGGTAGAGTACTAACTATACCCTCGTCCTGGGAAAAGAATACATCGGCCACCACCAAACCTATATGCGACGGCCAACTGTGATATATAACTGGGATATATATATATACCGCTGGTCTGCCCACAACTAAACATCATGAGAATACTCAAATCTCCACGGCACAAGGACCCCCACGTCGTAATTGGCTACTCAACACTAAGTGGGGAGGAGAGAGGGGCAGAGGAATGCGTAGAAAATACACTGGATTGGGCAGAAAACAGGAAAGAAAAGGGGGAGAAATTGGTACTAGTGGCGTGTAGATCGTCTACCAAGGGCCATCGCGTGGCAGCTGTGTACTTCTGAGTTCTGTATGGCGAGGAGTACGTACATTGAATGTTACGCTTTGGTCAAGACAGGCATCGTTGGTAGATCCGGGTCCGTAAGTATTAACACCTGGCCGTGTCGTTATGGTACCGGCAGTCGGCAGCTGCTCCGGGTCCAGGCCATGCCACGGGAACGTCTAAAAATCAGCCGAGCGAGGTAATTCCTTGCACAGGCCAGCCGTCGTGTGTAGACCCTCTATCTGAAGAGCCGCTCTGAGGTATGGTCGTTTTAACCACACTGGTTAGTTGTACTACAGCAGTTGGCTATCATGTCCGGCGCTGCCACGAGACACATGATAAAGTACAGCCAGACACGCAGCCCTACACACACCCGAGTAGTGTAGACACACGCAAGAGCAGTCTCCGTTAATTTGGACCCTGCTGTGTGACCACCTCTATATATATATGGCTTACGACCAACCGTGAAACTCCGAAGTCACTCTCAGACCTAGGATAGCGGTTAGGCTAGGCGCTCACGTGTGTTATGGATACTGGAAGGTGCGTCTAATAGGCGTGCTGGGCGGTGACGGGGGATGGGTAACCTACCCTCCGGTCCGACAGGATGGATGCGGGTGTTGGCCTCTAGGCAGCTCAAAAGAGCATGCGAAACGCACAGTACTTAACTGTGTGTGTCCGAGGCTTAAGGTACAAAGGTAATCGAGCACAACATGGTGCTTAGTGGGGAGTATTTTTCTGTTCTGAGTTTCGGCCCCCCCAAAAGAGTCCTAGGGAGGTGATGTGGCGAGGGACTAGCGACCCTCCCCAGAGCGAGCTTGCTACCGCGGATCCGTTTGAACCACGCACGGGACTTCAGGGAAGACGTCGGGATCTCTTACGGTATGGCGTGCTGTGGACAGTACTCCCGTGTACCCTAGCGGGGCCACCCTGCCATACCGGGCATTGCGTCCGTGAGATCTTAGTCGATATAGACCGTGTGGATTCCTAGTAGGGGGATACCGTCGAGGACAGATCAACGTGGACTATTTACATCTACTCTACGTGAATGCTCCTTCGGACTACAAGTAGGCCGGCGTGTCTACGTTCGAAGTTAGGCGAGCTCGTGCGTTAAACCGTATAGAGTCAGTCGTGCGGCGTCAGGGCTGTACCTCTGAAAACCGTGCATTATGATTAGATATTGCACAGGCTTTTCCCAATGTGTCCAAAGCCAGGCTGGCAAGAGTGATAAGGGAACAAGAGGGAAGGAAGCATTGGCTAGGTGGACGCAGAGCTTTATGAGCGAACGGAGCATGATGTTGAAATCTGATGGGGAGAGCGGTATGAAAAGGCCAGTAAATATTGGAATCCCGCAGGGAAGCCCAGCATCACCTACCCTGTTTAACGTATACTTGGCCCTGATGATCAAGGAGGCCGAGAAATACATCTAAGAGCACTTTCCAGGAAAGGCAATAAGACCGACATATATTGTGCCTAGCTCCATGCTCGAGTGAGAGTCTATGACGCAATCTATATTTCGACACCTACTAAAGCAAGTCCTAGCGGCTTTATGGCACGCGAGCCAATTAAGGGTAGTCGGGGTAATTGGGCCCTAACATACTAAATACTAAGATCTGTGGTATCCCTTTGCCTTTTTATTAAAATCAAAACCACCATAATAAAATTCATACAAGTCCAGTAAGAAATGTAGACATGATCGAATCATTAACCCCCCTATAGTGGACACGTATTCATATTTGTTTAACTATCACCGCGAATACAATGATACATTTACACTAGAGAACTACGAACGGACAACACCACGGCCACTCACTCAAATATATCTTTGGCTTCAAAAATGACTTGTATTCTATCGGGACCTCGTTAAAAACCCAGTAGAAAAAGAGTGTATCGTACAACGTAGAAATACAATCAAGGTACATATACAAGCTCCCAAGCATAAGCGTATAGTAAATAAACACTCAAACATAAGGAAAAAAGCGATTCGGAAATCAAATGAATAACTCCCAAACATAAGGGTATATTATCCATGGGGTAGGTAGATAGATAAAGATTCTTTCAAACATATGAGGGTATAATACAAGTTTTTTCAATGGGTGGGGGGGGTAAATAAACATAGAAGTAATAAACATATGTAATACACGTTTTTTTCAATGGGTAGGGGGGTAAATAAACATAGAAGTAATAAACATATCAGGTTGTAATACACGCTTTTTTTTCAATGGGTAGGGGGTAAATAAACATATTAGGGTGTAATACACGTTCTTCAATGAGATAAGGGGTTAAATAAACAAGCCACGCTCGGCAAAGTAAAATAATAATTGAAAATGGGAAGGGAAGGTAAATAAACACGCCAATGCTGGGCAAAACGAAAATGCTGGGAGAGCGTCAAGAAGAAAAACAATGAAAGAAGTAACATGACATGAATATAGGAACCTCGTTAAAAAACCCAGTGGGAAAAAGAGTGTTCCTTACAAAGAAAATGAAATATAAAATGCAAATAGACAAGAAATATCCAAGTAAACATAGAAATATAATTCTAGGAGATGTTAGGTTAGTATGGACACATGATAGACGAGAGAAAACGACAAACCTTTCCATAATCTCGAAAGATCGTGACGAGATATTTCCACATAAAAAAAGGCGGAATGACATCGCAGTTTCGGTATTTTAGGAAGGCTTTCGGTATCGGCAAGAGGTTTTTAATATCACGGAATAAAAGGCCGGAAGATTACTGAATATGATGAATGGTGAAAAGGACCAAAACTCGAATCCAACCAAAAATAACTCTCGTCTGAAAAATCTCGGAAAATATTATGAAAGGAGGGCAACATGTTGGAATAAAGTGATGGAGGAATGGTAAATATGTATAAAAAATAGGACGTGTTAAAACTCGATCCCTAAAATAAGTTGAATCAGAAAATCTCAAAGAAGAACGAAACGAAGGGAAACTTTCCATATATAATATTTACAGAGAATAGAATAAAACTCGATCCCTAGAAAGAATAAGTTGGATCATAATGGTAGAAGTCTCAACGAAAAATAAAAGGAAAGGAACTTTCCGTATACAGAGTGAAAAAATAAAAATTCGATCCCTAAAGGATATATACTAAAGTACATCATACATATATAAGTGAATCGAAGAAACATTTCACCAAGTTCTGAAGACAGGAGGCAGAAAAGGGAAGGAATCACTTAACTGGATGGGGGCCTCGAAACCACCGCCGCCCCTGGGAAGAGAAGAAGAGGAGGAGGAAGAGGGGAGGGAAAGAAACCATTTAATAGAAGTAGAAACGAAGGAGGGTAACAGGTCGGTGAAATTCAACTGCCAAGGTTGGCGAAGCTGCCAACTGGTGAGTTCTACTCTAAGGCCACGCTGTTTCTTGCCACTCCCCTATAGCTATAGAAGTACCCACGTATGCGTGTATGCAGAAAATCGACGAGATTCCATGCCCCCAGACCCATGATAAGGCCACGGCACCTTGTTTTCTGTCATTTATGGATGTACCTGTGTAAATCTAGCGTAATGACGTTTGTCGATCAAGTACAAGTACATGTATGCATGGAAACATTCAGTTTCCGCCGGGTCCCCCAGTCGACAGGGGCACAAATGAAAGATAAGACATCTCCAGGTCTTTCTTAAAGGATCCACCTCAGACCACGTGTGTAATAGGGCCACTTGAGTCTTCGACTGCATGAAGATATACTTGGTATCCCGTTTCAGAAGTATCATTGTGGGTACGAGTGATAGTTCATGGATACATATAACTACATATTATATTATCGACTCGAGTATGTCAAGTAATTAAGTGGCCTAATTCACTATATTTCTTAACCTAATCTCATGTATACCTTCCTTTCCCACCACTCTCTTCGCTTAACCACAGCTCCGAGTGCCCCTGTACTGTTCCCTTCGAAGTATCCGTAAGGGGATGTTTCGCATCTTCCGAAGCGACAGGGGTCTTCATGGGAGAGAACACATATACAAATCCACAGAACGCGCACCCAACTACGACTTTACGTATACATGTATCATTGACTCATAGCCAACCTGGTACCCATATCTTTATTTGTTGTATCCAGTCTACTATATGGCGCGAGTGACATTCCATGAAGCTTTATCTTATCGATCGATATCCAATTTTTCTTTAATTCTTTTCGTTGCTGCAATTCATTTCCGTTTCGTGTAATTAATCATAAGTATTAACTCGCGATGCCCCGCCCCTCCCCCATGAGAGGCACGCATCCAGTCCCCTCCCATTCCGTACTTCTTAAGTAGATGTAGATACATGTATATACAACAGGGGTTTCTTGTAAATGTGTGTAAATCATAAAACCTACACTAGCATGCGACTGTGTTTAATGCAACCGTTGAGTATATAGTGGTTTACGAGTGATATCTCATGAGTATGTATCAACCCATTGATTGATCAGCCCATTTATTCACGTAGTGTATTTAGATATGTATTATATTTAGCTTATTTACTAAATGCATTCCAGCTCCCTTCACCTGGTATCAGGTGTCCCCTCCCGCGGGAAATCTGCCAAGCACATTCCAGCTATGTGTCCTGTTCAGCAATCATGAGCATGAACAAATCTACTTCGCCAAAGACAATATGTACTAAATCCAAGCGCAAAGTACCTATTAAACGTTCCGGAACCCAAGGAAGTTCATTCCTCCTCATAACCACATAATTGCATATAGTTGGTGGATTAGGACCCCTCACTTACTTGTAGATTAATAGATATAGATTCTAATGGCATACGCGCCGCCTACTAGCATCTTCAAAACCAAATACAGCAACAGGTCCTTCTAGATCTCGGTACAGCCGATTATTGAATAAACAATACCTGCGGCCGCCGCAAATGAGGGGGGGAACCAAAGTACTCCCTGCATCCCTCCATACTCATAGTTAGCATGCATCACCACGGACGGTATGTTTCTCTCTCGCTTTAAAAAGTTTGTGGCAGTCACGACGGCTCTTATCCACATTCCAAATTTCCTGTCTCATTCTACATACCAATTGCAAGCGTCGGCCAGTGTCTCCACCACGAGCCCCCCGCTCCCATTATAGCCGGGATGTCTAACTAGAGTACATGTACTTGTTTTGGCTGATTAGGGGGCACTTGGCACGCGTGACAGCATGGGTCCGAGGGAAGCTAGTCGGGGGAGGCGACCTTTGAATTTCTGAGCGGGGGCTTAATGGCCCTCGTATTCGGGGCCGGGGTGTGGTGGTGTAAGCTGAGGCATTGTCTCCTACCAGGTACAGCGAGCATAACAAAGTTGATTGGCTAAAGGTATAATTAGAGCACGTAGGGGAATGTTGGAGGGACCCTGGAATGTTCGCCGCATCTGGCCGGAAAGGTAGAGTTCCATACTCGGCAAAGTCGGCCGACGAATAGTGCTAATATTCAGGCCTTAGTTCCACTCTTAATTTACCTTATCCTCCTAGGCTCTTTCGCTACGAAAACCTTGGATGGCCTGCATTAACACAATGTATCACACCCAGTATAAATGGGGAACTATGCAAACCTCCATCACCGAGCACTACCCTTCTTTCACCACCCGCTTCAAATCTAAAGGGTACTCCGCGCACAAAGCGACTCGCCAACCTCCATCGCGGAATACTTCTACTATCTACCATCTATTTACCGCTGAATCAACAGCACCAATTCACCCCTCCACGCCATACCTCTCAAATTCAGAGTCCAAGTCGTACTACCCCCCTATGTATCGCCTTATGCAGGCGGGGCCGTGATAGCCAACGGGCGGGTCTAGAGTGAAGGGTTCTACTAGGCTAGTCTGGGGCCCGGGATTTTGAAGAAATTTACTAAAATGGGTCGATCCTTGTGATAGTCCTACTCAGTGAGTATAACTACCTATCCCTCCTTAAAAGAAAAATAAAAAAAAAGACTTCAAAGCTTCTTTCTCCTCATATTAGATCAGGCATAAGGCTTCACCCCGCTCAAAATGGTAGAGGATTGTGGCGATACAATAGATACTTATAAACAAGTATTTACAGGTAGTGTTTGTGGCTTATAGGGACGGGATTAAGTACATCGCATCTGCTTCTTGAACAGCCCACGATGAACTCCAACTTATTGTGTGTCAGGCTAGTATTCTGAACTTGTAGTTGCATATTAGCGCCCTAGGTAGCGGAGCGGTACCAATAGCATTGGTTGAGATTTGTGCGCCGCACATTAGTCTTTTGTCCATATATATTTCTGTCTAATCGCACTACGGATGTTTGCTAATCTACTACATTTTTTTTGAAACCACCTAGTCCGCCTTTAAAGCACCAGCCCCTTTAATGCTTTATCAACCGGACTAGTGCCTCGCTATACAATCTCCTCATTTTTAGTGGTTGGGGAAAACCGAATACATCACACATGACGGGCTTGGCGTCGAGTGATCCCTCATGACCCCAAAGTTTGCGGGGTATCAAATACAATACAACTCCGCGACCCGCGGGTGTACGGCTATGTATATATAGAAGGCTGAAATGAATCGTACATGTGGAGGACTTGGAGGTTTGCGCGGTCTCGGATGTCGGGCCTAAACATTTGTAATGAAGTATAAAACACCATAATCAACTCCAACCGACGTGTTCGTTCATAGAATGATGAAAATGGGGCATCCCGTCCGCTCTGCCATACCCAATCATCATATCGCCTAGTTAGTACTGCAGTGGGTGACCATGTGGGAATCCTAGGTAACGAACTCTTTTGTTTTGTTTGCCCTCCCTTGCTAGACAACGACAAACAAATATCCAAACAGGAGCGTTAAACATGTGTTCGTTCATAGAATCGTGAAAATTGGGCATCCCGTTCGCTCTGCCATACACAAGCACGATATCGCCTGGTTAGTACTGCAGTGGGTGACCATGTGGGAATCCCAGGTAACGAACTCTTTTTTTTTCATCTGCCCCCCCCTTGGAGTGTTATCATCCCGGAGGAGGACATCTGCGCACGTATCACGTGAAATGGTCTTGTCAGGGAGCGAGTGATAATGTATGATTGAGACCAATGTTCTTGGCGAAGATCGAATGATAGTATGTGATTTCGACACGGGAGAAGAACGGAAACGGAAGTTCCCTTTGAAGGAATTCCAACAAAACAAGTCCCGATACATCAATGAGGTTTAAAAGTAATGAAAGTGAATCCACGTTTCCAATTATGGTAGGTAGGCCTGAATCGCCTAGTACACAAGTTGTCACGAGCACATAGGTACAATTATTATCGGTCAGAACCGAACTACCTGAAACACGGCCGGAATCGAACTACTTGAAACAAAACCTTGCTGTTGTGGGTGGGAAATTCTGCGAGATCGTTACCAGCCTTTTGTTGCAACAAAAAAAATCGGCAAGAGAAAAGGCAACGCCCAAATACTTTATCACAATACAACACAATTGTACAGAACATCCCTACCATACAAGCACTAAACATAGTCTTGAAGAGCACCTGCACACCCATATTTACCTTGAAATAGCCTTGTGTGTATAGCCCTGCTATCACGGATGTATTCAGGATACTGTACCAAAGGCCCCTCTACACACTGTTGAACATATCACACTGAGCTTTCTGTGCCGATCTTTTTCCCTATTTGGCTTAAACTCTATTTTGAACAGGGATCCTGAACAGTGATGTTACTCTAGTGGCGTAGGGAAACGCTGTAACGGATACGGTGGAACCTCGGCGGGCTGGGAAAGATACCTCCCCGCAAGACCACCTTTTATATATTAGGGAACTTTTGTAGTTATGACTTTATTCTTTAAAAAAAAGGAACATCAAAGGGCGTTAATCGCTGGACTATGTATGCTATACAAAAGAAAATTATGTAATTAATGTGTCTTTAATTAAATAGTTGGTAGGGACAGTACTAGTATAAGCATGAATTACAAAAAAAAAACCGCAGTATGGTGCTTGCCCACATTCTATCCCACATTAAACCACAAGGCCCCTTATCAAAAGCCACTACTACCCAAGAAAGAATCCTAACGGCAGGACTCTATTATTGCAAGCGTCTTATACCCTTCATGAATACAGCAAAGCCATATCCAATCCTCAATGCGCATATAAATGGCCAATATATTGGGAGGTTTGAGGAGTGATTTAGCCTTTTCCGCCGGTTCCTTGTCTTCAACCATCTGAGCGCGCTTCAGGGAGTACTGCCAAACCGATACGGCCTTCGAATGTATGAATCGGTGTGTTTTTCCCTTTTTACGGAGGTGATCAAGGGTTGCGTCGAGAAAAGCATGAATATGCCAGTCTTTACATAAGGTTTTTCTGAGATATTCCAGGATTGAGAGGGCGCGACCGCGGCTATAGCGGTTAGTCATGATTGAGTGATTGAAGGAGTGGGTGGTGAGGTCACTGGCAAAGACCGGAGGAGGGATGATTCGGGCGGAGGATTATAAGCACCCGAAAGCCACCTAGATTTCACAGAGGGGGGGTGGAGCTAAGTGGTCCCCCGAGAACCTTGCCTTATTTCATTCGATCCTGTTTGATGAGCGCCAACCAACGACAGGAAAAAAAAACATAGTATTGTGTTTCTCTTCAGCTTCACCTGAGTACCGCAAAAACTCGAAGAATTGGCTATCTCCGGCCAGGGATTACCTCCTTCACGATTGGTTGAAGGCGTAGATCAGGTCTGCTTATAGAAATTTTGATCTCATATGCATAGCCAATTTTTCAGGTAATGGTGGTAGTAGTATTTTGAACTATCAGTCCCTGATGAACCCGCGCACAAACAAGAGTCAAATTGAAGGTTAGATACAAAAACGGTGGGTACATAGGGTACCTATAGCTGGAGTATTTCTTGGGAATGCATTGGTGCGAATTTGTATGTAGTGGCGCCGCTCTGCCATATATTTCTGTGCTGGACGTTTACAGTCGGGCTGTTGTTTTGGGAACTGGCGGCCTGAAGGTGGATCTCTCCGTCTGTTGATTGCTATATCCCCTTATAAGTAATTATAATAGAAGTATTTCGAACACAACGGGATTATGGTGGGCGACACGATATTGAGGTCGGTCTTGGCACATGTAAAAAATCTCCATTGGTAGATCATCACATACAGGAGTGAGACAAGTGTTTTTGAGCTCGCAGATGGCAGATCATGGCCCTTTCTGTAATCAATCGAGTGCTTTATGGTGATTGACAGGGTGTTTTTTCTAACGGATTTTGATCTGGCCTAGGCCTGTCCATCACATGGCGACAGAGGGTCACGGCGGCGGGAGCCACTACCGCTCTCACGGCACAGGTGAAATTTTCAAATTCGCGGCCTCAATAAACAGCGAGTAATAAGCGCAGTACAGCCAAGAATTATTTCCCCAAGCGGCTATTATATAACATTTAAGCCAGGTCGAGTAGATCTCTGATTTGTGTGTGGAGTTTGTAGCCAATCTATCTGTAGAATAACGTTTTTGCTATCACAATCGGCTAAAACATGAGACACCTTATCATATATAACAAATACTTTAAAGATAGCACAAAAAAAAAGAAGTCTTAGTGTCTTAAAGCAAGTCTCGCAGATGAAAGACAAAGACTTTTTGCATGTATGTATTTACATACGTCGTCTTATAGAAGGCCCGCTCCCGATACGAAACTAATTTGAGCTAGGCCAGAAATCAAACTTGATTGTAGGTGAATGTCAATTCTCCCTGCGTAGCAAAGCTGCCTCCATGTATATATCAAAGACTAACAAGTGTGCCAATAGTGCTGGCAGATCACGAGAGGATAAAATACACCACAGGTGACACAATTAAACTGAAGGAGCAACTTCTAGCGATGGAAACGACGGAAGCGAGAGACGAAGCATGTTGTTTGTTTTGGTGCGGTGCTTTTGTGAGTGCTTTTATGGGTCGTGCTCCTATGGCAATGACTTAACTACATGTATATAACGTGTATGGCTACATGTACTACGGGTGTAGGGGTAAGTCTGTAGGCACCTATAGCTACTGCTGTTGCAACACAACCGTTGTCAACAGACTTACCCCTACACGTAGTACTTGGGTGAAATCAAATATTGCCCCAACTGTGCTCAATGCCATAGCTATATATATATATATATATATATAGTTTATAATTACCTCTACAATTGATATTACCAAGTTGCTATGGTACCCTACTACAAGGCAGGGTAACCGGCAACTAATAACATAGAGTGAATTATCCCACCCTATGCAGCTAAGACTGGAGCCTTGCACCCAACCCCGCCCCGTAGTACTCCGTAGCTCCCCCCAACAGCGGCACTGCAACCCAAAACACTATGGCTGAAGACCCAAATCCCTATATAGCGCTGTTGAATGAG
This sequence comes from Morchella sp. 2015-shanyang, assembly GCA_024713795.1. Classification (NCBI taxonomy): domain Eukaryota; kingdom Fungi; phylum Ascomycota; class Pezizomycetes; order Pezizales; family Morchellaceae; genus Morchella; species Morchella sp. 2015-shanyang. Next base: position 64,979 of record JAMGZB010000007.1, read on the forward strand.
ATTGGAAATCCCATAAGCCCCCTGAAGCTTCAGGTACGTTGTTGAGCTTTTCCTTATAGTACAGGTCCGACCCCTTACTGAGAAATTTGGAGAGGATGATTCGGAAAGAGTTAGTCACAGAGAAGAAAACAATACCTGAATTAGAGGGACAGATCAAACAGCTGGCCCCAGGTCAGCCGAAGCTTTCAGAAGAAGCGCAGCATGCCTGGAATAAAAGATTCAGTGATTTGATACGCAAAGCCGCGAACCGGACCATCGAGTACGCGGAAGCAGACAAATGGGAAGCGCTGCGCGCTGCCACCGGATACGCCGTCACGATCGTGGACCTCCAGGTAGGTAACATGTAGTTTGGTCACTAGATGGGTTCTACCACTGACAAGTCGGTAGGCAAAATTTCGCAAGTTGTGGGATTCCGAGTGCGATACGTGGCTCGATCTGGACATTCAGGCGAGGGGACGCCTTTTTGAGGACATTTTGAAGGAGATTTCGCAGACGAAAAACGTATTGCCTTCAGACCCACAAGAGCTGGCTGTCTTTGAAAATACCCTCCGTTTACGGATAAACGAGGCGGGGAAAAAGAGTTGGTCATTAATGAAACGAAGCAGAGCCAAGAAGAGGAGGATGGAGGGGGAGGGGGGAGGCGGACGAGCAGGTAGTCAAACAGGGAGTCACGGAGCATCCGATGGGGAGACGAGAGAGAAGGGATAGACGGGAGAGAAGGGAGGCGAATTTTGTTCATCTCTGTGTATGATACCTGTGGATGTCTCGTTACCGTGGAATGGTAGCTGAAGATAGCTGCGTTCTCAATGAATTCTTATATACTTTTTATGTAAGTACGTTATTGATTTATGGTAAGACTGCACATCCGTTATGTTATTCTTGCCAATACCTAGCAAGCACCGTGCTAATCACAGCCCGGCTTTTATAGTAGCTAGGTTCGCGAAAATATAAAGCTTAAGTGATGTTGCTGACCACTGGGGTAGCAGCAGAATCCAGGTTTTCGCGAAATTCGAGTGATAGTTCAAGATTTTATTTTTATTTCTGAGGGGAGGGACTAAGTGTAAGCACTTTTCACCACTTGGATCAAGAGCGTACTCGGGGGGTGCTTGAACGCACAGGATTGACGGGCGGCAGAGGGTGACGGGGGCCTGAAAGCCTAGAACAGCAGGATGCGCGAGTAGCCCCCTTTCTTGATTGGATCAAATAGACGCCAATGCGGTCTGTGCCCCTGTATGCAGTCTCCGCTACTGGTCATACATAAAAATATGATACATCATCCTCTCAGCCTATTCACCTAAGTAATTTTCATGCTGGATTACTAAATCCCTAGAGAATCTTATACGGAACAGCAAGGGATCCAACGTATTGAGATCCAACATATCAAATTGCTACTGTATGTGGTCGCGGTTGCCACGTCCCGCTTGTTGTCAACCAGAATGTGCTTTTAATTTTGTTATATTTGAGATCGACTGTATTGTCGACATATTAGATTGGTGGACAATCTTGACGCCATAGTCCCGCACGTGATATTGTGTACCATGGATTAATTCCAAAGATTCACGGGGTAAGGATGAACGCTGGGTTCTTTTCGTTGGAATCCCCCTGTCTACACGGTCTAGTGTCGACCGTGGACGCGGGTTTCCCGATTATTGGAGGACTTTTTTGTTAAGGTAAAAGATTGTCAATCCATACTAGTCTACTCCCGATCAAACTACTTATTATAATAATTATATAAAACTGACATGTACTGAAGTTACGGAAAGTAATACAGAACCATAACATTTTGCCAGATGATACATACAATATAGGTGAGAAGGGGTTTCTAATGGGTCGTTCATCTAGTATGAAGGTCATTTGCCGAACGGGTAAAAAAAGAAATTTAAAACCCAAGATGGAACGTAAACTCATCACTGCAACTGAGACAATATCAGCGGGTGGATCCGTAACTCTAACTGCTGTCATATACAAAGGAGAAGCCCAGTAGTACCAGGACATTTGTTGGTAAAAGCAGGAGAAAACACGTTTTTTAGTTATTCGAAAAAGGGTTGAGCCAAACAGGTATCTTGAAAATATAGATCCTATACGCTTTAGAAAGTCAACTATTTACAAAGTATATATGGCTTCTAGAATTAAATACATGGCTATTAATACTAGATGGTGCTCACATTGCACCTGGCAGTCTTTTTCGTTCTGTTTGGGTCATAATATAATTCCTCTGTGTCTTCTAGCACATTCTACATGTACAGCCTCTGGATGTCGGAGTGTTCGGCCTCCTGCAGTGGCACTATGGAAGTGTCCTTGATGATTTGTTGCAGGATGGGAACGTAGGGATACATAAAGGCACATTTTTCCGCATGCTTAACCCTAACCCTGACCTCAATATCGCCATATAGTTTCGGTTTGGCTTGTGATTTAATTCTAACGAGGTTTGATAGTCTTCTTAAGCACTGGAATCTTTCTTCTTAATCCACACCAAGTACTGGGCCAATGCCTAGCAAAAGTCAAAGAAATCGAGTCTAAAAAGCGGAACTATCATCACCTCGTACCCTACATCATGGAGAGAGTATTCTATTCATACAAAGCGTACTATTGCATTTGTTAGCGAGGCTGTAGCTACTCCCAACAGAGTTCTTTCATGGACCATGGTAGAAACTACTGAACCTACCGCTAAAGTAATTGTTCTAAAGCAGGAATTAGACTACTTACGCAAGAAAAACAAAGCAGCTTCTGATACATCAGAGGACAAAAGTAAAGCCGTACTATCTAAAGCCCTTGTAGTATCCACAGGTGAAGTAGCACCGAATGGGAAGAAAACAGGATATTATTACCTTAAGATCGAAGCAGAGGGCGGCAAAGACAGCTGCAAAGTTCGAAACCGCAAAGGTCAGGTCTTGGAAACATCAAACAGGAGAGGAACGGATCTCTATAAACCTAAAGAGTATATAGGAAAGTCTTCAAGTTCAGAGTGCGAGTGGGAAGAGATTGGTGGTCTCATTACTATCTATGCTCCACCTCGTCAGGGAATTGTAGAGAAAAGCAATTGTACTAGGGTTCTACGCGTCCGCAAATAATCTTGTGCTCCTGCTAAATCTTTTTCTTTCGCATCTCGGAAGCTGGCCGCACACTCGAGCCATAATTGCTTTTCCTAATCGGTTGCTAGGTAGATGATCATGCGACTCATTTTTCCATTGCTAGACAACGACGAACAAATCTCCAAACAGGAGCGTTAAATATGTGTTCGTTCATAGAATCGTGAAAGTTGGGCATCCCGTCCGCTCTGCCATACACAAGCACGATATCGCCTGGTTAGTACTACAGTGGGTGACCATGTGGGAATCCCAGGTAACGAACTCAATCTTCCTTTTTTGCTCTCCTTTTGTCCCGACATGTTAGGGAATTAGGTAAGAGGTGAGTTCCGGCCGCCGGGGATGCCTGGGCAGCTGGTGTTTACTTTATATTAGTGACTAGGCAAAGGGCTCTACCCAGGCTATGCCTCAGATGGACCACTTCTTTGTGGGCTGGGACGAAGCAGATTGAACGGAGAATTTCACTTCAAGTACTCTCAAACCTGTCCAAACTCGTAAAATATATATACTTTACAAGCAAACCCAAGACTGAACCTGCATATATCCTTTGCCTAATATTAGATGCCTTTGAGACCTTTGCGGGTCCTACTCAACGCGCGGTTCCAATAAACTATAAAGGGCCCGAGAAACCTACAGGCCCTACCACAAAGTCATCTCTTTTTATAGCTCCGGATACCATTCTATGCGTAAAGACAGCGCCTTAGCACAAGGATTAGGTTTCTGTTGTCACAATAACGCACCCGCTCCCGTCCCTAAGTAAATCATCCCCGATCACAGAGGACGGCCATACTTTAGACCCCGCCCCGACCGAGGTCTCTCAACTACTCGCAAAGAACTTGTAATTCTCCCATTTACACCGGGAATCTCGGCGGTGGCATCGACTCGATACCCCTTTGGACTTGAATCGACCCTGCTGTTGAGGATGAAGGTGAGGGAATCTGGAGGTTTAGATCAGGATGAGATTGGGGGCCGGGGGCAGTTCAAGTCCTGTATCGGGGCTCACCAGCTGTGAGAAGAATTTTGACATCTTTGAAGAAAGTTTGGTAATCTTCGATCTGGTTCTGGTTGTTAAAAGCCATCTGTCAATTTTGGGGGCGGTGGTGGGGAGCGGTGGGGGGCTTTCTTTCAATGCAAGGAGCAAAGACATGGGCAAATAACTAACAACTGATTTAGATTAAATACTTTCCATCCTCCATCGTTCGTGCCAATGCTGAGAGTACAACCATTTACTACATCTACATCTCAACCTTCGTCTTCACCCATCACCCACCACCATATATACGTATATACGCACCTCAACGGGCACTCTCACTACCTCCTCCTACCCCTCTCCCTCCTCCTCTCCCTCTTCACCCTCACAGCAAAATTCGTCACCGTGGCCTCCGCCTGTGCAGCACTACACGCCTCCTTCTGCGCCGTACAATCCGCCACGCTCGTCCCAGCATCGCCGCCGTTGGCGCTATTGGCACATGCATTAAACTGGCGATCACACGAGCGCGCCGCCGCCGCCGCGAAATTGACAAACGTGGACCCCGCTACCTCGAACGGACGGTCCGCATTGCCGGAGAAGGTGATTGGGTCGGGAGCGGCGCCGATGGCGGACGTGAACGTCTGTAGATTTGCGGAGGTGTCAGCTCCTGTAGCAACGTTGTTCCCGTTCGCGGCGCCGTTATTGTTGTTGTTGCTGTTGTTGCTGTTGTTGTTGCTGTCATTGCCATTCTCGGAGTTATTGTCGGCATTGTTGCTTGCATTGTTGTTTGCATTGTTACCTGCAGCCACACCCCCGTCCGCAGCCTGCGCCGTGAAATCCGTGATGCTGCCCTGCGCCTGCACAATATCCGCAATACTCAACCCCGCCGCACCAACCGGACTATCCAAGCTCGCCGCGCTCGCGGCGTTCTGCTCCGCCGCCCCGTCAAGAGACGGGTCCACCAATGGCTGTACGTCCCCCATTGTGTTAGTCTCCCGGGGCAAAGCAGTACTATGGCAGTAACCAAGATACAGGAGGAGCGGTACAAACCAGAATACCCCTCAAGGCCTCCGTGGCCGGCAGCCCCGCATCGCTGCAGAAGCTCGGGACCGTGACTGCAAACGGGTTGAAGTTCTTCTCCGCCTGCACGAGCGCCTTTGCGGCGTCGAGGGCGCCGGCGCCGTCGAGAGCTGCGACTTGGTCCGCGAGTGATAGCTGGAGCGGGCAGTCTATGCTTAGTCAACTATATACATGTAAGTACTGGCCGGGGGCGGTGGGGATACCTTAGCACAGGCGTTGGCGCCAGCTAGGAGCGTGCCGATGGACTGGCCGGCGAGCGTTGCGGCGGCGCCGTTGTTGCCGCCGATGGCGGAGATGATGTTCTGGACGGCATTTTCTTGGCCGAAACTGTTGGAGTCAGTATCTGGGGGGGAGAAGGGTTATGGACGCTGGAGGAGCGGGGACTGACCGGGCTTGGGTGAGGGCTATGAAGAAGCTGGTGGAGAAAAGGAGGGACTTTGTGTGCATCTTTTGTGGAGTAATGTATAAAATAAGGTATGTGATGAATTAAAATGACCGACCGGCGGCAGAAGTGAATGAATCAACCAAGGAAAAGAGAAGATAATGAGGAAAAAGCTGACTGGTGTTGGTGAGGATAAAGACAAAGGGAATGATTGAGAAGACGAGAGTACCAATAGGCTGCTATATATCACTCCACCTCAGCATTTCCGCATAGACGCCCAGACGTATCGGAGATTTTTTTAACTCTAACATCATGAAAACCCGTAGAGTCGCACCGATCATTACCACCAAGCCCCTTCCCCGTACACCTCTGCAAGGATTACCCGCACCGACAGGGTTTCCATAAATTACACCTCTGAAGCCCAACGTCAAGGAAGGTTACTAAATACCCATGTCAAGCGAGACGCAACTCTAAAACTAGCGACAAAACCGGACGTGTTCCACATCGCGGGGTTCAAAACCTCAGCTGTGTTCTGCGGCGTCTCGAGGGCGGCTGTTCGCAGATATAGTGCGGAGAGAATGGAGTTTTTAGCATGTATGCGATCCTCTAGAGCGTAGTATGGAGTCTAGGGCGAGTGTATATGGTTTCTAGACCGGCCCCCTTCTATACTTACGCCTAACGTGGTGGAGGGAGTCATCTCTTGCATAACTTGCTTCACAAGTCGACTCCTCAAACGAGTTTGGACGGGCAGAGTAAGGGTCCTTCCCCGATGTATGCTTTTATCTACTCCCTTAGCTCGCAAAGAAGTAGACACGAATGCATTAATTAAATGATGAGGCTGAAGTACATTTCTAGTACTTGGCTTTTTAAAAAGACTCCCGAGAATTCATATACCATGCCCATAGATGTCTTCCAGGTCCTGGTCCTCAACAGCCCCCATCTGTGGACCCAGTTTCGTCAATGAATTACATGAAACAAAAAAAAAAAAAACCCAGTCCCTCGAGCCCCAACCCAGACATCGAGTGATATCCCATGATTCCCAACCTCCATCCCTAAATACTCCCCCAGCTAGCGGCCCCACAACAAACCGCAGTACCCAGTACTAAAGGAGCATCCCCTGCCAGCCAGCCCTTTCTGTGGGTGTACTGGCCCACGATAATATACGGGGGGTTACTATGTAAAACCGTGCCAGAACCTATGCTATTTCAGTACCCAGAAGCGTTTCACTAGGTCCTCCCATCCTGAAGGGTTCTACTCCAAGTGCATCCTTCTAATGGCAGTTGTGGGGGTGTCAGTCCCGCCTGCTGTTAGCGTTAACGGAATTGCGATATCTGCCCATGCCTTCTATCCGGCGGTGAGCTTTCTGCCTACCAACCCGGTCACAACCCTTCCTTGGGATGCGCAGGGCGAGGCTAGTCTAGAGAGAGCTGAATATTTACCAACGCCTAAATAAGCCCACCGGCTATGTATGTACGTTTACGCCGGTTCCAACACTATAGTTTTGGAAAGAAAGAAAGAAAGAAAGAAAAAACTATTTTCAAATTGTGTCCGATATCTGCTCAACTGGTCAGTATACCCGCTTGCTACATGTAAGCGCAGGGTAAATTTTGTTTCTTGTTTTATTGGCGAATATGTACCTCTATGGTGGTACCTGGTATATCGTAGAGCGGATGTCATTAAAGGTACCCATGCTTGGTTTTTTATTCATTTATTCCACCCAGTCTTTGCAAAGACGTGGGAACCCAAAGTGTGCACACATATTTCAGAATCCAATTCATTGTTAAAGTATATATATCCTACACGTAGTTGGAACTGTGGTCACTACAGTATTCCACTCGCATTGAGGATGATCTCTCTTCCTGCTATTCTACTAGCAGTAGCCGCCCCGTGCAGATAAAAACAGCAACCCGCCCCTCCCATTAACCCAATAACCAAAAACACAGCCCTTCATTACCACCTCCGTCTCACGCTCCATTACGTTACCACACCACACCCACACACAGTCAAACAACCTTTTCTATCCTCCCCGTCCCGACATCATACACCCAGCCAGACACGTTCCCCCTGACCACCTCCGGGATCAGCCTGTGCGTCCTGAGGAAGTGGACGTCGTCCCTGACGGCCTGCTCTATCCTGCGCCGTGTTAGTAGTGGCTTATTGAGAAGGAGGTTTGGGGGGGGTACTCTTTGATTGGCTCGAAATCGACGTCGTCAGCGTCGGCGTTGAGGTTCTCCTTGACGAGTGCGCGGAGGGTATGATTATCAAACGTTGTCATCCCGCAGTCTTACTACGTTAGCGCTGTCTGCGGTTCACGGAATTGCTAGAAGGGGGAGAGACCAGTATGCTTGACGACCATGACAGCCTTGGTGCCCAGCAGCTGCTGCGACACCACCAGGCTGCGCAGGGCGTCGCGCGCGCTGCCGCCGGCGTTGCGGATGATGTGGGCGTCGCCGAGGCGGGCCTTGTTTGCGGCGGTGGCAGTTTCTTGGATTCTGTGATCTGGGGGAGTGGAGAGTGGCTGTTGATATGTGTTCTCGAGTAAGGAACTGTGCGTTATCACGTCATTCGGCGGGGCTGTCACGGGGGTGCGGGAGGACTATCTAATTTCTATTCTATCCTCTCTATTATGTCTTCCCATTACATCAAACCTCATCGTCAACCTCATCGTCGTAATTCACCACCCACAGACATCTGTTCGTCCGATATCCCAACTTGTGATACATCTCCCACGCCCCCCAATTCTCACAGAATACCGTCAACCAGCACTCCGTCCCTCCCTCCTTCGCATGAAGCTCATGCACATGTCTCATGAGTGCCCTGGCCAGTCCCTTCCTTCTATAATCCGGAAACGTCTCCAGACTGCTAACATAGAGCCTCTTCCCCCCCTGCTCCACCAACACAGTCACAAACGCCGCCTTCCGCATCGACTCCACCTCCACCACCGTCCACACCCTCTCCCCGCCACACCCAACGATACTCTTCTCCTCTGGCTTGAACGTCGCGAACCACTCCGGATCCTCCTCAACGCGGAACCCGTCCTTCTCCAGCGCCAGTCCCGCCACCGTCCACGGCGCAGGGAGGTACTCGAGCCCGGGCACGGTCTTTGGCAGCAGCAGCCGCATCTCGTGCAGCTGGTCCACGCTCACAATGACGTTCTTGCGGTCGATTGCGGCGCGGCTGTGCGCCCAGCGCAGGATGGACTTGTCGAACGAGGTGATGGTGAGGTGGCACTCGCCGGGGATGCCCGCGAGGAACTCGCGCATGGCGTTGAAGAAGACGCCGCGGATCGAGTCGGCGCTGTTGATGAGCAGCCATGAGCGCCGCGGCGTGTGCACCTCGTCCGGCGCGTCGTTGTACAGCGTGAAGAAGGTGCTGTCGCTCGTGCGGTGCGTGATTGTCTCCTCGGGCAGCAGCGCGCGGTGGTGGTGGATGGGCGCCGAGTGGCAGTAGTGGTGCGAGATCAGGTCGGCGGCCATGGCGGGTCTATGCTGGCCGATTTGTTATGCCTGGACGTGTTCTTATGCCCGGATAAAGTGCGGTGCTGCAGCTCACGTGATGGTGATGCTTCTATTGGAGGGCCCCTGCGTGTGCATATCTTGACGCAGAATCATTGACCTCGAATTAGGGGCAGCTGAGGTTGAAATTCATCTTCCTTCGCCCACGCGGTACGTTCCCCCAATTAACTTCCGACTTGTCCCATGGGCGGGCAGTGCTCTGACCTACAATATCCTTATACACCGATCGACCACTACAATTAACGTCCCCCTCGAGGTAAGTACATATCCCTCTTTGAATACCCGTCGGCTTCGTCCGAAAACACTCCCGAGAATAATTAGGTGCAGTAATATCTATACCCATGAAGAAGAAGTATTTGGGTGGGGACTAGTATGCACCCTCTGCCCCCCCCCCCCCTCTAGATAGATATATAGATTTTCATAGCCAGCACCACGGCAATAACAATAACCATAATATAAAGACTCCGACGTAGTATTTGTAAAGTACTATTACAACCCTCCGGCTCTCCTGCAGCCTACCCTCTCGCCCGTAAGATTCTCGTGGTGGTTTAATCAACGATTGGGCTCGTGCCGTAGCGATATCCCGCAAGCGCCATTTTGTTGCATACTCTCTCACTCCGTATCAAGATGATTCGCTATGTATATAAGGATACCCATCTTAGCCCTTACCTGTACCCGTAGGTACGCTATGGCAAGCCCACCTCTAGCGAAGAGGCGGAGAAAAGCACGACCCACATGATCTATATAGCCGTACATTAAAGAGATGCACTACCATCAAGCTACTTAGATCCGGCTAGCCTTATTTCTCACCTTTGTTTCCTGCTACCACAATCTAACGCGATTCGATCTATACATACGAGTACTTTGGTAAATTCTTCCCGACTTTGGGCATGGTAGTATTAACTACGTTACCGCCGAGGGGTGAAAAACAAACGCCCCTATATACATAAGTATACCAGCCTTAATTTTAAAAGAGAAGCAAGGGGGAAGGGGAATCGATCGATCTGGTGCAAAAGACGCCTTCGGGCACTACTTACTTACCTCCGCATATACCAGCCTCTTTCTCTATGTTTTAAAAATTCCTGTTTAAAGCTCCTGGTGGCCCTACACGCTCCTCCCTCCTGGTTAATTGTGGTATTTGATCTTAGTACAATTTTTCTTGGTATGTACCAATTTTTTCCATAAAAGGCACATAAACTATCAATCATGTCCTACATCTGGTACCAGCGCCCCTGTTCCTTCACCGCCCACTAGGTAAGACAAATCCAGACATGGTGAGTAAGATCCACGAGAGCTATAAGTTCAATCCTTGCAGATGGTTACCTTTTACTCAGTTATTTCGTTACTTTATTATTTCGTTACTTCGTTACTTTGTTACTTTGTTACTTTGTTATTTCGTTATTTCGTTCCTTTACTTTGTTGCTTGTTGCTTTGTCATTTTGTTACGATGAACAAGATTTTACCTTGCCACCGGAGAGTGTGAGGAATCGTTTTGCCATAGCCCACGGGCCGCATGCATATGAAATATCAATCAATCACCCTAGCTGGGCCTTACAGGGCACTCTTTGTGCAATAAAAATCATGCAACAAAAAAGACCCATACCTATCTCATTTTTTACCAGAAGGCGGTATATTCACAACGACTTGCTCGATCACTAAGGACCCATTTGGCAACCAAACAAAATGGAGCTTCCAAGGATCAAGGCCTAACAAAAAGACCGCTAAAACAAACAAGAAACTAAGCTGGTGACAAAAGAGAACTCTCTGGCGGGGAATTGAACCCCGGTCACTCGCGTTTGGTCGGATGACAAGCGAGTATACTAACCACTATACTACCAAAGACTGGTTCTGTGCGTCTTTATTTGGTTTAAGAAGGCCCTTGAGCACTTAGCTCGCCAGGCAAGGCCCGGTCGGCCAAGCCGCAGGGGTTGGTTCCAGCGCTAGCTGCCGATCAAAGTGGTGTAGAGATCACTTAGAAATCGCAGGGTAAGCAATGTCTCTCAAATTTGGTTGCCTATTATATCCGGAGTGCCCTTGGAAGAGCGAACAATCCGTTATGTCTGGACTTTGGTACACGCTGTACTAGTTCGTATTTATATATATCGAATCCTGTTTCTTTCTTGCCGGTAAGTACCTCTAATGTCCAGGGAGAGATTGTCTTCACTAGTCCCAAGCTTCTCCGGGAGCTTTTGTATGAAGCCCATCTCCAAGATAAGCAATTCCTTGAAAGTCTGTAGACTGGTTATATTGAGTGGTCAATGCTCTATAACCCCCGAATAATTAACCCAGGAATATTTACCAAGAGGTGCCAAGAACATGGCATCTGTCTCAGAATCTCATCTTGCCAATATTAATGAGACTAGAAATAATAATTATATCCGTTCGGGATACCGGTAGGCCACTGAAGATCCCCACCAAAAAAGGTGGTTATTGAAAATTCATCTCCTCCAGAAAACCCTCCGATTGTATTAGGAATGTTTTGCCTCCCTATTCTACCTCCATAACGAAACAGGTACTCTTTCCCGGCCCCTGCTTCACACGTATAGGTCGTAAGCTCATATAGACATACACTCAGTCAACATCTATACGCACCTTTTTGGGTCCTTCCTCTCCCCTGCCCCCCCACGGCACCTCTACACACCGGACGCCACCTGCCGATATCATCGCTTCTGGCATCTATCTCCCCGGTGTTGGTATCTGCTTTTTCTTCTCCGCCATGCACACACTCTCTGATCTCCTCTTGAGGCCGCGCTAATAATCGACAGGTATCATATTATCTCCAATCATAGCCCACGCTTCTTATCCATCAGCTTGCAGCTCGATACAGCCGGCATCGCGCTCCCTATGTGGGGTGCGTCTGTTCTGAGCATCTACTATGCCTTTCCCGCTATGTGGTATACTCGTATCTTCTACTGGGTTCTTTCCACAGCGTTGAGTATAACCTATATCCGTGTGACCACAAAGCCGGAAAACCGAACTCCTGCGATGCGATCTGTCAGGGCGGGTGCCTTCACGATGTTAGGGTTGAGCGCAGTGTTGCCGGTTGTTCATAGTTGTTTATGGAAACCGGCGGACGGCAGGTGTGAACTGGTATCATTGAGTAGTGTGGCAGTGTTGAGCCTGGTCATGATAGGCGCAGTTGCGTACGCTACCAGAGTAAGTTTCCTGTTCTACCCGGAAGACTGGGGTTAACATTTTGTCTAAAGTTCTCCGAGAGGTGGTTCAAGGATAGATTTGGTATTTGGGGTGCGAGCAACCAGGACGTCCTACACGTGATGGTATCTAAGGGGCTTGATATACGCCTTTGAGCATGCTCATAATGTCTCGCGTGGGCTGGGCTCCTCTAGCCCCCTCGATTCGCTTCGTGTGCCCTGACTTCCCGACTTGAGAAATTGCTAGAAGTCTCCTGTTAAAACAATTCTTTCGGCCCTAGACCCTGCCCAAGTGTATGTAGACCTAGCTAGTCTTCCCCGGGCAATATAACCTCCGCAAAATACTCTGGGTATATTCAATGCCTTTATCTGGAAACCATAGTGTTGAGGTTTACTTCGCGGGTAACCGGTGCAATGTAATTAAAGTATACTTCCCATGATTTATCTAAAAGCAAAATATTTAGGTGGGTGTGGGGCAACATCTCGCGACATCACTCGATGTTCGGTCTTGGCGTTACCATTAATGTGAAGATAACAGGATAGAAACTTTGCTTCCCGTCGTGTTCGGTCATAGAATGATGAAAATGGGGCATCCCGTCCGCTCTGCCATACCCAATCATCATATCGCCTAGTTAGTACTGCAGTGGGTGACCATGCGGGAATCCTAGGTACCGAACTCTTTTGTTTCTGCCCGGTTCGTGCTGGGATGGGCCCTTAGGGGCGCTTCAGGACAACCTAAGCCTCTTTTGATGAGAGAGCTTTAGGTGTTGAACAGAGACGGACAGATCAGGCAGAGAGAGTCTAGCGATTTTAGACCAAGATGAGGGCTTTCTACAATTTGTTGTTCGCGAGCCTTATGTCGCTAAATTCCATAGTACATGGATGTTGACATCCCTCCATGACCAAACAGGTGTAGTGAGAATCACATCAATTACCATACCAAGAGCATAGCCGACGAGGTACCCCAAGAGGGATTATGTGGGCCGCCTGGTAGAGCGGGGGTCAAATGGGGAGGATCGAGGGTCAAATTCGTATAATTAACTAGCAATTAGAGATTTTTCTCGCAATTCTTCCCAGCGGGAGTGAATCGGTATATATATATATATATAAGTAAGCGCTGAAACGGTACGTACCTGATATTTCGAGCCTTCAGCACTTCTCGACTTTCCCAAAACAGAGGTCCGTAGTGGGCCGGAAGGTGATTTGTAACAACTTTTTTTATTTTATCTTTTTTCCCCTCCCTGTTTTATGGACGAAAGAATAGTTGTTTTAGCCGTTCTCTTAGCGGAGCGATCGAAGGATATCTTGACACACGTGGGCCGAGCACCAGTTCAGTTTGTTGGTTTTTTGGAAGGGGGCACTCATTTCTTTTTTCAATGATGTCAGCTATATGGACCAGTGTTAACAGAAATACTAGTAGAGTACTTCTCCTCCAGTCCCACTTGGTGATTGAACACGGGTGATAGTCTATGAAGTGGGTCATGTTCTAGCTACAGCCCACCTCTTAGGGCCCGGAATAGTAGCATAAGTATACCGGCCATCCCCATAGAGTGGCGCGAAGGGCAGGCGAAGTCCTTGTCAACTTCACTTGACAATCAACAACAGCAACATAATTACATGTAGTACCTTCCTGGTCCACTAATCGCACGCCGGGGCGCAATATATATCCACATCTACGATTCACGCGATCCACAAATGTTCTTGGTGGCCTCGCTCTCAGTATGACAGGCGCCAGCCTTTGCTCCACGGTGAGGATCATCCCGATCTTCAGGGCAACTATCGAATATAAGACAGGCGATGCAGGGCTCCGCAGAGATGATAATCCACTGCAGCCTAGGAGTTAATACTTACATGATTACCACTGATGAGATTTCCTTTATTCTACTCTCACGGCTATACCACAAAATGGTGCAGACGATGCTGCGCGGAAGCGGATCGACAATGCGTTATCAAAGGGTAAGAGACAGACTATGACCTTGATGAGTGGAAGGTTCAAGGCTGCACACTTATAAGTTTCTTCTGCACAGGTATGAGTACTTGCTTATGGGCGCCGCTGGGTGGCGGGTGGCTGCGGGCGTTGGGTGGCGTTTCGGGACTATTTTACTACTCAACAATGACCGTCACAAAAGCACAATTTTCCAGCTACCCCCCCCCCCCCAAGACCCCCGTGGAAGAAGAAGTAGATAGTACCTTTACCCTAGTAGAAGAGCAGTCAGCCGGGGAAAAGATACATAGAATTTGAGCTCTTCACTGATTGTCTGGTAGGTATCAGGGAAACTTGGCCTTGCAATCATTGACCCTGCCGTGTTCGGTCATAGAACGATGAAAGTGGGGCATCCCGTCCGCTCTGCCATACCCAAGCATCGTATCGCCTAGTTAGTACTGCAGTGGGTGACCATGTGGGAATCCTAGGTACCGAACTCTTTTGTTACTCTTACTACTTTTTTATTTGGTCCACAGCGCTGGGGAGCTCCACCAAAATACATACCTACTCCATTTCTCCCATATTTGGGGGCCCCCTGCTAAGTACATGTAGCTGGGCCCTGAGCCGTATTACTCGGCACACACATAGGAGTTTTCTTACAATTGTAATAAAAGTCTCGGATGCCAGCCCGCTCAATTAAGTCCTTCCAACTGCATTCCTAATCTTACGGCGCCGGTCGCGAGGATATTATCCACAGGAAATCCAACTCCGACACCAGGTTTTAATATTCATACCATTCAACACTCAAACCGCTGGTTTATGGTCCTTTTCCCACCCACAATCTAAAAAAACGAGAACCCCAGGGTTAGGGTTAGCTAGCCTGAATGACAAACGTTGTGGGGCGTGCTAGTGGTCAAGGATTAAGTACTGTACTCTAGGTACAGGTTGCTGGGGCAATGACCAACCGCAAACAACTTGACATCTTCCAGGCCGTCATTGTTTCAATGTCTTAGGCCCCCTGCTCGTCGTTCGTTCCACAAACGCGCCGATGCTGGTGCCAAGAAAAACGCACCGAGTGATAATTTGTGAAGTCTTCGTCTGTTATTGTTTGTTGTGAGTCTTTGTTTACCATCTTCCTAGCTAAAAACCAAACCGTGTTCTCTGATAATAGATGTACACGGTCGATTCCCCCTGGGGTTAGATCATAATCGCTAAAACGGTGTCTGTGTTGTGTTCCTGCGTGGATTCTCTTGGCGGCGATCCAATGCACCCCTTGGTTCCTGCGGCGATTCTTCAGCGGAAGGAGATTGCTCGATTCCTGAGAAAAGGATAGATTTCTATATCATGTGTCCGCGCAATTGAAGCGTTGTGTAGGCAGGCTACATTCATTGATTTTGAGAACCGCTAACCGTACGTATACACTGCCCGCTGATGAGGACTGCGTGTGTTGTCGGAGGGCCGGCGGTCATGCATTTCTTTCTTTCTTCTGTGGAACCGAATGTTAGCTATATATATGTTTGATACTTAAACTGAAAAACTCCTTTTCTATCTCAGGCCCACGTTCTATATGGGTGGCTGTATTCGCATTAAATCCCTTAGATCCTGATTAATACAAGCCCACATTACCTCCAAGTACTCCATGGGAAACAAAATGCTTAGGATTCCCAACTACGAGACCAGTCTAACAGAAGCACAGGGTAATTGTACACCGAGTGATAGGTAATGATCCTACTTTGCAAGTCAGGGGGCCCCGTTGCAGCTTCCTAACACATTTCCCATCGAGATCTCTGAAGGGGTCTAATTTCGGCTAGGACTTCGATCCTCTCGGCCCCGCGTTCCCGCAAATTAAGGTATTCTGCAAACTTGAGCCGGAATTTAAGCATTTCCGGTGATGAAACACATCTCTAATTGACATCCATCATGCTTGAGCCTAAGCCCAAGAGATTCGACGCACTAATAGCCTATCTACAGTGGCACGGAGAACCCCACTCTCCACCAGAGGGAATGCCCTGGTGAAAATTTACGAGCATGATACCGTATAGCACTGAAGGGGTACATGCACCGTCAATTCCCAATCCTGGCGGATAATGAAAAAGTGCTTTCAGCATGCCGAATCAAATACCGTAAGAAAGCTCCTCTAACACCAATTTCTATAAGTACCCTCAGCGAGACTCTCGACTTATTCTCCTCACCAGCTTCTACACTCTCTTTTATATCAACCCACAGTCTTTATCTAACTTCACTTCATACTCCCAAACCTTCATAAACACTTTCCAAACAAGCCCAATAAAAAAATGCATCCTTCTACCATCCTCGCATTCTGCTTTGCTCTCGCCGTCGCGGCATCCCCGCTCGGTATCCGCCAGAGCGAGACTGAGGTCTCCGGAAACGACGGCTCCGGCGATCAGAAGGTCGGCAACGAGGGCCAAAACAGTGGCAGCTCTGCCGCAAACAAGGGCAAGGTCTTTGGCGACTATACGGTTGAGCAGGGAGTCCAGACTTGCGGAAATGCCCAGCTCAACTGCTGCAACAAGATCGAGAAGGTCGGAGACACCACCAATGCCGGCCTCCTGGGCAGCGTCTTTGGTAGTGGTGATCTCGGTGTGCAGTGCTCCCCGATTAATCTGCCGGTGGGGGTTGGTGGTATGTATTCAAAGGTCCCGGGGGTGCTTGGTATGCAACTGCTGACAGTCTTAAAGTTCAGGTTCCTATCAACAAGGCTTGCGACGCAAAGGCTGCCTGCTGTCAAGGAAACAACGAACAGGTATTTTCTAGTGAAAATCCTATCCTGATACTTACTGACTTGACGTGACAGAACGGTGTTGTCAATGTGGGATGTGTTGCTCTCACTTCCCTCATTTAGATGTGGGTTGCGGTATGCAGGCTGGCAGCTGGATGACCGGCCTCGCCGGAGTGAACTATGGTATCAGGGTCATATTTCAAATATTTATACAGTATATTTATAAATATTTTATTTCTTCGTTTAAAGATCTATTAATTTCCATTATAAATTTAATTTTTATAACACTTCACAAAGAAAAAAACTCTCTAGCCTATACCTTGTCGGCGCCGGCCCCCTTGCCAATTTTGCACAATTGCGCATATTGTAGATGATTCGAGAGCCCGAAATATAAATGAGCAGCTTCAAAATACATACCACAGATAATTCAAGGAACCCATCTCGGCCATATAAAAGTCTTAGTCTAAGGTTAGCTTGATCGAGGTTGTAAAAACCAAAATTCTCGTTTGAGTCCCTTTAAGCTCTATAGAATCGTAAAAATGCCCGAAGAGGAGATTTCTACTCCTAAATTTGACTAAAGCTAATATAAAGGTTTTAGAAATATCCGCTCTGGCGCTCATCTATCTATTGCTAGTACGAGGGTTATTTTGAGACCTAATCAGTGCGGAATTGCGGAATATCACCGTGTTCATACTTACATTATATTAAGTACATGTAGCTATACTCGCACTAGTGTCCCCAAGCCTCTACAAAGTTTAATAGTGATCCCACGCGAATTCCGCCTGCATCCCAGATCTAGAGTGAGCCCAGCCAGTATCCGCATCGAAATCCATAGGATCGAAGCCAAGCCTACACGAATGCAATACATGACCCCTATCATTAAATATATTTTTATGTAATTAATTATCGACGGTTCCGGACCGATATATACCAAATCCGGAGCGCCAATGTACATATGTATCTATCAACATGATCTTCTTTTGATTTCCCACGTCGCATGTCACGTGGCCGCATATCGACAACCTGAAATGCTACATAGCTCTTATGTGGTTCCGGATTTATCCCTAACCGGTGTCCCAATAGAGATATCTCCTGGCTGATCTCATTTCATCCCTGGCCACCAATTTGCTTTGATATTCAAGCAAGATTCGATATATTCCTCCTGTCGGGAGCTATGTAAGGTATGAGTCCACCACAAGACAGTTGTGCATTGCCTTCAAGTGTTGAGACAACTTATACGCAGTTTGAAGTTAAGATGTGTTCCAAAACTAATTGATAGGTTAGACGACTACCGAGTGTCTGCAATCATGCCCCGGAGAAGGGGGGTTGATATGCATGCAAGGGCGTTACAACGTTCCGGAGATTATTTGGCATCTGGTGCGGAACGGGGGGTTATGCACCTCCGTCTACAGATTTGGCCGAGGCAAGGTAAATTTGAGACGCACTTTGTAATTTGAAAATGCAAATTCCATATCCAGGAGTACACGAACTTCTGAATGTTTCCCTACTGCCCTAGAATAAAAATCCTTTATAAGCCCAGCAATTACCTCCAGTATTTTCATCTTTCTATCCTCACTACCCTCCTCTCGCTATCATCACACTCATTTAGCATTAATATTATTTAATATCTTTTTATCTTTTTCAGCCACACATAGTCATCATGCTTGTATCCAACCTTTTCACTTTCCTCGCTCTTGCTCTTACAGTCTCCGCCTCACCCCTCGTTGTTCGTCAGAGCCAGACCACCGCTTCCGGTAATGATGGTTCCGGTGACCAAGATGTTGGCAACAAGGGACAGAACTCTGGAAACGCTGCAGCCAATAAGGGCACCGTGAAGGGCGACTACACCGTTTCGCAGGGTGTCCAGACTTGCGGTAACGCACAGCTCAACTGTTGTAACAAGGTCGAGAAGAAGGGAGACACCACCAGCGCTGGTCTTCTCGGAAGCGTCTTTGGCAGTGGCGATTTGGGCGTTCAGTGCACTCCCATCAATCTCCCGGCTGTTATTGCTCGTATGTAGTAGATCTATCATTGGAACTTTCGAGAGAAAAAATGAGCTAGAAGCTAATATATTTTCTACTAAACAGTCCAGGTCCCCATCAACAAAGCTTGCGATGCAAAGGCCGCTTGTTGCCAGGGAGACAACCAGCAGGTAACTTTTCTCTATAATCCCCCAGTTATGCTTATGCTAATTCATTTAACAGAACGGTGTCGCAAACGTTGGATGTGTTGCCCTCACATCGCTTATTTAGGTGTAGAATGTCGGGTCGGCCGTGGTATACGAAGTGTGCGCGCCCCAAGCAGATTGTCTCAATTATCCCACTTTTTCTTATGTTCTTTCCTTTTGTGTTGGGCGAGACAACTGTGCGGGTCTGTTTATGGCAAAAGTTAGATGTTTTTATAAAAGACCCTGTATAATTACTTGATGGGTATCAATATAGACACAATATCTAATGTCGGGGAGTTTGTGCCGTGAATGGTGGCACGAATTCTCCGAGTGATAATCCATGAGCGCATTTGCCACCGATTGATTGACTTGTCGACTACTTACCGCGTTTGTCACCTCTCCCTGCGAGCAACGCGGGCTTTGCACCAAATGCAATAGCCGGCCGCTTGCCATGCCCCTAATATGAGTCACATGTTTCAATGCTGATCTTCCGACTTCATAAGTACTTAAAGTCTAAACTGTCCCAGGGAGTCGTAGAAAATATTTCTTTGTTCCGAAGTTTTTAGATTCCGCATACCTATGAATATTCACTGCCCTTTATGACGCTAATTCGTGATAGGTCTGCGTCCTATCTCTCCAGTACGGGAGCACACGTCCAAAGATTGATAAGGCATCTTGAAAGGGAGCTTATCCTATGAGGTAATAGTGAAGTATCACCAAGAAAACCCCTTCGGGAAAGAAGTCCAGCACCCACTGACCACTTTCCTGGCTCTGTTCCTAATGCATGCTCTTCAAATAACGAAAGCCACTTTGTGACTGTCGCGAATCCCCTGTAGTGGTTTTGGTTGATATTAAAGTATCTACGATACAATTAAATCAGGCAATGTCGGCGGGGATAGGTTCATACGTACCACCACCAACTTTCCAGATGAATGCAGCGAACGATCTTTGTGCCAGCTAGTCACTTGACGATGAAACTAGTACATCATCCCGAAAGACCAAGAGCATGGGTATCTCAGCTTTTGGGCGCCGGTTCTGACGATATTTGTGCTACACAATCTTTTTTCGTCGTCTGCAGCAGCTAAAATAAGCTTCTCTGTGTATTTATCTGTTGTCATAAAGTTAGTATATAAGTCCCTCATATTTTCACAGTTTCCTCGTCTCATCACATCATCAAACCCACTCACATTTTCAAACCCATCTGCACCAATCCATTCACCCTGAACCCCTAAATACTTGAAACCCGCAAATCACATTGAAAATGCAGCTCTCACTCTTGGTCCTCACTTCTATCTTTGCTCTTACAATCGCTTCCCCCGTCCATGTCCGTGGGATTCCCGGTGTCTTCGGCCACCATCACAATTTCTTGGACGATGATGATCACGGGGACCAGTTCATCGGGAACAGTGGCCAGAACACAAATAACATTGTTACCAATAACGGTAACGTCGGCGGCAACTTCAATGTTGAGCAGATCTCCCAAGTCTGCAATGGTGGGCAGATCAACTGTTGCAACAGTCAATCGAGCCAAGGGGACACCAATAATATTGGAGGTCTTCTTGATTTCGGCTTTTTTAGCAGCGAGGCCGAGGGTATCCAGTGCTCACCCATCAACCTAGCGATCGGTGGTGAGCTATCCATGAAATGATAGAGTATCTATGTTGCATGCATGTACTAATTGCGTGTTCGTGCAGCACAACTAGGAGGGAACTCGGCATGCTCCAGCAAGGTCGCCTGTTGCCAGGGGAACAACCAGCAGGTAGTCTCTCCCTTCTCATACCTCTCATCTAGTGGACCTATCCTCACTGACACCTTTCTAGAACGGTCTCATCAATGCCAACTGTTTCGCAATTAATGGCCTGCTTTAGGGGTTTGTGTACCGCTACTTCCGCCGTTTGTATAATAAGGATCGTTCCCTTACCTAGCGTGACATTTGGTCAATAGTGAGGGAATAACTTCATTATGGCGGTTTTTATTGTGGATTGCAGTTTGTGCATGAAATATTTAATAATTAGTTAGTATGATTGGAATAATATACAAGCTTCGTTCCTAACCTAATAATCTCCAAGTGTATGCTTTTAAAATCCTGTCCCTCTCGATAATCTCCTGGCCCGTTCTATAACATGCACCCTATTATAAGGTTAGATGATCTAAAGCCCCCGGTACCTAGTCTTGTGCCCTGGGGACGAAACATAATCATAATAAGGTAGCGGCCTTGCGGAACGCATGCCCACGGCACTAGCCTTAACCTTTTTTATATTGGTGAGCCAAGCTAGGCTTTGAGACTCGCTGTGCCAACGTACTTTGCATCAACAAACACCCAATCACCCAACCGGCGCGCGCACGTCTCACATCATGCAAGAGCGTTAGTTAAATGTCATTTCCGAACATATAAGGGTTGTCATAGACTGTCCAAAGATGAGAGTTAAAGGAGGTGGTGTGGGTTGCACGCTGAGTATGAGAAGAGGAGGGAAAGATATGTCGATCCATGTATTCATATGTGGTCACTCGAGCCAAGCTAGCTAGGGCCTTGGCAACGACAAACAACCTGGGCTGAAACCCTGAGGCTTAGGAGCAAATTCGTGGGGGTTTCTTTCACCTATATCCCTACACTCTAGCTTCATGGAGTCCGAAGCTGCTTCTCCACACATGATAGACCGGCAAGGGCGCCCGCCAGGAACCTTTGACAGCAACTTACAAAGTTCGATTCTGCATAAGCTTTTACGGTAACTTAGACTACTATTCCTTTGGCCCTCGATAAACTCATTTCAGTCACAATGTCAATACCGATCTAGTTTCTCTAAAGTTCTTCACCAGAATCAAGCACAAGAAGCTGGTTCGGTAAAGCCAAGGAAGCATATACTATGGAGAAACCCCCACGGTTATCATCTTCCATAATATTATATTCCTATCCAACATTCTGGCCATACTGGGAAGTGGTAGTCCGTTGGGATACTGTAGGATTCGATCATCAGTGGCAGTATCCGCAAATCTCTGAACCCTTGAGATATCGTGGGCTTTGATTACCGATCTCTTGAAGAGACAGAGCGTCTTCTCTAAAATTACCAGGTGCCGTATCCCCGACACTGCCTATAATCCACGGAGGTGCATGTACCCTAGATAAAGTAATATTGATGGGTATGGGGCTCTGGATTAGTTCCCGTTGTCACCTAGATCGCAGCCGAACACTCGCATAGCTAGTGCAACAAGTGAAGCTAGTGCAATGAGTGATTTTCTCTCCCTCTCACCATGCGCTCCGGCCACTTGGAAAATTGGTATTTTGGGTTATGGTTAATTGGGTTACATACATGTATATATATATATAGGGCAGTCAATATTAAATAAATGGCTCATTACCATCCCACGATTCGATCTAGATGAAAGGGCGCACCGTGCGCCCGGCGCCACCAACCAAAGATCTGCCCCCCCTGCCCGAGGCAAAAAGAAAAGAAAGAAAGAGAACAGACAGATGTATCCGGGGGCGGAAGACACACTTACCCCCACCCCCGAAGTACCTATGTCAACGGCTTGGGATTACACTATTAGGTGAGGCCTTCAAATATCATCGATGAATTCTTTATATATACCCTGTTTACTCTGTATACCATATATTCATTAAGGTTACAATTGGTTGAAATCGTGAGGTGGTAAATCGGGTCGTTCTAAATCCACATACCTCCACTTACCCCTGTTCTAGCACATTCCGAGACTTAGCCCTCTATAGTTAAGCTACCGGCCTAAGCTTCAACAATAACAATAATAACACCTGAAGATATGTATGTACTTATGATCGACCCAAAGCCCAGATGCAGGACGGGTGCACTAATTTTTCGGGAAGATCTAAGTTAGGGATTTCATATATGTACATATGCAATACGGGCGTCCTGTGCATGCATTTACACCGTTCGAGCACTTGGAGCACGTGAGTAATCCCTCCGGCACATGCCGAGAAAGGATCAAGTACTACTGTAGTGGAGATAATACCAGTACGGAACTATCAATGGTCTACCAGAGAGTTTCTTGTACGAGAGTACATATGCATGCTAGTAGGTATATTCTTATACATTGCTGCGATACCGGGGGGGTGCGCTAGGAGTGTAGTGTCGGATCGATGAAAGAGGTATATAGAATATAGAATTAATAGAACTAATGGTACGTACAGATATAGGGTCTTTCTAATGCGTGGGCCTAGAGTGTATTGCGGTTGGGTCGCTCGTTTAGCCGAGTTTTTTTCTTCTTTTTTTTTCTTTTTTTTTTTGGCGGTGAACATGAGGGCGATAGTGATTTTGAAGTTGCTAAATGTTTTGTTTTTGCGATGTGCATACGGTGTTAGTATCTTAGTTTGGTCGTGGGCTGCATAATAGTAACGCGGGTGGTGATATTAGTTAGCACTAGGGCCAGGGGGACCACATTAATAACGCTCCAGTACCCCCATCTACTTAACTTGACTTATCTCACTTTGACCCTTAGCTACATTTAAGTATTAAAGATCTCGGTGAATACCTACATAAGTCAAGTAGCTGTGATCATTACCAGTATAACTATCATTACCTCCATTATCCTTTCTCCATTCCCCCTTTATCTCTCTACACCGGCCCTCACTCGCACATCATTCCCATCCGGGCCGACAATTAATCCGGCTTTTTTCGTAGCGCTCACTCGCATCCCTTACCCCGCAACCGGCATGCAGGGCCGGCCGGTTGTTACCACACCACGTCACGAGAGATATCGATTCTAACCAAACCCCTCTCTTCCCGAAAGCTCTCATAAATCAAGGGGGAAACCTAACTGCTGCCTTCCCTTTCACCACCACAAACTCCTACAAACACAGCTACAGACACAGCTACAGACACAGATATCACAAATGGCGCCGCGACCATACGAGAATAACTTTAGGGTGCGACTAAGTAAGACAGGAAACTGCCCGGCGATATATGCAATCTCGTCAGGGCCCCAGAAGGGCGTGCATATGCTCAGGTAAGCCCCCCACCTGCACCATCCCCCATCTCCCATCTCTCAGCGCCCCTGTTCTCAGCTCTCTTTCTCCAGGCATCTCTCCGTCTCTATCTATTCCTGTAGCTAACTAGCTCTCACAGCACGGAGCCCATCCCCCCTAGCGTCCAGTACATGTATCGCCACCCCATCAACATCCACCAAACCTTCCTCGACGTCACCGGAGACTTCCTCCGCAGGCGCTTTGATAGCATCGAAGCAGCGCAGCGCTGGATCGACGAGATGGACCGGTCGCCGTCGCTTCTCGCGGACCAGTTGGCAGCGAGCCTCTCGCTCTCCATCAAGCCGACGCTTGCCGCGACATCGCGGGAGCGACGCCGAGACCCCGTGTATAAGGGCGTAGGCACGTTCCGCGTGGGAAAAAAGGTTGAGGGGAGGTATAGCCGCAGTCATACGGGGGCGGTGGTGAGGAGGCGTAGCGATGGGGATGTGGAGGGGGTTTTGAGGGGGGTGGCGGGGCTGGTGATGGGGTCAGGGGCGAAAGCGGAGGATGAAGTGGTGGTTATGGAGGATTAGGGTAGGAAGGGGGACTTTTTTTTTGGGCGGTTTGTTTGTTATGGGCGTTCGCTTTTTTGGTTGTGAAGTAGGTACTTACACACTTATGTCGTTCTTTGGTGCGGTCTTCCTGTCCTTTTTTTTTTCCCCTTTTCCTTTTTTGGTTCTTTTTGTAGTGCGTGTGATTTTACATGCTATAGCTAGATACCAGTCGTTCTATGTTTTTTTCTTGTCGCTGTTATATTCCCTAGATGCCGTAGTTTAGCTACCATGTATCGTTGGAGGTCTGCACCTCATTTATTTCCCTACTTTTTCTAAGTACTCATAATAAACGCATTATAATTCCCAAACCCGCACTCGTGCTCCTTTACCGACGATACGTGAAGCACCAACCCCTCTACTACCCTAAATCCTGATTGATTTTGGTGTGGTGTGCGCTTATTGGCATTACATCACCATAAACCTCACAACCAGAATAGTTTCAAGACCCAGCGATCACTGACCCTGTCGTGTTCGGTCATAGAATGATGAAAATGGGGCATCCCGTCCGCTCTGCCATACCCAATAATCATATCGCCTAGTTAGTACTGCAGTGGGTGACCATGCGGGAATCCTAGGTACCGAACTCTTTTGTTTTTGTGTGGAAAAAGTTTTTGCTTGTGGGGCGAGTGGGGTTTAGAGACGAGGATCAGGCTTACAGTTATACGTAGCAATACGTTTTGCTTTGTCGCTGGCTAGTACAGTGGATTGTGTATTTACTGTTTGATCCTTCCGAATTCGGGGAGCCAGAGTTCGGGATATCGGTACCGCTGGGCCATGTGACTACATATGTATTATGCTCTCTCTATATAACTCTAGATATTTAGCGGGAAACTCATGAATAATGCCCGCTCGCCCTGGAAGAGCAGGTCGGTGTGTCAACAAGACATGGGTGCGGGTCAGTAGTTTTCCGAGTGATAGGGTGTGCTTGGGGGCCGGGGGGGTTATGGCCGGAGGAAGGACTAGTGCTATTTACGTAATTATTATACATTATACATAGCTACATGTAGCAAACGCAGTCACAGTATACCCACCAAATATGAGTGTCGGAGCTATGGTCTACACTACGCTCATAACATTAGCTTGGCGCATTCTGAAGCCAGGAGAGTTGCCGGGTGGCTAGCTGTATCTCTCGACATGGCCAATATTGTAGATATATGCAAGAAATATGTCGATTCGAGTAAAACATCGGACCGATATTAATTTGCACTTGATCTATCAGAACAGGCCGGGAATGCAGGTGATTTGTTTTATTTGAACGGTTTTTATAGTTGCTGGAACTAACGCCATGAAGCCGTATTTCCGGAATCTGCATGCTTCGACCTATATAAGCATATACTGGCTCTGGAGCCATTTGATGTCCTACTTGTACCTACGATATCTGAAAATTTTCAACTCCGCCAAGACCACCGAAGTCTCCACCATCCCCCCATAGTTGGAGGAGAACCAAGCATATAGAAACACACTTCATGCCCGGCGGGAAAATAGCACTACAGTGTCGACGCCTTGGGACAGGAAATCAGACCAATAAAATGTGTAAATGAGGAACTTTTATATAACAAAAAAAGAAAGGATTAAAAGGCCATGGGAAAGCGTGCTACGTCATGTAGGTAGTACTCGTTATATAATCTCTAAAAGTACATATAGGGCCAGTAACCTTATTCACATTGTCAAACTCATCTCCAACACTTGCCCATGGGTGGTCGACAGAGCCAATCCCTGTCTCGATTCTAGGTTTCCGTCACTTTGCCCCCACTGAACCTCATAGAGTCGTTCATCATCACCAGATCCTCAACAGTTCGGTTCTCAACAAAGCTGCCACCCCAACCACCCACCGTACAAAATCCGGGCAAAAGAGAAGAGAGTTCGGTACCTAGGATTCCCGCATGGTCACCCACTGCAGTACTAACTAGGCGATATGATGATTGGGTATGGCAGAGCGGACGGGATGCCCCATTTTCATCATTCTATGACCGAACACGTTAGTGTCAATGATCATCGATTCTAGTTTTCATGTTGAGCAGCGCGTATGGTAGGGTTAGGGTTGGACGCCGCTGTGCGACCTCGCATGACATCATTTATTGTTTATTTGTGCTTCATACATGCAACCCTTAGGCTATGGCGACCATCTCCTCTTCCCGGAGTAGACAATCCTACCGCGGCCCCGTCTGGCATTGAAGCGACGCTATATACCTCCTCCCCCTGCATGCGAGATATCATTCATGAAGGATCACTCACCTCCAACCTCGGCGAATGTCCGTACATAAAGTCATGATTTACGCACGACAGCGATTGTTAGTATACTGCTATATCTCAGATCAGGCGCAATATAGGGGAGGGGGGGGGGATTGTCTTATAAAAGTATGCGCATGGCGTAATGCAATGCCCTGACATCAGTCCGTACCTATGTAGAGTCCCCGCACATGCCAGCTAAAATATATGGGCGGTAGATCACACCATTTCCATTTTGCGGTATCAATATTGATGGCACTGCTAGTTAAAAACATATTTCGGCACCATATCGCAATTGCTTCTGAACCTTGGCCCTCATGTCTGTTGCAATTTCAAATCATACTTAGATATGATCTAGCTACGGTACCTCTCCCTATTACACCTACGCTCCCCAAATCACCGACTTTGGGCTCCGTAATATGGGACCATGTGGTTCGAACGGAAAGTTACCACTCAAGGGCTATCTAAGAATACGAACTGGCCCGGCGGTCGTCTATCTACACTTAAATCTACATTTTTTGGACCCCAGCGGTACCCTAAATCAGCCCGCATCCTAGCGCTGCCTATCCGTATACAGGGAGAAGCGATAAGCAAATCGAGTGAGCACCTGTGCGCCAAGAGGGGTATATGTATAACGGGCAGATGGCCCCAACCTACTACATGGCTGTGGCGGTGCTATACTGGAGCAGGAGCTTACAGCCTTAGATTTCGAGTGTACGAACCCTTGTATGGTGGGTATACTGACGTCTTCGTATTCGAACGGTAATAACTGCTAACCCCCTGGCAGACCTTGCCCACATATCACAGTATATATGGATAGGTAGATATGGGTAGCACCTACATATTACACTCATCTTTGCAGATATATTAGAGACTTTGCGTAAATGAAGCCAGCTCTATATTTCGATTATCTGATTGGCAGGCTATGAGATCGGCATCAATCAGGTTACCGGAAAATGGAGCTGGCTTCATTTGCGTAAAGTCTGATCTATTTCTAAACTACTTCTGGCTTAGCCCCCACCCCCCCCGACGCCGGCCAATGACATCGGTGCACACATGTCCCACCATAGTAGCTTCTAAGAGCTATCTTTCTCCCAAACAGTGGCTCTTGATCTTGCATCGTTCCGGATATCCGGCTTGTTGGGGCATACCTGGCTGCACGGTTCGCTGACGCGTGGTTTCGTTCGTGTTGCACAAACCGAGTGACTCACCATGAACCAAGCACAGACATATAACGAAACCTATGGCCCTACATGTAGTTAAGAATTGTGCGAGTAATCAATAACTCTTCCACACACAGCTTGGAGACTTTGCCGTTCTGACTTGATATGACTGCTAAGTATGTATGTATTTGATTTTGATGGTTCCCGTAGGAAAAGATAAGCTATGTACAATATTCATATGCTACCACTTCGCTGGTTCTGATGTATCTATTGAGCGCTCATGTGCTATTTATCACTTGAAATTAATTACTCACATGGGGTGCATAAAGACAATCCCAGGAAGATTTAATAATAGTTCCCTACATCCCTACGTGGCCTGAAATCACGCACTCCCGGCGGCCGACCTCCGAAGCAAAAGGGCTTCGGTCCACTATAAAACGGTCTACCCCGAGAACACGGAACCACCTTATCAAACCGGTAAGTACGTCTAGATAATGGCTTACACCACAGTTCTCTGGGCACTCATTGCCATCATCCTCCCCTACTACTTCAAGCCCCTCATCCACAACCTCCTCATCTACCGATCCAACGCCAAATTCGCCCGTGAGCACAACTGCCACCCGCCAAAGGTCCACCTCACAAAGCCCGTCTTCCCCTTCAGCTTCCCCAGCGTCTACCGCTTTGCGCGCGCTGCTGCCGCAAACCGCCATATCAACCACTTTGTCGCGCGGGTCGAGAAATTAGGCAACACCCATGTCTACTCCTCCCCACTGTTCATTGGACTCGGAATCGTCAGCATTGAGCCGGAGATCATCAAAACCGTCCTCGCCACCAACTTCTCCGAATGGGGGCTCGGCAAGATTCGACACGACGCATTCTCGGCACTCCTCGGCGATGGCATCTTCACGAGCGATGGGAAAGTGTGGGAACATGCGCGGGCGCTACTGCGACCACAGTTTGCGAAGGACCAGATCTCGGGCTTGGAGGATCTGGAGGTGCATTTTCAGGATCTATTGAAAATCCTAACAGCAACCAAGGAGGGCCAGGTCATCAAATTGCATAGGTTGTTCCAAAGCTACACGATGGACACGTCGACGAAGGCGCTGTTTGGGGAGTCAGTATTTGCGTTACGGGGACGGGGCGATAACAAGAGGGAGGAGGAGAGCTTCGAGGACGACTTTGACTATGTCCAATTGACTCTGGGGTTTCGGCTTGTATTGTGGGGGTACCATTTACTGTATCGGCCGCGCAGACTGCCGAGGGCAATCAAAAGGATTCACGACTATGTGGATGAGTTTGTCGACAGTGCCATCCAGAGAAATAGAACAGAGACAAAGAAGGAGGAGGGAAGGGAGAAGTATGTGTTTTTAGAGGAGCTCGCACAGGCAACACAAGATAGGAAGGTGTTGAGGGATCAAACGCTTAGCGTCATGTTGGCGGGCAGGGATACGACGGTAAGGTTGTGAGTTAAGGTTTCCAGAAATGATTTCTAACGCAATATAGGCGGGGCTGTTGTCGTGGGTCTTCTGGCTGGTATCGAAGGATCAGAGGGTTTGGGAGAAGTTGAGGAAAGAGGTCTTGTATGAGGTTGGGAAGGAGCTGCCAGATTACCAGCAGTTGAAGGATTGTCAGTATCTGAGATGGGTGATCAATGAAGGTAAGTCCCCACACCGCCAATGCTTTTCTAAAAACCCAATTACTGACATACTGCCTTGCCTAGCACTACGATTATATCCGGTGGGTTTCTCCTAAAATTTTATCCCATTTCCTACGCAGATGGAATGTAATAGGACCAAGGACAATTGGAAGTTAGTTGTTTGATCGCACCAAACTTCAGAATCCCTCTTGGTGGAGCCTGCCACCCGCCCGGTACCCCTTTATTGAATGTGAAATACAGGGGTGCTAGTCTTCTCGAGATAACGGTACCATATTTTCCTTTGCTGACAATCCCTTCTCTAGGTTGTGCCCATAAACTTCCGTTACTGCAAGAAAAACACCACCCTCCCCATCGGCGGTGGGCCTTCAGGCCTTCTCCCCATGTTCGTTCCAGAGGGCTCTCGCGTTGTTTACAGCGTCTATGCCCTACACCGCCGCACTGATATCTATGGCCCCGACGCGGACGAGTTCCGCCCCGAACGGTGGGGGGAGATGACGCCGAAGGCGTGGGAGTATCTCCCATTTAACGGCGGCCCGAGGATCTGTATTGGACGTGAGTTTGCCCTGGTTCCTAGCTTTGTGTGGTGCGTGGGTTGTGGACGGTGGGCGGTGGCTAACGTGGGGTGGTGGGCGGTAGAGCAAATGGCGCTGATCACGGCGAGTTACACGATTGTGAGGATGGTGCAGGAGTTTAAGAATGTGGAGGATGGAGATATCGTGAGAGAGCAGGTGTTGACGAAGATTGGGATGACGTTGACTCCGGCGAACGGGACACCGGTGAGGCTGTATAGAGATGTAGATGAGGAGTAATTAAGGGTATGTACACACGTACAGGGCTCTGGTTTAGGATCGTGACGCACACATGCAGTGGTGAGGATAGGTACATGTAGTTAAGTATCTATATAGTAATATCAGCATCTCCTCTAACAGGGTATCAATACTAGACCTCTTCACGGGGGTATGGTTCTCACGGGGGTGTGGTGCAATGACGGAAGCGGCCATCTAGGGTTGGGGGGGGGGATTAACGAAATACTCATTATGCACAGAGAATTCTATTCATGTATCAATTTTATCAATTTGCCTTGCACTCTCTGTGCGTGAGAACCATACCCCCGTAAAGAGGTCTACATGTATGTACATGTATGTATGACCCAGCGACATGTACTTAGGATGATACGAACGTTGCCAAGTACATGTACTTTGTATGTACTACGTGTGTAGGGGGTGTCTGTTGACAGTGGGAGCTATGGTTGGGGACACCTGTAACCGGAGCATTTGTGACATTGATTTCCGAAGATCACTTCCCTAATCGGGTAATTATTTAATGATTTTAGGCCGAGATTATGTGCCAGGATGTGCCAATTCTATGATTTGGGAGCTGTACTCGGGTGCAGCAATAAGAACCAGAACATGAAAGTGAAAAACAGGGATTATTTGTATGGAGTGGCGCCGCTCTGCCATACAAATAACTCTAATGCATGTTCTGGTTCTAACCCTCGTACCCGAGTAGACCCATTGAGGTTACCCAATTGGGATAAATGAGTCCAGATCGGGTAATATATCTGTCCAAAATAGGCAATTACTGGTGTGACATTCATTTGGCTCCCCACCAAAAACCCAACTTTTAGAAATTTAATAACTCCACCACAACGAAAGATAGAATATATCTGGCTCTATTGAGTTGTAGAGAAGAAGCAGTTATATTACCCAATAGAGAGAAAAATAATTTAGGGTGTGGTTGGGGAAAGTCATTAGCGGTTGAAGTTGACCCTCGAAAGTGGTCAGGTTACAGGAGTCCCCAACCATACTCTACTATGAGCTTGGCATATTTTTGTGGCATGCAATATCAGTCGCGTCCACGAAATACGGGTGCAAGTGTCAACAGACTTACCCCTACATGCATAGTCATGGTGCCAGGATTAAAATGCCGCCGATCAACCCCAATTACATTTGGTGGCAGAATATTAAAATTATGTAAGCGGCATTTTAATTCTGAGAAAATACGGGGGTACTATTCTAATATTCCATCCCAAAGCTTATCTCCACAACACCACAACCACCGCAACCACAGTATGGGCTGGGAACGAGACTATATGAATATAGCAAACTACCCTCACCCAAAATTGGGATCGCATATTTTGGGGCGGTTTATAGGCTCTGAAGGTCTCTCACGCTAGTTTTATGGAACGAAACTGTAGGTACAGTTTATATATTTAGGTAGGGTCATGTATTTACAGTTTAACGAAGAAGATATGAGGTAAGTACATGTACCTACATGGGCCGAAACTTTGGCCTAGCACCTACCTAATCCATAAAACAGATCTGGAATCTACATACATATTTATTTTGATGAGAACCGAACATCCCCCCGCTCTCCAGGATAGACTCTCGTAGTCCAATCACCGCACATCAATGCTGGATTTAGAAATATCCAATAGGTCTTTGTAGCGCCATGGTTGTGGTGGCCGTGGTGGCGGAATCGCTCAGTATTCATTCGCCGATAATAATCTGTGTAGCCACGTCCACCACGGTCCTGGGATCTTATCCCCACAATCACAGAATACCTATCGCTCCGTCCGAGCACAAGATTAAGGTCCGGCTTTGCAGATGAGGTAAGACCTAGATTCCCCTAGGCCCATAGACTAAGCAACAGATACTAATAGACCCGGTACATGTAGTTTTGATAGGAACCCCTGGGTTGCGGCCCAGGAGCGATACATAGATGGCCTGAGCGACGAGCAAAAAGCTCTTTACAGGGAGGCTTCTATAGAGAATCTTTTTTATAGCACCAGCGCAGCACAAATCCGCCACGAAAATAACAGCAAGTCGAGAGCTGCAGCAAAAAAACTTCAACCACTCATTGCCGCCATCAACCAATATGGTCGGGCTTTGGATGTTCTCTCCAACACTTCAACCCTGTTCTTCTCACCCATATGGGGAGGCTTGCGGGTTCTTTTGCATGTATCACGATACCCTGTTTGATCTTTGTTTTTGGGAATAGATTAGTAACTTACACTTCACTACCAATACTAGATAGCAAGCGAGTTTGATAAGTATTATTCGAAGCTCGTAGATATGCTAGAAAGAATAGGCGATGTGATCCCTCGATTCAAAGCCTACGAACGCCTCTTCCCAACTCACAGACAACTACTGCACTCACTTTCAGTCGTGTATCTCGATATAATTACTTTTTGCGTAGATGCAAAGGCTATTTTTCAAAAAGTCAAGAATCGCAAACGATGTAAGACTTATACAGAGATTACCATGAATTTTACTCTGACTACTTGATATCCAGCTCGATTTTCCTTACCCGGGAGCGGTTTGCGAGCTCTGAAAGTGCTATGGGAGCCATTCGATCAAGAGTTCGGGAGTAGGATAGAGGGATTCCGCATGCATACCGAGAGAGTAGATATTGAAGCACAGATGTCTCATATGACTGAACAAGCCATTGAGAGGAGAAATCAGGGCAATGAGAGGGACGCACAGGCCCTAGAGCGCTGTGCTGCAGAAAAAGAAAGAGAGCGACAACTCCTACTGCACAGAGGTAAACATTATTTACTCCCCGATCGTAATTGACTAACACATTTTAATCCTAATTTGATGGTGAATAATAGAAAAGACACGTGACAATTTACTAAAGAAATTGTCTAAATATGATCCAGAACATAAGCATCGTATTACGAAAAAGAAGCGTGTTGAGGGAACTGGAAAATGGATGCTAGAGTCTCCTGAGTTTAAAGAATGGTCGTTAGGCTTAAATTCCTCATTATTATGGTGCAACGGGATCCGTAAGCATCCCCCTAAATTAAAGAGAATCCTTTTGATATTCTGCTAATGTTTCTTGTGGAATAGCCGGGTCTGGAAAAACACTTGTGAGGTTAGTCGACCTATTTACGTATACCTATTTATCCCAACTGCTCTTGTAAAGAGATACTGATACTAACACCCCCGCTATAGTAGCGTTGTTATCGATTCAATTAGAGATGATCATCTATTTGATGGCAGTTCCTTAGTTTGGTTTTATTGCGACTATTCAGAGCTGAAAACGCTTGATCCGTTGGAGATGGTTGGGAGTTTGGTAAAACAGTTACTGAGCATCCGGATTTTGGAGACCTTTGTCGAGTCCAAATTGGAGAGGTTCTATGGTAATGATCGTGTTCCGGACTTGGATGAGCTTTTTGATATGCTCTTGCTAGTTATTTCGAATTACCCGAAGATATACATAGTCATTGATGGTCTAGACGAGTGTAAGGAGGCTGATCGAAGGATTCTATTCCCGTTATTTGAGAAACTAAGAACCACCTCCGCGCCCATTGTTAAGGTGTTGATAACGAGCCGGGATGAAGTCGATATTAGAAGATCAATTGGAGATGCCCCTTCAATTCAAACTAGTATATCAAATACTTCTTCGGATATGGTTGTCGTGATAGGTAAACTAGTCAGGGAGGGCCTAGTAGGACAAAGGGATTGGTTGCAGGATGGGCTTCTTGTCCACGAGATAATCGATGCGCTTGTTGAGGGAGCGCAAGGAATGTAAGTACAACATCTAAACCCCAACCCCGCCTGCTACTGAAATTCTTCATATCTAATTTACTTACGGTTGTCACAGGTTTCTCTGGGTTAAATTTCAATTTGAAGATATCTGCGAAGAACTCTCCGAAGAAGGAGTGCGAGATGCTTTGAAACGCCTTCCACACGGATTGGAAGAGACTTTCATTAGAGCGTTGAAAAAAATCGAACTACGGGGAATGGCACAAGTTTCAGCAGCAAGGACGCTTTTCATGTGGTTATCTTGTGCCAGGCGGGTGCTTTCGTTGGAAGAATTGCGAGAAGCCGTGTCGATCCTTCCGGGCGACACAGATATTTCAAGCGAAAGGCTACCGGATAGTATACAACTTATCCGGGCTTGTGGAAGTCTTATTACCTACGACCCTGAGGAGAACACAATGCAGTTTGCGCATTATTCTGTGCAACAGTTCCTTTCCGGCCCCACTTCAAGAAGAGTTGTTCCCTCCTTCTACTTCTCAGAAAGAGATGCACATACCGTAGCTGGGAGCGTTTGCATGACTTACCTGGGATTTTCGGCTTTCCAGGTTCAAGTTGCGAACCTTAAAAATCTTGCGGATGAGGACACGCAGCTCCTTGAGTCAGCAACTGAGTGGATACCCCGAATAGCAAGCATCAGCGAAAGTCACATGGCCGTATGGAATCTCTTTAGAGGGAAAAGAGGCGCCTCTGCTTCCAAGTGCACTTCTGGCATAGATTTCAACAAGTATCTTCGTCATGTTGAGAAGCCCGGCAAGAATATCATGCATGACTATAAATTGTTCGATTATGTGCGTGAATCTTGGCTTTTTCATACAAGTTTTTTTTCGTTGTCCTGGTACCCCTATGATCCCGAAGAGATTCGCACTAGGGCGCAATTCGTCGACCTCGTATTTGTCAGGAGACTTTTTTTCCAATTTAGGCCTTGGCAAGAACGTAGTATCAATGACGACGCCCCGGTATACCTCCCACCGCTGATCTGGGCGCTTAAGAACAACCACGCACCATTAACGCGCTACTTTATTAATGAGAATTCCCGTAATCTTTCTCACGACGCACTTGCCGATATTGTCGGATACGATGAGAATGCGTGGTGTACACTTTTTCAAGCTTTCATAATCGGTAGACCCCTTGAGGGGCCTGACTCCACGAGGGCCGTCCTCGATATACTTTTACGGGACCGCCCGTCCTTCCTGGAGACACATGTAAAAGCTATCGTAATAGCTATTGAGACAGGACTCCGGGATGTGACCGGTACGCTTTGCGACAAGGATATGATGCGTCATTGGGATCTCACACACACGGAGCTGCTGTACTATCAGTCCGTACCAAAGCTCGCGCTTGGTCGGGGTTATGTAGAGATCTCACTGTTAATTGGGGAATTAAGGAATCAAAGGTATCCCCACTAATGGCATATACATCCGCCTTCACTCAAATATTTCTAAGTTTATACTGACCATCAACCCGCTCCGGGACCCGTAGATCAATTAGAAGCACAAGGTAAGGTCTCTCTACTAATGGCATATACATCCGCCTTCACCTAATTATTTCTAAGTTTATACTGACAATCAACCCGCTCCAGGACCCGTAGACCAACTGAAAGCCTAAGGTAAGGTCTCTTTACTAATGGCATATACATCCGCCTTCACCTAATTATTAGGTTTATACTGACCATCAACCCGCTCCAGAACTGGGGACCCAATTTCTGAGGCCTGGCAAGCTTTCCAAACCCGCCCTGTGTCCAAGTAGTGTCACGGTAATTGCCTTCGTAAAGGACACAGTCAACATGAGGTCACAACTACTCTATATTGAGTCGAGACTCACTTCTGTCTTTAATAATATCATATCATCTTTCCAATGAACTATTAAACCTCCGCTCTGTTAGACTCTCTCTCGTTTTGTGAATGCCTTACTTCCGGTAGAATTAATGGAAGTGAACTGTTTTTTTTTGTGGCCCGGTAGTCCTATTGGCCCTTGGACCAATTTTTGTAGTGAGCACAGACCAATCATTCTACTCTACCGGAAACTGTAGAAGCTCGAATACACTCCCCGAAAAGAACGTCTGCTGACATTCTGCGTGGTAACCGCAGTATTTGGCAGGTGAAATCATTAATGGTATTGAAGGGCAAACCCTAGTGGGCAAGAGGGAACGAAGGACAGTATAGTATTTAGGTTATTGGATGGGTTTATAGTGGTAGGAGATACTGATCACATAAATGAAGAAACGAATTTCAAAGTCTTGATCGAAACATTCCATTTCTCTCTCCCGAACAGCGCATATGGAATGCCGGATATCTCTTTCCCCACTCCTTTCTCTATATCTGCCATGCCATCAAAACATCCTCCATTCAGCTCATACCGGTTCATAAGTAATACTAATCCGCTCAATGAAAGGAAAAACAAAACGATGATACCCCCCGTTCCCAGCGAAGAAAAAGGGAAAAAAAATAGTGACACACAGGACAGACAAAGGAAAAGGCCAAAGAAAGTAGAAAAGAAAAACTAATCTCTTTTAAATTGGACCCCCAGTAGAAGTAAGACGAAAAAAAAGAATAGATGAGTTACCATAACAAAATAGGAAAGAACCCAAACCCAGAGAAGAGAGAAATGAAAAAATATCATCCCAAACGTTGCCTTTTCGACCCTGGTCTCGAGACATGAAGAATCAAATGTGGAAAAGAGGAAGGAGTAAAAAAATTACAGGAACAGGTCAGCACTCATACAGCTCTACTGATCTAAAACTTGGAATGGGGCTTGGTGTCGAAGCCGTGGATCTCCCTGGTCGGGCTGCCCGCAGGGGAGTGCTCCGATGCGGGATTGTACATCTTGGTCCGAATGTAGGTACCGAGGTCGGCATCGCTCAACCATTGAAGAGCCTTGTTCTTGTCCAAGTTCTCGGCCTGGGAGGCGCGGATGACAGCACGAGCAACGGAGACGGAGATATCACGGATCCTGTCGAGGCTAGGGTAGAGCCAGCCCTTGGCTCTCTCCTCCTCGGTCAGGGAATCCGCAAGACCAACGGCAGAAGCATAGATCATCTCCTGGGTGACGTGGACCGACTCGCAGAGAACAGTTCCGAGACCAATTCCGGGGAAGACGTACATGTTGTTACCCTGGCCGGGGTAGTAGGTGACACCGTCAACCTCAACCTCGGGGAAGGGAGATCCGGAGGCAAAGATAGCCTTGTTGTCGGTAAACTCCATAGCCTGAGCGAAGGTGCACTCAGACTTGCTTGAAGGGTTTGACAAGGGGAAAATGATGGGGCGCTCGTTCCATGACGCCATCTTCTTCAGAATGGACTCGGTGAAGACACCACCAATAGTGCACAAACCCATCAGACCAGTAGGGCGGACAAGATCAACGACCTCCTCAAGGGACTTGTACTGTTGACCCTCATTATCATCGCGAGAGAAGTAAACTTTGTGCTCCTGGAGCTTGTCGCCACGGTCGTTGGTAACCAATCCCTGTGATATGTTAATATCTAGATAAAGTCATCACAATGAGGAAACAAACCTTAGAGTCAACAAGCCAAAACATCCTGCGGGCATCGTCTTCGGGGACACCGTTCTTGACGAATAACTGCACGATCTGCTTTGCTACACCGACTGCAGCGGAACCTGCCCCCATAAATACCAAGCGCTGATCCTTAAATGGGATGCCAGTGAGCTTGAGGGCATTGATCATACCGCCCAAAATCACAGCGCCGGTACCCTGGATGTCGTCGTTGAAACAGGTGTATGTACTCCTGTATCTCTCGAGGGATGGGAATGGGTTCTTGAAGTCCTCAAATTGGACAACAAGGCCGGGCCACTTGTCGTTCAGCGCAATCATCATCTCGTCCAAGAATTCGAGGGATTCGGCCTCAGTGACACGGTGCATCTTGGCACCAAGGTACAGAGGGTCCTTCAAGTTCTCTTCATTCTCCGTTCCAAGATCCAGGGTGATTGGGAGGGTACGGTCAGGGTGGATACCGGCACATCCGGTGTAGAGAGCGAGCTTTCCGACAGGAATTCCCATCCCGTTGACACCGAGATCGCCGAGCCCGAGAATACGGGATCCATCGGTGACGACAGTGATGTCCACTTTCTCAGCCGGCCAGTTGTCCAGAATGGCACGGAGATTTCCGCGATCGGCATACGAAAGGTAGAGCCCTGCAAAATTGTCAGCATGTGTTCCTTAGGTTCCGACCCCAGTAAAACGGTAGCAGCAGGGGCAAGATGCTTAGCATCGGGAGGTTCAGGGAGCGGGGTAAATGTAATTGCGCATGGCGGATATCCTACCTTCAGGCTGGGTGTAGATGTGCGACCACTTGAGGCATGCCTCTCCAACAACGGGGGTGTAGACAAGTGGAGTAATTTCCTAAAACCCCGATAGTTAGGTCCCGTGCTCTCTAGATCCTTATTTTTCTCCCTCCATCCATGTAGACTCCGCAAAAAGCGCGCCGTACCGGGGGTCTGACCCCGCCGAGTGCATCTAGAGCAGACCCCCGGACGCCCACCTCAGGAGCAAGGAGTGGGGACCACAGCAAAAACTAGGAACAGGCTGCGGATAAGATTTTATGCGGACTGTACGAACCTTCATGTTGTCCATCAACAAACGGTAGAACAGGTTGGTGTTGGTATTACGGAGGTTGGACAAGTAAGTGTACTTGTCAATGGGGTTGGTCTTTTGCGCAATTTGCTCGAGGCCTTCATGGTCACGAAAACATCGTTAGCATCACATAATTGTAACACTGCAATAGCATTTGCTGACACCGAACGATGAAAAAGATGGGCAAAAAAAGAAAGGGCAAAAAAAAGAAAGGGAGGAAAAGAAAAGAAAAACACAGATTCCCCACTCCAGTTGCGGCTGAAAGTCACGCCCCCCAGTAAAAAAAGATGAACAGGGATGCGAATACCAGGGTTGCGGCACAAGCAGGATAGTCGCAGAACAAAAAAAAAACCATACGCGAGAGAGAAACAAAATGACAAAAGGTCGAAACATAGCAGCGCCAAAACAAAGTAACTGAAG
Source organism: Morchella sp. 2015-shanyang (assembly GCA_024713795.1). NCBI lineage: Eukaryota > Fungi > Ascomycota > Pezizomycetes > Pezizales > Morchellaceae > Morchella > Morchella sp. 2015-shanyang. Next base: position 104,148 of record JAMGZB010000007.1, read on the forward strand.
CAAGGTAAAGAGAACGTTCGTGTCGAATGCACAACGGATGAGGGGAAATGTGGGTAGAATCGGTTGGAACTTACATCTAGCCTTTTGGAGCTCAAAGCTCTCAACGTGGGGAGGAAGGAGCCCGCGGACCCCGAGCTGGGCGCGGAGACCATCGCCGTAGGAGGTATCAAAGTCAGAGGGGGAGTGAGCTCGGGAGTGAACCGCGGAGTGAATAGCAGAGTGGATGTTTGAAGTAGAGCCACTGCAGAGAGGAGCTCGGAGGTCAGTATTAGAGCTTTGAACCAGGTTGAGATGAAAGCATCAGCACCAGATGATCAATCATGATGGAGCAGATGGTTCTGGAACTGAGATGGACTCACTTCTGGCTGGGGGTGGAAGATCTGAGCATAGGCATAGTTGATGATGTTGCCAAAGATTTGTCCTGACCAAGGAATTTTGTGTTCGCCCTTGCGAAATTGTAGTTGAAGTTACTGGAGTGTAGGAGTAGCGAAGACGCAGAAGCAGGTAAAAGCTGTGATCTCTGTAGAGAGGATCGGGCTGGAAAGCAAGCTGATGATAACTGGCGAAGCTGGATGGTAGATAGAATGGATTGTGAACGTTGTCGAGGGAGAGACCGTAGAATTTGGGGAGAGGTCATGACTATATATATAATTCTACGCTAATAATGCCTCACACTTTGATGGGGGGGTAGGAGGGGCTGAACGGTGAGGGTGCACAGGTACTCAGACAGGAGGAGAACAACGGGTGTGTGTGTGATTATGGGAGGAAGATGAGGGGGGGAGGGGGCTTGTCTCCGCCGCTGAATACCTACTATCCAACCAGCCAACAACAATAATAATAACAGTGGTGCAGCTCTCTGTTCCCTGCGAGAGAAGTTTGTCGTGTGCCTCCCTAAATAATGAATATATGCAGACCGTGGTGTGTGTGTATGAACTCGAGTCCGTGAGCTTAGTTGATAAGTTATGGGAGCAAAGAAGGCGCTAGTGTAGTTATGCTTTCCGAGTCTCCGATTCTCGGGCAACCAAGGAGTCGGGGATGGCTTTTTGTTTTGTTACAGTTACACCCTCAAACCACCAGGGAAGAAAAAAAGAAATATATGGTAGGGGAAAAAAGAAAAGAAAGGGTAAAAACCACAAAAGTCAAACCTATCTTCCTTCGGAATCCTTCCCGTAACGATCACAAAAGAGCTTGTTGAGATGGAAGCTGTTCGTGTTTTCGCTTCGCTTGTGGTATTTTCAGATGCCAGTGATGTCTATCGAGGCTTCTCGAAATAAAAAAGATATCGGGTTGTTTCGGGATTGTCAATTCCCCCCAGTTGCTTCCCTACGCTCTCTTTATGTAGAGGTATGCATACATACACCACCCTCCTTCCCCATTCCTCATGGGTTCGAGAATAACGGGTCCCCCCCCTGTCGCGGATTATTTTCCAGACGCTCTCCCCAGCTAGTAAGCTCTGTCAGCAGCGACTCTAGTTGCCGCGTGGTGGCAGCCCGACTCTCTTCACGCTCCAGGCCTTCATTGGGGCCATGCTAGGATTCCTCTAACATGGACTCGCTCACGCTCATGAGACATCAACACGGATCTCCTGCTAGTAGTATTCTGCACTATCATGTGTATGTACAGTCACGCAACCTCACCCTCACTATACTGTCAAAGCTCTCCTGTCCAGTGCACCGGCGATAATCTTCTAGATTTTTCGGATCTGGGTCTCGTCCATGCTGATCACTCAATTTGCGTCTTTTTTTTCCTTCTCCCCTTCCTCTCTTTTTTTTCTGGAACCCTGAACAAAAAAAAAATATTTTAAACGGGGGACCTAAATTTGATATTGTGACATTTGAGGTACTTTTTTCGCTACACTCCCGACCCTAACCCCCCCGCGCGCCCCTTCCCTGTTGGGCAGGGCACTTTCGCTAGGACCAGTCCTAGGCAGCATCATCAATCAATAATCAACATCATCGCCGTCAGGGATGGGCAAGGGTCTGCATTATTATATCAGAGGGCCGGAACTTTACAAGCAGCTAAAAGGAATGATTATTTTTAATAACTTTGCAATATGGAAGTAGACGTCCAATATGCATGTAGGTACAGAGCGAGCGCCCAGTACTGCACGATATCAACAAAATTTAATTTCAGAACATGGCGGCAGTGCATTTCTACTCTAATCTACGCTTCTAGGGTGCCATGAGCGGCAGCAGCAGCAGCATCTTTCTCGTGAACATACTCATCATGATCACCGTGCGGGCTTCCTCAACTAGGAAGCCCTCTCCACTCAGAGACCTCAGTTCCTGTTCAGTAAGCCGCATAACTACTACGGAGAGCGTGAAAGAAGCCGTCGTTTCGGTTATCCCTACTCCACTCCCCACATATGAAGCACCTTTACAATACTGTGTTCTTTCGACCCTTCCCTTGCTGGCTGATTCGTATGCCCGGGATCATTGCCCAGGGTCCTTTCCAAATCATTCGGTCTTTGTTTCCCTCACGGTAAGGGGGCCGGCGAATGGTGGATAGGTCCTTTCTTCACCGTTGCCGGGATTGATAATTGCGGAAGGGATGTGTATACTATTTCATGTTTCCTGTGTAGGTACATACATGTAGGTACATGTACTTACTCTGTGCGCAGCCCTCGCAGCACATACATTTATTGTCCGTAACCTATTACACCTGGGGCGGCGTCCTGGGCCTTCGTTTTATTATTATTATAATTGTTATCTTACTTTACACGGGTTCCACCAACAGCGGGTTCATCACGCAAGTCGCTCATGATGGAACAACAATGTCCTTTTTCGCATATGTGTGTTTCCATCTCGTTTTAGTTGTGTAGGCACCTTTTTTTTTTGTTTCGCGCAGGCGAACCGCCGAGGCGAGGATGCGAGACAGAGGGGAGAGAGAGACCATGGTTGGCCCCATCCTTTCTTTCTTTTCTTCTTTTCCAGTTCTCTCCGAGCTCCTCCTCCTCGCCGCTATCATCCGATATTTTATTTCCTTTTTCCGCAGGAACCAGGCCAGCCTACGGTCGGAGTGTAAGAGGTGAAAGACATCCAAAAGGAAAAAAAAAATAACTAGGGCAAACAAAGCAAAACAAAGCAAAAAAAAACGCAATGCAAAACCATCATGACCAAAATTTAGTAATGATCTCAAGTATAACATCATCGCGGGCCCCTTCCTTTGCTCGTGCCCACCCCACGATTGTGAGGTGGAGATCGCAGTTGACGCGACACCCCCCCCCCCCAAACTACACACCCTCTTCCCCGGGGGGAAGAAGCCATCGCGGGAATGATCTGGTTCCCGAGTACGCATTTTCGAAGGTGTAATTACGCTGTGTAGATAGACCAGATGTGAATGTAAAGATCCCACCCGAGATCCGCCGCCACGGACAGATTCAGACCACAGATTTGTAAGATGGATTATCTACATTCATGCGTTTCATCAGATATACCGCTGCTTGGAGGGGACGACGATGGCCGAAGACCAAGAACGCAACGAGAGCACAAAGCAGCGTTGGAAAGAAAATTTTTTTCTCTTGTCCTACAGAGCAACGTCACGGAACAGGAGGACGGCGCGTTCACCGTTGCTCTTGTTCGTGAAGAGAAAGAATTACCTACTGCTCTGTAGTATCTGTATGTATAGGTACTTCTCTTCTCAGCATACCCTAGGTACAGGTACAGATAGTACCTACATAGACTACATGCAGCACCTATCTTGACAGTACCACGAGACCTCACCGGTTCAGATTCTTCTTCTCCTCTCTTTCATCCCTTCTTTCCCCCTCCTCCCGAGTTCCCCAGCTTTCGCTAATTTTGCAGCTTGAGGAAAGGATCCTGCAAAGCCAACACACGACAACGACGCTACTCTCCCTGAATCCCCTAGCCGAGACAGCGGATTAGGAATGAACTACCGATGGTGGCGTTATATGTGGCTGAGTATTGTAGTTGTGGTCAAGCTTTTTTTTTTCTTTTCCAACTAGCCGCCCAGTCGTCTCGGCTCACCGCAACCCAACCACCATTACCATCGCCGCCGCCGCACCGGGGTGGGTCAATGCGGGGGTCGTGAAAGGTGGAGGCAGAAATGTGACGTGATGTGACCGGGCCTACAGCAGGCAGAGATGAGATATACTCTATGTACACACGGAATTAAACTTACTTTAGATTGCTGTCGAACGAACGAAACAGCGCTGCGTTGATGGGCTGTCATGTCACGTCGCGCTGCTCCGATGTTTCCCGCTAACAGTGTAGTACATCATGTATGTTTCCCCCACCACCACCCACAACCCCCCCTACCCTACCCCGGAGACAGCATCGAGAGATAACCGAGGACAAACCGCTCAAATCATCAGTCTGGACAAGTTTGAAAAGCTTAACCAGACCTCCAGCTCCATGTGATGCTCCGATGTTTCCCGGCATTGACTTATGCATGCTTGTATGCCATGCGGATGATCTTGCACACCCATCATCCCTATTCTCGCGGGGAAAAGGCGGGGATGGAAAAACACATCAGAATATGTCTGCACGCAGGGTTGGACCGGGTATGCGCAATGGAGGCAGAAAAAAGATTGTTGGAACGACACGGCATGCAAGCCAGTGCCGTAACAGGAGCACATATTGCTCAGTTATTCATTCCATCATCTCTGAGGTCAGCGCAGTAGGAATAATTTCTACCCGCCAAACACCCGAGGAAATAAAGTTTTGCGGGGTGAAATCTCGCATACTGTGTATCAATCTAATTACCCCCCAGGGAAAAAAAAGGTCTCTCCACACTGCACCGCGGGCCGAGGAATACCGCAATGCAAATATTTCCTAAGCACACACATGGGCCCTGACTGACTCATGCCACACGCCTAAGGCCAGCCAGTTACCGAGAAACTCCCGAGATGGCACCCCTCCCGAGATCTGCCAAGAGATCTCCCCTTTTCACGTGTGGCCGGAGATATGGAGCGCACGTTTTTTTTTCTTTTTTGCTCCCTTATTGCGGGTAATTGGGTGGTTGTGCCACTAGTTGGTAGGCTTGGCTACATGTATGTATGTTTGAGAAGAGTATGGATATCGATGTCCCTGTTTGCACCTAGAGGTTTATGGACGGTGTGAGTCATGCCATGAATTGTGGGGTTTATGGTGGACCGTGTGCTATGGGCTATGGTAAAATTTATGCGTGGTGATGCGTTTTCCCTACATGCTCTGTTAGACTGCGGCTGGCTACTGCATAGGGCGATAGAATGTTAACCTCGGGATATAAGGTAGCTACTAGAGCGGTTTAATCAATCGAAAATATTTTATCTTTTAGATCACTACTGAAACTACCGGTGTCTAAGCTTATGTGGTGTGAGAGGACGGCAGTAGTTAGGGACGCTTAAATTAGTAGAGTAGAGTTACCGGAGCCAAGTATAGATGGGTAGAGCGGGTTATTCCGGAGTATGCTTTGGAGTAAAAGGTCCAGTGTCTTTAGAGGATTATGAGTCATTGGCCTTTGGGCCGGATCCATAATATTTGTTATTGAAGTCTAGCGTGTGAAGCCCAGGTAGAGTCCTTTCTAGCGAGTCGATATGTCCGTTCTACGCGATGGTTTGCTTCTGGTTCTCAGCTCCTCTGGTGCTTGATGAGTGCCAACATTCATAGTTCCCTCTGTTATCTTCTCCTGCAAGTAATTGATAGCAACCTACTCTACCAATGATTTACTACTCATCCGAGTATCCATCTCCCATCAATCCTACCTCCAATAGCACTCTAACAGCCTCCTATCCCATCTCAGCCTACGTGCCCACTATTCCAAACTCAACTTCCCTAAACTACTAAACTTCAAGAAGCAATTCTAGCCTCCTCCACCAAAATTTTAGCTTCACCTACTGAAATTCAAGCTCGCCCAAGGCATAGAGTGCATCACGGATGCAGTTAGCTATAGCAAAACCTTCCGCCAGCCTCACCCTTTGCGCGTCCACTGCTCCAATAACGCCCCCGGCTTCATGATGCAGGTAATGTCTTAGATGCCGGATCGTGTCGGATCGGTTCGCCGCGTTTCTTCTACTCTGTTCTGCTCAGGGACATGCTCACCAAAGCTTACTCTGTCCTTTTGCAAAATGCACTTGTACATCCAGGGTATTCCTCGCTGAAAGTCTTACTTACGGGTTGGTATATGCGTTCAGATCCAGTACATACCCCTCCTGGGGGTGGGAATATTACTTTGGCCTCCTCAATACTAACGCCGGCCAGGTTCCAGAATACATACCTGAGTACAATACTCAGGAATGTGAAGGTACAGAGTAAGCCTTCCGTCCAATCTCCAACTCGGCCAAAAGCTATACTCAAGTACGTGGGCGGTCCAATTGGTGGTACCCCCATATCCACCAATGACAGTCCATGCAGTATTCCAGAGCTCTTCCCCGAGACACGAGAACCCTAGGTACCCCTCTCTCTTTTTTTCCCAAAGGTCCCCAGCCCTTTCCTTCTGGATATCATCGATATATATCAACTCCGGAAATCTCTCGGCACCCACTCGGCTGTTTCACAGATGATCCGACACCTGCATATCTCCGACTCCGACCCTGGCTTTTCCCTCCCAGCCCAAACCAACTACCCGGGTCCACCTCCAACCAGGATATAGCACTGACACCTGCACCTGGGGGAACTTCAGGGTAAAATAGAGTTTCTGGCGGGGAGGATCACCCGCAGGGTTATGGTAGGTTGAAATGTCGCACAAGGGTTAGGGCTGTTGTGTGCTGAGGTTGATGCTGAGTTTTGGTTTTGCTTGGCGGTGTGGGTGGTAATATGCAGGTCATGTTCATGGTGGATTTTATTTTGCACCACCAGGATGATATTTATTTTGTGAGGCACCGTTTTCGTGCCCAGTGAAATATGTTGCGATCTGGACTATCATATCTAAGCTTTGTCACATGGTCGGTTCCGAGGGGTAGTTTATGCATGTGTGTTTTCGTCCATTATTTATTCTGACCGGTTAATATCGAGCAGAGTGTAGAGATAAGGCACAGATGATTGGAACGGTGGGCTTATTGTGTGGCCAATGGGCGCCGGTGGGTGGCGCACGTGCAAATACTGATCCCCCTCCTGCTGAAATAAAAATATTCTGGAATTCGTCTGTGGCTGGAGCTGCGGAGAGGGATACCATATGACAGAGGGATCATGGTACATCACTCGGTTTGTAGTTGCTTTTTGGCCTTTGGAGCTAGCCGGGTTGTGTGTATATATCTGCATGAAGTTGGAAATGGGTTAGCTCCTCGTTAGAGCATTCTGTGCATGTTTCAACGGTGTACCTACATGCATATTCGACTTGGCTAATATAACATTTTGGAGCACGTTAACTCGATTAGTTTGGTTCGGGCCATCAGGTGCAAATGTTCTTGCAGGGGTATATATGGAGGTGCAGTTGGGATTTGCTAGAAGCGGTGAAGATGAATTTCGGCATCTTTTAATTAGTGAAATTTCCGTGTAGGGCTATAGGCGCTGTTGTTTTGTCGTGGGTTGCTAGGTGGCACCAGAAACTGACCACATTGGTGGGCACTTTTGTGGCCTTTGTGGGATTTGGGGGTGAATATGACGAAAGAGGGATTAACTACATTGTACATGTAAGTGGGTCTTTACTCCTTGTGTTGATCTGGCTGGTCTCTATCGATAAAATATACATTCTCCTTCCCACGCCTTGAGGGTAGGGAATTTTTGGGTGGTAGTATCCTCACCTTCGTATTAATGTCACCACCTATGCCCGAATGTGAGGTTCTGTAAACTGTACGAAAATTTCGGGGGCGCGAGTTCCTTGAACAGAAAGAAGGGTAATTCCCTTTTGATCTTTCTTATCGGACGAATACTTTTAGTCTAGGGGCGCATGCAATGTAACTCGCCGCGCCACCAAGTATACAACCAATCATAAAGCTAGAGGCAAGGACGTAATACTACCGGTATCTAACCTTCAGTACTACATGTAGTTACATGTAGCCTTGGGTAGCTACATATAGTGTATGTAACTAAGGTCGCTTCTTGTATATGCTTGTCTGCTGAGATGTGAGTATCAGTGATGATAAACTGCATTTTCTTATTTGACAATCCTGTGCCCAAATCCATGATATACTATTTTACCTTGTTTAGGTATCGATGTGTGCGTTTGAGTGGGCTTGGGCAGAAGGAATATGAAAGTGATCCATCATAGGTTATCGCTCGGCATACGTCTGACGGCTCGAGGGGATTTACGCTCGTTTTGTTTAAAATGGTAATGGTGGCTACGACATAGTCTAGTGTTTAATAACTAATTAAATTGTACGATACGTACTATGACCCGCGTGGGCGAAGTTATGAATTCTATGATCTGGTTTTGCTATGACCGCGCGGGGGTGTGTATGTTGTAGTCAACCCTATCCATTGAGTATGTGAAAGACTCCTTAATTATGGCTGGCTGTTAATGGTATAGGTATTGTCGTTAGGATTGTTTGCGCTATTGGATATCAGGGCTTCGAGGAATGACTTTGTTATCTTTGGGTGATCTAAAGACATGGAGTACTACATAACTACCGATCCTTCTCCTTATCTCTTTTCCTTGGAGCTATAGTCTCTAGTATAGCACCTATTTGCCATATAACCCTGTTGGGTTTCGTGCATACATGGTTTCAATTACGTATCCCTCAAAAGAGGGAACAACGGCAACTAAACATTCCCGTCATGACCTATCACTGGGTGGGTCTTGTCACAAATATTTTTTTTTGTTTGTTTAATCCATTAATTGTGGGCAACACGGGTACGTTGTTAATTCATAAGATAAACTTAGAGCGATTCGCTATACTTTCCTCGGTGGCTATATCAGGAGGGGGGTGTTTGCTTTTTTTCTTTTTTTCGTTTTGTTGGGGTTGGGGTGCGCGGCGGTGGTGAGTATTCGTGATCGGCCGGTTTGGAAAAGATTTACAGGTGGCCGGCCATATAGGAGAAGAACTGGTATATATACTAGTAGTTCTAAGAGTAATATACGTTTCTGAGAGTTACACGCTCCCAGGTTCCAAAGAATAGGTGGGGTATGAGTGGTGAGGGCCGGCGACTGGGCATCCCGGTGAGGATCGAGAGCAGAGAGATTTCGACCTCATACCAACACAAATTACGGTATAAATGTGTGTTTTCCAGCCGGTGCAGTCGAGTCGGCCCGTCAATCACATTGACTACGCATCATCAGTGACGGCGTATTGAGGAAGAATGTAGTGCTGATATGTTTTTCGTTAGTGTGTTTGGCTAAAATACCAATATCCGTGCAGTATGATAGTTTTCTTAGTAGTTGGAACTTGAAGGCTCTGGTAGAAATATAATCATATAATATCACTCGGATATTCGATAGGTTACATATCGGTATTTTTTTTTGTTTACATCACTAATTGTATCTAACATATCAGTACATGTGCAGTACAGATGTAATAGATACCATAGCAATACGGTATCGTGAAAAACTTCCGAATTAGATCGGAGTTTCGGCCATTATACCATAGCAATGCTGTAGCAATACCGGAGTGTCATGGTATTCTGACAGATAAGGTACTAGATACACCCGCTTTTTTGGTACTGTAAGATAGTGGGGAAGATCAATGCTGTATTTTCACTTGAATTATCGATAGGAAAATCCGAGATATATAAAATAAACTCTGTTTCAAAAAAAAAAAAAAAACGGGACTCGGCGGGTTTAGCCCGCGGCCCGTACCATCACCTAGCAGCCGCCGGACATATAATAGATTTATATGAAAGACTACAAGACCCTTGAGAAAATGCGGATGGTTTGTGTCGCGATCTCGGACGGCTTCGTGGGGTGTTGGAGCTTTTTTTAAGTCGCACCTCGTAAGCCGGCAAAATATTTTCCAGCATTTCCCAGAACCTCTATTCCCCCCCCAAAAAAACCCGGTAGTTACTTATAAATCTCAGGGATAAACGAACTCCGGAAAATGCAAAACCGCATAGACCAACTAAACCAAGGAAGAATGAATGTTCCTATGGAGAGCTCACCTGGGGCAAATAGCTCCTAATCTCGGAAATCGCATTACGATGAAAGAACATAGTTACCTAGCTTACATCATGATATAGGGATTTAGTAAAAACTTGCTCCAGTATTAACTATGGATTGGGTTGAGGGAGTATTTTCGGTTCTACAGGAACAATAGACGTGATTACTCTGAATAGTGCCTGGGCCGGCCGAAAGATCACGCCTCGGGAATCCCAACAAGACATTGTGGCCGAGTGGTTAAGGCGATTTGTTTCGCTCGTGAGCGTACGTTTAAATCCTGCCGATGTCATTCCAGGCTATGTATAATAACGCTATATCGCGTTTCATGCAATTATCGTGATGTCATTTTTTTTCTGGGGGTTGGGGTATTGGGGGTCGGTTATTGTCTGCTGAATATAGAGGTCCGTCTCTGAATTTTACGAGAGTCTTCGGAGGAATTAGGTATTCAAAATACCGAGTCGATGGCTACATGAGCTCTCTGTCGCATGTTGGGTTCTAGGATCCAATAGCCGAGGCGCCCTTGGGACTATAAGATATTATTGGGTAAAAAGGACCTATCGCGTCAAATTTTACTGTTATCAGCACATCATTGGTGGAAGATTTGACTGCAAGGTCGATGGACATTTGCGCCATGGCTACACGATGCCCATGGCAACGGAGTGGCTGCTAATAGTCGTTCCTGTAGGTTATGTGGAGCCGGCTGTAAGAACTGCACAAGCGCTGCATCAACCATGAGGTAGTTTGGGGCCGCTCTCTTTAAGGCGTAAGGGGGTAACCCAGGCTGACTTGAGGCGGGAAGACCTGTTTGCTCTTTTCTCTTTCTCTGCCGGATATATTTGATGTCTCTCTACCATGATATCCATGCGGTTGACTTCGAATCCGAAGGTAGAAGCGTGGTGCATGGTATAAAAAGATCCCACAACTGAGCGTCGATGGTGGGCGTGGGGGCCGAAGCACAAATTTTTGTCAGCAGGTAAGCTGCTCTGTGAAATGATAACGCTTCTAACGTAGGGGTTGTGCGATAACTCTCAGTGATTTGTGTGTATGTGGTCGTTGGTCGCAAGCATGGGACGTCGTGCTCACGGGGGTGTGGGGATACCAAGTACATACATGTACTCTATGTATATGGTTGATTGATGCATGCAGCCGGAGGCTATGGCAGGGCCTTTCCTCCCACTCTCCGGAGCGGAGGCAGGGGACAATTTTCCTCGTCAATAAAAGGATAAAAGGAAAGAGGGAGACGAAAAGAAAACTCTAAAGAGTTTGCGTGTTTCTATGTAACTACTAAGTTTCTCCCGGTATCACGTTCGTTCCTAATATAAAATGCCCCCCCCAAAATCCCCCGACCGTACGGAATTTCTCGCCCCTCCTCTCTGCTTTTCTCTTCCCCTTTGCTTTGGTGTCTGTACTTCAGGAGTCTACTCTAGATAATATATTGAGGCTTTTCGGTATGCCATCCGCTGTCCACAGAATGAGTTGATTTCGGTACTTCCCACGTTGAGGTAGGGATTCCCACGTGTACACCCCCGTGGCATCTATTACCGTATGGCGGGTACTAAATTTTGCTAGTTATTTTTGTGCTTTGGCATTTGTCTAAGCTTTAAGCTAACAGTCAATGTGCTTACGCTGCGTTTTGTCGACACCTGCTCCTATCTCTTCACCATACTTGTGGCAGGAGAGAACTTTGATCTTCTGCCGGCATACGAGGTGTAGAACACTCGAACTGTCACACAGTCTGGATTGAATGCATCCTCCCTACGAATACATGCTCTATGAAACTGGAGGAATTGCTCTAGAGCGGGGAAGCTGGATAGACGGATCTTGATACTTATATCACGGTTCAATATCGGGCTTACAATATCAGGTAGTCCTCCATGGCCAGTGCTGCAAGATGAGTATGGAAATAGCTAACAGTTCAGGTTTCTCAATCTCATCACTAGTATCACTTGACACAAGCCGCGAGGGCTATATATATATCCATTTCCACGGCAGCGGGGCAAGAAGAATGAAGCTATGTAAACTTTTTTATTTTTTATTCGCTCCCCCAACCAGCCCCCCATTTTCCGCCCACTCCCAACGGTCCAGCCTAGCCACAAACCAGCCAGCCAAACCGCACCCACAAACACACATCGCCGCCCGATCTGCTGATCGATCAGCGGCCTACTGGCTGCGACGGCGCAGCACCATATCCACCATTGTCCTGAGGAGCTCTTTCTCGGCGAGGTGCTTGAGCCTGACCTCGTCCAGGTCGGCCCAGATGGCGATGCGCTGGCTCATGTAGATGTAGTAGTGGTCGCTGGAGACGTCGTACTGGTCCAGCTCGTCCATGAGTTGCTCGACGTGCCTGTCGGCGAGCTCGAGGTCCGCGATGCGCTCTAGGTAGCGCTGGCAGTTGACGCGCGAGATCTGGATTCGCAGCCTCGTTGGCAGGGAGGCGGTGAAGGGACTCCGGGACATGAATGCGTGTTTGGTGGTACTTGATGCTGGGAAGGATCCGTGTACTGTGTACTGGCTAGAATCGGGAACGGGATGGGTTAGGGTTATGTGTCTTTTTTTTTTGTCTGGTGGATGGGATGGAGGTGCACTTACTGATTGAAGATGCTGGTGTCTATGTGCGTTATGAGTCCGTGGAGGGGGAGGAAGGAGGAAGAAAGGAGAGGGGGTATGCGGGAGTCTAAATAGGAAAATATCAAGAGCCACCCTTCTTCATGATGGATGAAGCGGGCTAGATTAATCGAAGGTCGGGTGAAAATAATCCCGGGAAGTCCCAGAAACATGATATTGCATAGCCACGGTTTCAGTAGCACACTGTAAATGTTTTTTCAAGTACAATGGGCATTGTTAATTGCAAATGTTCATAAATACAGAGTAAAAAAAGGTCGTCAGGATGCGCGCATCGCAAAAAGACAAGATTAAAGAAAGATTGCTAATTCAGAAAGCCCCAACCCCTTATGCGGTCCCGCCGCGGCACCCCCACGCCCTGATTGAAGACGAACTAAGACGAGGTTAGAACCATCATCAATAAATGGGGCTATATAGGCAGTTTGACATACCCATATATCTATACAATGTACCTAACACTCGACCTCACCATCGCTCTCCCCACTCCCGGAGTCCTCCTCGCCCAAATCGATATCCTCCTCTTCCTCCTCCTCATCGCCCAGTAACAATATCCGCGCCTCCTCTTCCTCAATCTGCCATCTCTCGACCTGCGAGAACCCCAGCCAGGCCTTCAGCAGTAGTAGAACATGGGCAGGTGTGTCGAGGAGCTTGTTGAGTTTCTTTTTCTCCTCGACCACGGGCTCTGGGGAGCCGTGCTCCATCAGCGGTGCGAGCTCGGGGGTGAGCGGGATGGGCGTATAAGTCGTTGTAGAGTCGGCGTGAGACATTGCGAAAAAAAAAATGCGCGTATTAAATATTCCGACAAGAAGGGTATTATATAAGAAAAAATTTTATAAATGTAGATGTGAACAGCTGAAACTCTGGTGATCAACCTCAGACTTAAGCTCCCCTTCCAAGTTGCTTCCGCAGGCGCTTTTATCTACCTCATCTCAAGCAAGCATCCGGTGTGATGCCAAGACCGAGTGATTTTTTGTGACCACTGTGGCCGGGAAGAGACAGGGGTGGTCATGGGTGCCGGTGAGTGTGACGCCCCCACCGGGGAACAATGGGTTGTTTTTGTGAGAGGAGACAATGCTATTGACCAACGCACCGTTAGTGAGGGGTAGCGAATCGGTGAAGTTGAGAGTTGAAGGGAGATGAAGGTCTGGTGCATGCATGGGGGGGGGGGGTTCTTGGATGAGTTTGTCAGGTCGGAGAGGTAAGTACTAGGTGTAGATCGTACCTGGTATATACCGGAGCTGTTGACGTGTTAAGAGTTCTCCTCGCTCGGCGGAATGAAGGTTCGACTTTTTGCTGTGGGTTTATTCAACTTCATCTTTAATTCGTGGTTAGTGGTACATGTGGTTCCGTATCTTATATGTAGTAAGCCTCCCAGACTCCTTCAAAGTGAATAAATGATGGTCTCTCTCCTTCTGCTCTCTCGCGGGGGGCAGCCCTTGCTGGGGCAGCCCTTGCTGGGGTAGCGAGTCGAAGGACTGCCATAGCGCAGCACTGTTTGTTAAAAAAAAAAACATAGGCAGCCAAGACCTAGCCCAATTCCAAACGTCTTTCGCACAGAAGAGGTAACGAACTACCCCACGTGACAGGGAAAGCACCACTGACTGCCTAAGTATCCCCTTCCTTTTTTTCGACAAACGGTGTGGCAGAAAAGGTCTTTGCTACCCAAAGCAACCGAATCCCACCCAAGGCCACCCTTCCCCGCTAAATTCCCTTATTGAGAGAGATGCGCTGCTAGGGGCTGGTCGATCTCTAAAGGGTGGGAATATGACAGCGGCCTTTCCCGCAACGGGGTTTTGAACCATCACTTCTGCTCTGAGACATACGGTTTTACTGTCGCCGCCATGGCCAAAACTCCAAAAAAAAAAAAACGTGGTTTACTGGTTTTGGTGAAAAGGACTAAAGCAATGTGGGATGGGGCCTTTAGATTTGAAGTTCTATATCTACTATACTCAAGCAAGGAGGTAATAACATACACATAGCGTGCCCTGATCTCCGGTATATAATCCTGGCTGCACATCTGTCAATGCCTGAACTCCTAATAACCACAGAATCCTAACGTTAAGGCCAGGGAGGGTATCCCGGCGCAATGTACTAGCACCAGTAGTGGTACCCGGATTCCAGCTTCGCCGCGAAACGCACAACATGGCAGTTCTAGGTAGCCATGACATCCGCCTTCAATACCATCTCCTTCTTCGCATTCTCTCCTCCGGCGGCCACGTTAATCGAATCAACAAACTCAGGTTGCTGCCCCTATCGTGCCTCTCTATATCTCGCAGCAATCTTCCCACAGAGAAGCCGTGTGGTATGATTGGTGGAGACATCACAGCCTTGGGGCGCTGGGTAGCGCGCACTCGTTGCTGCGGTTTCGAATATGAGCTGGTGGGGCGCGGGGTACGCGATAACCATCGAGCGGAAAGGTACCTCAATTTTTGAAACTGGCTTTGTAGTTCTGGGGAAGCACAAGCGCGTTGAACGGGCGCCGACGAGGATGCCCTTCGGGACGGTCACTGATGCCCGGGTCAAACATATTGAGATGCGCTAAACCAGATTCTAGGCAGGTATCCTTCTTTTTCTTTCTTCGAAAAAAAAATAAAGAGGTAGCCGGTAACGACGCAACGATAGCCGCCGCAGCGAAAACAAAACCAGCGGAAACTACCAGGGCGATTGGTGATGACTTGGCCATGGCCAACCTCCGAATGAGTGGCGGTGCTGATAAGGGCGGAGGGGCCGGGGTGCATCCGCCCTGGAATTAAGGGGAAAGCCCTATTGCGAAGATGGAGAGAGCTACAAGAACCCCACTCTTCTAGGCGCGGGTATGGCGTAAGTAGGGAGGCACGAGCATGGCGTGGTGTGTTGTCGGGGGTGGGGTGGATGCGGCCCGGGTCCTGCTCAAACGGAGGAAAGACACTGTGTACAGCGCTGAGGCGCCCGGTTTCTGTGGGGGTGTGATCAGCACTGGGTGAAGTTTGATCGCAGACATCCTCCTCGTCGCCCTTAGGCTTGTGGTTGGGTTTCATCGTGTGGCTCCGTGGGAGCGGGGGGATACGCTCTCTCTTGTACCTATAGCTAGAGTGTTAGAAGCTGGTGTACAGTGTTGAGGGACGCGGTGGTGGAGGGAGGCGGCGGTTATCCAGGTGTTTGAAGGGGCGGGGGTACCCACCGCGTACCATTTCTTTTCTTATTAATTTATTTGCATGTAGGTTCTGGGCTATGGCAATATAAAAATAAGGGGTAGCCGGGGATATAAGACATTTATCACTTACTCCCATCAGAAAAGCTGGAGAAAACTATTTCCCTCTAGCCAAAATTCAATATCCCCGATTCTTCATGTTCCCTTGCCTAGACCCCCCCCCCCCCCGGGGGCCCCATGTCCCCTCTTTTTAGTTTCCGTACTTCTCGCCGCGTAGCATACGTTCGTGGAGAGAAAGGGAGACTAGTGACGATGGTAATGGTAGCATGAGGGTAGTGGTACTTTACACCACGGATTGGTTGGCTGGGAAAAACTTTGTTACCGCCAAGACCTGTTTTACAGGGGGTAAAACCGAGTGATATCCCATAATCCCCGAAGCGCAACCTCCATGACTGTGACAAAAATGAAGACAAGAGATGGTAGAAATTGCTTTTCAGGCCTATTTGATACACGAGTTGCGAATGAACAGTTTTTTTAAGCCGCGACTCATGGTTGTTGGGTTGTGGGGGAGGGGGAGTACCCAGATGTGGGTTCAATTTCGAGTGAGATCTAGTGAATTTTGCGAACCATGGGGTCTATAAAGAGATATCGGGGACCCGATAAAGCGGGGGAGGATCTATCTCATGCGTGAGCCTGTAATATCAGTACCTACTACTTTATGTATGAAAGCCATATTGGGAAAGAATCCGCTGATTTCTGTCAACCACCGGCCCTGAATCGCGCCGATAGAAGAACGTTAGGGTTCAAATAGAGTAGATATAGGCTTTTTTTAACGCGGTGAATTTAACTGCATAATAGCTAAGTATATCTTTTTACCCGTGGCGTATGGTTATCGGGCGATAAGGTGATATGAAAATGTTTTATGCTTACATGTATACTAGTGGGCAAAAGCTTGTTACATTCCGGATGAGGGTAATGTTAAAGACACTCGAGATCGCCACACAAAATCAGGCCTTGAATTGCAGTTCAATATCTAGGAAGTGGAGGTACTCTGCAATGACTATGGCCGGGGAGTGATATCTGGATGTGAATTTTCTTTTGGTGTATGTGGCAGGCGCGCACTTGTGACGCTTCGGCAGCGAATTTCAGAATAAGTATTCGTGATCATTGACCCTGCCGTGTTCGGTCATAGAACGATGGAAATGGGGCATCCCGTCCGCTCTGCCATACCCAATCATCGTATCGCCCGGTCAGTACTGCAGTGGGTGACCATGTGGGAATCCCGGGTACCGAACTCCTTTCTTCTTTCTTTTTGCTAATTGTGGACAGGTGGTGGCGGCGACGTTGGGTTGCCCTGCTTCCTGGTACCGGGGAACCGGGATTGGGAGGGAAAGCCGAGGCTAGTTGTTCTCGTGCCTCCGCTAGTAGAAGGCTCAATGCGTGGTAGGAAGCACGGCATTTTTATTGTTGTATATTATTGAGATTGGGAAATGATTTACAAGAACAGCTAAGTTCCGAAACTATGCCATCCAACAAATGCTAAAACCTGAGGTAATGCAGATGGGAGGGCAGTCAAGGTGCTTTATCTCCCCTAAGAATTGCAAGGGCATGTTGGGAACAACCTTAAACTGCCAGCACAAGCTGCGCGTACCACTACAAAGAATGTGGGCAGCGACACAAAAGCAAGGACTAAAAAGATGAGTTCGGTACCCGGGATTCCCACATGGTCACCCACTGTAGTACTAACCGGGCGATACGATGATTGGGTATGGCAGAGCGGACGGGATGCCCCATTTTCATCGTTCTATGACCGAACACGGCGGGGTCAATGATTACGAGTACTTGTTTTTAGCCTGGAAGGCCCGTGGTTTGATCTGGGGTCGGGAAAGCATGGTGGTTTGGGGCGAAGAGGGAAGTCAACAGAAGAGCGGTAATTTTTAGGTAGTGGTAGGCATTATATGGGTGTGGTACAGGGGGGGGGGGGAGGGCGGTTCTACCAAGAGCGACGGAGACTTGTAAAATTATGTAGACCTTTTAGGGTATGTACCGCGAAGGGGAACAAAAAAGTTTCTACACCTCATGGTTATGGCTTGGGTAGGTATTTTTAATTTTAGTAGTTTTGGCGGCAGTCCTGGGCACTTGCAAACCTTGAATTGGTTACTTAGTCCATTCACCTATTGCGCTCTTTGAGACTGTCAGATTTTTTTTTTTGATTCATTAATTAACCTGTCATGTTATAATCAAGAAAAGCAGATCCTCAAAGATAGGCCTCACGAAACTATAAAAGGGCGGAGAGGAGAATATTTAAATGTTGATGGGTTCCGAGCACAGAGGTAAGGGTGGGATAGATGTCTGGGTTTTGAAAAAGCTTGTGAATTAGACATTTCCGCCAGAGACAAACATTCTAGATTCCCCGAAGTTTGTACTTTGTGCGGTCATAAGAAGCTATGGATACATGGAGTCTGTCTCTGCTCGCCTGAGACTGCGGATGTCTTCTGCGTGGGCTTGGTTGATTGATACTTCATACATGCATGCAGCCCGTAGGTTATGGCAGAACCTTTCCTCCTGCTCTCTGGAGGCAGGTTAAAATCTTCCTCGTCAAAAAGAAAAACAGAAAAACAAACACGCATGAATCGTAAGCTCCTCGCCGCCTTTCCCTCTCTCATTCCTCTTTTTCTAGATCCCCCTAGCCATACTGTAACTCTCGGTCTTCCTCTTTCCCTTCATCTCCTCCCTGCCCTTGCTTATGTCTGTATTTCATCCACTCGCTCCAGACCCTTAGTTTGATCTCTATGCCTTCTGTGCTCTAGAACAAATCTCCAGGCTGTTCTTCTCTGGTGGGGGTCTCGCGTTCAGGGTGTGTTCGCATATTGTGCGTGGGCTTGATAACAGGAGATTTTTCTAATTGCCTAAGGGGCGCTATAGAGGTGGCGGGCTATCATCCTTGCTCCTTAAAGATCGCAATAGGCCGCTTTGGTTTTCAAGGAGGCTTGCGGGTCGGGTATTGTGCGTGGTGTTTTGTTTTGTTGTGCAGTTAATCATAGAATATCACTCGATTATCTAACTACAAAAAAGGGATGTGTTGGCGCCCTCGTCTTGTAGGGGGGACTGGGTTTTGCGTTCTATTTATTGCTATTGCTGACTTGTCTATAATATAATTCGTCTGGTCTCGTCGCTTCACTATTACCTATATCTGGATGATGCTAGTTTTCGGTGTAGTTGGGAACGCATTCTTGTAGATCGTTCCGATAGGTGAAAGCAACCTAACTACCACTAGCAAGTAGCTGTTATGCGTTAGAAACGTGACAGTAGCCCTTCCCCCCTTAGCTCCGTCCGCGCGGGCCATATGGTCGGTTTACCGCCGGAGTTTGTGTCTCCTTACTGCTGGCAAGGTATTCACCTTAGCAACCACTTCTCAGCATCCACCACAATAGGTTAATATCGACCCCGTTTGCCAGAAACGTTCAAATCCATAAATTCAGGAAACTCGGGGGCTTGGGTGTTTCATGAACTATCACTCGGTTACCCACACCATGCAAGTTTTCGTTTCTTTTTTCTTTTTCGTTTAGCTAATTGTTCTTCTGTGTGGGCTCGATAGTAGTACCCTGGTGCCTCCTTCCGCGCAGTCTTCCTGCTCGAGTAATGCGTGGGCTCGTGTTTCATCGGCTGGTAGCATGTGCGGGAATAAAATTTCTCGGACTGAGACTTATTCCTTTGGATTGAGGGTGAACACGCTTAGCTGGTGGTGCTTCTATTTTCGACGGCGCGGTATAGCCTCGGGGTTGACAGGTGGAAGTGGGGCCAGGGGCCGTAGATCCACCGGATTGAATTGAAAACGAGCACAGGACCGACAGGTACACAGAACACCCAGTCCTATCATCTCCACATCCTGCCAAGGGGGGGGGGGGTCTCGAGAGTGAAGAGAATTGATGGCGGTATTATCCAATCCAGCTTCTAAGTTTGTGCATATAGTTGGGGGTTCCTTATGCAAGTCATGATTGTTATGGTCTAACAGGTAGCCAACGGGGTGACTGGGAATCGGGCGTATGGGTTGTTTTGCTAGCTATAGTCTGGTATGGGGGGGATATATAGGCGGCATTGAGACCGGCCCTCCATGTTTCACCTATAATAAAGCTCAGTGTCACATTTGAAACCGCCGCTGGAGCAGTGTTTATGCGTGCATGCGGAGGGGCGGGGGAGGGGGAGGGGGCGATACGTACACCTGGCTGGGGTTTTTGTGTGGGCTTGATTGATTCCAGATATTCAGGGAAGTCATAAGCATCATTGGACGCCCTTTGGGGTCACCGGATGAAAATGTCAAAAAAGCGATAACAAAGGCTAGTTGGGTTATGGAAATGAGGTGTGGCTGAAAACCTAGCTACATGGGCATGAGGCCGGGGCTCTCATCCGACTGTATACCTGCATGTGGGTAGACTTCATCCTGCACTCATCACAGTATTAACACCACCCACCGCCAGCGAAGGATAAGGGCCCCGTCTCACCAGCCGTACCTCCAAAGAGCAAGCAATCCACCTTTGTAACAGACCTAGCAAAATTAACGCCTCCACCGGTCGCGGGGAATGTCGCTCTCTGCGTCCAGGATCTGAGGCCGAGCATCGTCGTTCTCAATATTCGCGGCGGTGCGCTGCTAAGATGTTCTCCTAGATGAAGGCGGCGCTGACACACGTCTTGTTAGTTTTTCGGCCATGTAGGTCCCTACCCGCCACCTGCGCATCACCTCAATCCTGTCATCGGCCTGTACTCCTTCTAGGTTGTTTGGCGACTGAAGGTCTACTTTCCGCGCAGCAAGCGTTGGAAAACCAAGGAGAGACCCGAACCCCCCGCAAACACTGGCACCAACCATACAGGCCCTCATTACGGCCCGACTCCTTTCACAGACTTCCTACGATCAGTGGCCATCCACGTAGAAGAAATTCTTTCAGCGCCGGAGGTAAGGATGCTAGGTAGGGTTTTTTGCTACCGCTGTAGCGAAAGAAAGAAAAGATCAGCAGTGGGGTTTAGCTTTCGCTTGGTGTGGAACTTAGGTATGGGTGCGAGGGCGAGCATAGATGCGGTGGGCGGCCGCGGGCGAGGGAGGAAATAAAGCATTTGGTAACAGTGTCTAAGATATTGCAGGACTTAATTAGCGATCTTGCATAGGTTTAGTATCAATGCTCACTAGAAACAATAGGTCCGTATTTACTCCGGGCTCACTGGGCCGCCAAGCCAGTTACCAGGAGGCCTGAGGTATGATGTTTCAGTACAAGAACCTTTAAAAAAAACCGTCTCCGAACAGATAACTAAAGAGCCGAAGTATATTGGCGGGTGTTATTGTCGTCTTGGAGGAGCTTTGGAGGCGAGAGGGGGGGGGGAGACCTTTAGCTAGAGACTAGATATTTTTAATTTAGCCCTGACGACTTTTGTTTTCGGTGTGAGCTTGGAGAAAGATAACTAAAGGGACGATTAAGCAGATGTTTTTCGAGCTTAGGGGTTCTACCTTATCCATTTGTAAGTGAGTATGATATAGATCTCTCCAAAAACGATGGGATAAAGAGATGGGAGTTGACCTTGCGTTAGACTCCATCTCGGGAGTCAAAATGGAGATATTTCGTATCAGTCTGAGTGCGCGGCTCAGCGTGTAAATGGAGAGAGAAAAAGAAGATCCAGGGATTCAGGATTTAAACGTGTTCGTTCCCCAAGCTACAAGCAGGCGCCTAGGGCTCGCCTAGCTCTAGCAGCGGAGGATGACGTTTAGTGCGCGCATGTAGGTCTGCCCGGATTCGGTGGTGGTAGAATGTGATTAGGACCCCCGGGGGGGGGGGGTTGTGGGGGCAAAAATAGTAGAGTGATGGAGGTCTTGTCAGGTTTCCTAGACGAGCATTGCGGCTAGTTTCCCTTTAGAATTTTGGTTTGCTACCTGCAAGATTTGGTCCTCGATCGTTTGATCGTTGAAGATTTTCAGGTGAGAAGAGCGGAAAAGATGTTTTCGTTTTCCTTTTTGTGTAAAAGGATCTGGTGCTTAACCAAAAAAATGAAGAGCAGAAGAAAGCGGACCTTGAACAACATAGGGCCCTGAACATCGAGAGGGGTGGGAGAATTAAGGTGCTAGGATAAGCTAGTTCAGACCTCAGAGTTCAGCCTGTTAACGATGAAGGTATTAGTGCTGTAGTCTGGAAGAAGGGGGTAATCGTATTGTATGATGAGGTCTGCGTCGAGGAAGGAAGGAGAAAGAAGCAGACCATGACTACCATCACTGAAAGCTCACCTGCGTTGAAGGAGCTCCCAGAATACCATGAATAGAACCCACAATCTTTTGCGAGTGGATAAAAGATTGTACTCGGGGGTCTTTGTGTAGTGCCTGGGTGGCTATTTCCACTTAGCGGGATCGGCTGGCTGTGGTTATCGGGCGTTTCGTATCGAGTGGGTGGGCGTGTGTGGGCGGGTTACAGAGTGGTGAAGATGTTGGAAAGAGATGAGGACGCTCGTTAATACCTGCGGTACTGGGTGCTTGTGCAGCTAGCAGGCTTGGCACCGAGTGATAATTTGTGTAACAGCGCCCGCTAGAGAAAAGAGAAACAGCAAGGGGGGCAAAACAAGATACATCATATGGGTGGTGCATACGCAGCTCCGTTCCCCCATGCCGCACCGCCCACGCAACTCCTCTAGAGCATATGAGAAATGGTGTCAGAGGCTTCCTCTGAGAGCGGGGATTGCCAAGTGTTCGCTATGCCGATATTGTGTGCCCCAAAACGCCATCATTCTTGACAGAAAGAGCACAAGATCCGCCCATCGTCAACATACAGAATGAGGGCCTGCCACCAACGTCTCCCTAAATCCATCTAGGATCGACTTACCGCGAAAGAGTTAGCATCGCCCTCCGAGGGCGCACGTAAATGAAGCTGGGCCCAGGAATCAACAACAAAGCGACGCATTCGTGTGCAGAGGCGCCTGATTATCCTTTAACTTGGGAGCTCGAGCTTCCACTTCATACACAAGATGGTATTGTGCCTAATACTCCCCTTACGTACACTCTCTCATCTAATTTATCGATAGGTTTCCGACAGTGATAGTCTGAAGCGGCAGGATATGACTAGCCGTCTAGACCGCATTTATCATCCAACCTTGTCGACATCAGGAGGAGCTGGGAAGTGGAGCATGACCGGTTAGTTGCCATGCCTAACTGCTCCTTTTGCAATCTTTACCGCCGATGGTATGTTTATCCGTGTGTTTTTCAGGGTGTATTAAGCTAATGAACTATGCTTTTGGTTAGGCGCAGATCCTACGTTTTCATTTCTTGGACTCGGCGGTTATTCCTAGAGGATCGCATGGTTATACCTGCCGTTGGTGGATCTCATGTTGCTTTGCTGAAGCTTTGGGACAGTTGTTAGGGGGGCAGAAAAGTCTAGGAGAACAGATATCTGGTACGGCTAGTATTTGAAGCAGTTTTGGAGCCTCTGGGGCCTGCGTTGCTCAGCGTCGGCGAGGCTGTAGCCTGTTTGTATGGCAGGAGTACCTACGGGAAGGCATTAGGTTGGTTACTTGAAGAGTTTGGTGTCGAAAAAAGGTGGAACTGGGGAATGCTGATGGTTTTCGTTAAGTATGAAGATGCCTACACCCCCGCTCCGTCGTTATCTATGGTCCATGCCTCTCTCCAAAATTATTGGGGAACTGAACTGCAGCTGATGCCACATAGGGGCTTGTAGTTAGGTAATTTGTACTTACTCTTTTATTGGAAGGAGGCCTATATATGGGTTTTTTTGTGGAGTTATAAAGCGCCTGGTGGATAAAGCATAGGTGGATGAGAGAACACTGGAATGGCAGTCCAATAATCATCACAACATATTGCGCCATTTCCTCTGCTCTATCGGTCACAGTCCCCAGCAGGGGAAGAGAAATTGCTTCTACGGGCATGAATGTCTTTGCGGGGGGGAGGGGAGGGGTGGGGGCGCGGGTGGGGATTGAGACATTGGTGAATGCAGGCCTCTGCCGTATGGCCGTAGGTGCGTTCTTCTTTTCCGCATCAGCACATCAGCTCTCTTCATGTTTTCTACCGCCCCCCCCCCAAAAAAAGATGATCAAGGCTTACAGTACTAGTGTTGCATGATCATTAGCCGGCGCCGGGGAAGGGCAGCGCTTGAGTCTTGGTGCCCGCTCCTCTAGGATGTTTTTTTTAGCATTGAGATCCAGAGGTGAGGGCCGAGCTGGAACACCCGTGGAGTGGTGGCCGGTGTGTGGGGGAGGGGGGGAGTACAGGCTGTGTACACGACGTGGGGTCGTAAGGAAATAGGGATTGTGTGGAGATGGGGGACAGCGTGAAAGAAAGCGACGAGGCTGCGATGCGCTCTCTTCGTATATCTCGGCTCGTGGCGTTTGATTTCGGTGTATTATTGGAAGACACTGACGACTGCTACAGATGGCGGGACTCGTAGGTTAAGGGTTATGGGCCAGATGGGCGGTAGAATGGGAGTAGACGTTGGGCTGAGTAGACCAAATTTGCACAGCCTCTGGTTACTAAAGAAACGTTCAGGTTACGGCGATTGTTCTCATGTTAGATAGGGCTAGGCCGAACATGTAGGTTTAGCAAAGAAGTGGCATGGTTTATATCCTCTACGGCTGGACTATTGCGGTGTTTGTCCTTTAAATCTCGCTTGTGCAGCACCACCGAGAGGATGTCAGGGGGGGTTATTACCTTGGTAGACCGTAGAAGGTGAGACCTATGAGCTAAAGCTGGGGATACAAGCAAGAATCAACTACATACCTGGCGGCTGAACATACACGAGGTGTTGCGGTTAGGAAGGTAATCACCACCGATCACTCGGCGCCAAGACTCTGAGGCACTACCTCGAACGGACAGAGAAAGAAATAACAAAGAGGATATCATGTCAGAAGCTTCGTAGATAGACTGGTATCAACAAGGTGGTAAAGTGGAGCTGGCTTGTCCCTGGTATGGGTATGGAATCTTAATCATACTGGGCCGGTTTGTTCCTGCGCGGGAAACTGACTAGGCGCACTAATTTCAGGTCCCGAACTAGACTGGAGAGTAGAGCAATTTGTAATGGAATCAACGTCGATCAAAAGGGCTTTGCGCCCGTGACATGCGTGGTAGGCGCGTGCAGATATCTTCTTCTATTATGTTTGGTGGTTCAGCTCCTCTTACTACGGCGCCTCTCAGGGGGGGGGGGGAGGGAGAGGGAGTGGGGCAGTGGTAGGCATAGTCACCAATGATACATGAAAAAAATTATTCAAACCCCCCTGGGGAGGTAGAAACTTCTTAATTGGGGTGTCCAGTGCTACGCAAAAGTTAATGGCCCCGACCACGCCCGAAGGTTACCCCGCTCGACAACCAAAAGGCTACATGGGTTTTCGTCGGCGCCGTGGACGAGATGGGCTACTGGAGTGGTGGTTAAGGGCTACCTAGAGAAGTATACCCGTCGGCAAGAGGTAAGGGATATATCGTGCTTTGTGGGTGCTTGAGCTTCTGCTGCGGGTATTTTGGGGGTGAGTGGCTCTTTCGTGTGCTCCCCTAGATTTAACTTTTGCGCTTTCTTTCTTGCTTTACTGAGAGTGGAATGGGAGACATAGAGTCGTTGGTGCGGAGCATGAGGAGGTGAGCTGGGATGGGAACTTGGAAAGAATATGTACGGATGGTGTCTTAAGGGATGAGTTGCGCGTCAGGGAAATACATAATAATCGAATGGAGTCTTGAGGCTACGTCGTCAAGCGCACGAATCATACTTGGTCACTCGGCGCCAAGCCGATGCGGCTCTGCAAGCGATGCAACCAACCTTAGCTGTCGAAAAACATAAAGTACCTCTCCATGCTATTTGAATGGATATATTACAAGCACCGGAAATCACTTGTCGTTAAGCGGATATGGCCAAGACTATAGTGGATCGAGAGGGAAGAGACCTCTCGGCGGTACGACGCTGTAGATGAGAGGGAGGCGATAAGGATTTTGCAATCAAAGGTTTGTGCAGTTGGGCTCGACGCAGCCTGAATGTTTGGCTCCGTCACTAACGGATGTCTGTATTGAGGATAGTTTCTATGTTAAAACAGGCCTACCAGGGATGCGCTTGGGTCCGGAGGGGTGGATGACGGCTACATGAACTCTGAAAATGGAGAACCGGGGTGATTGTTTCTGCTGGTTTTGGAGCACAATGACCCTTAAAAACGGAGAGTGTTTAGAATGGGTGGGGGACCTGGGGGGGGGGGGGGGGGATATCCTTAAAGGGATTCCCTCGGAGTGTTAATAGCCTTCGGGTCAGCGGGTTGTCCGCCCTGCAGTCGCTGCTTACCACTGCCGATACTCTCGTGTTCTAGCGAGCTTCTTTATTTCTGCATTTCTGCTGGCCCTTCTTCTGGTTCTGAAACTCATGGGGAGGAAAAATCTAGAAAGGGATTCATTTCGGCGACATTTACTACACAGCCACCACAGATACACTTATAGACGCTGGTATGTTTATCTTGGGTGGGGGAGACCAAAGAAAACGGTTGACGCCGATTGGAAATAGGCAACGAAAGGATTAATAGTAAATAATTAGCAATTGCAGTGGTATAATTAAATCTGATGTGCTGGCCATATGGGAAGGGAGTAGTTGTAACATAATCCCGTGGTATATCAAGGGGACAGATTTTGAAAGAAAAGAGAAAGAATTTTACTGGTCTTTCCTGCGTGCAAGGCCGGGGAAAGCTCACTCGGCCGCTTGATTCCTAGCAACGGAGCGTTTACCATGTCCGATAAGGGTGATGAGCTACGGGTTATACCTTTCCGGACGCGCTGTACTCCACCCTCTAACATTTGGCGGAGAGGCACGAATATCAATTGACTATAGAACATGTGTTGCTCCTACTAACTTTCTGAATACCTCTAGAGATACTAAATACAATCACATTTGCTTGGAGCTGTATTAGTCGTGAGTTGCAAGTTGCTCAGCGGTAGGAGGGTTTCAGCAGCGAATGAGGAAGATACTGTAGGATTCGGTCTCTAATTGGCAGGAACTACATGTATATATAAGGACAGGGATTGAGATATACAAGCACCTCCGGAGACGCTGGAGTTGGCAATTTTTCTGGTTATGTACGTGGCGATATGTAAGCGGAACAGCGCAGGGATTCATAACGAGCTCGTAAGGGTTAAACGGCACAGATTTGGGATATAGACCAGAGCTCGGGCGAGGCAAAGTCGTGTGGTGAGGAACTGTAGAGTATGGTGAGGGATGGGGGTTTCTGGAAGAGGGGGGGGGGGGTCATGCGCAAAGAAGATCAGAGATTGCAAAAGGAAAGGATAAAGGGGTTATACGAAAAACATACCAAAAACAACGCCACCGCCCAGCCAGATCTCACCGTGAACAACGCCGAGTCAAGCCCGGCCCAATACTGAACCAAGTCCCATCCGATACCAGGGGCAGGGGCGCACCACCACACCCACACGTACCGAAAAACAGGCACAGGATCAAAAAACGAGTAACATGATACCTCCCTCCAAAAGGGGTGCAGCCGGCGACGGGGCCGGTCTATTGACAAGACCAAATCTACCCCCTTTGCTGTACCAAGATGATATCAGATTTCTAACTCACCCGTTCCGGGGGTAATGGAGCTAACAGGCGCCGTACTTGAGGATCTTCGGTGTTAATTTTGTCCAATGTTGATAATTTTCTAGATGGTGGGGCGGCGGGGGCTCAAGCCGTGCAAAAAATAAGGTTTGCTGGCGGGCCGCTAAGGTCCTTTACGCACCAACAATAGCAGGCTAAAAGTGTAAAAAGACACACAACGACATCAGGTCCGTGATCTAGTCGCTAATGCCTCATCTCGTATCGCATCTGCAGGAGTTCGACTCCGTATTGTAGCGCTGGCTGCGAGTGGCGCGTGAATGGCAAAACCTCCGAACTGACAATTTTTTTTCCCCCATCCTTTTTCTAAATTTACGTTTTTATCTCATTATGTTAAGTATATAAGTACTTATAAGGCTCGGGGTTTTAACCTCACATGCTAAAGCGGCGGGCGGGCAAACGGGCACTGACTAACAGGGACAGGCGGACAGGCAGGCGGTCTGAGGCGCTGTATATTTTATACCTGATCTTCACTAGTATTTCTTATATGCAGAAAGGTCTTACCCGCAAAATAATCCATTCTTTTTGTCACAAGTGAAAGCAGCAAAGGGGCTTTATAAACAGGGAAATCTTTACTAAATGAGGTAATTATATTCGGCTAAGGAGGGCCATCTTTGCTTTATGTCACCCTTCTATGAACTAAAATGTCTTATTTTTCACCTGCCCTGGCGCTAAGATATACTCTCCCAGTTGCCAGAGCAGAGAGGTACTCGTGCATTATAAATCCCAGGTGCCGGTGATTGAACTACTTGGTAAAACTATTAGGAACCCACTGGCAAGAGCTACCCCGGGGAGAACCGAGACAGCTCGAGAGGTACCTAGGTGTATATAGGTCGAGGAAACCCAAAGCAGCTATCACTAGAGGGAGAGGCCACTCGATACATGTACCTCTGTCTTCGCCTGATGCGCTTCGTGGACCACCCGGCCTCCCCTTTCTGCACCTTGTGATATTGCTACCTAGGAGGCTGCATATATGTACACAACTGTTAAATTAATCGATCAATCTTCTAATTCCTTGTGCATGTATGAAGTAATTACATGAAATCCTAATTCTTTGTGCGGGAGTAAGGCTTGGCGCGAGTGATAAATTGTGACCCGAGGGCTTGATTGATTGATTGATACTTCCTACGTGACCCCAGGGCATGGTGGGGCAGGTTTGGACAGTTTCATTCTGGATGTGAGACGTTCAGGCGGTAATATATAAAGTAGCTAACAGGCATCTCAATGCTTTAGGATATTCGGTGTTAGAGTAGATTCTTGATATATGGATACTCGATATATATAGTGATACGGCAAAATCTGAGAAAATTAGTTACGCTGCAGCAAGAATACTTTACACCAAGACTTGCATATTGACGTTCAGAGGCTGCCTCTGGTTGGCCTATACCCCTGCTGTCTCGCAGCGGGCTCCCTCAGGTTTTGCGGCATTCTCGTGACAGGAAGTATTAAGAAGTACTTAGGGCCCGTTTGGCAGTTTCGTGGTTATGAAGTTCCGTTATGTAACGATTCCGTTAGACGAGTGTAAACGGAGATTTTTGAAACAGAGTTTGGGTTTCCCAACAGCAGTGTAGTCTGGTTCTCAAGGTGGATGTTTCTGGTAGGGTTTTGAGCGTTGCAATGAAAACGGAGATAAAAAGTAGGTAATACCTACTTTTCAAAACACTATTTCAAAGCCCTAACGGAGGCTCAAATTGGTATGCCAAACATTAATATTTCTTGTAAAACCGTGTTATGAAATAGATGAAATGAAGTTTTTCTGTTGCGATACAAATTTGCCCACAAAACTCCGTTTGGACCTGCTCCCAAACGTATGGGGCGGTAAATGTGACAAAGGTAATTTTACCAACGCTGGTAAAGTAATTTACCACCGGTGGTATAAGCACTAAACTTTAGTCCCTTGTGCCAACACAGGTGCTGAATTTCAGTCTTTATGCTGCGCCGTGCTGTGGGGGTTTCCCGCCGGTGGTGGTGAAACTCACCACCGGTGGACAATTGGACTCATAGATTGGCATTATATAGCCCCTTTTGGCCAAAGGGTCTGGCTTTTATCCATTTTAAGGTATAAATATTGATATTGTTTTCACCACCGGTGGTAAAATAATTCATTGCACGTTACCACATGTAGTTGCATAGTTAATGGTAGTATCCATATAAACTACCTAACAACATCAAAATTTCAAAGTCGCACTCTCGAGCTGGCACTTTAGCCCCAGGTACCACAACCGGAGAATCTATATCTAAAACCCTTTTGCTCTATCTCCTTGTGGTTGTTGAGAAACACGTCTTTGAAGTTGCATTTCCATACAAATTTTGGTTGCAATCTGAACGTTCGCTTACTTGTGGAAACCCACCATACCATCGTTGGTAAAAGTACCTTTGGCGCGTTTGCCGCACCATACGGGCGGGCCCTTAACCATGTACTTACATGTACTTGTGTAGTTTCCCGGTCTGCAAGTGCTATTTTATTATGTATATCCTCTCACGAATATTTTGGGTGGTGGGCTCCGTGGGGGCTTACATGTGGGCCATGAAAAAAAAAAGGTGGGGGGACGTGAGGTTTGCTGGCGGGCCACTAAGGTAGGGTAAAAATGTAAAAGAGACATTAAGACATCAGGGCCGTTGCTAACGTCGCCTCATCTCATATCGTATCTACGAACGCGTGAACGGCAAGACCCCCGACCTGACAAATCTTTTTTTCTCCTTCCTCTTTTTTCTTTATCTCGATATTTTATTATCATCCTCCGCTCCACCCATTGCTTGTCCTGTTTTTTCAAGAGAGCACTTTTACTTGGTAAATCTGATCAATCCTCTACTTCGTGTATGGTATAGATAGTAGTAGTAGCCCTATTGCCTCGTGCTGGAGTAGGGCTTGGCGCGAGTGGTAATATGCGATTCGGTGGCTTTGTGAGACAGGTGTAGATTGTTTTATTCTCGATGTGCGACATAGGACTAGTTGTCTGGTACGTAGCTGAATGCGGGGGAAGGTTGTAGTCAAGACGAGTTCAAGCCTTGATCCTTGATTTATATTTATATTGCGCCGACAGTTGGAAGCTACATTTCATGTTCCTTGTTTCCTGCAGGAGCAGTAGGGCACTGGAATATATGGCGCAGTACAGTGAGAGACTGGAGTAGACTCCTGGAGGATAATTTCCTATTTTCGCTTCCATTTATATAGTCTAGCTAATGCACAGGAGTGGAGAAGGAGAATTGATAAATTTGAATTTAATGTATTGCAGGATCTTGGATACTCATATTTTTGGGTTTGATCCTCGTCGGAGAGCACTGAATTATAAACTTATACTCAGGTACTTAGATGGATCACAACACCCCCGTCATCGCCATCATATAACTGCGTTAATCCCGCTAGCCCGGGGAAGCAAACGATGGTATGTTATCCCGGATGGAATTAGATTTCTTGTATTTAAGTCAGCTAGCCGTACCTCCGTAAAGGAAGGAAAACTCAATGGCTGGTTTTAAAGGCTAGGTGTTGAAGAGATGCTCGTGAAAATCAAAAGCACCTCGCTTTGCGGGGGATTATGACTGGCGCGTTTGTCACTCGCGGCCGGCCAAGTGGGGTACGGCTAAACTACATAGTTTTCAAATGTCTGGGTGATCCCACTCATACATGCCACTGTAATTCAAAACCTACTCGTGCGGGATAAGAATTGACATTTATTACAGGCCTCTAAATGCTGAGCGGGCACGAGGCGGTAGCCATAGGAATAGTGGCAGGGGCGAACATACATAGCGGGACATAAACGCTACTTACACTAAGAGCATTCCTAGTAAGGATATATGCAGCATAATGGATTGATTATAATGATCCGCCGTAATCTAGGCGCTGCTGTTGAGGTCCCGGGCGGGTCCATGCATGAATAGGTTAAAGAGAAAGGAGTAGCTTGCTCTCGCATGTGTGGTGAAAAAAAATAGAGAAAGAAATGAAGAAAAAAAAGAAGGAAAGCGGGCCGGCGGTGTGATACTGGAGACCACATTTCCTCGGATAGGGGTTTTCTCGTGGAGCTGTCATCAACCTTAGTATAGATGAAGGGATCTGGGATCGGGCGGGGAAGCTCACCGCCAACTAGAAACCCACATGCTGAGCACATCAGGAAAGGGATCACAGCATGTTTGGGAGAAAGTTGTATCAAGTAGACGCAGGCCTCAACACGCGGAGGTAACAGTTGGGTTGAGTAAGTTTGCTTACTTGTGGAGAGTAAGAGGTGCTAGTTGACCAGTAGCCAGAAAGGAGGGGTAGCGTCTGGCGGGTAGACGGTGCGCGAAGACAGAGAAAATAGATTCCGGTTGATAAAAGACATCTGGGGCATTAGTGCGTAGTATAAGAGACGGTAGGTAGACGAAAGTTCTTTCTCCCGAAAACATAAGTTAGCTTTACCCTATCTATCATAAAGACAAGGCACACAGGTCACGTACAGGTGAAGAAAAGGAGGACTAGGCTCGAGACGAGATCGTAGAAGCAGTGCTGCGACTGAGCGTAGGAGAAGAAGAAGGGGGCCACCCAGAGCCCGACAGTTACGCCGATGCCTATGGAAAGACCATTGCGGAAACAGGCCCAGCACATGGATACGCGATTGTATTGTTTCTGGGATGTTTGGTGAAGATTGTAACGGGCCAGAGGGGGGGGGGGAGGAGGAGGACCAAGGGGGAAAGGAGTAGAGAAGTGTTTTCTGATGCACAAAAAGCAAAGAAATAGAGGGGATGGGGCTGATCTGAGGAAAGAAACGGGCGGACGTTGTTGTTGGTGCTGGAGATTACGCGGCTCATTGGACAGAAGACAGCAGAAATGGGAATGGAGTGCTTCCCTGCTTCTGCGCAACGGTGTCCACTTCCTATTCTCTGTATAAACATTTTATCCGTGTGCAATTGGCCGTTTAGAGCTACATGTAATTACAGGTACTTAACATACATGTATATACATATAAATTGATGTAAATCGACGGCTGGGAGCAGCAAGTACGTTAGTATATATGTATATATAGCTTGATGTTAAAAGTCGCAGGACAATAGCCAAAACACACCGAAATAGAGACTTTTTACAACACTCTCCAGGCACCACCACCAGTCGATAGACCTTGGGATGATATGGACTCAGAAGGCCTCAGATTACCCTGTAAACATATCTTGCGTTAATTTTCAATTGTTGGTGGTGTAGCAAGCTCCAGCTCCCACCACGATCTAGATTTCCCATACAAACCACAACCCATCCACAAAAATAATTATCATCCATGAAACGATGGTTTCATTTGGGTTTGGGCTCTGATTTGACTCTTCTAATGATTCAGTAGACTGTCAAATCGCCGTTCACTAAAATGTGTTGTGTGTAAGTAGGTTTTCAAAAGCGCCCCTCTGCGGGTGTAGCCCGGGATGTTGACCCAGGGCTTTTTACAAGGACTGTACATTTGAGTAGGTAAACGTAACTCCTCTAGTTTCTGGTGGGAAAGGCCTGTAGAGGCACGGGAATGATTGCAATGAAATTGATGGTGTTTTTCTCCCTGTAAGGCGATGATAAGAGCTCTTTGGGCATGTAACATACTATATTCAGAGTTCTATTATAATGCTTGTAGATTATAACTTATGTATATGTGCTATGCTGTCGAGGTGCGTGCTGAGAAGACAAAAAAATGGTAAACCATACATGCATGTACCCATCAGTGGGAATATTAGAAAGCCAGGCCATAGGAAAGTAAGCTCCGCTACTTCGATAGCAAAATACCCAAAGTGGGGTCCTAATATACGCTTCAGTGGTTAGGGGTTATCGGCAATCAAATTTAAACCTATATAATTCATCAGATATATTCCTATGGGCAACCTGTTACGCATCTTATTTGTTTCTGCAGCTACCGCCTCATACCCAGATTCAGCCCACTAGTTCTTTCATACCCAGTCATCAGATATTTCAAGAATAAGAGTGCATATATACACCCTCCAGGGCCTTGGGCCTCAACTCTAAGCCTGATGTCGGAGGCTGTCGGCATGTACAGCCTAGGCCTACTACGTCCCTAATATATCCCGGTTGTTCATTATCCGAGACTTTTGTTCTCAACAAACATAGTCTGGGGTTACCCTAGCTTTGACGGTACAAAGCCTTCAACAGATATATGGCTCAATGAAACCCATCAATCTAGAAAAAAAGGGTCAAAGAAGAAAGAAGGGGGGGGGGGGGGCGGGTTTGGTTGTTGAATCGGCGATCATTTGTGGATTTCATATAAATATCAGACCCGAGAGGGTTATCATGAGTTCTCAGTAGCGGGAGGGAGGCCGGCTATAATTGACGCCGGGGTTGCGGGGACAGGTGTTGATACGTTCTTTGGAGGCGATGAATAGCTGGCTTTCTAGCCGTCATGCTACAGATTTTTTTGTCTTCTGTGTGCGTGGAGGAGAGAAGGATGTGGTGCACACAACAGGTCCAGTCCCGAACAATTGTAAGCTTAGGGGGTGAAGGGCATAGGGTATATACTGCGTGGGGGCGGAGTGTATTATTTGCTGAGGGGCTCTGGGCTAGCAATTATCAGAACACTGTCTCGATACACTGAGGCATCAATATAGCACGATATCTGTGTAGTGTAGTACCCATTTAGTATCTAGATACTACGGGCCTGTGGGTTGTCAACATTGGTTGGTGTGTGGCTGGGACCTAGTGGCAACATATGGCGCGGAATCCCGCTTATATTCTAACGTTTTGCACTCCCGGGAACGCCAAGTGATACCGTACCTCGGGCTAGGATAGAAAGCATATTACTGCTCTGTGCGGCAATATATGAAATAGACCAATTAGCCTAGAACGTAAATTGAATGAGGTTGGAAAATAGGAGAGCCTAGAAATGCTACGGGTCTTCTAGAGCAACGGCCGTAGCCAAACAAAATTCTTTACAAATCAATCAAGGTATAAACTACTCACCTAGCACATCATTTAAAGTAGCGTTCATGCTCATTCGTTACTGTCGAACCCAAATGCATAGTGGTAAATTGCGTCATCGAAAATCACTCGCTCCGTTGATCGATACATTGTTGTGATCTGTGTTGCCTCCGAGTATCGTCTACCTCTGTCCCTAGGACCAACACACACACATGTTTAATATGTGACCATCTAATATCGGTATATAAGACAGCTCTCTTGTCCTATAGTCAGTCGAACAACAAAGCCTCGTCCTGTCCAGTCCTGTAATTTACAGCGAGACTGGAATAGATATTGGGGACATACCAGTTTTCCTACGCTTCCGGCGAGATTTGAACGTAAATGATGTGCTCGGGTGACGGAGGTTCAGTGAAACCGATCATTACATCAAAGATCAGACCCGGTGTAAAACCGTACGTATACTAATGATTCTCGCATCCAATAAGGGGTGGATGTATGAATAAACGATGTAGGTCCCTTAGGGGTTGAATAACATGTAGAGATTGTATGGAGCGAGTAAGGTAGTCGCTGAGCCCTCAAAGCAAATTTAGGGAGCGCCGGTTGGACTAGAAATGTGAAACAGGTAGCTGTTAGTCACTGTTATGAAAAGGAGCTGATCTTAGTCGAAGTATAACGCGCCCTCTCGTTCACCATGACCACCTCCGCAGTATTCCACTCACCGACAGGCCTATTCGCAAACAAATGTAACGTGCGGGATTTGCCCCCACCACAGTAACACCCGCCCCTCCCTTTCCTCCCTATCGCGGCGGGGTATGTCAAGGGTAACGTGACGTAACCAAAAAAAAAAAGAGCCGCGTTGTTCCATTAGAGAGAGAGATCTGCCCGGTGGGGCTAAAGGACAGCTGGGGGATCCTTGAGCGAGAGATAACTTATCGTGGGGTTTGTTGTGTTCCCGGAGGGCGTACGGGTGCGAGACTCATTGGTATCAGTCCGGGCCTGCTACAGTATCTCATTTACGGTTATTAGCGGGGTTTAGTCGATAAAGGTTTAGCGGTAAATCGGACAAGAAAGCAGAAGACATGAAACCTCCCCCCCCCCGGTCGCTTTGGCTGGCGAATATATGGGCGATTCTTCGTTCCTAGTGGAACTGGCTTGGTACTTGACCAGGTGGAGACTGGATTATCCATCGTGGTAGCGTTTAGGTGTACTAGAGGTAATCCGGGGCTCATTAATCAAATGTGATGACTTGTGGTCTTTCCTGTATTTTGATTGGGGGGGATGGAGAGGTAGAGCTACCATGAAGGTGTGCATACAGAGTGTAAGTAGTGGGAATAGGGAGGGGAATGAACGTACTGTAGAAGGGTGTGCAAGCCCGCGCGATTAAGGGGAAGGAGTGGGGTGTATTTTCGGCGCGTGACGCGGTGGTGAATGTGAGGAGCCTGAATTTGGTATAGGGAGGAATAACACGAAAGTTTGGATGCCGTTTAAAGCCGAATACGGTATCACATGTACTTATTGGTAGGTTAGCAGTAGTCTCGTTCCCAGACCCAATCGGTATTTTTTTTATACTAGTGTGGATACATAAAAAATACTACATCTCCAACCACACCAAAATAGGGGATGGGCACGAGACTAGGTTAGCAGGGACATCATCTCCCATCAAATACTTGTAAGTATGTATATATTTTAATTTGATAGGAACAGATACTTACAAAGAAAGGCGATACGTGTACAAAGATTGTAGGCCACCGTTCA
The DNA here is from genome assembly GCA_024713795.1 of Morchella sp. 2015-shanyang. Lineage (NCBI taxonomy): Eukaryota > Fungi > Ascomycota > Pezizomycetes > Pezizales > Morchellaceae > Morchella > Morchella sp. 2015-shanyang. The sequence continues at coordinate 140,107 of JAMGZB010000007.1, forward strand.
ACCAAGCCTTGTACCATTGTATTGACATAGAAGTTTTCTTTTGGGGCTCGCCCGGTGAATGATGGGCTTGAGACAGTGAGCGCCGGGTCGGCTATATACATGTAGTGTTGAGGAGGTTTGAGTTTTCTGATTGCCGGGGGGGGGGGGGAATTTCGCCACTCCATGCGCAGTTGGCGCAGGGGAGGGGCAGTTAGCATAACCTACGTTGCATGCATGTATGAAGTATCAATTAATCAATCAATCAAGTCTTGTATCACATAGTGTGGGATTTACACAACGAGTGACATCTTATGACTCGATATTCTTTGGTCTGATTCACTCCATATTGTACACCGTCACTATTCCTTGGGGATTGAGTAAATAGACAGGTAGGTCACAGCTGACATTTTAATGTCCAAAGCCTTGTGGGACCAATCCATATGTACGTTAAAATGACGTTCGGACACGATGAAACACGTTACTATTCACAAGAAATTATACTACAAGCTTCCAAGCGATATAACGCGCGAAGAACGGCTAATTATCTCGATAACAGTATACCTTATATTTCTTACAGTATCTTAGTCGGCGTAATATAGGATTGTGGGAGCGCCTGGTCGCGCGTAGTCATTACCTCTTGTTACATTTGTAATTTTTTTTAGCCCTAGGAGTGGGTCACCTCCGTTCTCTGAATAGCAAACCGCACCACCACTTAATACACTGAAACCAAGGCCTATTAGCTCTTGGCATGGCGTAGCGGACTTGATTCTACCCCGGATAATCTTCCAATCCTACGTCACCCCCTCACAACCTATATCGCGGTATTTTTTTCATCAGTCGTTCGAAAATCTTTTATCTCAATATCCTCGCACTCTATCCCTACATCAACTCCTCTTACCTCCTCACAACCTATATTGCAATATTTTTTCCATCAGTCATTCGAAAAAATATCTATCTCAATATTCCCACACTCTATACCTACATCACCTCCTCTCACCTCCTCACAACCTATCTTACAAGATTTGTTTCTTCAAACGTTTGAAAATATTTATTTCAATATTCTCTATAGCTATCTTACTATAACCTCTTAACTGATCTACTACAATATGTCCTCGCCTACTGAGGCTGTACCCGTGGAGCGCCCACACATTCCTGCAGGACATGAAATAGTTGAACTTCGAACTCCATCCCCATCTGGCATTTCCTTTCTTACTGAATCACCCTTTACCTCTTCTCCCTTTACCTCTTCTCCCTTTCAGTCTTCTCCACTGGGACCATTTGAAACATCAGCATTTGTCGGAATCTCAGAAATTCGGGAAAGGATACTTGAAGGAGTGCAAGAAATAAGAATCGAGGTTCAAAGAATCAACCAAAAACCCTCTAGGAGAGATAGCTACAATAGGGCGAGGGAGGAATACCGGGACCGCCGGGACAGATTCAGATGGTCTTTGAAGACCATACTAGAGGACGACATCGTTAGAATCTGGCCCAGTGGGCCACGTTTTGTAAGAATCAATTTCCAACTCAAGATGTTTTTGACAGGCAACAATGCTTGTCGACATGATGTTGAAGCCGTCAAAGCGATTAGCCAAAGGATCGAGGCGGTCTTCAGGGATATCACTAGCAAAGACTCCCGTGATATGGTCCTTCTCCTTGTGAAACAAGCTCGTATGGATAGACAGGTAAGAACTCACAAAGACATGTTACCGTTTTTTACTTCAATATTTGATTCTAATCGTATACCTTAAATTTAGAGGCCAGTCGTGTTGGATGATAACGTAAAAACGGTCGAGCTGGAGATTGAGAATGCCGTGAGTACAAAAATGACCCTCCACCCTATCTTCGTGAAGGAGTTCCCGGTAACTAATAAAATATTAATAGGGTTTCGATATTACCGGTGTGAATGCAACTCGCGGCCAATTCTGCATTACTCTTACTAAAAAGGTATCACTCAGATCTTGTAGTTTGTTTTTTCTTGCCTTTTTTTTTCTATCTATGGGATCTAACAAATTCTCTAGAAACAGCCACCGCAAACTTCAAAGAGGCGGACATCAATCAGAAGCAAGAGAATAGATAATGACCGTATGGTTCATGCCAGATTTGGACCAGTCGAATCCGCTGTTAGTCCCTGTGGGAGTAAAACCATTTGTCGGGTCGGTGGGTTAAAGATCATGGGAGAGCTGATTTGCTGCTCCACGCAAACCGGGACCGAGGCCAACGCACAGGCTTCTACCACTGGTGTCCTCAGGTCCCTTGGACAACATGCCGTCGACCACAAGGGTAAGACTCTTAGTAAGACCACCGCCGCAGAAGGTTCGCAAGGACCTGTATCTCAAGTCTCTGGATTTGCAGAACCTGTCGCTGCTGAGCTACAGGGAGACGGCATTGGCTCTTCTGCCTTTAGGTCAAGCAGATCTAGACGTCAAAGTGGCTTTGCCACTAGACTTTATGAACCTCCAGAGGATGGGCTTTCGGTTAATGCTCAAGATACTATCACCGACACTTCAAGCACCGCTCCGTCCGCAGAATCTGAATCGAACATGTCAGGTTCCCCAAAATTACCAGATTTGATTCCGTTGAGCCCAGATCTTGAGAGGTTCCCATGCTTTGAGACCTACCAGGAAAAAGCGGCGGCCCAGAGCGTTACTCCCTCAGTTCCACAGCAGGATAGTGGAATCGGCTCCCAGGCCAGTGAATCAACGCAGTCACAGGCAACCGAGACTCTCACTGCAAGGCAGGGAGAGAAGCTTCCTCAGAGAGGCACATCCATTGAAGGACATTCACTAGGCTCTGAAGGAGTTGCCAATTCTAGGGGCAAAGTTAGCGTCGCAAGAGATCCAACCTCTAGCTATCATAGTGATCACGAGAGTAATTCGGGACCCGGACTTCCAAAGCTGCTATCACCTATTATCTACGGAGGAAAATCATCTAAATCCTTGGAAGAGATCCTTGCGGAAATTGATGATTCCAACAGAGACTTCCAGCGGTGCATTTCTCAGAATTTGAAGGCGTCTCACTCGGCGAGCACAGACGGTGCCTCAACAAACCTTCAAGAGGAAATGGGGATGCCATTCTCCTCACTACGGAGAAATGTGCTTGCTCAAGATACTCAGCAGAGTATCGCGTCTTTCGCAACCGTTAATAAATCCACAAATAAATCCACAAATGATGCAAATACTTATATCTCAAGACCTCCGGTGATTGGCGTAAGAACTTCCTCCATAGGCAAAGGAAAAGCAGTGGATAGAAGCTTTGCCAATGACACTAGAAGTGATTCCTTCGAGCGTCCTTTGGGGAGCCCTTTATATAAAGAGGTCATGACTCGTGTAGCGGCTCATGATAGATCTATGAACAAGAATTTGGCAAAGACAGTTTCAACCAACCGCCCCGCAATCAACAAATCAAGCTCCTCGAACGTTCAGACTAAGAGCGACAATACAGAGCAAGATGGCAAAGAGGGCAGTTTGCGCCAGATTACACAGCAGAACTCTCCAATGGGTTTACTTGGATCAGCAATGCAGCTGGTTGCCGATACCTTTGGCATTTACCGCCATTCCCCTGAACGAAATGTGGGAGGTTCTACTAAGGAGGATATGCCAAAGAGAGTAAAAAAGCCATCTTCGCTAATCCTCTCCACTATTTCCCCGATAGCTCTCACCAAGCAACTTCTCGCTATCGTTGGCTCAGGCACTAAGAAGGGAGGGTTGATTTCGTCAGGTGTACTCCCTGATAAAGGCAGTGTTGACAGCCCTTCCCACGAATTAGGGCCTAATTCTGAAGAAAGAATGTCCAAAAAACGGACTCGGAGCATGGTGGATGATAGTTCCCCAACCGCACCCAATTTAGTTCTAGTTACCTACCACGGATCACCAATCCTCAGTAGCCATCAAGTCAAAAAGCCACGCCTCAATAAGCTAGGAAATTTATGATTTGATCGTTGAAGTTTAATTCAACAAGAAGGGGTATCTTACCCAAGTGTCGGGGGGGCGAGTGTTTGCAGGAAGGTGGTCATATGGTTAGATTTGTTTGTATCTTGATGCAATTGTGCTGGCAGAAGTGGGTTTTTTGGCTCCCCGGCGTGGGATGCCTTGCATATGGAGAGGAACTGTGGTATCAGGGCATGTCGTTTCTTCGTTCGTCCTTTAACTGTTGGGGTTGATGTACTGGTTTTAAGTGAGACTGGTAGTGGGAGAATCTGATTCAAGAAAGACGAAAGGAATAGGGATTTTGTGATGATATCAATGGGCGTTATTAGTCGCTACAATAGGAAATTCTTTGCAGATTATTAACAGGTGCTTTTGGCTTGCCTAGAGTGAGGTAGTATAAAGTTTCGTCTAAACTGAACTTGTGACCTAGAGAGACACCGCTGCTGTCATCACCTATTCTTTCCTGATCTTTTTCTGCATGCTATCCCGCTCCCTGGCGCTGTCTTGCACATTGACCACAATGGACAAATAATCTCAAGCGCAGCGGCCAACTATGAGCACAAGCACCAGTATTATTTACGGGTTACATACAAATAAAAGCCAACAGCTTAATCCATTTAACACCTATCCAGCCTTGAGAGAACAAGACCCGTAGTAGTGATCATGACACGCTCGAGACAACCTCTCCCAGAACGATCTGTCAAGATGGAAGATGGAGGGCCATAGTACTGTCCCATAGTATCAGCAGTGCTCGAGATACATGAGCAGCAGAGTAGAGGGACCCTCAATAATGGGCCCAGTAAGCACGCGCGGATCATGCCAATACCGCCCAGAACCAGAATCGGGGTCGTTGGCTCCACCAGCTAGGGTGTAGGAAAGGTGCCTAGATGTGACAGTCGCATATTATGCGTAGCGGATGCGTGGTGCGCTGCACTACAGGCTGACCGCCCCGAGACCGGAGCGCGGAATCAATATACTTTTAAGAAAGAAAGACAAGGAAGCGGAAAGAAGCGACCACACAGTAGAGAAGGGGATAGAAAGGCGTTAGACACCCGGAAGCAGTGAGTGGGTGGCCAGATCCAGAGTGGGCGGAGCATGCAGATGGGGAAGGGGGAAACGAGGATGGGGCGAAGTAGAAAGAGATGGAGCGGGTGCTGTTGTATTTTCTGGTGGTTGTTCCGCCTTGCGGGCGGCGAGCGGGGGGTTCAGGGGCGGTACTGCGGTGTTGGCGGGGCTGGGGGGGTACATATAGCTAGAGGTTAATGAATCAAACCAGGGAAAAAAAGGAAAAAAAAAAAATCTCAATGCCACCGAGTGACACCCCATGGTCCAAGACACGAACCAATACCAGTGGTAGCAACAACCGCTCCACCCTCACAAAAGCCCACTAGCTCTACTGGCACGAAAAGAAGAAGAAAAGAGGGAAAAAAAGTGAAAGAAAACTCAAAACCCCACCGAGTGACACCCCATGATCCAACGCAAACCAGTACCAGCGGCTAGCAACAACCGCTCCACAACCACCAAAACAACACCACCGAGTGACAACACATGACCCAAGCCAAGCCGCCATAAGCATAACCATCCAGCTAGCAGATCTGGAAACGCGGGCCTACACTACCCCCACTGAATGCCCGACAGAGACGTCTGCCATTGGCGGTAGGGTCCGAGTGATGCCCCGTGACGCGGCCAACAGCTAGCTACATGTACTCCACCGACAAACTCGTTGCGTCCACGTCCTGTCCGCCGCCGCTAGGAGGAAACAAGTCACGTAAGTAGGGCCTATCACTGGCCCCGCCGTCCGAGTTACGGTGCGAGTGATATCCCGTGCGTGAGACATCTGACGACCGGTGACCTTCATGCACATGCATGGCTGGGAAGCGGGTGGGTATCCGGAACTGACCTATGCACATGCAGTGCTAAACAAACACTTCATTCACTCTTCAAGCACGGTAGCACCTGCGTTATAGTATTGAATATATTACTACTATTACTACTACTTGTTAACTATAAGCCCTTAAAAATACCACATCAAGTATAGATACAGATACAAACAAAAAAGGAAAGAAAAAAATAGGAAATCAAACGCACCATCCACCCCTCACAGCCACTACAACGACGCCCCCCTCCTCATCGGCGTCCTCCCAGCGCCGCCGCCCTCCGCTCCCGCACGACAGAGCTCACCAGCACCGGCACTCACGCACCTCACCGGCCTCGGGATCCTCGACGCCGGCGCCCTCCTCTCGCCCTACACACCCAGTCAGCACGAGCCCCACCACACAACACCAGAGCCAACTCACCCCCTTTCCAAAAAACGCCAACCGCCGCTGCACCATCTCCGCGCCCGCCCCCTCACAGAACGGATCTCCCTCGCCCACCCCCGCCGCGGCCCTCTCCCTTCGAGTGCGGTAGCGGAACCTCCTATCAAAGACATACCCGCCTGGTCTGGCGGCCGCGGGCGCGACCAGCGCACCCTCTGCCACCGGCGACCCGCAGGCCTGCACCGCCACGGAGCGGTGCCGGCGGGGGGGCAGCGCCCGAGGCAGCGGTGGGGGGGACCGCGCGCGGGTGCGCGTCTCGGCCTCTAGCTGCGAGAAGATGTCGCCGGGGGTGGTCCACAGCGCGTACACCTGGCTTGGGGGCGTGGTGGGTGCGGCCGGCGCGAACGTTATTGTCTGTGATGTGACGGTGACGGTCGGGGGCGGGGTGTCCTGGTTGTGTTAGTGGTGGTGGGCGGCGCGGGGGGAGGGGGGGGGGTACGTTGGTGACTAGCACTGTTGCGATGCGCTTACACAGGTCTGCGAGCTCTGCGTCGGGGCTTGCGGCCTGGGGGGGGGGGGTTAGTCATGGAGAGTGCCAGCGGGGAGAGGGGCTCACAGTGTCGCTGTTGAAGACGGCGGCAACCATGTGTGCCTGCTCTGCTGTGACGCCGAGGAGCAGCGCGGACAGGGAGCGCTGGGTCTGCGCGTTCGAGGCGAAGCGGACGCTGGTGATGAGGGTGTGTTCGGCGGCTTCGGGGATTAGGGGCATGGGGTGGGTCCAGCTGCGGGCGTAGTGGGCGTAGTGGAGGCGGGGGTCGCGCGGGAAGGTCGCGGTGGGCATGGTGGTGGTGGTGGTGGTGGTGGGTGATGGAGGTCGTGGTGGGGTTGTGGTAAGGGTGCGTGCAGGGTTCTCGTTGCGGGTGGGGAGTGCCGGGTGCTGACTCGGCGGAGATGACGGGGTTGTGTTTGTGTATGTACGCCTTCACGGGTCATCACTCGGTGCAGAAAGTGATGGAGGAGGGAATAGATGCATCAGCAATATTAAATTAATATTTATATCCATCACAAGAGATCACGATGCTTAATCTAGCCGGCACTGAAACTCAGTGCTGGTGGACACTGCAGCACTGAACCTGTACACACAAGACGGCCCATCAGACGAAACAGTGATCCTACGTGAATCCTAACACTCAGGTTGTGGCTAGAGTAGTAACCGTGAATGCGACCTTTCCATGCTGGATGCCACGATAACCGACGCTTGGTTCGAGGCGGTGGTGGAGGCTCTGTTTGTCCCGTCTGGCTGGTAATAAATCCACTCGCCATCGCTCTCACGCGGCTGCACGTTCCTGCATGTACTCTACTGGGCATAACACCCGGTCGGTGGGGATCTAGTAGCGGGCTCGATACAAGCACAACCAACCGGGCACCACCACGCCAGACCCCGGCCTATCTGGGGCAAGGTACAGTACAGGTTGGGGGGATTGGGGAGGAATGGCGTATTATGGGGCTGGTGGCTTTACATTGCTTATTTTTGGCTTTGCGTTGTTTTATAAAATGGGGGGAACTACGCTGCGTGGGGTGAGCTTGGCTATGCCTTCGGGTTGCATGCACGCGTGGATGAAACAATGACTTCGACAAGCGCCTCACCGGCTATCACTCGCACACCAGTGGTGCATCTATCACTTTAGTGAATGGGTTCTGGTGGGGTGTCTTAACTTGGGGATTAGCGTCATGGAGAGTACCCACCATACCACATCAAATGCTAGGGTAGACCTTCACGGTTATTCCTCGCTGAGCACTGCCATATATAGAGTAATGACTGCCACATATAGAGTAATGACTAAAGTCATAGAGATGGTTGTAACGCGCGTGTTTCCTGTTTATCACATCTAGCAATACAGACATGTACGTACCTACCCATGCAGCACTACCTCCCTCCCAAATGAGAGAACATTAACCACCGACGCACACAAGGTCCAGCCCAGCAGGAAGACGGACGTGTTGTGCGAGATGGGCTGTTGTGTCTGTCACTGCGGGATGGATGGGGTGTTGTAGGTCCCTAACGTCCTAGCTGTCTTCTACACCTCTCGGTATGGGTGTTTGGCAGCGTATAAGCCTGGGCGTAGTGCTTGCCTGGATACATAGGGCTGACTCGTGGATGGGTGGTGCATCTATAGTTTTCAACATTGAACTGGGTGTCGTTGAACAAGCAACGCACGCATCCAGCTAGCCGCCGGCCCAAACAACAGGGTCCGGGTTGAGTCCACTTGGGGGGGAAGGGGGGTTGATCTACGATGGGGAGGAAAAGGCGTTGGAGTCTATGTATATTCTGCATTCCCAACCCTTCCTGTGTGTACAACTCTGCCTGGTCCCGGACAGTGATTGTAACAGCCCGTTCTCGGTATGACTAAGCACACGCCTGCCCCGCACCGCACTAACCCTGTGCTGTGTGTCGGAAAGTGATGCACATCGACAGTCTACCACCCCCAGAAGGCTACCACACGCGACCATTGCGTTGAGATCCACATCATGGCCAGGAACCAAAAAAGGGTCTTATCTGTGCCCTTTACCACCCGCAGCGGCCTCTCCCCTATAGCAAACCTTGGTATCTAGACATTTCTACATACATCCCAGGGGGGGTATATACTCGGAACCCTTTTCGGTTGTGTGTTCGTTGTATCAGGCGTTGTTAACGAGCGTGCATCGCCTGGGTGCATCCCATCAATAACCACCCCATGCCAAGAAGAAGTGAAAAACATGGAACGATCGCAACATCAAGAGTAAACACAGCAACACGCCCTGTGACGGATGCTGGGGTGAGCCTATAATCGCAGCGAGTGGGTAGTGTCGTCCCTAAAGAAAGAAAGCAATGGCCCACTGTCTAGGTTCTGTTCGAGGTTCCCTCCTTCGTAACTTCCACTGCGTATCTCATTCTTGAATCTCGCTACAAAGCTGTATTGTAACGCCCCCTCAAGCCCACTACTACCAAGTACGTCCTCCCGTCAGAGACGTCCCCCTCCGTGATAAAGTAGAACACATCCTCCCACTGCCAATAAGCCTCTTCCTTTTTTGCAGCGGTGGTGGGTGGCGCTGCATCGACACTCCACGCGCAAAAAAACTTTCCTCTGTGTGGCTCCTTTTTCCCCGGTTGCTACGCGTTGTTGCTATGCCACCCACTCCTAACGCTCGCTACCTACGGTGTTAGCGCAACACCCGCCCAGATGTATCTCCCACCACAGCTGCATGGGCTGTACACTACAACTCTGGCTGGTCACTGCGGTGTATAGAGATCGTGGGTAAAACATCTAGTTGTAGCTCAAGGGGCTTGTTTAGTACTACTAAGATATATATATATACATACAATAACCAACACAAACAGTAGAGTAAGAGAAAACCAAGTCCGTGCACGCAATATAATCCCACAACGCGACACACCAAGGAGAGTATCCAGAGTGATGCTGCCAGCGCTCGTCGCAACAGCAGGGGTATCGAGAAGATGTAGAGCTAGATGGGAGTGATATAAAACGCCGCGAGGCAGGCGTGGATTGATATAATAGGAGAGAGAGCGGTGTAGGAGCCGTGCTGGAGATGTGTTGGGAGCCATGTACATAAACACCCACTGTAGCAGTGCGATTAGTTGGGTCCTTACAACCAGACCAGCCATCCTACCACACACGCCCAACCCACCAGTCCCAGCCAGTTTGTATTTTCAGCAACTAAACAGAAATAAACTAAGCTAAATGAAAATGCCCTGTAACTGAACCGGTTTATGCTGCAGAACCGTCCTGCGGTCTTGCCGCTAGTATAGCAGTAACTATACACCAAAGGTGGTCCCCTCTAAATAAAGTGTTTGTAATTTGTATGAGGAGATCTAGCTGCATGCTCGACTGGTTTCACCCTAGCCCGAAACTGAACTAAACCAAGACAAAACTGAACTGAGCTACTTTGTTAAACGGTTTTAGTAAACCGGTTTGAACTGATAGACCGTAGAACCATTGGAAACACTAGTCCCAGCCACCAAGTCACCACAGCAGCCCACCGCCGCACCACAACACTCCCACCCACCCACCCACACACCAACCAGTAACACCCCAGCATAGTCGTTACCGGCACACCCATTGCTGCCCACACATATAAACCATGCTGCTTACGTAACCCATTTCCGCCAAACGATCATTTCCACCCCGAGTGACATGCCATGACCGCACCACCACCGCCGCCGTAGCTCAACTCTGTACCGCAGTTGTCGTTGTTTCTGTAAATCTAGAAAGTATTTCGCAATCTAGTGTAGGAAGAATGTATTTCGCTGGGCTTGGCGGCGTGTTGGCGTGGTTACGGGCGTGATGGAGCGCCAGTAGTTAAAAAATTGGAGACCCAAGGGTTAGCCACGGCGCTAGAAAAGTAAACAAACAAAACAAAGCAAAACAATAGCAAACCCCACCTCCCGCCCTCTTTTCTTCTTTCTCACCATCCTCATATCATATCATCACTTTCAACTCTCCACACATTCACAGATCTACGAATTCCCACTTTCCACTCCCACACACACACACACACACGCACACACATATCAAGATGTCTGCCACAACCACCACCACCGCCAACCACAACGGGGAGCAGGTCATGCCGGCCGAGTCGATTCCCAGAATCACCCGGCTGACCTTCAGCCTTGCCGTGACCCCTGCGAACGGGGAGGTCGACGAGGAGGTGTTTGGGCCCGCCGAGAAGGAGATTGCCTTCTACCTGCTCAACATGCAGGTTCCTGCCGCCGTGGTGTGCAGGAGGTACATGTTGGGCAGCACGGCCACTTGGGAGGATGAGAGGGAGGAGAGGGAGAGGGCTGAGAGGGTGCTCGGAGTGGTTAGGCAGCATGTAGGTTTTTCCTTTCCTTTCCTATTTTATGTTGTAGTGTTTTTATCATCATTTGTGGGCTGTGAATATGTATTTGGGTGACTTATTGGATCTGTAACGGTCCTAAAATGCTGCCACCCCGTATTCCTATATACCACCTCCCCAATCCATATATCACTACCCACCACCCCCCAACCTCGCTCTATAAATCCAAAACTAACACCACATAGGACCTAACACTCACCCACGTCAAGTTCACAGAGGTGCGCACCGAGACGCGCACAGCCACCATGACGCTGTACCTGCGCATGGGCCCCCAGAGCGGGCATCTGCTCAAGGCAGAGCCCATGGTGACTGCCATGCACGTCAGGTGCATCGACCCGCCCGTCTGGCGGCCCGCAGCCTGGCTGATCAAGGAGATGGCCGAGGAGGCCATGTGCATGCTGCGGTCCACCACTGCGGTCGAGGGCAGCGAGCTGGCCCAGGTGATCAGGTCGAGGGTCCAGCAGAAGGTATGTTTTTTAGTACACTGTCTTTTTTGGTGATGCAAGGCTAACGGGGTTGATAGGTCCTCCACGGGGTGGATGACTGGAGGCTGGAAGGCCTGTTCCTGGTGTTCTTGAAGAGGGTAGGTTTTCTCATCTTTTCCTATTTGGGCTTCAACTAGACTAACAATTGTCAACAGGGCTTCATGATCGAGGACGCCAGCGTAGTATACTACGATGAGAACGGAGCGCAGGTTTCTAGGTTCAACCTAGAAATCTCTCGTACCGTATGTCATATATTCCCCTCCCTTCCTATATATAAATACTAACAATATATTGACAGAACCCGACCCACATCCCGGGACTGGACTGGCTAGAGTCCTACCCGGTGACAATGAGGGCTCTAGACGCGAGCCGCAGCCGGCCTGAATCCTCAGCGCCAAAGAGGGTCGCGAGTGCCAAGAGGTCAGGCAAGGGGACCGGGCCAGCGCTCCAGGAGCCCGAGCCATGCAGGCAGACCGTTCCTGCAGGGTCCCCGAGCCATGAAGAGGATCCCGACTACCTCTTGGCCCTCTCCCTCCAGGCCATGTTCGACGAGGAGGCAAAAGCGGGCGGCGAGTCACAAGTCGCCGCTGACGCCGCCCTCGCCGCACGCCTACAGGCCGCCGAGGAACAGGCTGCCAAGGCCCCAGTCCCCGCTCCCGCCGCCCCAGTCCCCGCCGCCGCCCCGATCCCTGTCCCGGCCCCAGTCCCCGCTCCCACCGCCCCAGTGCCTGTCCCAGTCCCCGCTCCCGCCCAGTCCAGAGGCAAGAAGCGAAAGGGCAGAGCACTCGGCGACGACGAGCTGCCAGTCCATGGCGACGCTGCGGGATACGAGCAGACGCAGCAGAACAAGCGTCGCAGGTTGTCACCTCCTGCACCCTCGTGCCCAGCTGTCGCCGTCCCCGACATGGGACCAATGGACTGTCCGCCCCCGCCGCCTGCAGCTGTCGAGCCAACAGCCGCTGCAGACCACGGCGACACAGCGGGAACCGGGCAGCCGCAGGAGCACAGGCCTCGCCTGTCGTCTCCTGCACCCGAGTCCCCAGCTGTCGCCGTCCCGGACGTGGGACGTATGGACTCCCTGCCGCCGCCACCCCCCACAGCTGTCGAGTCACCAGCTGCTGCCGCCGTCATCCCGGACGCGGCAACGCCAATCTTCCCCCCGCAACCTCTCCGAGCGCTCAAGACCGAGCTGAGTCCCAGACCGCTCAGGAAAAGCGCATTCAGACCGCGCTACATCCTGCAGCGTGAGTTTGTCCGCCGGGACTCGGCCACCCTAGAGCGCATGGCCGCACGAGCCGGGGTCAAAGCCCACGACCCCTTCGTCACACGGCCCGGGCAGACAAACCGACGCCGCGAGGCAACTCGACGGGGTTGGTTCCGAAAGCCCCTCGAGCAGCGGGCCGCTGACGCAGAGGCTGTGTTTGGGGAGAGAGTGGAGCCTGCAGAGGTTCCGCTGGCGTGGGCGGGCGAGGAGTCAAGGGGGGAGCCAGAGCCAGAGCCATGGAGAAAGCAGATCTCTGCTAAGGAGCTCGAGGCCAGGAGGGAGGCGAGAATGAGGTGGCCTCGCGATACGCCGGAGTGCTTCAAGCGCCAGCGTGACCCTAAGGACAGGGTTTCAAGTCCTGGGGTTGCGCCGCCGGTATTCGTCAGGGGTACTCCAAACCCTGCCCCGAGGAGGGTGAGGAGGAACCCCATGCCGGTGCCCGCGCGAGAGGCCCGAAAGAGGAGCAGGAAGCCCGCAGCGCCCAAGAAGGCTGCAAGCGTGAGCACCAAGGCAGGGGTGCCCGTCAAGGTGGACAGCCAGGCAGGTTCGCCTGTCCGGATGAACACCAAGCCCCCTGCCACGGAGGCGCCCAGACCTCTCTTCCCGCATGCCCAGCACTGCCACTCCTACGCCGGCGTCTCCAAGAACGTCAAGAGGGGATCCAGTATCTCCAGGCACCTCCTGGTTGCCTTCGCTGCCGTCGGAGTTGTCGCCGTCACATTGAGTGTCGGTGACATGATGGCCCCACCGCTGCTACATAGTCCTGCGGTTCAGGAGATGTATGCTGGTGCGGACGCGGGGGCGACCAGATTCTTGCCTCCTCTGCAGGCTCCAGTGGATAGGGATGGGGACTCCCAGATGGCGGGCCCCGGGTCGGGGGTACCAATTTCGGAGATGTATAGGGTGGGGGATAGGAGGGTTCTTGCTGGGGGTTTGTATTCCATTTCTTACTGTTTTTTTTTTAGCAAAATTCAAGATACTAATAGGTTGCTGGTCACCTCCAGAGTGCTTAGCTGGACCAGCGGCCATCCTGGCGTATGCCATGGCCGCTGTTGGCGGGTTCCTGCTCAGCAGGTTCGGGGCGGGGTTGTGAGGAGAGCGCTCTGGGCGTTAGAAGGTGGGGGGTGAAGTATATAGGGCTGCGTGCCCAAAAATCCCCGAGCGTATGTATTATCCTATTCCCATTCTTACTCTTACTTTATATTTTTAAGTAGCTTGCTAACCAATTTTTTTTTTCTTTATATATATATCGATAATTTCCGTCATTCGGGTGGCGCAGCTGCACGAGGGGTATGCCCTGAGAGGTGAAGGGCATAGTTTGGTATGTTCTCTTATTTTCTCTTTCTTGACATATATGAACCAAGGCGGGCTGACTGATTTATTGTGTCGATTCAGGGTGTCGGAAGACATTCGGTGTTGAGGTTTTGGTGGCGGCAAGCTTGATGGCCAAGGTAAGCAATCATCTATATTCATGTAAAAACAATCATTACCCAATCCGAATAAACTGCTAACAAAAAGTGTTCCAATAGTCTCCTAGAGCCTTCCCCTCTCCACATCTGAGGATTTAGATACGCTGGGAAACCGGCGCCAATCTAAGTCCGCCTGGGTAGATCTTGGTAGCACGCGGCGACCATTGATCCACTCAGCCTGACGGAGGAGCTGGCTCTCGTACGGAGACTGGCTAGAGTGGGGCCTTTCTGTTTGGGTACGTTATTTCTTACTTCTCTTCTTCTATCTCATATCTTGTTAACATGAGGTTAGATCAAATGTCTCTTGGGCATCCAAACGATCACCACCTACGCTGGACACTCGGCGCAAAGGTGGTGATCGATTGGGTGTAAGGATCGCGATCGTCCACCCACCCCGTCTCTGAGGACCTCGCTGGGTAACCGGCGGTAACTTCAAAGGTGGGAAGGGCTACCATGTACGCTGGTACAGGTGGCGCCAAAATAGGACCTTTGCGTGACAGTGGAGGCATTTTCCTTCGTGGGTATGTATTTTTCCCTTTCCACCTTTCCTTGAGATTTTCTAACTTGTGAGATTAGATAAAATTGCAAACGACTCTCGACACCCACCTACGCTGTAGCTCAGCCGGCGCCAAGGCGGGTGCTGGGACGATGTTATCTCTGTCCCGCCTTTCGACCGGTTCACTGGGGAGCCGTTGTCAAAGGTTGAAGTACTCTAGTAGGCGGGGGAACCTGCTCTATTTGAGTTACTCAGTGGAGGGAAGTCAATTTATGGTGAGCTTCCTTCTATTTTCGTATCTCTCTCACTATAGATCACTAACCTACAGCAACAGGTAGAATTGCAAACTTCGTTCTCGGCACCCACCTACGCTGTAGCTATGCCGGCGCCAAGGTGGGTGTTGAGACGATGTTAGCCCTGCCTTTCGACAGGTCCATCAGGGACCGGTGGTGGTGTCAAAGGTTGGGTACTCTAGTGCGCAGGGGAACCTGCGTAAGTGGAGTACTCAGCGGAGGGTAGTCAATTCGTGGTACGTTTACCTCTCCCACACAATCTGTTTGCAATTCCACTAACTTATGAGGACAGTTTCTACACCCCCAGGCCGTTCCCAACGTCTCACCTACGCTGGATGCTTCGGCGCCAAGGTGAAGACGGGGGGTCCTGCCTTACGCCCGCCTTACGACTAGTTTGCTGGGAAACCAGCAAAAATGTCAAAGGCTCAGAGTGCTCCGGTACGCGGGGAAACCTGCGCCAACTGGAGTGCTCTGTGGCTGTCCTCACCTCCCACCTACGCTGGAGTCTGCGGCGCCAAGGTGACGAGGAGAGGATACGGGCCCCCACCCACCCACTAGTCAGCCACTTCAACGGCTCGCTGGGAAACCGGCGGTCTGTTGGAAAGGCACGAGTGGGTTCCGACCCTCCCCCCCAACAAACCAACAATCAACCATTCCAAGTGTTCGCTGGGAAACCGGCGGTATCTCGGAATGGTTGTGAGCTCTGTGTACGCTGGACGGCCGGCGCCAACACAGCTGCTCAAGTTCGGGAGGGAGGGGGAGATTCTGGGATGGCTTGTTCAGGGTGTAGAGGGGGGAGCAGAGGAGCAGGAGTGGGAAAGAGGGAGGGGAAGGGTGGAGGGGGGAGGATTGGATAAATTGTTTTGGGGTGTGAGAGTGGGAGGGCTGGTTGGAGGAGGGTAGATAGGGACATAGGGGGGGAAATATTATTATTTTTTTTAATCGTGATTTGGGTTTTTTTTGTGTTTTTGATTGAAACGTGTTACTGTGACAGTGATCTATTGCCAGATTGCATAGTAGAGAGTGAAGCCCAAAGTAGTGCTCCCTAAAATGCCCCATGTGAGCGACCCCACATATATTGATAAACGGAGTTAAGAAGAGGAAGGTATCATGAAAGATATTGTATCAAGAAAGAAAGGTCAATGAAAAGCAATAACAGAGAAAACCTGACATGATAACTACTAAAAATCTGGCAAACGTACATTCCTCTTGAATATATCACAGCACTTTGCATGTGGCAAGGAATTCTGAGTTCTAGCCAAATTGATGAGTTCTACAGCCCAGACTGAGTTAGTGTTGGGCACAAGCCGAGCTAGTTCGAACTTCCGGCTCGAGCTTTAGGACCGGACACTTCGAGCTCTCCTCCCCACGAGCCCAAGCGAGCTCGAGCTAATACCGGAAAAGCTCGGGCTAAGGCTCGAGCGATCTAACCTATTAGTAATGGGTTGATATTGCCAACATTGTAAATAAATATAGCAAGGATAGATCCTCTGAGAATCACCTGAAAATGAAATATATATCGATATGACTATCTTTAGCTATATCTTTGAGAGCTCGAATTTAAGCTCGAGCTATATCCCTAAGCCCGGACATATCGAGCCTTTCTTCCCACAATCCGGGCCAGCTCGAGCCCTAGGCCAGGCTCGTCTCGAACAGGCTCGTGCCCAACACTAGACTGAGTTTATTTGGGGTTGTAGGGGTTCTGTAACGATAAATCACCCTTACTTGATTTATCACTCGAGGACGTCCGAATATTGATTGGGGGTTCACCCCCATCTCAGTTGTCTCGCGGGTTAGGGCTAATCTAACCATCCACCTAACAACCCACCAAGCACAAGTGGCCAGCACACACTCCAGCCCGTACAGCCGCCCCCTACCCTTACTTAGAACTAAGGGCCTCGTTCACAGATGTAGCCACCTGGACCTCAAAGTGCAATGTAGCACGATAGACATGTGGGGGAAACTTCAGTTTGGAGTACTTTGTCCAAGGATATCGTCAAAGCTGGCGAGTAAAACCATTTACTCAACAAACCAGCAACCTTTACTTCGCCTCGTCCACGTACCACTTCGCTTTAAGCCCAAAGACAATTCGCCCAGGGTTCTCAATGATAATGCGGTGTTGTAATACATATCGATAAGACTCGCTGGTAGTACAGTGAGTAGAGTACGATATGATGATCTTTTAGGTAATAACAGGTAGGATATGGATTTTATCTGTATCGATAATAGCATGAATATCATTGTAGGGACTTGGCGCCCAAATAAATCTTCATTTACCTTTACTAACCTCGATTTATGCAGTTCATGAATCAGGAGGAAAAGGAAAACCTGGATTTTGCCCTGGAACACTTCCAGGAACATAATACATCACTCGTTTATAGTAATGATCCATTATAGTTGGTATGATAAGGAGTCTTTAAAGTATCATGCAGTTCGATAACCACCGCAGTATATAACAGTGGGTACGATATGGCATGAAAATCATACTGATACGTACCATTGAGAACCCTGCATTTGCCAGCCTTGGCGGTAAAGGTTGTTCAAGGACGAGTTAAATGGAGATATTTATGGTTTTTTTCAAGGTATTGCCTATAGATTCGAAATATGATCAGATCAAGTGGTAGAGTTTTTTTCTGGTAAATGAGCCCAGTCCCCGAGCCTATGGTAGGGGGCTACTAGGATATGTACCCTCGTATGCCGATATTCAGAACGTGGAGGCCGTTGGTCAGGAGAATAATGTACTAATGTTGGAGAGGAAATTCAATTGATGGTACAGTATCTAGTAGCTAATATGGCTACGAAGAATAGTAGAGCTATGGTAGGGTCAGTGGTCGTTTATCGCTTGTTGGAACCTGGAAGAGATCTTCTAATTGTCTTCATATAACAATACCCAGGGAGGTAAGCGTTACACCTGCTTCGGAGCTATTGCTACATTAAGTCGGGAGATTACAACCCCACTAACAACAAAAAGCATAATCAGAAAAACAAAAAAAAAAGTTCCTCACTGTTACGGTATATATTCATTCGCCCGTAACCGTAACAGTGAGTAGTCTGCCTCGGCGATGAGCCGGACCAATATATGCATTTGTACTGAGTCGAACGGGTGTCGTCCTGCGTGGAAGGTGACGCATTAACCGTTATGAGACCGGACCTCACGCTACTAGCTCTTGAGAACTGGTATTTGACCCCCCTACTATCCTCTACACGCGTCTTCGAGGCTCGGGGGGGGGGGGGGGGGCGCTGCGCGTGATCTGGCATACACCGAATGGGGCAGTTGCAAGCACGGGCCGGGAAGCACATTATTCTGGGCCTGTGCTTTAAACACCTCATAAGAGGGCGATCTACTGTAGTGTGGAGGGGATTCTCGTCCTTGGATTGTTCGGCTCTCATTACTTGTAGTATATCTCATGGATCAGAGAGACATTCAAAGACTGGTCCGCCACACTCGAAGATGGAAGTGGGGGATCGTGAGGGGATAGTGGGATTCGTAGGTCTATCTGTATATATACCGCTCCACCTATCCCCCGCTACTTCTCCCAATTAAAGCCCCCCCTGGAGAAAGAACTCCAGAGGAGAAGGAAATACAGGAAACTTTACTAAGTCCTTTACTCGCGGCTACTATAACATTAGGGAATGCCGGTATATGTATGGGGTAAGCTGATCAGAAGACCGGAGATCGAAAGCATTTTCCATCACTCCTCACTACCACACGCCAGTCATGATGCGGAATAGTATTCGGATTAACGGGGCTTTCCAGTGAGTCATATTATAATTCAGCCTACTTCCAGCCCTTGGGGTTATAGATCCAGCTGGCGACGCGTACGGTCGACATTTGAGCAGGATTCAACTGCCATACCCTCGTGGCGTATAAGACTATAAGTAGTCTACTCCTCAGGCCCATGCAGGTGGGTTGCTGATAAACCGCCTCACTCATTTTGAGGATAAGGTTATGGGTTAGTATGGCAGCGTTTGGAAGTCTTTAGCTAGGCTATGGGGTGCTGTACAGAGCGGCTTGGAGGCGGGATTGAAAGAAAGGTTTAGAGGGCAGGTGAAATGGGCACTTCACCCCATGAGATTGTGCCGATTAATGTCTGGGGTACTGTCCGATGTCTTAAAAAAGGATAAATACCACACTGCGTCAAGGAAGGAAGCTTGCTTACAGGCGAGATCTCAAGCTCTAGATAATGATATATACACGCTGGCGCACGGCGGATATGCTTAGTGGGCAATGTGAAATGATGTATTTCAAAAGATATGAGCCTTCCCCGGTGGGAGACAAACCAGGCAGGTCGGCAATTGGTAGCAGGGATATGTATTAATAGAAGAAACAAGGTTCGATTATTAAATTCTGCTATTAGGCTCGTTGCTGTTCCACTTCATCTATGGTCCCTGCCGCCATCTTCAGGACCTGCAGATTTGGCATTATATGGATGTCCCATCCACATTGTATCTCAAAAAAGGAAGATATATCGGCGGGGCGTTGTTGGAGTCCAACCTAATAGTAATAGTGATTACTTCGTGAACCATTACTTTGTTCTCTTCTTTGCTCCATCACATACATTAGTCACGGGTTATCACTCGACCATTATGCGACTCTGTGTTGCAGTATTGGTTACTTCCGAGCGTAGTCAACTCTAATGCCTATGATTATTTGACTGGCAGGTATGAATGTGACTGTCGTATATGAGAATATAAGGCATGTTTCATGTAATACAGTCAGTCATGTCAACCAAGCCCCGTACTGTTTAGCTTTCTCTCCAGTAGGGTTATAAAACACGGGGATGGGCGCTCTTCCCCCCCTATGGAGCTACGGCAGAGGCATGGCAAATTACAAGTCAAAAGAAGCAAAGATATATTATAAAATTCTACCGCCTGCTAATACGCTTTGGTTACATAAAGTTCGATTCAAGGCGACTGGGATGCCTAAGCTAACGAGCTACCACTAGGGGATATAGTTAGAAGAAAAGTAAGGAAACGTACATTCGCTGTACGGCTCAGCAATTAAACTTAAATGAAAGATAACCTACTCATCCCACACCTCGAGCACCCCTCTCGCCCTAGCCCCCCTCCCCCCACCCCCCACGCTCACTCAACCCGCTCCCCATCCTCCCTCCACTCCTGCACCCTACTCCCCAGCTCCTCCCTTCTTCGCGTCCTCTCCAACCTCCTCTCCCATCTCGCGATCCTCGCCACCAGCTTTTCCCGTCTCGCCGTCCTCTCTTGCTTCACCACACACTCTAGCACGTGCGCCGCCCTCCATAGCACCTCCACGTCCTCATCAGTCGCCTGGGCGCCCATCTCCAGCTTCCTCACAACCCAAGCACAGCTGTCAGCGGCGCTTTGAACGCACTGAAGCATCTCGTCGAGCTGCTGGTCGCTCAGCGCGATGGTCTCGGGGTGCGCTGCGAGAAGGTGGATGCGGGCCTCGAAGGACGAGATGCGGGTTATGATGGCTTCGAGGATGCGCCGGCGGTGGAGGTGGATGCTAAGGTTTTGCTGCTCGGTGTGGAGGCGGTTGGTGTGGTGGGTGGGGGTGGTGGGACATGTGGAAGATTCCATCTTGAGGGTCGGTGCTGTCAAGAAGCTAGCTGAGAGAAGGTTCGTGTTCAGCAGCAGTGGCAGACAGGAACGTATTATTTAATTATATGATCACTCACCGAAACCCAGTAGATTGGCTGTCTCGCTTTAGTTCGTTGGATAGTTTTAGGAGTCGTTGGGAAGGAAGCGAGCTTTGTAGTTGGGGGTTATAACTAGAAATACAGGTAGCTGCAGTTCGGAAGAAGGGTACTGGAATGTCTGCGGTTACCGTTGGAGTTATTGTGCCTTGGCGGCAAGACTTTAACAGCTGTTATCTTTGTTTCGGATAACGCAAAGACCCGAAATTAGTATTTCTGGCTAGGGCCTAGGGGTTAATTCTTAATTATTGGTTAGGGAGATTGATTAGTTTGAGAAGTGATTATTTGTAGTAATATTTATCTTGTATGCATAGTCAAGTTTTCCAGGTTTTGCGATATTCATTCAAGTGGAATCACCGGTACCTTGTGCTGGTATCGATGTCGCGGTAATCAGGGTAGCCTACACATTCAACATTATATTCCGGTGGGGATAGAATTGACTAATACAGCATTGATTAGCATTTAGTTGCCGTGCCGGCAGACATAATGATAGGAGCCGAGTGACAGCCCATGATTACTAGGGTGGGGTCTCGACTTGCACCGCGGATGGCAAAGACATCAAATCATATGTGTAGTAGAAAGGAAGAGGCTCCACATGATATTAAATCATTATATATATATAATTTAGGACCGGTGGACAAATCTTTTCTTGCTACCCATCTCTGCCTCGTCATTACCACTAATCAATGAAGGAGGGGTAGGAAGCGTGGCCAGAGTTCTGAAAACCATGTATAAAGTGGAAATGAGGTGGGAGAAAAGAGGTCGATTTGATTCTATATACATACATTATGACTGTAATACTGGGGTACAGGTGACGGGGCTGGAGATTCACATGGTATAAAAGCAGTCTTTTCCACCCCAATTGATGGTGAGAAACGGACTTATTTTTCTTCAAATTTTGGGGGAAGGGATCGAACGACAGAAAGATTTTCCACCTATCCCACTTCTAAAGAGCCGAGACGAGGGACGTGTAAAGGTTGCCAATAGTTCTCTCAACCCCACCATTGGTTATAAATTCCCACCTTTTCACCGGCCTAGAAAGGTCAATGCTATCAGTTGCCCACACCGACACAAAGGTTTGAAACCCTAGAAAGCCTACTGTCTGACAATGTCCACTTCCTCCAAACCCACCATCGGCTGAAGATATCGTCGTAGAGTGTTGCCGGCACTTGGAAGAAGAAATACCCTGACGAATATAGATACCAGAATGACACCAAAGAAATAAATTTTGAATAGAGAGCGGGCGTTGCGCGCTACGCATAGTAGGAGGCGGCCAACGAGGGTATTGGTGCTTGTAAAGCTGAAGGGTCTGGGGCCGCCTTTGATAGTGAAGGTCACTCTTGAGGCTGCAAAGACCAGTTCAATAGTCATGTCAGTATTCGGGAAACGGTTCATCATCGGCGAGGCGCAGAACCGATGTGCGAGTAGGACGAGGTGCCGGACTAGCCCGGAGGACTTTATTCGGGCTGTAATGGAGGTAAGGCGGATGAATATGGCGTTAGACTTAACCTTCTCTCTAAGAAGGGTGGTGTAGAATGCGCGGACGGTGTTCAGCCTTCTAAAGACAAAACTGCATGCGTTTGAAAGGTTTAGTTAAAGGATTCAGAATTGATAATAATTAAATAAAGCTGACTTCGTAAGGTTCTTGAGAGAAGTGAACGCACCGATAGTTCATTGCCAGGGCATCACAAGGATGATCCCCGAGACGAAACGCATGCTTCAGAATAGCGTAAGCCTTCCTCCACAAGTTGCAATCGATTATATCCATGGCCATCAACCCATCCTTATCTTTGATCCTCCAGTTGATATCCTCCCTAACCAACGCCTCAATACATTTGAGGCAACCCTTCTTCGCAGCATAATGAAGAGCTGACTGTCCTTGATTATCCACAAAGTCCATGATCCCCATATTCTGCCCGCGAAGAACTCTGATCACATTATGCCTGCACCTCTCCACCGCCATGTGAATCACGCCCATTCTGAGAGCTGAGCTTGTGATGTTAAGGTCGGTTCCACTACTAGCGCAGAGGGCTGTGACCACGCGGAGAATATCATGATCAAAACCATGTGCAGATGTCACGCCGTGGTATTTGAGGGCAAGCATCAAGCTGCTCCTGGGTGTTTCAGTGTTCGTGGGGAGTGCACCATTTTGAAGTAATAATTCGACAAGATCTGGCTGAGCACCAAGGATTGCGGTGTTAAGAATGGTATCCGCAGTTACACCTCTTCTATAGTTTAAATCTGCCCCCTCATCCAAGAGGAGCTTTGTAATTTCAAGGTGCCCTTGGAGGACGGATAGCATAATAGATGTACGGCCAAGTGAATCCTTGTGATGGACATTTGCACCAATAGCCAACAGCAAATCAACCATCTCAGTGCGGCCTCTTGTGATGGCTATGTACAGTGGAGTCATCCCTTCTAGGTCAGTTGTCTCTAGCTCCAGTCGGCCGTAAGAGCAGATAAAATGTATTGCAGCGGAAACGTCCCCCCACATTGCGACACATGCCAAAGGAGTCCATGCGCCCACACAGCCCCTCTGAACGTACTCCCGTGGATCTCTGAACCGTCTTAAGCACTTGTGACACTCCATGCGGGCACCAAATAGCATCATTGGGCCCTCTCCAGCAATTGTGACCTTCTTGACGAGTGTGTTTAAGAGTAGGTCCCACAAGTCATTACCGCTTCCCTCCATTGCGTGTAGAAAGAGGTGCAGAGAGAAGCGAGTCATATGTTCGGCGAGGTTTATGTAGATCTCTGCGGGGAGATTCGAGAGCGATATCTGCCGCCTTGTGGGGCTGGAATTGGGCGTAGTGGGGCCAGGGGGAGTAGAGCCTGCTGCTTCTGAAGTTGCGATTGCTTTAGCCGTTGGTCCTTGGGATTTGCACAGTTTGCTACAATAGGGCCAGGGTGAAAATAGTTACCAGAAAGAGGCCGCTGATGCCCTTCAGAAGGTTGTAGGTCCAGGTGAAAAGGATCTAGGGGACTATCCCGATTCTTCTGTTGCAAACCGACCGCCATATCGTCTGAATTTACCCCTTGCTGCTGTGTTATATCGTTGGTGGAGCGGGTAGCGTGTGCCCACGGAGGAGCGTATGTCAATGGGGGGTGCTCTTCCTATTGGATAAGATAGCGGAAACCAGATATGAACAGCGGCCCCTAAATCTGTTTGGTTTAGTTGTTGGTACAACTGTAAATGTTGATGGGGGTTGTTGCGTGCAACGGGTAACAAAATCTCGTGGATAGGTAGGTGTACATAAGTGGCCACCAAGCTGTGTCTGGGCGGGGTTTGCGCTCTATCCTAACTACACGAATGTACTCCTATCAATGAAACAAATGGGGATTTACTACCCTACACAAACAAGCGGAAATGGAAAATGTATTCATTGTATCGACCGCCCCGCATAATAGTCCGGATGAAATAATACTACTTGAATCTGAAGTAATCTTAGCATATCTCTTAAAGTGGTTCACAAGGAGTGTTGGGCACAAGCCGAGCTAGTTCGAGCTTTAGGCTCGAGCTTTAGGCTCGGACACCTCGAGCTCTCCTCCCACGAGCCCAAGCCAGCTCGAGCTGATATCGGAAAAGCTCGAGCTAAGGCTCGAGCGATCTAACCTATTAGTAATGGGTTGATATTGGCAAAAATTGTAAATATAGCAAGGATAGGTCCTCTGAGAATCACCTAAAAATGAAATATATATCGATGTGACTATCTTCAACTACATCTTTGAGAGCTCGAGCCTAAGCTCGAGCTATATCCCGGAGCCCGAACATATCGAGCCTTTCTTCCCACAATCCGGACCAGCTCGAGCTTTAGGCCAGGCTCGTCTCGAACAGGCTCGTGCCCAACACTATTCACAAGAGGCAAGGGAACTGTGGACGAGCTAGAAAAAAATTTGAAGATCTAGAGGTTTCCCAAGTATATGTAGATCTTATGATTGATTTCTGGACCCGTTACTAAGTAGCAAAATTCACATCCTCTCAGCTTACACTCGTACACAGTAAGGTTTCCTGGTAGATATTTCTTCTTGCACTACTAGAGTCTGGCCGTGATAACGTGCGAATAGAGAGAAACTTAGGATAAAACGCATGCTGTTGCTTATAGACAGATACACTATAGAGAGAGAACAACCTCCAATGACCCAACGTACCGACATATCCGATATAGATATCCCGAGATTAGATCACTCAATGCGGGATGCTCCAACAATGAATGAAGCCGTATCAACCCCAAGTGCCAGTAACAGGCATATAACAATTACAAGACCTCAGCTGTGGCTGCTGCGCACTATCTTCGAATCAATTCGTACATGGTCATACCAGGAGACTCTAGGATGAATACCGGAGGTAGCTAAGCAGAGGTTGGATCAGGGGTGTAAAAATCCTGTAGATTGATTCCGGAGTCTATCTCGATATGCCCTTCGAAGAAGTGATTGACTTGTTCCAGGGACTGTGTAGGCCGCCAGCTGGTGTTTGTCAGAGCAGGGTTCTCTTGTTCTTCGACTGAGGAACTATCCGACCCCGCCCTATAAGACCATCCTTATTAGCTTACTGAATGAGACACTTCCTCTTGATACAAACGGACTGCACCTACCCCACGGATGTTAGTCTCCTCGTAGCCCTCTTAGCCCTATCCAACCCCCTAGTCATGTCCTCCAAATGTGAAATGGCCTCGATTGAAAGTTCTTGCGCCGTCCTCAAGGTTCTCCTCGCCCTTTGCAAGCTAGCCCTCAGCGTCCTAACGTCGGACAAAAACTGGCGTGTGTAGTTCCCAGTCTTGATCGTGGAGTTAGCGGCACGCAGGACTGGCACGAGCGTGGTAATTTCCTGGGTGAGCTCGGCGATGCTGGCGCGCTGGCTGCCAATAAGTGCCAGGAGCGCGTGCCGATCGCAGCGGAATACAGAGGTGCTGCGGGGACGGGGAGACATTTCTTTGCGGTATTATGGATTGGTGGAGGAGTTACAGTTCGGGTCTGGTGTCTGGAAGATTCAATATCTCAACACGTGGCAGGAGAGAGCGTGGCAGGAGAGAGCGTGGCCCATCAAGTTGTACTCCGGCCATAACCCTACACACATTACCAAGTATCTACATCAGACTTGAGAAAGTTCTACCATTAAAAAAAAGCTATTTACTACCCTCTCAATCCTCTCTGACCAGGTCCTAGATGTCATGCAAGCGGAAAGATTAGACATCGAACTTGCGAGAAGCTTTGGCACTAAACCTCCAATAAGGAAGTAATATATGCCTACGAGTACATACAAGTACATACAGTACCAAAAATCAGGCTGTTTTGAAGGCTCTAGCACTGCTGCTTGTCTTAGTCTTGCCGAAGTCAAAATAATACCTATAAAAATGGAAATATTATTTACATGACAGCGGTATCATATGCTATGCAGTATTATCATGCTCTTGAAGTCAATTCGCATTTATTCTGAATGCGAATTCAAATTAATGCCATAAGAATACCGCACTAGTGAAAATACTAACTATAAGAGATGTAGTAATGTGTGTAACCTGCATTTGTTTTTATTCAGTGTTACTATAGTTACCTTTATATCTAAATTTGATATATTGAGTTTGAAACTAGCATGTTCGCGATATACTATTTAAAACTGAGTGTAAATATCTTATTCCCGGAGATTTAAGGTGCGGAGTGGTGATCTAATTGATAACTTATTGATTGTAAGGTCATTCATGTGTTCATGGATTCTCTGAAATCTCGCTTGTCAGTATACAGCGTATACGTACACTAGCGTATACTAGATCATAAAGATACATGTATGTACACTAGTCTATACTAGATGATAAAGGTCAGGTCTATTGGGTCACAGGATTACCCTATAAATTCTAGAGTTCTTACTGCATTGTTACAGCAAAAATGCAGCACTCGTTTAAATGCCGGAGTCTACAAAAGTGGTATTCCACCAAAATCACTGCATTCTGGTAAAGGCTACCTTCTGTACCCAACAGTAATGTTTCTAGAATTTACTAGACTACCATAATCCTCAAATACTGATCGCACTCCAATATTCCTGTAGTCTCGAAAACAGGCGCTTTTTTGGTACTGTATGTAGCTTAGAGCTGCCAGTAGGTTGGAGATAGAATATCCACTACCGTGTCTATATCTAAAACATAGATTCTACATAGGGTAAAGCCGCCACGCAATACTTATCACTATGTTGTATTTTCATTCCCCTTTTTTGTAACAAACGTAACTCTCCTCCGGAAGTGGCTTGAGATACTAAACTTCACCCACCTTTTAGGATGTTGGATTCTCCTTCTATTGTCCTCGATAGCAGCCTCAGGATGCTAGGGTATAAATTAATCTTTGCTTGTATCTAGGTGTTCCCATCCCTAACCCTGACCTTTTCGGTTCATACCGCTTCATTCCCCAATGCACCTGTCCTTAGACCTGGTCAACCAATCGGTGCCCGAACTGGCTCACGAACACACCTCTGCAACAGAAGACACCACCCCAAACATAGCCTAAACAAAGTAGGAACCCCCACAATGGCAACTGAAG
This sequence comes from Morchella sp. 2015-shanyang, assembly GCA_024713795.1. Lineage (NCBI taxonomy): Eukaryota > Fungi > Ascomycota > Pezizomycetes > Pezizales > Morchellaceae > Morchella > Morchella sp. 2015-shanyang. The sequence goes on from JAMGZB010000007.1 coordinate 167,370, forward strand.
CCGACCAAGGTGCCCAGGCGGCCGTCGTGGCAGTTGTCCACTCCTATACCACTGTCAATTTTCAGCTCTCACAAGTTCGGGACTTAGGGGGTTCGGCTCGGTCTGAAGGTTCTGTTACTAGCTCTGGCCCTTGTTCCCCCAAGGGCGAGAGGGCGCGGGAGACCAAAAAGTCACCTCCACCCAGAGATCTACCAGGCCCTCCCACGGCGCAAAGGTCAAGCCCCCGCAGCGCCCAAGTCACAAAGAAACCTGTGCCTATGCCTTTCCCCTTCTCTACCGCGGGGTTGCCAAGGACAACAAAACATACCGCCAGTCTCCCTACAGCAGTACCAGTTATTGTACCGCAGATGAACCCTAGGCTCATTCATCAAGGCCTCCCTAGGACTACTACCACTCGGGTTGGTGACCACTTGCATCTACGCTCCGAACCAAGCGTGCGCGTAACCCAACTCATGCCTGTGGAAAAACATGTGGGTCATATATTTCCATATCCTTGCTTCCTAACAATAATCTCTGACCACACCCGCAGGACGGAAATACACAAAAGGCTATGCCGACGGTTGCTCTTCATGTTGAAGATGTCCTGGTGTTGCAGCTGGCGCCTTACGGGACAATACAGCGCAGCAGCTCCAAAACCAACGAAACCTCTATCCGCGGCAGCGTAGAACATTTCGTTGATAGGTTTTTGGGGACCGGCGAGAGAAGGAGGGCTGGAGCCGAGGATATGGACGGGAGAGAGAGTCTTTTGGCCTGAAGTATTTGTGTAAAGGCGTTGGGTGTTGTGAGGAGGTGGGGGTAACTTGATTCGGCTATACCTCACGAGGTTGAATCAGTAAAGTCAGAATTAGATAGGTATATTTGATGCTTCTGTTAGTTATCTTAGCTATTCTAGAACTTCCAAACCCAGGCCACCCACAAGGAACTGCGGACGAGAGTTTGGAGAGGCCAATTGTAGTTTTGGTGAAATAAGATATATACAAAATGATGTACTCATTCACCAAGGAGGGAATGTTCAATAAGGCGGTAGTCATCGTAGTTTGCTTAAGAGGATTAAAGTCTTTTATATTATATATTGAGGTGAGAGATATCAGAACACCTACCGATTCTTTTTTTCCCCTCTTAGTATTGATGCATAGATATCTTTCAAATTAAGCAATGTTTTAAATAGGTATCTGGCTTATATACATGCGCTAGAGTTGGTTTATTTCAATCAAGGCGCAGTCGCGCTGAGCCCAAGAAAAAGCACATATAGGTTGAAGAAGCGGGTAGGCGACATGAAAGGAAGTTTAAGGTGTATTAGTATGGGAGAGGGTGGAGTCCAGTGCCAGGTCGATCACCCCCTTGTATATCGTGCATGTAGCCTTGACACGTACGTCCTTATAATGAATGTTGTAGATATAATCCTACGATTTCTAGAATCATAGTTTGATCCGACAAGAGCCAGATTATGTTTATATATACTCCTCCTTCGTATAGTTATCTTCATAACTGGTCACTCGGTCGCCAAGCCAAACTACATGTATACATATCTTGATGCCTGGGAGAGTTGGGGGGGGGGGGTTTCTAGGACCCAATAAGATGTGATTAAAAATACGCATCGTCGGTGGAAATCAAGGGTGAGAACCTTGTTTGTATGGAGCCCCAAATGCTATAGTTGTCAACTACATCTAATCCCCTTTATCTACTCACATAGTACGTTCATACATCACCCATACACTTCTCCCCTTCTCTAGAATATCATTCCATCATACATCACCCCCAGTCTTACTTTACATCTAAATCAAGTATTAATATTGCAATGTCTCTCACCTTCGAGAAGAGGACGGATTTTAACGAGAAGAAGGGTGCTGAAACATCTGGAAAGAAGGGTCGTCCGGTTTCTAACATCCATTCTCAATTGATGGCTCAAAGACATCTCCATAGACGCTTCAATCATCAAGAAGAACCACTTGTATCAGGAAAGGGTAAAGAAAAGGCAAGAGCCAACACGGGAACTACTGTACTCTCATCCTCATCTCGTGGGAATTCAGAGAATCTTGCATCTCAAGCACAACAGCCGTCTTCAAGTCGTCAATCAGACAGAAAGGCTGAATCTGGTGTGAATGGGGCCTGGGTTCCACCCCCATCATATATACGCCTGTATGCAGATCCTTATGCACCTCTTGCACCACAACACCCTTCTACGTACCTTGCAAACGGTATACATGGGTCAATAGCAATTCGAAAGATGTTGGATGAAGCCGCTGCTCGTAGGAAGGCTGAACAGGAGGCATTACTGGCAGCATTGGATCCTCCGTTTGAGCCTTCAAGTAGCAGACAGCAGGCAACGAAACATGGCAGGTCAAAGACATCCAGTTCAACTTCTCGTCGAAACCCTGGAAGTGGTGTATCTCAATCCTTGCCGCAGCGCCCCAATCATACCGCAAATAGCAGTAGGACATCAATGGTCTCTCAGACAGCCTCTACAGCCAGTAAGGCCTCAATATCATGTAAGCCGGTAAGTGAGCTTATAAAGTTTGCGTTACCAGTGTGGAGGTACGCCAACTAACGTATACCAGTCAAGGCGGAAATATATGGAGAATGAATCCCACGCGCTACCTCCGGAGATCCATAACAAAACTCCGGTAAAGCCTAGGATCCCTCAAATAGCACCATGGAGGTCTCGTGTAAGTAGTCCACAATTCAGCCCCTTGTACCATCTTCTCACAATTGAACAGCGTAGGGCTCGCTTGGCGGTCGGGGTCGGTCTACCGACAGTCGCCATACATGTCGTCAACGTGATGGTTCTCTGGCCGCAGGAAGGCGCAGTTCATCCTGATGCGCTAGCGGCTCCCGCTGCCCAGGCAGGGGCAGATCGAGTTTTAGAGCTTATGAACGACAGAAAATGGAGGATTGTAGAATGTCTTGAACGTGCTAAACGTCCACCGGTTCCAGTCGAGGAGGGCTGGTGGAGTAAAGCGACAAAGTACGGGGGATGGGGGTGGCCCGGCAGGGGGCAAGGCGAAGCCACTGGAACATAATAGTTTCATTCCGCTTTGGGCGAGGGTCGTAAGGGGTGGCTGCAAATAAGGATGAGGCGTGAGGTATTTTTTTAGCACGGTGGTCATTTACATAGTTGCTATCTGGGAAGAGGTGTGCATGAGATTTGCTGGAGGAAGCCATGTTGGCAGTGGTTTTATGTAGTATGGTTGGTTGGATTAGGGACTTATGGCTTGATTGATAACGGACTCTCACGGGAAACAGGTCCAACAGAGGGCATCAAATCGTGTACTTACTGGGGGTGTATTGCCCTCTTCATCTTCGGTATGTAACCAGAACGGAAAAAAGGGTTGACTGATACTAGAAAAAGAAAGGTTGCAATAATTGGTATTATGTGAAATAGCTATATCATTCCTGTATGTTGCTCTACTATTGAAGCTTTGATCCATCCATTTGTTTAGCAGAAACACACCCGGTTTGGTCACGAGTGATATGCCATGATTGCAATTATTTATGGGAGTGGTTTAGGTTCAGGTCGGAGCGAAAAGATATAATGATATTAGTAGAAGCTTAACGGGACGAAATGAGAAGCTGGTACTATCCCGACTAAAGCTGGAGTAGCTGGGTAAGGATCACAAGCTACATTAGGAAGTAATTGAAAGTGTCGGATGAGCGCAATCGAGTGATAATCTGTGAGTCAGGGAACTGTTCCTGAGAATTGTTTTTCTATCTCTCCAGTTTCTTCATAGGGACTAGATGAGGTTGGGTGACGACAGGAAAATGGGAATGCCACTCCCGCCCAATGCGCCCTCGGCCAGGCTCACCTGCTGGGGTAGGCTCAGAAATTCAAACAACCAACTACGTAGGAAACAAGAAAAGAACAGAACAAAGACTTAAATTGGGGTATTCATGTATTAGCATAATCTCGAAGACCCATCGAGACTCAAATACACGCAATAAACAAAACAGCAATAAACCAAACAATCTATTCTTTCCTCTTTCCTTGCGGGCCTCTCCGGGCGGGGGGCCGAAGGCCGCATAATAACCAAAAAACAATAAGGAATCCCACAAAATATCTAAACTCTCATACCCCGCCACCTATCATACTTTGACCCGTAAAACTGCAAGCTCTTGTCCTCCTCCGGGGTGGGCGGCGGTGGTTCCATGTCAAATAACTTTCGCAATGGCGCAAGCATTGCCGGCCTTCTCTTTTTCTTTCCTCCAGCTCTTTTTTCAGCAATAGCCCGGGAACCTACCTTTGATGCCTGTATGGGCATGCTGCAGGATCGCGGCAGGTGTGTCCTTGGCTTTGTAGGATGGTTTGTGCTATTTCGTCTTGTGACACTAGACAAGAAGGGATCTGGTGTATGGAAAAGATAGAGAAATGGGTCAGCATCTTCAATCAGAGTTTTGCAGGTACTAAAATCTTCAGCCTCCGAACTTGAAATATCTGTTCCACTCAGCGGTATTCCCGGCAAGTGGGGGGTATTCGGTTCCCAGTCAAATCTAGACATGGAACTTACCATCAGGTTTTCAGAAGCCGTATCTAGAGAAGGGGTAGGACTGGAGAAAGATGTTTGTGTATCAGACTCTAAAGAGCTTGGAGGACACAGCCAGCTTGTCTTCGCCGTCTGTAATCGCACTGGTGTGGCGGCGGGATCGATGCTGTTGTACGACTGACCCTTCTCGCTCTCTCTGTTGTTTTCAGCATCTAAATTTCGCCTGAGCCTAGGAAGGGATAAGATCTTGCGTTGACCGCCAGGGACTGGAATACGGGAATGCGAGAGCTTCTTCGCCGTAGTTATCTCCTGTGGGGGTGCAGTTGTCGTTTTGTAGACGGTGGTTCTAAAGCGCACGATATCTTTGGAGTCTTCAAGAGACGCCGATACTCTAGTTCCAGCAGGTATAATGTTCTTCTTGTTGGGGCGGGGTGAGTGGAGTGGTAAGGACACACCTGCGGGGGAAACGAGTTTGTAGAATGGGATTCCTGCAGGGAGTACCTTTGACCGCTCATCAGCGAAAGATAGGTCTGTTTCCTTTGGCAGACTCTCTCCGTCATCGTTTTCAGACACATCCTCCCAGATGCTAAACACCTCTGTACAGGGCGATTTCTCCCTCAGCCCAACACTTGCCCTAGAAGACTCTCCAAACCTTGAGAGCCGCCGCTTTTCTGAGAAGGGCGAAGATGCTGCTAGAACTGGGTTTTTGAGGGACGATTTATCTGTTAATGTATATGTAGCACCAAGTGGGGTACAGTGATTCTTTCTCAGATATTCCGAACACGGAATTCTATCCATCGTTTTCCTGGCGGATTGAGATCGGGTTGTTGTATAGCCTTTGATAGTTGATGATCGATATCCCGGATTAAGCAAAACCTTGAACGGGCTGCTAAGCATCTCTTCCGCCAAAGTGTCAATATTAGTAGGAATAACACCAAGGTCTTCTTGAAAGATAGTCAAGCCTTCAGCACGGCCTGCCTTCTTCCCGTCCGGCATAGAACATCTATCTTCGTCGGCAACGATCCCGTCGCCCTCGACCAAAGATTTATACTCTGGATAATGCCATGGGCTAGAAACCGAATACCGTGTAATATTCTCCTTTCCTGGCGAAGGTTCCTTCTGGTGTCTAATGGGTATACATGGCAGTGGTATACGAGAAGGGGGCGCTGAGCTTATAGGAACAATCGGGGGCGATCTCAATGTTATCCTTGCGGGGGTAATGGGAACCCAGGCTTGTTTGAGGGGCGTAAGTGGTATGCTGTTACTGTTTACTTTGATACCATTGACCTCCAAGAGAGCGAATGGCGTGCGTTTGCGCGGCGCGGTAGGATTTGCCCCGCGGAGTGGTTGGCGCGAGGGAGCCTCTGATGTTGATTGGGACGGCGCGTGCGACATTTCGAATTGGGCGAGCTGCAGGTTCTGGGATGTGAGTGTTGGTTCAGCGAGGTGGACAGCAGGAGGAAGAACGAACATCTATAAAACAGTGAAGCGATGGAAAAAAATTCAAAGATTCAACCTTCCATCATTGAATTCGAGGGTTTAGGCGCTGTCTTGAAATCCCATACTAGATAGAGCAATGGATTCAAAGGAAGCTGCCCAATGAGTTTGAATGTGTTCAGCGCGGCTGGACCAAAGCTGATAGGCCAATTCCCATTTCGCGAAGGTGGGTTACCTCCAACTCCCGGGTTATGGAATATCCTTTTAAAAGAAGACTTGTAGTTGGTTTAGTTAGCTTGATCTTCAATGACTTGTTGACCCTGTGCTTCTCTGCGCTGTAATAATGCTTATGGTGCATATATCATACCTCGGTAGCTGCCAAACAAGCCTCTAGCCACCGCCCGTAGTTGGCGGCGCACTGGATTCCAAGTGGAGCCGCCTTACACCATATTTGACCCCCACTGGCTCCATCTCCATCGCCAAAACACCAACTATCAAAGCTATTTACCAGACGATTGATTTCCATTACCGTCTCGTAGAGATCAAATGATAGAACTTCCAGTTGGCGTCCCCGCTAGACGGGCTCCTTCGGATGCGGCCACTCCGAAGCCACTCAGACTCTCTGAAGCTGGGTTCAACACGGTCTCCTACTCCGTCGATCTTGAAAGTACCTTTCCCAAACGGACCCCCGAAACCTCCACCAATGCTCAGACCCCTGCTTCAAACCGGAAAACGATCAGCGGTACCGGCGATGATGGATCCCCCAAAAGCTTCATCACCCCTTCGCGCGCCGAGCGCCAGTATGGAAAGACCGACTCCCCCTTCATCCCCGATATTCACCCTACTCCCGCTCGTCGTCGCCGCCCGCCATTTTCACGCCGCCGTCGTTCTGGGTCTTCGGCGTACCAGAAGATGGCTGTCGCTATACCGTCCATCGATGATGAGCTTCTCGGTGAAGAAAAGTATAAGCAGCAGATGGAAGAGCATACTGAATGGAAGTTGGCCAACATCCGAAACGACGCAGGCGATGCGCCGGAGGACGCAGTGATTGAATGTTTTGTCACCGAGCGGGAAAAGAGAAAACGCAGCGAAGACCCCGAGGAAGACACCACGAGGAACAAGAGAGAGAGGAAAGCATCTGGCAAAGGTCAGGAAGACGGATGGACGGAGGTCAAGAAGAAAACGAAACAGAAGGAAAAGCACAGGAGGACAAAGAGGAGGGGGAAGAAGGCGGAGGAAGCATGAAAAACAGGGACCAAGGGCTGGGATATGATTGTTCCCTTGTCTACTAGTTTCATCAATCTCCACCCGGTGTCTGTGTTAATTAAATAAATGAATTTACGCACTGTGCGATACGAGTGTAACTGTGATTGTATACAAGGAGCTTCTTCCGCTCCACCCCTGGTGGGATTTCTTTGAGAAAGAGTTTTTACCTCAAATATTATGGCCAATCTGACTGCTTCAACTTTGGAATGATGACCTTGCAATTCAGTTTCATATGGAAAAGGCCAAATATTGAGAGATCGCCGCCCGAGTGCCCTGGATTCGTGTTACTGCGGTATGAACAAATGAGAAACCACAGAAGTAAGCAAGAATTCCCCCTTGTGTTGGGAGTATGGCCAGTGATGACCTGTACACATTTTGCATATGTACCCAGTTTACTGATCGAGGTAAGGATCGAGCGGTGTGATAAGGACTGCATTCTGAGCCGTTACTGGTCCTATAGCTTTGCCCAGTAATACACTACATGTAGTTAAGCAGTAATGACACCATTCGAACCCCTGGTAAAAGCAGTTACGAGAATGCCCAACATGCTAGCAATGAATCTCCTCTGTTTCCCCCCACCTCACCTTTGCAAATATCCGAACCCTTTATCACCGTCTAGGATCGGAGTAGGTCTCTCCTAGCATGGGGTGACAACATCTTTCCTAATATCGGATTGATTTATCTACTTTATTTTATCTTCAACTATTGTACTTACAAGTTTACATTTACTGGATATGTCGTTCTTAGCGACCCGGCGCGACACAGCCACACAGCGCAGACACCACACGCACACAAAAACCCAGCGAAACCAACGCAATCCCCACCAGAGGACAACGGAGCCCAGAGACGACTAACGAGCTAATAGTTGGAGTCAATAAACGCACCGACTAAAGACAAAATCGTCAACTGTCCATTCAGAGTGCATGGGACCTTAGGAATCTACTTGGGGCTGGATATGACGAGGGCATTTTGTCATTGAGAGACCTCACATCACCATAAACCGCGCGCCTATCTACCAATGCAACTCAGGTGCACATATTCGGACCAGCTAGCCACCACCAACAGCATGATCCTCCACCCATAGGCCTTTACCTGCAAACCCGTTTTGTTGCCCATTCAGGTGGCATAGGTCCCTCTCCGGAGCCTATTGTTTATCCATATCTACTCCGTCAGCCAGCTTATATGCTTCTCCAAGGAGGTCCACATGGCTCACCGTAACCACAAATGTAACCTGTCACTTACTCGTTGTTTGCCGGTATGCGGATGTTCTCTTTCTGCCCCGAGATAGGGTAACACAATGTTCCTCCGCGGACATGAATTGGTGTTGGGGTTAATCTTCGGTGAAAGACGGGTTGTATGAAGGCTGCATGCAGGAGACGAATTTCCGGGGGCTTTGGGCCAAGTTCGGACAAGATAAACTGGCATCGAAGTCCTATCTCGATAGCACTAATTTATAGAATAAACAAGACAAACAGCAATAATTTAGGACTGACTTGATCTGGAGAAGTCGGCCGGGGCGTTTGTCTTGTAATAAATTCCTAGCAGTTTATATTTACCAACAGAATTCGTATGGGTGATGGTTTTTACTTTGAGTGGGTGATTGTTACATTGTGGTTAACTCAAATATATATCCTGATCACCTATACTAGGCCCTCTCTGCTATCGGTGAGAGGCTATTTCTAAATATCTAAGAGACAAGACGTGGATGATTAGTGTAATGTGTTGAGTGAAGATTCATCATTTCGTGGTTTAGTTTAAGTGACATTTAAATTTATCTGCTGGATAAGCTTATACTTGAGCTTTGCTCTACCTAGTATATGCTGGAATATACTGGAATATGTCTCCAGATAAAAGAAGCTGACGAATCAGCGCAGAGTCTTTGTTTCTTTATCTTCCCTTATTTGGTCTCATTCTTTGCTTATCAGGATAATGCTCTCTCTTTGTTTCCCCTTTATGGACATCTCTTTCCGTATACAGATACCTCTCTTTGTTTCGTTTCTATAAAATATAATCATTCACTCTTTTGAGTAATCATACTTCCTATTAAGGAGGCCCTTACCCCTATTCCTATCAGTTTCTAACTGCCTTCTAGTTTGGTACATAGGTCTCTTTTTGGGAAGGCATTAACCTGAGGTTGCATTGCTTGGGCGGATGATAGATCGGGGGACGGTTACGTGAATATCTTTATGCCGTAGACTGCACCGCTTGTCTTCACTTATAATTTGTCCCCATAAAACAAGCCACGACCAATAACATGAGCTTGGCCGATTGGATCTTGGTTGTCTTACCATCGTTCTACAAGCTACCTGTCCACGGCAATACCTACATGTAGGTATCTCGTGGCTTATCGGTACCAACTGTAGGAACCCTACCTGCTGTTACTTGCCAGGGGGTATGTTAGTTGTCGGGAATAAGTAGCAATCACGTCAGCCACGTGCAACCCAGAAGAACGCGCCCCAGACGCCAGCCACCGCCCCGGCCCAAGACGTCAGCCTCAACTAATTGCACAATCGAAAAGCATTATGGCTCCTAATGATTAATATTTTAGCTATAACGTACAACTATCCTATGGAGCTATACATAGGTGTGAACACCTCCAACGATCAATCACTGGCTTGCCCTGTTCATCGGCCCAGAAAGGAGACTAACAAAGATTATCAGTACAAATCTCTAAACATAAATAAGTATGAGAGACCCTACCATGCAGAAAAGCAAGTTAAGAGAACTCGTTGGCCTATCAGTTTAGTGAGAAACCGATGGGCTACCGCTCCCGGTAGGTTGCCCTTCGCCCTATTTCATAGTCAGATTGCTAACTCTTAATGTAGAAGCCTTGATATGGGTAACTGACGCTTTCGTTAGTACCATTGCCTGCACTCTCGCTGCTATTCGAGCTCTTCACAGCATCGTTGGTGGTCCCCGCGGGAATTTTTTCGTTTTCGGTTTGGGTCCCGATGCTCCTAAAGCTCCCTGTGCTGGCGCTCCTCCATATGGTGCGCTTGCTGCCGCCATCCCCAGCCGACTCGTCCTCACGGTCACGTTTCATCCCACTATGAATGGCGCTGTCTTCATCAGTGGTTCTGGGATCTGCGGCCACGCTCAGAAGCCAGGTACTGACGACACCCGGTTCGAGGACCCCTAATGGCCCAGTCAAATCGGCGCCGGGACCAACTGGTCCTCCATGTCTAGCTAGATGCGCATGGTAAACGCGTCGATCTCGCTCAAAGCGACCATAGTTGTAGCGCTAGAGTGTATAGGACTTGAGATCCTCAGCGAGACTCTGGAGTTGGTCATGAGTGAGATCTTGGAGGGCGTTGTTGAGATGTCGCACCCAATGACGGGGCAAATTAGCTTTTGCAGACAATTTCTTCTAGCATATATTATAGCCCACGGGCAGCTTCCTAGCTGCCCCAGCCCTAGGCACAGGCGCCAGCTCGCCGTCCCCATGGGCACCCACAGTACCGGGGGTTCACCTTTAGTCTGAAGAACTCTGCTTCATTGGCCAAAAATGCAGGGATTTTAAATGGGAGCAACCAATTATCATCAATCACACACCAGCCTTAGCGCACCAAATTTGTATGGGGGAAAAAAGTCTGAAGAACTTTCATATACCTTCACTCAAAAATCTAAATATTTTGCTAAAAATACAAAAAAAGGACTGCAGAATAGCGCTGACTTCCAGCTTTCCCTAGATAAGATTTTGAGCTCATAAGCCCTTGTGGGAAACATTTTTTAGTGGGGTTGGGTGCAAACAACAGTCAAATTGCAGTCTCAGAGGTTGCGTTGTAAAAGATGGGGGGCAACCTATTCAAGTATCTTTTCTGGTGCCAAGTATCATTTTCTGGCGCCAAGTATCATTTTCTGCAGCTTCAACCAATCATGCCGGCAAAAAAATGTTCTTCAGAATAACCCACAACCCCCGGTACACTCCCCCGGAATATTAGCACCGGAGTCAAGCCCCTCGGGGCCGCTTTGATCGTGGGTAGCTTTGCGTTTAATAAGCTTCTGGCATCTACCGCAAAGTGCAAGCTGGAGTCCTACCTTGAAGATTAACCTGGGTATCCAGTGCAGCCAACCCTGGGTTGATAGTAGCAACTTCCCCTCCGCAGTCAACGGTTCCTGGAACTCCCTGACAAGACTCTCCACCTGAGGTACTCATTCTTACTTCTAAAGGTAATCGGGTCGATAGAAGGTTGGGGTGTTATCTTGAGATGAAGCTGCGACGGTAACTGGAGATTGCTGGTCGGCCAATCGGAGTTGAGACTCGACGTCCATTTTTTCTCCTGCAAACAGAATCCGCTATGCTGCTTAGTCGTCGGGGCGGGAGGACGAGGTACAAAGGTGCAAAGGTGAGTCGGAATCCGTGGTTGAACGAGGGTGAGTCGGGATCCGTGATCCGATCGAACGAGGGTGCTACCATCCGTGCGAGATTCGTATGTAACAACCGAACTTCAAAGAGCTCAAGGACTTGATTGACGCACACCTAGAAGTATGTCGATATCTTGGGCCTTGGGTAATAGGGTCATAGGAGGAGGAGTGCTGTTTGCCTCGCAGGCATACACCAGCAAGCCCGCCTTTGCACCCTCCGGGGTTGTGTGGCCGTGAAGCATATACTTCACTTAAGGATGAGCTCTCTTTCTGGATCCAGGCCGTTCCTCCTTCCTTCCTTACGGAAGTCTTGGTTTTGGGTGGGTTGGAATATAACCACCAACACAGCCGTTGGGTCTGGAGTTAAAGAGGAATTCCACACCTAAAACTAAACCCTCTTTATATTCTAAACTCCTGTGCTTAATATATGCGTCTTTAGTGTAGATTTAGAAGTATCCTCATTCTGTTATAAAATAAATTCATGAACTATACCGTGTACGAAAAGCCCACAGGCCGGGGGGTGCCAGGGCCCAGCGATTATAACTTTGATAGAGATCACTGGATTCAAGAAATGTGCAGGTATAGTGGAAGTAGATAATTTACATGTATCTACAATCCTCCTACACAATTGCGCATATATTATATCTGAAAGCTACGTGCTAGTTGCGTTGTTGGTTTGGTGTTGGGTAGGATCTAGGTGTGTATTTTGTGAGGGAGGCCTTGATGGATGTAATCCTATGCTAATTTTTCCAACGCCGGTAGGTTATTTTACCACCGGCAGTATAAGCGCTGAATTTCGGCCTCCGTGCCGACTTTGAAGTTGAATTAAGTTCAGTCTCTGTGCCGCGATATAACACATCATTCATTAATGCCAATATCTCTTAAAGTCTCCCACCGGTGGGGAATATTGCCACCAGTGGCAGGCTATCCCACCCACCAGTTGTAGGTATTTCACCGGCGGACAATGCGCGTATATACTAGCATTATATAGCCTCTTTTGGCCCAAGGTCTGTGCTTTTATCCCTGTTATAAATGTTGGTATTCCTTTCACCAGCGTTGGTGGAATCACCTTTGACACTTACACATCTTTACAGCTCTATAGTATTTCATGATATAGAAAACAAAACAGCATTGTCTTAGCTGTCATATTTTTTTCCTGATATATCCGGAGGGGTAGATATCGATTGAAGGTAGAAATGTGATTATCGATTCAGTCCACGACTATGATAACCGCTCTCTGGCCGTTGATACTCTAGTTGATGGATATCTATATTTTCTTAGATCACTGGGAAAAAAGGCACTGAACGTTTCACTCAGACGTGAACCCCACCACCCCTTAGTCAAACCGCTTCCGCTGCGTCTACGGATTCATTTGGTGATGATCTTTCTCAGGGAGCAGTGCCACCACAGGTTGAGGCGCTTGGTGTAGTCTCTTTTCCCCTACGGAATCCATCAGTGTTAGTTTTCTCTCTAGCGCGTAGTGCGTATATGTATAGGTGGAGGAATCAGAGCCTTCCTTGATATTATCTGTACACTCCATTAGCTGCTGATGGAGACGGTAGCCACTGTGGGGGTGGGGTATTTATCTAGTACATAGATCTAGATGGTAGTTCAGAAGAGTCGACGCGCTGGCAGCAGCGATGGGGACCATATGTAGGTCCGCTCAGCATACCCTTGACACGAGTATTGAAAGTTAAAGGATTAAGGCCGGGAATAGATCAATATTCCCCCACGCAGATGCATTTTCCTATGCATATGTAATAATATAACAGTGCACTATGATTTACCTCGGTCCTGGGCATGAATACTATCAAGAAGCGAATGAGGTATTGAGGTGCTTAGAGGTAAATCAGTGTTTACCGCCGTAATATTATGTTCTCGCCTTCTCCCAGGTTCGGGAATATATTAACCATTGAACGTCTAGAGTCATGCTAGTTACAGTACCATTCTAGTTTTCAAACCTTTATGAAGATCCTGTGCAATGTTAGTTGTGCTTATGTGTGGTTGGGGGTCTGTGTAATAAACCAAGTTCTTCGGCCGGGTAAAACAGCGGGGTCATTCACCCCAACTTCATCTCAACTGATCCCTCGCACTTCAACAAAGAAAAAAAAAGATCGTAAAAGAGAGATATGTTATTTTTTTTAGCTGACTTCTAAAGAACAGGTACATGCTTGTGGAATATAGCCCAAGCGAGGTTTCAACATTTACAACCATTGGGACTGTTCAACACCTGATAGGGCACTGCTGAGGCCTAAATTCCAGCTGCTATATAGCAAACGTCAGCCATCAGATATTCAGATATTGGTATGTTTCAAAATGAGACAACAGAGTAACCTACTACACTAATATGTTTCTCTAGACAGAAGAGTCTTGCTTCTCCCCCCTGGAGGCGAGCGGGCTTGGGCTTGAAGAACCGTTTACGGTAAGGCCATCCGTCCCTCCCAGACCATCCTCCCCACAACCAGTCCCACCGTCCTGATTGTCACTTCCCCCCTGCGGGGTGCTAGCGTCACCGCCTTGAAGGATATTGCGACTCATTTCGCTGGGAAGCTCCCCAGTGTTTTCTGTTTCGACGCGCCTGGGTTGGCTACCGCTAGCATCCAATGCCTGGTCGCACCCAATAGCACCAGTCTCCTCCTCCTCACGCTTGCGCTTCAATGATTTTTCACCCGCGATTCGTCCATATCGGAGCCCCTCCCTCTTATCACCATGGAGAATCCTCTGACGGTCATTCGCGGTCAATTTTCTACCAAATAGAGGGCCATATCTGTTATCGGAGCCATCCGGATTCCGCCAAGTTGCAGTTATGTCGCCGTTGACCTCGTGTCGGTTGACATGGTGTTTCAGATCGCAAAGCCTATTGTGAAAGCGCTCACAGATCAAGCAAATGTGATAGGCATAGTTTTTTTTTTGGAGAATATCTGCGAGAAGCTCTCTGTCCTGAGCATTCGGTAGCGGAGTATTTACATGTATGGTGTAATGTCTTTTGAGACTAGATTCTCTCGTGAGCTTCTGAGGGCAGAACTGGCACTTCCCCACGACTCTGAATGCGTGGTTTTCGTGCATCGGGATTTCGGTGGAACGATTGTCCGGGATAGCGATGCCGCCAATGGTGCCTGCAAGGATTCTTTAGCATTTTTCCACTTCGAATAGTACAGAACAGAGTTTGAATTACGCTGTGGCCTGTTTATGGCAACCCAGGAGGTTACGGGGGGTGGTTCGCTTCCATCGCGTTCCCTGACAACTGTAGGGGTAGTTTCACCAGCTTCCATCCTGCTATTACTTGGCCGGTTCTTGCCTATGTGTGGTTGGGTTATGGTATGTGGGGGAGGATGGTGGGGGGATATGGATGCCGTGATATCTCCTCGACCTATAGTGGACCCTCGACAGGATAATTAGTGGTGGGGGTTTGGTGACTGTCAAGCTTGGCCACTCCATCAAATTTTCAGTCCGCTTAGTCGTTGGCGCTGAGTCGTTGTGTGGACCTCAAAGAGCAGGCTATGCGTCTCATCTTTGGTATAACAACCGGGGTTCGAATAATATTGCGTCCCCAGACCAAGAGCCTAAAGCAAATCTACTACTATGAGGCTGGTTTAACCTTTCAGCTGGATGTCATACTTTTCACTTTATTTATTCCCATAGTGGATCGATTTGGAGCAACCCCCGATAGGCCATGAATATCAACTA
The DNA here is from genome assembly GCA_024713795.1 of Morchella sp. 2015-shanyang. Lineage (NCBI taxonomy): Eukaryota > Fungi > Ascomycota > Pezizomycetes > Pezizales > Morchellaceae > Morchella > Morchella sp. 2015-shanyang. The sequence goes on from JAMGZB010000007.1 coordinate 182,603, forward strand.
CAAAGAGGGAAACGGGTGGACAACAAACAGGTCAAAATCATAGAGGTGGGCATAAAATAAACGGATTATCAGCGGAAAGTCTAGTAGGACAGCTATAATAAAAGAAGTCAACGAATATAACCCCCTCATGAACGGAATTGGAGGGATTGGGAGCTCCCACGTTGTTATCGTTATTCAAAAAAAAAAAAGAAGAAGAGGGAAAGAGAAAAGGGAAAAGGGAAATGGGGAACGGGGGGGCAAAAATAAATAAAGAGCTTAGAGTTTCCTAGTTTAGATATACGGGATACTATTTAAGGTTTTTATTACGATGTAGAACTAGTTTGTGATAATTATAAAATATTTGCGAGGCAGATGATTATACTTATAAGGACTAGCTTCTCTCAGTAAGACTTGTTAAATTGCTACCTAGCGTGTGTGTATCTGATAATATTTAAAGTGGCTCATTCCCGACTATTCACACACATGATGCTGATGAAAGAACCCACAACGATAAGAGCACTATAATACATCTTAACAGGAGCTAATTTCAATCAAAAGATGCACCCCAAGGTTCTCCACTGCAAACATGGAGAGTCCACCGCGACCCACTTCATCCCACGACTACTAGTGAACACGACTAAGTGTAACCTGTCAGGAGGTTGGCAACAGAAGTGAGAGGACATAGCTGATTTTAAAGAATAGCTGAAAGTAAGGATGAGGGAGAAGTTGGGATGCTGTACTTCCTTCACTTCGAAACTGCCCGTCCCTTCCCCTTCAAGTCTTTTGTGGGTTCCTTTCTCCGCACGGGAAGAGGTACAGCGCCACCGGTTTCTGTTATCTGCTGGGGCCAATTGATCATATCTGCTACCTCGTGGTGGACACCTTCGTCTCCGCTAGCCTCCCTCGGTTGGGACATGTTCGATGCACTGCTAGGTTCTGCGGGAGAGTTATCGACCTCGCCTCCCCGGTCTCCGGGAACAGGAGCTTGTTTTCCGATGTCGTCTTCTCCACGTTTGCGCTTGTTTCTATTTTCCTTCGACGGTCCAGTGGCGTGTGTTTGGGTATGGCGATTACGCAAGTAGTTACTTGTGAACGTCTCTCCGCATACCGTACAGGGAAAAGCGGGATCCTCTTTGCGCGGAATTTCGAGTGAGTACTGCCTATGTGCCGCATAATGGGTCCTTCTGAGTTTGCGAGTGGTGAGTTTTGCCCCACAAACTCGGCAATCATAGCCAGCCCTTTCGGTGTTTGATCCCTCCCCGGTGGGAATTTCAGTGAACCCTTCCCTAGCGTTAAAGTCCTCGTCATCTTGAGGATCCGGAACCATGTCTGCTAGGCTCCAGGCTCCTGCCTCCCCTGCGACAAATCTTCCTTGCTTATGCAGCTTTTGGTGCTGGGCAGCAGTGTGCGGGCTAGTCAGAGTAACGGCGCACTTTACGCACCTATGAACTTTGTAGCCCTCAAGGTGAGTCTGTTGGTGTTGGCGGAAGAGCTTGGCCCTGTCAACGACAAACGGACACTGGTCGCATCTTTGCAGCGGCCGGCCAGAGTAGTGTGCCTCTGCTGCAGCTGCTAATTCTGGGGTAAGTTCCTCTGGGTGACAGAGGTGCATAGCTATATGACTTTTTAGGCTTCCGGGATTCGTGACGACGGCTGGACAGATGGGGCAGTGACAGTTTGTTAGAGGTCTGCTTCCAGCCCCTGTCTTGTCCGCCTGAATCCTCATGTGACTCCTGTAATGTTTATTGAGCCCGATAATAGTTGGGAAGGTAAGGCCACAGTCGGCGCAGACAAAACCAGCAGAGGTCACTGTTCGCAGTGTCTTTGGTTTTCCGAACGAAGGCCGTTTAACGCCAACGAGCTTTCGCTGCTGACGGGGGACCTCGTCTTCGTTTTTGGCCTTCTTGTGCGACCCTTGCGTGCTCGATTCGCCGGCATCACTGCGACCTGGTTGGAAGGGTTGAGAAAGCTCTTGATTGATCTGGGCGTAGCCGTTGTCTGGATTGTACTGTATGGGGCTGGGCTCCTGGTTTTCGGGCTCCGGCGCGAGATCTTCATGGTCGCCAAAGACGTTGAACGGTGCCATTGTTACATTGACACCATATTGGGGCGGGGTTCCCCATCGCACCATTATTGGAGTAGCGGACTCGAAATAGTGGGGGGGCGCATAAAGAGGGAGAGGGCTCATGGTGTAGGATACACCATTGAAGAGAGGACTAGAGGGGGGAGTCCCATAGCTCTGGTCCGGGCCTTGCTGATAACTATGATTTGGATCTCCACTAGTTTGGCTACCCAGTACTGGGAAGGGGTGATCAAACCCCGCCAGGGGCACAGAGCTGGGGTGGGACTGATTATAGTTGACTAGTGGCCCTAGTAGATCCCCGAGACCACTAGGTGTACTAAATTGGTGAATGAATTGGGAGCTTGACGATGACGAGTGTTGGTATTCTGGAGCATCCTCGATCCCCGCAGGAAAGCAAACCTCGCCGCCGCGGGGTTCTCTTTGATGTTGTAATTCTGGGTTTACTTGTACCAATTAGTGACTCTAGTTTTAGGGGAGAATGATTGAGGTATTGAAAATTAAAATCAATCAATGTGCGCCCCGGAGCGACAAACCTTGCTCCCCAAGGTTAAAAAACCTAAATCCCCAGTTCTTTGTATCGTTCTCAATTTTGACAGGTGAATCACCTGGTGGCAGCTGATCTGACAGAAAATCCATTTTCAGGTCCCAATACCTCTTTGTTGTGAAGGCGTATTGTTATTTCTTGGCCTAAGGCTTGCGGTGAACGATGTCTGGCGTAGGTATCGAGGGTCTGGTAGTGAGGGGGGGAGGTGAGGTGGTGAACGGGGATTCTTGGCAATGTTGGAAAAGGCAGAGGCGATCCGGCATTCCTTAAACCCAAAGGGGTGAAGAAGCTGATGTTTGGTGCCCAATTTGGACCTGTTGGGGAATAATTAATGGTCTTTTGGAGAGAATCATATACGAAGGAAAAGAGTTGTCAAAAACTATAAGCAATTCAGGGTTAGGGCTAGGGGCTTGCAGATCCCACGCCCTCCCTTCCTGACATCTCCATCTTCACATCTCCATCTTCACACCTCCATCTTCACACCTCCATCTTCACACCTCCATCTCCACACCTCCACCTCCACACCCTCATTTCTAACCCCCCCCCCCCAAGCTCCCTGCCCCTACTAATCATACATGAGCTAATCGGTGAACTAAGCAGTAGATTCAGCGAGTCTAAACAAGCACCGCACCGGGCGTAGAGTCGAGCAGCCAATCCAAGCAGCGAATCAAGCGGCGAACCAAGCAGCGAATCAAGCAGATACGGCAGGCAGGTGAACGCCTACAGCGAAGACTTGTAGTATTTAACCGGGAAGTAAATTAAAGTTTAATCTGTGGAGCTTACCCCTGCAGAATGAGCGTGAATACTGGCCTACCTGCGCATTGGGGTTTTTCAGCGAATAAAAAATTCTTATAAAGCCATTATCATGTATTAAAATCATTTACTAATATAAGGATAAATCGAAATATAGGTCAATAAGAACCACTAAAAAACAATATTAAGAATCAAAAAAAGTCCTATAATAGGCGCATTACTGGCTCAATATATTATTATGTCAACTGGTGCTAAAGAATCTGGGCTGTGCTATTTTACACTAGCGACAATCAAAAAAAGTCCCAATGAGCAGACCTCAAACACAAACCCCAGGATACCCACAATGGGAGTTAAACGTAATCCGTAGTATAGAGTACTGAGGCAGGACCTCAACTCGATATATATCACCTACCTTGCGTGGCCCCTGAAATTAGCTACTGTTCCACACTGCGGTGAGCCCCGCCCAGCTCGGCAAGCTGGAGGCCAACCCCGTAGGTGAGTGGCCCAATTTGAATCATGAATGTGAGAGGTACTAAACCACAAAAATATTTATAAATTACAACTGTTATGCTATTGATTCACTTCAGTCCTATATCAATTTAATCCCCAGGTGAGCCTCCCACAAGAAACCCCCATTTTCCTGCAGAATTCCAATTCGTACATTCACGGCCCTGGTACTTGTTCCCTTATCTCTAAGCCCCCGTGTCAATCCTGGGTCGAGAATAACGCCCCTTGCATTCCTTGGCCTGCACTGTGATGGCACGGTAGTCCCGAGTGATAGTTCATGAAGAACACATCACATATAATTGGTCATGGAATATCACTCGCCGCTTGGCTTCATGTCCTGTTGGAAGAAGTAATCAACTAGTTTGATTGTCGATATCTAAATCTATTGCTAGCTATTTTAGAGAAGTCTAATACTTTATTACTGACAACGAGCTCTCCATATTCGACACCGTGACCTCAGAACCTTGAACGGAGTATATCTAACATTTTTAAAGGCCATTTAAACTTTGGGTCGTATATGGTAAAGTATACCCATGGAAGACAGAAAGATATATATGTTTCTGACATAGTCCTAGGCGTGGTCTTTGATTGGAGGCAGCACCCGTCTCTTGTTCACATTGGTCGATTTTTTGATACCTGTCTCCTTTTGTCTTCACAGCTTTGGAAATCCGAACAGATTTTGTGCGATTTCTCCACCTGTCTATTCCAGTAATTCCAATCAAATTCAAAAACATGTTAATGTCCCGATAGGCCTCGTCTTTTCCGCTTACTCCTAATACAAAAAGCGCTCCTGCTCTAAATCATAATATCTACGCACGGCTTACAACCGTTTCCGCATCTTTTCCACTGCCATGCTAATCTTCCCGCTCAAATAATGGATCCTATGCTTCAAGTGCGGTTTCCTCAGCCTTCCCACTGCCGTCACCTCCTCCTCCCTCTCCTCTTGCACCTCTCTGTGTAATTTCTTCCTGCTACCCCCTTTCCCGAGCATATTTTCCACCTCATCTTCAAACAACAGGTGACTAAATCCTGTCCTCGTCCTCTCAAACCTCACCGGCCCAAAATCCGGATTCGACGGCATTCTCGCCACCCTCCTTACCCTATCCGTCCTCCTCAATCTCGGCGCCTCAATCCCCACCTTGAGTGGTGTGGACTCCCGCGCCTCGCCCGCTTCGGCCGTGGTAGAGTACCGGTCATCCTCCTCATCGGCATAGGGTGTCCGCTCTCTGCCGGCGCCGTCGAAGCCCGCAAATATATCAGGCTGGTTCTCATATGTCGGGGAAAGAATAACGCCGGTGGTCGGCACTAAATGTAGCGACTGTGGGCGCGGTGCTGTCCCGGGGTCATCAGAGGGGCTTGGGTAGGTTGGAGAGTATTCTTGTACTATGGTGCCGAACCGGGTAAGGATATTGCGCATGGGAATAGGGGGATCTTCGAAGCGGGCGAGAGGGTCTTCGTCTTCGACTGTGGGTTTCAGGAAGCTACCTGCGCGCCTTCGTGCTGCGGCATGGGTAGTCGAGGGCGCGTCGGCGAAACGGTCGGCGAGGTCGCCCACGGCGGGGGGGATGAATAGGTTGGCGAAATTCTCGCTGATCCGACCTCCTAGGTAGGGGGGCGGCGAAGAGCCCGGAGTTCCCAGCTCTGAAGCCTCACTGAGTGATACAGTACTCATGATATCCAGCGGCGGTAAATCGAGCGCTGACAGCGGCGAGACAGTTGGGCTCCTGTCTGGTACATTCAGTCCCTCATCGATCGTACAGACCACATACGGTCCCCGATCAGCAAATGCCTTTGTCCTAGCCCTTCTGCCCACTTCCTCCATTTTCAAAATCTGCTCCTCTTCGGTCTCGGTCTCTGTCTTGTCGTCCTCATCCAGCTTGAGCCAGTACGGCCCTGGATCTCCCACGACGTAGGGTCCGCGATTTGCGAACGGTATGTATCGCCCTCTAGCTTGTGTCGGCGCTAAGGGAGAAGGCGGCGGCGGCGGCGTAGGGCGGGGGCGCGGCTGTAGAGTCATGGAGCGGAGCATGCTTGGGATCGGGACACGTGGTTGTGTGGGGTCGGGGTTTGACATGTCGCGGCGCGCAGAGGAGTGGCGGAGGGTTCTGGTACGTCCTGGGGGAGTTGGGGCGGTCCTTCTAGGTGCGGAAAATGTCATGTTTGGGTGTATGATTCTAGTAAAAGAAAGGTTGTTTTGAAATGTTTTGAAATGTAAGGTGAGTTTGATCGTTGTAGAAGTTGGTGGTTATTTCTTTTCTAACCAAAGAAACCGATGGTAACGATGGTTGGAGAGAAGGAGAGGTACCATATATAGGTCATTTTATTTTCGAGAAGGCTCATTGACAATTCACGTTTGATAGTGCTGGGCTTGATTATTGGCGGTTTTCATTTCAGTTGGAAGGCTGGCTCTTGAAACGTTGAAAGTGATGGGTCAAGGATGCTAATTTGGAAATAGACGGTACTAAATTGAGAATGATTATTAATTCTATGATAATTATCCAAGGTGGATGTCGTCCTTATTTTATAGAAACGAAACAAAGGAAAATATCTGTATACGGAAAGAGACGTCCATAAAGAGAAAATAAAAGAGAGCATCATACCGATGAGGAAAGAATGAGACTGAATAACGGAAGATAAAGAAACATAGACTTTGCGCTGATTCGTCAGCTTTTTTTATCTAGAGACATATTCCAGCATATTCCAGCAAAGGATGCCCAGAATCTGAAAGAAAGCCCCTTTGTTTGTCACTAGAAACTCGAATGCAAAAGTCTACCTCTCTCCAGACGCCTCTGCGATAGAGGCAATGATAAACTATGATCATGATTTTAGTGAGCCGATACTCTATTTTCTTTCGAATTCAGCCTGGGATGGGAGTCAATATAAATCTTAACTTTTAAAATGTGGTAGTATAGTAGTATATAAGGTGGCTAATTAACTGTGGTTTTCCCCCGCAAGGATACATGGAGCTATCAGTTAACATTGTTAGTCACAAAATCAACACACTCACACCACTTCAGTGTTTGCAATGGTTGATACCGGTATGAAAACGCCACCGTATTGTACTACCTGTAGCACAATTTAACCCGCTCTTCCAAAACGGCTAAAGCGGTGACAATTTATCTAAATGGTAAGTGGGTTAGGGTTCTTCGCCGTTGTTTTGTTGCTCCGGAGGGCAAAGATTCTGCCGAAAAGAACAATATTCCGTACTATTTAGTTGGTTTGTATCGGTTTAGGGTGCATCATGACCAATCATAACCACCATCGCCTGAAGCTCAAACTGTACTAACTGTCTTGCTCTTATTTAGTTTTGTACTGGTTTGTACCAGTAAACCGACGTCCCATTGCAAACACTGCACCACTTCCACAGCTCAGGAAAATGAGGACAAAATTCCTAAGTACCCACAATTACCCCCTGTGCAGGATTCTTTACCCCTCTGCCGCTCACACGCACCTATCTAATCGTCTATCACATAGTTCTGTAAATCAGGGCAATTTAGTATTCCTAAAACGATAGCTACCTCCACGACATTACGACATGGTCCTATCTATCTACCTAGATGTTCATCCAACCCACTACCAGTACCGCCGTTTCCGAAGATACTGCTCTATTCCCGTGGATATTGCTCTGACGGACAACATTGAACAGTTTCGTTTACCTGATGAGAGTTTTATCAGTATGCGCCCATAATCTTGCAGAAAAATACATACCTAATCTAGGATTCCCATTAGACCCCGGAATCCCTCATCAACTCGTACTCCATTTCAAAGGCCAGGATCTCTCTTAGCTCTTCGTGCTTCTCCCATGGACTCTTTCCTCGAATCTCCATGGGCATCGCCTCAGCCTTCAGGAACCCCTCCCAGGTATTATCCTGCTTGTCTTCCTCTGTTTTCGCCTGTTGCTCCCTCTCCTCCTCCCCCCCCTGCTGCCTTCCCTGCTGAGGATCGGAGTAGAACGCAGCCTCTTGGCCAAAGGTCGCTACTGCGCCCGCCTTTAGCTGGTGAGCCATCGACCACAACGTAGCCGGAATGTCCAAGACGTACTGATCCCCGGGACACTTCTCCTTGTTGCCAGCACCGCTCCCATTGGCCTCCCTATTCTCCTCCTCATGAGTCTGAGTCTCCCCCATAACAGGCTCGGGGCCCCCGAGCCCAGCAACCCCCCATCTGTCCCCCGGGCCCTCCCACGCTTTCTCTTCGGTCCCCTCCATGTCTCTGCAGTACTGGTCCCACTCCTCACCAGCCTTCAGAACATTTAGATGCGTGAGAATACGATCCCGCTCTCTCCTAAGCCCGGCAATCCCACTTTCCACCGCCGCGATACCCGCCAGAATCTCGTAGCCCAGCTCGGCCTCTTCTTCAAATTCCCACAGCGGGACGGAACCTCGGATGCCGAGAAAGTGGGAGAGGGAGCAGCTATTGCCTAGACCGACATCGTGGAGGAGAGAGAAGAGTTGGCGTAAAGTAGATTGGGCGTCGTTCCAGCTCTGTTGGATGCGGAAGTAGGTACGACGGAGATCAAGCTCGGAGGGGGTGCGGTGTGAATCGGAGTCTGGAGGTGGGGGGGAGAGAGGCATGGAGGTAGGTGGTAGAATGATCATTGAGGAATTCGGAGGGGTGCTCGGAGGGGGATCTGGAGGGGAGGCCGGTGGAGAGGGGGTAGGTGAAGTATTTACAGGCATTTTGTCGAGGATTGAGGTCATTGTTGGAAGAATACGAAGAAGATGAGAAATGGATATTGGCTGAAAGGAAATCAAGAACAATGTTCAAAGCCGAGGGAAAATACCACAGAGTAGAATTTTCAGGGTAACCTTTAAATATATATATACGTAGCCAGGGAGTTACGAGGCGGCTGAGACTACGCAGCTCGGATATCAGTCGTAGCTGACTACGTATAGGAAGCGTCACTCTCTGGTTTCTATACCTGAAGAGCTACGCAGTCTAGCCTACGCAAACTACACGAATTCGAATTGTGTCGTCACCATTTGTACGCAGCCTTTGGCGAGGCAGCTACGTAGTATTAACTAGCTCGTGTCATAGCGGTAGAAAGAAGGTTGCTCAGCCAGGAGAGTGAAATTGTTGCAAACAGGGAAAAGCGGCAGGGGGTAAGTGGGATCCAAAACACCACTACATAAGTATAAAGTAACCATCGAAATAGAAAAGGCCAGCCAAGGTGATACATGCTATAGGACAGCCAGGCGCTCTTTCATGCGCCGTATACAAAAGTACCTCTGTACGTATCTCCTTCCGATCGTCTTCAATTACCTGACATTTTGACGACCTGAGTGCTAGTGCCTGGTCACGTGACTCGAGTGATTTCTCATGAGTATTCATCTATGTTGGCAGCTCGCGCGCGATATTTCCTAGGTGGGCTTTCCACATCTTCTTTTCCCAGTATTGGCTTATAATTTCCATCTACAAAGTCCTGAGTCAAAGCTAGAAATCGGCATTCGGAAATCAAGTGTTGCTGGTCAAGGCAATCTCTGGATATATGGTGGAGGTGAGAGCAGCAATCTGGGGCCGATGAGAATCTACCCCAGCATCGATGCTAGGTTGCGCTGATAAAGGTATGATGGAGTGATGGATATAATTAGCTTGTCATTTACAGTTTATATTTTCTCACTACGCTGTTACGCTCAAGCCACATGTATTGATACTAGTATCCCACTCTACAACCGGTTTTGTAAGCAATAGAGCGAGATCAGAAGGAGGAGTATATCTTCCTATTTAACTACCTAAATACAGAAGAAGAGGACAGAAAAAGGCTCGGGGAGTTCAGCACGGAGCTAAACCACCTTACTCTTCCTCGCCTCCTCCGCCCTAACCTTCTTCCCCCCCTTCTTCTTCTTCCCCTTCTTCTTCTTATTCTTCTTACCCATTTTTTCCTTCTCACCTCCCTCCTCCTCCTTTTCCATCATCCCCTCCTTAACCTCCCCTTTGACACCGCCTTTCTCGATAGCTTCGTACCTATCTCCCAACACATACAGCTCGCCCAAGAGCCTGTCGATTGCGTTGATCACGCCTGTAACATTGTCGAGGTTATCCTGGACGTATCTCACGTCCGACACGCCCTCGAGGTACTTCTCGGAATCGCTCATGCCCGCAAAGTCACGCTTGAGCGGGGAGAAGCGTTCGGCAGCGAGGATCCGGGTCTTGGCCTGCTCGAGGAGCTCGAGGTTGGCAACGGTGTTGGTCAGCTCGATGGCGGCGGCGATCGCGTCGGAATGGTGGGCGCTAAGGGAGCGGGGATCTCTGGTGGGGTTGCTATAGGGAATAGGCATTAGTAATGGTGATAGTAGAGGTGAGGAGGAGAGGGCAGGGGGAAAATACGATGTGGTAGCAGAGATCATGGAGGCTGCGCCGGTGTCGGTTTCTGGCTTAGAGTCGGTTGTGTGTTTGGAGCGGACTGGACCGACGCAGGATAATTCGCTGGATGACATAATTGCGATGCAGACGGTGGTGTTCGATGAAGATGTATGTATATGGCGGGTGGTGGTGAGGTGTGATGGAAAAGTACAAAAATGTTTGGTTGCCCCACTTGAGCCATGTAGTCACTATCTCCTACCTACGGCGCTTCTTTTTCTCGGCGTCCGTTATGTTATGAAAGTTTTGGTCGCCCTGAACCTTTATATTTTTATATCATGTGGCGATGGGTCAATGATTTGATTGTTTGGGTGTCACGTGAGCGTAACTAGAGACATTCATCACCATTCCCCAAGTTACATGCTCTCCTACGCAGGCCCCGGGGTGGAAAGCGGCTGCCTACAACCCACGTTTCATCTATTCCCTTACAGTAGACTGATTTTCGGAAATCTCGTAATTCTGTTAATAGCCCGTAGAGGGCGCAATCCCGGTCCCGCACAACCCCACCAACGACCTTTGCAGGATGTTCATCTAATCTACTAATTCTACGTACTGTGTCAATCAAGGGGCCACATACCAGGGGCCCATAGGCTCCATATCCCTTCTACATCCCGGACATTCATGGTTAAAGATGCAATGCTAGGTTCAAGTTCATGGTTGGTGCAATAAATAGGAAAAATCATCCGTAGGTTCAGCTACCCAAGTACCAGACGAAAGAGGAAATTCCTACCAACAAGGAGAGCAGTATTCATGTGACTGGCGTACCTACATGAGAAACACTTTAGACGCTGCAAGGAAAATAAGTTTAAATTCCAAGATTGCACCCAAGGCTCTATAACTCTATATGTAGTAGTAGCTACCTCTACCAGGAGATAACCAGCTACTTATAATATAGTCTTAAATGCGGGGTACGCTAACGCTCTCCCACCGGCAGCCCTCATAGGATTTTCTTATTAATTTTCAACTGGGGCGCATGTTCTGCTCCCCATTCTGCGAGTGGGAAATCTCCAAGAGAGCATAAGTTGATGATCGGTTAGCCTTGTCTGTTATTGTTCTGGAGCAGCATTCATCCTTATGTTTTTATCAAGTATTCGCCCCTCGGTACCCAAAAAACACTTCTCATCGATCTCGGGGGCTTGTTGTAGAATGTGAGGGGGGGGGAAGCCACCGATGGCTAGAATTCTAACGAATCGCTCTTACGTACCCGACCCGGTTTTTTAACCTACCCGGGAGCTAATTTGCGCGGGGAGGCGCCGGCGGTGTATCACTGCTAGTGAGAGCAACCGGTAGTTTCTAGAGACAATTAAGTGGCTTCGTAGAGGCCCTACTGCAGAATTGATTGACAGGCAAGGGAAGTTTATAACTTAGGCGAGAGGTTGATGCTTTACCAAGAGCCAGGACGAGCACCACCAGCCCTAACCCTGACCCTACCCCACCATGCTGTAATATTTTTTTTTTGTTTAATCCACTAGTTGTATGCAGACCCGTGACTATAGCAATATTACATACTTTTTTTTTCTTTGGCATGCTTTTTCTATCCACTGTTACTTTAATAAGTGAAAATCGTAAACAAAGGAAAAACGAAAAACTCCAAGATCTAAGTAAAGTCAAACCAGCAGCTGATTCAAACATATCAGAAACCTTTCTGACTTCCGCCAAGGTTCGCTGCTGGAAACAACTTCCGTGGGTAAGTTCCTACTTGCTACCTGATTTTGGGTGGCCCTCCGCCAGCACTCCCCCCCATCCAACCCCACCATCCCCTTCCAAGTTAATTTCCCTGTTTTCTTCTCCTCCTCCCCGTCTGCATCACCCCCTTCTCCGCGCTGCCTTTCCCAGTCCATATACAGCTCTGGCATCTTCATCTGACTGGGCCCCGATAAGGCCTAGGTTGTTTCTCTCTCCCCCGAATTCTCCTATAGCCTCTAATCTACCGATAGCAGTCACAGGACCCCCACTTCGCACAACAGCACACATCCACAGATGGTCCCTCTTCACCTCCTTTCCTTATCAACCGCTCCACCAATTTTTCTGATAGAGATCTAGAGCGATAGACATATCCCGAAGGCGCATTTCGATACGACTAGATTTCGCGTCTCAGCTTCTGCTACAAGATAAAGTTCCGCGTCGAAAATTAATTTTTTATCCCATAGAGCGCAGGTTTAAGAACACAAACTAATACTTTCTAAGTCAAGGGTGTTAAGCCCTTTCTCAACCCCTTTAACTTACTCTTTGGGAAACTTACAAAAATAAACTCCGCCATTAGAGCCGCTTCAAGCCCGCACACGTCATTCAGCCATTTAATCATACCTAGTGCACCAGACGAGCTCCCACCCGGGATCTATCTACACTTCAACGTCTCCAAAACCCTCCCAAGAGAGGTATATGACAGGACTACTACACGTAGCCTAAGTACGTTGTGCACCGGGGCGGCCAGTGCTCTTCGCCTTCTACCTCTCTGTTTAAAAGTGTTACCCACGGCCCTTTCAGCAGGGCCGGTAATTATGGCAGAAACCTGTCCGGAGCAATAGATTACCACCAGTCTTGACCAAATAACTCAGATTAATCCTCTTATTTGATTATCTCCCTAGATCCGACCAGCTACTCTTAGCAAATAACCCACATAGGGTCCCTTTTTTGGTGTATAGAAGCGATATGCATCTCTGTCTTGTGGGATCAAGGGATGGGCGCGTCCTCGGCCTTTCCCACACCCCGAGCAGATACTCTCTAGTCCACCACTAGTCCATATTCTCCACTCATGCACATATGCAGTCATAAAGACTTTAAGCACACCTCATCGCATATCAAGTTACGCCAGGAAATGTTTGTTTCTGCACATTTTGTAACTTTCAAGTTTTGCAACAACCCCACAAACAAACAACAAACGACGATATCCGGCGCCACCCCTCTCAACCCTTTCAAATAAAGTACGTACGCCAACAGAAGCCTAATCTGTACTTCATAACCGGATTAGTACCAACCTATACAAGCTCCGTATCCCTAACGACAAGTGCAAATTTCAGATTAATTTACACGGGAGTGACGTGTAGCATATACGACTCTAGCAGCGCTCCTCGGTGGACTTGAACTCGTCACCACGGTGGGTACACCTCTTCCCGAAAGATTTTTGTGCGGAGTGGAACCCCTCGGAGGAAGAAGTGGCTCCACGTTCAAGGATAGTGATGTCGATGGGGGCTTCTACGGCAAGGCCGAGGGTGAGAATCAGTACCGAGAGAAGGGAGATGGACTTCACGTTGATATCTTTTTGTTCTCTTGGAAGACTTCGGCAATTCGAATCCTATTGTCTGGGGTGCTTAACCATCGGTATGGGGGAATGGGGTTTATAAGGTGCTCAGGTGACGGATGCTCCTTAGGGCCTGCGGGTCTCCCCTGTGCGAATGACCGTTGAAATCTCTGCTTTGGGCAATGGATGATTTTACTTTATTTCAACTTATGGTTTTATTCCCAATATCATGGATATAATTCAACCGTCATATGGCAATCTTCTAAATCAGTCACCAATTTTAGGTCTTCCTTCGTAGGTTTTACTTCATTCTTATTGCTCCATACTTTCAGGGCCGAGTCCAAGCTTTCACTGAGCGCATCCGTGTCTAGCAGATAACCCTACTTTCAAATGCATTTCCGCAACATATATATAGCCCAAAACGTGTTTTACAATTGGCAATATGATTGCGCCCACACTGTCTTTGGTTCAGGAAATACCTCTGCAGCTTTCCGTAGAACACGAATATGTTACCCACCACTCTCCTTGACTGGGCTCTACAACCTCAACACTGAACAACCGTTCCCGGACTGGTATTATTTGCGAAAGAATGCATGCAATTACCCTTTCCCCACACTCAACTCAGTCTTTCGATGTTCCGTCTCTCTTAATCTCTCTGCACCTAGCTGTGCTGAGCTAAGGGGGGGAGATGCATAAGCTTTCATAAGTATTTATGCAACGTCAGGGAATGATGAAACATAGATTTATGGTGAACATTATCTTTTCTTATTCCGGAGCATATCTTCTCCTTTGTCCCCTCCCCCCGGATCCGCATGACCGAACCGAATTCTGCACCCCCGCGGTTGCCAAGGCTTGAATTCTATAGTCCCGTGGTTCGTTCAAAACATTCAACCTGGTTTAAGGAAAGTTTTATGAGCGGTCCCAATCTAGGGGTTTTATGTCCATTACTCTGGAATCTGAATATGCATAACATTCCTTGGGACGTTATTCCCCATACTTCTGTATTGTTACCCTATCACTATGTCTGTCCCCTTTGCCAACTTGCGTGAACACAAAGACTGCAATAGTGGTCCCGAACTCTGTTTCCAAGAGACAATATAAATGCCTGAAACGTGGGCCATCCCCACTCTCTAAGCTCGGGCGGTGATGGAAAAACCTCTGGTGGTCCAGTAACCATCAAGCTGCTTGTGCTCGACTGGCAGCTCTCTGAACATGATCTGCATCCGATCGCATTTATGTACCCGGCAGCACAACTCGCCAGCGAAGCGGAAAAGCTATGCCATCTACTGCAGACAATCAGAACAGAGGCACCCAGACTCGGCAGACAGCCTCTTCTCCTTTTGTAGTTGCTTTCATTGCCCTTGTCTTCATATAACCTAAAACAGTTTCACGAACAATGGGAAAGGGAAGAAGAAAAGAGAGAGAGGAGGAACAAGAAATGTGGTATGGCTGGGGGGGGGGGTATTGGGGAGAGAGGAGAAATAAAAGAAAGAACGAGAAAGAAACAGAGAAGCAGCAAATTGTTGTTTTTCTTTTAATTTGTTTTGTGCGTTTGACGAGGAAGATTTACCCTGCCTCCGGCCGGTAAAGTGGGAGGAAAGGCTTTGTCGTTGATAATAACATATTGGTGGGACTCTGTGTTGTCGAGCTGCTGACAACCAGATCAACTTCTTGATGGTTGTCTAACGAGTGATATATCATGAACCTTGGCATTAACGCGAGTAATATCTGGAGGTATTTGATTTGTTAACGATCGTAGTGGACCATAATACCACGCCTATCTATGTTGAACTCGCAATGCACATCGTTTAACAAGATAAGCACTCCCTTTAGCATTGATCAAAGTAAGGAACCGATCGGACCCCGCTTCACGCCGGAAGACTACATATTAACTTTGTGAGATGTGATCAACGGGTATATTCAATCATCTGATATCTACGGACCATATATAGGGCCGGTTGTATTGGACCTTTGGTATCTGGGAACCGCGCCGAAGGTTCAAGTACCGATAAGGATAAAGGTCCCCCCCCAAGTATATTAAGTCCCTCTACTCCACCTCACCACCCCGCCCCCAAACCCAGCCCCACCCCGCTTCCTCCCATTCAAGAAGAACTTCCTCCCCCACCCCCCAAAGGATGAGCCCCACAACCTCCACCCCAATCGCCATCGCCGGTCTTGCTGCCGCAAGCGCCGACACCATCAATGGGAAATATACCATCTAAGCAGCAATTCCGGTGCACAAGAGCGCTGTGGTCGCCGTGGGACCCCTGCATGACCGACAAAGCGTGCTGTAAGGGGAGACCTTGCCTGACGCCGACTCCGTGCGGATCGAGCCAGGGTGGAAGGTTCGCTAACAAATGTATATCATCCCCGAACGTATGTCCGAAAGAAAAGACCCATCAGAACGGAGCTGATGTAGTTGTTATCGCAGTCGGAGTAGCGGGGGAGGGGGAGTGGTGGTGACGGCGAGAGGGGCTGGATCTACTATGTTGAAGATGACGGTTCTTCTCCCATAGAGGGGGGTGTGGGGTGCATAATAGTAGACATCACGCAAATTGCTGGCTATCACCGTCGATAGATAGGAAACATACGTTGTCGAGAAAGGGCTAGATAACCATCCTCCTCTGACAGTATCAATGGTTGCTACCCACCACTGTCTCGGTATTTATCGTCATCTCTTATCACTCGGGCATAGATTATCACTCGACATTGGCATCCAGCGCAATGGATTTGCTTCCGTACCAACCATTGTGCCTAGGCCTATTCTCCAGTACATATGTCATACAATGAGGACACAGTATCTTTCATTCACCACTATATAAAACCTCTCTATAGCCATGTAGTCACTCAATCATAATGCATGTATTCAATCCCCCCTGTAACTAGATCACAAAACACGCAGAGGGGGGAATTATGATTTCAGTCCTGCACTTGCATTTCTGCTAACGCTCCTCGAAATATTCAGACACAGTAAGTTAGAAACAACCTCAAACGCCCCTATTTCTTCACCCCACCCCCGCACCGCCCATGTTACTCAATAATGTCAGCCAAACTTCTTCACATTACCCGAACTATCCAGAAAAATCCAAGCATCTACAACAAAAGTTTTGAACACAGATCTCAATGTGTCTAAGGGTTTGAGGTAATAATCTATTTCCTTTATTTCAGACGATGAGAATGCCAAACCACATTAGTCGGCATACTAGATACAAAACCGCAGTTTCAAAAAATATATGACGTCGACGAACGTAGGGTACATGGTCAAAGGGAGATCGAGGCAGTGATGGAGAGCCTGTTGGGAGGAAGTTTGGGAGAATTAACTACAGCAGTATTCATACCCTATCGCTCAGGGTTAGGGTTGGATCAGAGCCGCTAGCCCTCCAACCGCCGGTGGCTCGTTTTTTTTTTTTTTATCGCCTCATTAATTGTATCCAGCCCTTAGGCTATGACAATATCGCACCACCCCCAGAACTACCCTCTCTTCCACTTTCAACAAAAGAAAACATAAAAGCATAGAAAGAAAACACAGAACAGTCGCACATTACCAATTTAGTCTCCCGCTTTTCCTCACTCCCTCTCTAGGCTCCCAATCCTTGATTTAACTCCCTTTCCTGTCGTTTAGCATACAGATAGAGGCACCAATAATGGAGATGACCTACATGATTATTATGCTCCGATTTCTCGGTCCCCCCCTTCCAATCTCAGTCTTTCGAAGAGGTTCCAAGCCGGGGCGCCGGCATATCGGCCGTTCGAATGTTTATAATATAATCCGCTGTTTTCTCGGCTGGGAATCCCCCTCATTGTTTCTATTTTCTAGTTTTTACAAGCGTCGTGGTGCGGCCTTCCCCCGATTCAGTTAGCAATAAAGGTTTTACAATATAACCTCACTCTTCACTAGGGAAACTGAGATATGTGCTGCGGAGTCAGGTTAGGAACGGGCGGAGACCAATAACCTTCCACCCCACCAGAGAAACCTGCCTAGCTCTCTTCTAATATCAGAACTTTGAATATATCTCCTGTCCAATATATATTAATCTCAGCCCTTCCGCAGTACCTTTCTACGCTACCAGCCGATCACCGGCCTATTATTGTCCGTAAAAGCAAGTTATTTGCCACTGGCCCCCCGGATATAATCGATCGAGCTACATGTGAAGAAATGACTAAGGCAATCAGATACCATAAACATTCCCAACAACGCTGAGGTGGCTGCGGTGGATGTATTTTCTCCCCCGCGCCCAAACCATGTTCGCCTTGCATCCATGTATGCCTTCCAGATTCAATTTTTGTGGCCCACTGGTAGCAATGAAATCCATGGGCGCTGAAGAAAAATGAGGGATATCTACATTTACGTATACGTATACATGAGGAGTGAAACACTATCCATGAACCCAGAAACCGACAATGATGTTTTATGACCTACTAGATTCTGGCGGAAGGAAGCATCGTCTGGGTCATTATAGATGATATCCCGGCCCTTTTTGCCCAATATTTCTTTAGGTCTTTTTTCCCCTGGAGGCCCTCTGGGCTCCTCTGACAGAGACTTGAGTGGAAAGGGACGTTTAGGAGAAGCCGATCTTCCTTTGAGCTACCTTAATGTAGTTAGTATCCTGTCCATGACTGTTGAGATATTTGGGGGTTCTACCGTTAATGCGGGAACGTTGTCCGTCTCTCCACCTTGAGAATGTGCGTCCATGTTTTACGCAATCTGAATGTGTGCATCCATGTTCTACGCAATCAGTGCGCACCTGTGAGTATGGCTACGTATTTCCCTGAATTCCGCCGCCAGCCCGTTGAGCTGACTACATCACACTCTGTTTTAATTGTCTGCGTCTTTTCCGAGCTGCGCTACCTCATACGTAGTCTACGTATGCCGCTTCTTCTTGATTCGTGGGTCTTAGCCCGGTTACGTTATTGTCTACGCTATGGTCTACGCTTCTCTCTACGCAGTTAACTACGCGGTGTAGAGCTATGAGGCTTCTACGCAGTCATATCTACGAGTCAACTACGCAGCCACCACCGGTTACGTAGTCTAGTCTGTGGTTACGTAGTCATTAATCTCTAAAGGTACTTTTCCTTTGGTTCTCCACTTGCGTTTTATACTTTAGACAACAAATGATTTACTCCCCGTCCAGAAACCCCCGGATGTCGTTCCATTCTAGCAACAGAAAACGCAAGCCCCCCAACCTGGTATATATCCATTCTTTGAAAAATGATTTGGCTCCAGCTCGGGTTTTTGGGCTGACATCATCAAGGAACAGTACATAGTAGATACCACCTCATCTACAACATATACCGGATGAACTTATTTCAGACCGCAGCCAAACAACCCCAATTGATTATGGCGACAGTATCTACAGATATGCAAGATCCTAGGAACTACCCGTCTGGATGTCATCTTTGCAAGTTGCAATCTTGCGATATTCAGTCTTGCGGGACTGATTTTATAGAGTCTGCCAAATTTTTTGGAGAGACGGGAGTGCAAGCGAAAGTGGCAAGGGCCCCAAGCCGAGAAGAGTAGGGCTGGAATATTGATAAGGGTACAGAGGGGGGTTGCGACCCGGAGGAGGACAATTTTGAATTTACAGACAGAATAGGAAGATGGTATTCTCAAACTCTCACGCTACAGAGCGGACTTTAATCGGCCAGTGAGTTAATATTTCAATTCTAAAGGGCCGACAAATTTATATACACCGACGCCATCTACACAGAAAGCTGCAGAAAAAGGAGGGCAAATTATATATTCTCCAAAGAGGAAAAAACAAGGCGACGGCCCCAAAATTGTGACTCCAGCCTCGTCACATGCCGACCTAGGCCCCCGTACCCCCCCCACCGTCCATCGGAAAGATCATATAGGCCATGACACTCGCGAAATACGTATCCTCGTTGAGCCTCCCCCCCCCTGGCGGGACCTGGGTCCCTGGGACACCCAAGATTTCCTCTCTCCACTCCGGCCAGACACGGCGCCGAAGAAGCATGAACCTTGCAACGGTAAGATTGAGTGAATCCTCCATGCCAATGAGGCCACGGTGAATCATTTCCTTTTCGGCTCTGAGGAAGAGGTCCTTGTAGAGCATCCAGGCCTTGAGCATAGGTTCGAAAACGGGGTTGGTGGCGTAGGGTGGGCGTTTGATGATGTAGTCGAGGCAGAAGAGGGCATCATGGAGGTGGTCAAGGTTGCGGGTGCGCTCGTGGGCAGTATGCGCGGCGTGCAGGTTTGTAAGGAGGTGGGCGTGGTTTGGGTGTAGGCCGGGAGAGGGAAAGGCGGTGAGGAGGGGGAGTCTATTTGCGCCGCTGATTGGGGTGCTAGAGGCCGCGGTGGTACCAGGGGAGATTGAAACGCCGGGACTAGAGGATGCAGCTGAAGAGCTGGAGGGGCCGGCGGTGGGCGGAGTCGTCATGAGGACTTGCAAGTGTCAGATGGAAGGCCCAGTGGCTGGGGCGGGGTTCGTATGCAACTTACAGCTGTGCTTTCTCTTCTTCCTTTGTCAATGGTGATGGCCGAGGGTTGAGACACGTACTCTTTGAGGTCAGGTAGAAGGGTCGAGCCGGCGGTCCAGAGTGTACAAGTGGGAGGGGGCTACTGGGAGCCGGCGCAGCATCACTCCTCGAGACGACTGGATTGGTCCTTCCGGCTACCATACAATTTGCGCCTAGAATGCTAGTAGGGGTGCGGGGGGGCAACACCCCGCCTACAAATATCTTACCTCTAAATCGCCATCATTTACATAGTTCATGCGCACAGTATGTCAGTGGATATGCTTTTGAAATTGCGCGTTTGGGGGGCCGGTGAAGCATCGAGATATTAAAACCTCTTATTGTGCCTAAAATAATGCATGGATAATGTTGAAGCACAAAAGGCGTGGGGGATTTCAGGTTTAGGATTTTTGAGGATCTAAAAGAGGAAATGCAGAAGGAACTATCCGGGGTATCATAGGAGGTACAGAGAAGTTTAAGATTGACTAGCGACACCTTCTTTTCATATTCTGTTTGGGGGGGGGGGGACATACCTACTTGCCTCGTTAATGAGGCTCGAGATAGTGAAGTTCCAGGGTTAGGGTTCACTCCGCTATATTTTATCAATTTACAGAGCTGTTGTTCTAATACAACCTTTGGGTATAGGTATCAAAAAAACTAGACTGGCACCCTTCGGTAATGGTAAAAGATAAATGGTACTAATTAACCCCAAATTAGGTGACCTTGACAGCAAGAATTACTTTCCCCCACTAGCTACTTGACTATTTGAGTCCTTATCGGCTCCCGGATCTATTATATTCCTCATGGCGCACAAGACCATATATGGACGCCCTAGATACAAGCACTCCCCGCCCAGTCGATTCCCCCAAACAAAGAACTAACATATCCCAGGAATATCGCGCCAACAAAAAAAAAAGAAATATAGCGAACAATGCAAGATACACATATGAAAGCCCGTGTAAAAAACGCAACCCATCAGTGTCTCTGTGACGCAGTAAATTGACATGCGTACCTGCAACCTCTAACTATGACAGAGGCCAGGAACTAATCGTCCTAAGACTCCATTCCCGAAGAGTCAGAAGCTGGAGCTTGGACATTCTCTTCCTCCCGTCTTCTCCTAATATCGGACCTGACTGCCTCCTGAACTATATCTGAAATTGTCTGGGCAATCTTCCCAAACCCAGGCAACCATTCACCGTCCACGAGCAGCCTGGCGAGCGCGAAAAAGCGGTTCTCCGCAAAAATAAAGTCCTCATCTACTTCCCCTTCGTTGAGCTCCTCCCACTCAGTGTTGAGGTATTCGTCAACGATGATGGCCCAGTTTGTATGCAGCTCGATATTCGAGGTTGTACGGGGGTAATCCATTTTGATACGAAGATCCATTAGGCTGAGGAGGAGGTGGACCCGGTTGTAGTTGGGAATGCCGGTGCGGTGTTGGAGGAGTGTATGGGTGAGGATTTGGAGGAGCGGTTGGTGATGTTCGTCGAGGGGCAGATGGTGCGTAGTACGGAACGAAGGCATTCTGCTGTGTGGCACTGTTAGAGATTTCTGAGAAACATGGATTGACGGTATCTTACGAGTAATTAGGTTGACTGGAGGCGAGGAACGTTGGAAGTGATGACCCTTGTGGATTTAACAGAGCTTTTGCCACAACTTATAGCTGCGGCAGTGCTCCAACGCGCACAGGATTGATGACCTTTATAAGAACGAGCTTTCTCCCTTTACCCTCCGATCCCAAGGATGATGAGATATATGTTTAAGGTATCCTTGCTGAAATGATAATTTGTAGCAGATGTTTGAAAACGACCAACCTATAAGCAAGGAGTAGTCGATGGAAATGAGGATTGATGATAGGATTGAGATGAATGAGGTTCAGGATATGATGGAGATTAGGAAAAAAAGAATATTGAGTAGCTGAGTGCAGACAGAATTGCGGATCCAAGTTCGAACGGAGGAACGGACAGAGATGTAGATGGCGATTATAATGGAGATGGAAATTTGGAAGATGGAGAAAAAGAGGAAAGAAGGCAGGAACAGAGGTAAAACTTTTTACATATACTTTTCTTTCTTAGCGCAGTATTTGACTGTCCCTCTGACGTACCCCTCATTTAGCCCTAGGAAGGTTATTTGGACACGGGTACCTGTACCTCTTTCTTTACCTTCGGGTATTGGAGAAAGTGAGGACTCAAATACATGTATCCACTGTTGCGATAGGGACACACAGTTTCTGGCTTGTCAGATGAAGTTCGGGGGCGCACGTCTGCCTTGATTTCAACCCCACTTTGATTTCACCCTCGGGGGTTCGACCTTTAGCGAATTCCAGCATATCTTTCTCAGAAAATTACCGACACGCACATGCACCCAACAGGGCAAGAATCCTTCAACTCACGAGTCCAAATTAGAAATAAATATATATTTCAGCTTACAACTTCATCAAGAAACTTGATGTGATATATGTGCCCCCCCGGCGAAAAAAAGATCAAGTATACCCCAACGGATCTTAGCAACAACCACACCCGGAAAT
This sequence comes from Morchella sp. 2015-shanyang, assembly GCA_024713795.1. NCBI lineage: Eukaryota > Fungi > Ascomycota > Pezizomycetes > Pezizales > Morchellaceae > Morchella > Morchella sp. 2015-shanyang. The sequence goes on from JAMGZB010000007.1 coordinate 205,068, forward strand.
GCTTTTATAACTAACACCGAGAACCGTCTATAGCTATCGCTGTTTGTGGATGCGAGTTCTTTTATGGTACCGCGGTATCCGGGCAGGCAGCCTCGGTATTGCAGCACAATGTTTTGGATCATTGAGATTTATTGCTTATGCATGCAAGTATGTCATCTGTGTACTTATTCGAGACCTTCGACATCAATATTGAGGTCACTAACTAATCACGGTGGATATAACTTCAGTACGGTACTGTAGTGCTGCCACAGCGAGAGGTCTTCGGTCGTTTGAATCGGTCTGTGTACTTTGAGGTGCGGGGGGAAATCCTATATCAACCTGCCTTTAGCTCCTGCTCTTGCCTACGAGAGGAAATCAGGTGGAATTATTTTCATCTCAGTATGTTATCGTACGAAGTCAGGGGTAGAGTGGAGTTGTCACTCTGTAGACGTATCAGATGGATCTTATCGTTACCTCAAACGAAATCTTATCGCCTGTCCCCCACGCCGAGGAACGGGTACGAAAAAACTTTCACAACCGATAAAAAAAAAAAAAAGGAGAGACCCCAGTGCTCATCTCCATTCCCGTCTTCTAATCGTCGTTAATCTCGTTAGATGTGCCCAAGACATTAAGCGACCTTCAGTGATCGATGTAATATGATCTATGGAAGCTGTCAAAGTCAGGTTTCTTCTCGATCATGATGTCTCGCCCCTTAATCTAGAAGGGGGAGGAAAAGTTCTGGAGAAAACAGCCTCTATAAGCCACAGTTGCGCACGTTCTACGCAAAAATGAACATGGCGATCGTGACACAGTGACACAGGAAATGAAATTGACAGCTATGGCGCGAGTGCTCGGAAGATATAACGGCGAACTACGGACGGAGATTCCCCGAAAACTATCCCCTTCATCTCGGCCTTACGTTTCGGCAAGAAACAAAAAATCAGCTCTCGGACCTTACCCGCCGTTGAATCTACATGTATGTAGCTAGCTGCGAGCCGACCGATAGACATTAATTCCCGGTACACTCAGATGCTCAGGAATTAAGGTCTCGCTCGATGTATGCATGATCACGTCCACTCTACTTAAACAGCTCCTGCATCGGTGATTGCGGGGCTGCAGAACACAACGTCTCAGGGGTAAAATCCCGCTCGATCCTGTTGTTGTGTGATGGCGGGATCATCGGCAGAAGTAACGGGACTTCTTCCCAGTTTCTTTTTTGCTTTTTCAATAGGCAAGGCTGAAACCTTGGATGTGTCAGCATGCATTCTTCAGCACCAAATCAAATTTTGTTTCTCAAGATTTATCTTATCTTCAGCCGCAAGACAATACCTTATCGGGTGATTGTTACCGGGTCGACATAGAACTCTTCACCGACGAAGTGCAGTTTTTAATTAAAACACGAGGAACTTTTGTGTTTCCGAGGGGGATGTTGGTGATTGATGCTGTTTGTTGGTATTTAAGGTTGTGATGAACGATCTAGATATGGGATGCCGAGTGTCTAGAACGTCCAAGTGACAGGCATCCCAGGATATGCATGTTTCGTCACAATTTATATCACACTTCTCGGCCTTGCTACCCCACAAAAGCGATTCCAAACATTTTGCTCAACGGTTGGAGTATCACGAGTTAGGAATCTAGACGGTAGTAAATGTCTTTATGTGGATAGTACTCGAGAGCGATGAGACATCAACAAAGCGTAGATCATCTAGGATTATGGGAAGAGTGGGAATAGTGGGGGGGAAGAACAATTAAATTGTTTAGATCCAATCAATTCGAATCATCAAGGATGGCGAGAAATGAGTAAGAATACTAAAATTTTAATACTACTTTTTACAATTGGAGAATAAGAAAAATGTAATTTCACATGGCTTTGTACCTATTTTCTTCCGATTGGCCATCATCATATCATTATCCTATCCTCAGCAGCACTGATCCAATATAAGATCGCCGCGTTATGCTTATCGTTATCGTACTATGTATATGTACCCACATTACCTCAGTTTGCACCCCTGAAGATCCTCCCCCTCCAACCGTTCATCCGATCATTTCCACCAGGCACAGACAACAACCGCCATTCTATCGCCTACCGCGCCACCAACACCCACCCACCCCATCGATCCCCCCCCCCATACAACTTGATTCAACCCGCGTCCCACCACACAAACGCACGAGCCCCAACACCAAACCAATACCGACAGACCCCTTTGAATTTTCTACCCACCACCATAATCGCCACCCCTTTCACCATGTAAGCAGAAAAACTGTACAGCCCTGTCCCTCCCCTCCCATTTAAAGGGCACTCCCTCCCCCATCCGAAAAATCCTAATTCGCACATTCATAAACTAGCTCAACATTACACTTACACTACAAGCAACCACAGACACACACCCCAAACGTAACGTGGCCATGTCTACATCAACCTACAAGACCCCCGAGGAGCTCGCCCTCTCACGCACGACCACACGCCTTGAGATCCCCGGATGGGCCGACTGCAAGTACTCAAACCGCGTATGTTGAACATTTTGTTGCGTGACAGGGGTATCCCTGACTGACGTGAATGGCTGCAGAATATCCAAGCTTGTCTGGTACATGCATTCCCGTTCTTAGCACCGGGAACGACAGAGCTCGCAAACTCGACGGGGAAATGTCTCCACTGCTGGTTCCTTCTTACATCAATGGAATATGCTGTGCTTAGCATGATCTTTGTTTGTGAGTATCTTCTTCTCCTATGATCTTGTCATGGTTGCATTGATGGAATGTGTGACGCTGACATGTAGGGTGGATCAACCAGTCAAATCCATTGGTGTTGCAGTCAGCTTCGTCAAATACCTCCTCGAGTTGGTCTTTACGTGCAAGTAAAATACCATGAGGAAGGAAACTTGAATGCATTATAGAAACATACGCACGGCCGTGCAATGGGAGGCGCTTTGTTCTCAGTTCTTTCTTTGGTTGGGTAGGGTGGGTAATGTGTAATTGTATTGCCAGCTGTCACTCGTTTCGGTTTGTATTTCTTTTGTTTGACGAATTTATGAATAAATGACGATTTCAAATCTATCCTACTAATTATTACGACATGTGACTCTGGATCAAATATCTCCTTTCTGTTTTTTTTTTTTCTAAATCACCTGTCTAAAAGACCAAAGTTTTCCCCGCTTTCACCCCCGCAGCCTGATCTGCAATATTGAATTTAATGTGGACAAAATGTACTTCTAGCATTGAGATAGGGCATTATCGACGACATTGCGCATGCATGATCAGCGCTCAGCGCAGTGCCCAGCCATAATTTCATTGGTTCATGCAATTCCTCCTTGCATTACATTGCAACCAACTTGACATGTGCGCGTGCTCAAAAAAAAAAAAAAAGAATCCCACCCTGTGAATCGGACGTAGATCAACGACCGCTATTACTCTCGAAAAATTATCTATGCATATAAGATCAGAATTACTATAAGCGGATCCGACCTACGCCCTTCAACCAATCGTGAAGGAGGTAATCCCTGGCCGGAGATGGGTTTTTGCGGCATACATACATGTAGCTATTCTAGCCGCAGGCGCGCTTCGGCAATTAGTTTTGTTAGATGAGTTACTGACTATTTTTACATCACCTGTGCATGTGATTGGCCGTGACGATCTGCATACGCGGGGCGCGCTCGACCCCCTTCTAAGACACGTCCCTTTTTACGAGAGTTATATAGACGCGTTACTAGTACCTTCAGTTTTGGCAGCGCCCCTTCTTTAGCGTCGGGGGTTATGGGCGTCGAGATTGGGCGATTTCTAGATGGCATGTCGGTGTCGCCAAGGCCTCAGTGGTTGTGCATAGCTGGATCCAACGATGTGGAAAAAGGAAAAAAAATAAAGGAACAGGACAGGGTTCAGCAGATCAGGAGCTTAACTTCGCAAGTTAAGAGTGATATGTGTCTCCACATTGTAGGCCCAGATTCTGGATATCGGGTTATTAGGCGCGCTTCCCGGGATAGGGCAGGTTCTGTATGGTTGCAACTGATTGCTTCGAGAATATAAATGTGGCGTCTATATATAAGCTACAAAAGGAATATGCTACGTCCGTAAGCCAGCTGAGTGGTATAATTCGAGTAGGTGGCGGGGCTGTGAGACTTTTAAAAGCCGGTGATTGCATTACCAGTGGGTCTGGCGATGGATTGAATTCCTTATCTGTGCCACATTATATATTAGACAGTGTGGGAATTTCATGACGTTTATCTCTTCCTCGCTGCATACCGGCTTCAGCAAGGCTATTGTGCGGGATTATTATGGGTGTATCGTGGATGAGAAAAAAGGCGCACCTCAGAGACTTGTGCTCCGTAACACTGCTGCCTGGTGGCTCTCCAGGCCTCGCAGGCCAGCGCAGGTTGGAAGGAGCCTTGGAGTCAGCATCAAGCGGAATGGTTCCAATATATTGGTTGTGTTAGGGATTCTCCGATCATACTTTGCCCCCCAAGTACTCCCTGCGACTAGCCGAGCAGCCGCTCCCTCCAGGTTGATTGAAAATACCCAATTGAGGAAATAGATCACATCTCTAAAACCGGTAGTATTTTAAAACTTAGGCGCCTGGTCTATGTGGACCTTTCCAAGCATGCTAGCCTCGGGGCAGATCGAGTTCTTTTTCCTTCCTAGATGATCTGTCAGCTCAATGCGCTGTGATATATAATAATGATTGTGTCATCGGACATAATTACTACCCAGCCCATCTTCACTCACTAAGCTTCTAGCTTCTGGTGGTCACACAGTAATTGTAAAGTCCTAGCTTTATAATCACCGGAATTGCATAGGTGATGGTGCGGCGTCAATACTTGCGTGAGTGCATTATGGAGCCAATGCTACGGGGTAGGAATTATGAAGCAAGGGTATGAGAAAGATGAAGATTTTGAGGGTGAGTTGTCGGTGCTTCTAGGGGTTGATTGAAATGTCAGGGTCAAGGAAACACTGGGGGGTTAGAAGCTAAGACACTTATCCTTGTACTATAGACCTTCCAACTTTTATAACTCGGGATGTCTCGGAAGTCTTTCAGGCGCTACCATGGCACTTGAATGGCGTGAAGCTGTCCTGATACCCTTCTTCCAGAGCCATTGGATTGCTCTGCGTTGTATCCACACTACCTCAGCCGCATATATACCTGTATCATGATGGCCATTATAGGTTTCGACTAAACCCGGACCAAATATCCACCAGTGAGGACTACATCATCCAGAATGTTAAATATGTTCATCGTAAGACATGCAGGGCGCCTCCGCGGAGAAGTAATTATACGGAGAAGAAGCACCGTTCTTTCTAACAAAAAGCTTGTAGAATACCTATTTTAAAATCGGCCCAGAGGCATCGTGGCTGTCCTTTTATGTAATCTTCTCCCCTCCCTCATGCCTTGACCAGGTCTAGAGGGTGTTAGACTATTATAGTGTTTACATGCTTGGAACTAGCAGCTCTAGGACACGGGGTGAATGAGACTCCTACAGCAAGGCCTAGCTTCTATTCGTCCTCGGGGGCGTTATGGCTACCGCTCGCACCACAACGACACCAGCGCCCAAGCAATCCAGCTACTATTTAACACGTTTCTTGTCGTACGAGACCCCCCAAGACATGACGCCGAGCACAAATCTTCTTTTCCTCGTCAGGAGGGGCCGGGCTAAGTCTGGTGATTCATATTTAGTCCAATAGTAGCAAAAGTAGATTAGTCACTGCCCATCACTCGCAGCGCAAGCACGGCGAAAAGAAATTTTGTCCGATTGCTCCAGCCTGTTGAATGGAGATGGACAGCAACTGTCTGTATTAGGAACCCGGGCCTATCCACCAACATCAAGCTCCCATGGAGAAACTTACAAAGCAACTTGATGGGGTAGAGAATCGGGGTAGAGTCTCGGGGGAGATCACAGAAGTCCAGCCTGACCTCCAGTTACGGCTAATCACTCCTAGATGACCTAAAACGAGCGGTAGTACTTCAACATGACACATCCCACATGCAGGTATATCTACCTTGTCCGACTTACACATGCATGTATGAGGTATAAATCAAACAATTCTCCGACTTACACTTCACTATCTAATACTTGGCTGGCCCTAGTATAGGATCAGCTATAGAACTCTGAGCATATAAAGCTTACTAGGGCTGACTATCCTGAGCGGGGTTGGGATGTTTCTTACAATACGCTATAGCAAAGGTTCAAGGTGAAGGTTGGTAGAGTCATAGACTATCACTCGTAGATAATCGCAGACTCGAAGAGCAGTCGATTCACTGAATATCTTAATAACAAATTTGGAAATAAAATGGGGAGAGTGAAAACAAAAAGGGTAGATGGGGTAGGACAGGGGGGAGGGGAGGAAAAGAGGGTGAGGAGACGAGAGTATAAGAAGCAGATAAGAGCAGTGTAAGGTGATGTAGTCGGTGCAAGATCCTGCGCAGATGCTCCTCAAATAATAACTCATAAGCTTATTCGCATATGATACCTTGATAGCTCACAGTAATGAAATGCGTAACAACCATTACCGGAGGTATTGAGTAGGAAACGCATTCGGAACCATTCCAGCTGGGAGTACCAAAGTCATGAGATATCACTCGACCTGTGAATTTTGCTCGCATGATAATGTTTTTGTTAAATTCGCCAAGTCCAATCTCCTGACAATTAAATACATCGCATAAACCTTAAAGGGCAGCCGGAAATGTGCTATATCAAGCCGATAGCTGTGGGAGGTGAAGCCAGATACCCAGGGCGTTAGATAAAGAAGGGGACGTACGCATGAGCTCTATGAATAGTTATATCTTAAAAGGGCTCCAGGGGCCAGAGACGGTGCAGGAATGCTCACCTCAGTTTGTCTGGCGAACAACCTCATTCGTTTCTATACTAACCCGGAATACATATAGGATGACCTCCGAGAGATAGTTATTTCGTAGTTTCCTCCCCCGCCACCACCTGGTATGATGTGAGCTCCGCATGCTTGTATAGGTCCCCCGCTCCAAATCTTCCTCCTTCTAGGTCTGCGCACCTCAAATTTGGGGAGGGCTGGCTTAGGACTTAAACATATCGGGGTATATAGGGCTAGGCAAGCGGAAGATGGGGACATGCTGAGGGATGTCGTGAGTACTGACTCTAAGCTGATATTAGATGGTAGCCTCTGTGGAGTAGTATAGTGGTAAGGGGTTCAGTTAGGGACCGGGCCCGAGTCTCTAGCATGATAGAGGCGCCAGGTTAAAAAAGATTAGGTAGGCAGGATAGCGAGAATAAGGAGGGATAGGTAACAGCGATATAGTTCCAACAGAGAGGTAAGGCGGTAGGATAGCGGTAGTCTCGGATTGGGAGATAAACACGGCTATTATGTAGTTCAATGTATAGATGGTACTCGAAGTACCGAGTGGTTAAGAGTTTTATCACCCCCCTGGGGTTGGGGGTACCTTGTCCGGAGGGGAAACGACTTTATCTGAGCTGCGCGTGGCCCTAGTTAGGTACTGATCCCTTGCCGCTCACTATCGTCTGTTTATATAGGATATGATCTTCGCTCCATAAAGGCAGAATAAGGAAAGCCTTTTGAATAATGAAAAGAAAAGGAAAAGCCTTCCGGATTGGCTGCAAAGGCGATAAGCAAAAGTCCGGAGCTTGCAATTGGTTGGCCGATGATTACTAGATGGGGAAGGTATATAAAGGTGATTGAGTTAAGGGAAAGAACTTGTTCTTGCTTGGAATTTGGGTCAAGCTAATACGTCACATCAAGTACTTCATCCTGGGATCTAAGGTAAAGGTCGTGTAGGCTCCACGAGCTTCCATTAATAAAATGGGGACTATATGATTTTGACCTATATAGTGATAATATAGGAAACGGGATGCACTAATTCAGTAGAGACACTTCCTCTTGGGTATTTAGACTTGTAATTAGGGATGTATGTGTATTAATTATTCTATGGTTATTATCTAAAGTGTATGTAGTCCCTATTTTATAGAAACGAAAGATAAATCAACAAAAGAAAATTAAATAGACCCTTCCTTACTCGAATGAGGTAATAAAAAAAGCCTTCATCCGTTCCTAGGAAAGGAACGTCTATAAATAGGAATAAAGGAAGGTATCAATCCGATACGGAAGGGGATGTTCTAGAGAAAGAAAAGAACAGAGACTCATTCGTCAGCTCTTATCTGGAGCATATTCCAGCACAGAGCGGATCAGTTAGGCCATAAGGTGCTCATGCACAAACTGATATGCCCATTACCACGGTTATGCCACTCAGCAGTACATATCGTTGGCCCTTAACCAAGCAATGGTTGAAATACCCCCTCCGTCTCCTGAAAACTTCAGGTACTTAATTCTGCTTAGGATCACAAGGAATTGAGCGCCCTCTCTCGACTTCTGTACGATCGGCAAGCACAATTAACCCCACAGCCACCTCCTCGGTCCGCAAGACCTCTCAGGCCACAGGGTAAATCATGAACAACGATCCACGATACATAGGAGTATTTGTGTTTATATCTAAATGTGAGTGTCAACACCAGTCCTCTTTGTGAACGAATGGGGGAGGAAGGGGTAAGGTGATAGGCTGGAGGGGGGCGTTGCACTTTGATACCTGCGCACCTCCGGCGGGGGACGGGAGGGGTTCTAGTGATTCGGCACAAGTGTAACATTCTCCGGAGAGGGAGCTGAAGTCGGTATGTGTTGTATACAGTACAAAACGTTCTGTGAAATGGGGAGAAGGAAAATATGCGGAGGGATTGTATGTAAGTCGTCGGGGGTAAGGCTAGTGGTGCTCGCTGGCGGAATGGGTAGTAGAAGCAGCGCAGGAGATCTAAAAGGAGGTGATAGAAAACCGATGTGTGTAATTAGGCAGGGGATAGGAGGAAGAAATGTTTTTTTTGTGTTCTACTCTACAATTGGTATTTCATTACATGAATTTCTTTTTTTCGGTGGGTCTTGGCACACGCTAACCATTATGGGCGGTCGAGTTTAACTGGCCATCACCGGCGGGAACGAAAACCCTCTGCACCCCAACAACCATCAGGAGAAATAACAGATATCTACACATCATTATTCCCTCCGAAAACCAAACATCATCAAAGCAGCAGCGGTTGTTGCCAATTGTTTCTCGGTCTTGGGTTCTAGGCTCGAGTGGTGGGTGGTTAACACGATAATTGGGCTCTGTGAAACTGAGAGTCACTAGGAGTTGCGGGAGAAACAAGAGTACTGGTTGCGATTTAGAGGTATTTGTTCCTCCATTAAAGTGGATATTTTGTGCCTTCATAAGCCAAAACATGACATTATCTGGCAATCCCGGAGGACACTCATGACCAATGATATCGAGTGTCGCACCTTGCGGAGTGCAACGGTAGGTAACATGTCAAAGCGAGAGATTCGGTTGAATCTATTACCTACTGGTATTCATATAGGAGAATTTGGGGGGATGCAGGTAAAGGATGACGGAAAGGAAAGAATGTGGTGTTGACCAAGTAAGTGAAGTATTGGGTTTGGAATAAGAGGAATTCACGGAGGGAGTAGGTACAGAAAAGAGGTTATACTCAGTGATGTGTGACGGTTTAAAAGAAGATGGGTCCGTAAAGGGTGGGCTTCTTTTATCATTTTTAATAAATAGAGGAATGCACGCCTCCCATAGTGAAACTCACGGAAACCAGGTCTCTGTATAGAGCCAGACAATAGGATTTATCAAAATTCGCTCCGAGAAAGGCACCCTCCTGGCCCGGCGGATGATAGAACGGTCTAACAGTTTGGGGGATACGTTGTTCCAAAGTTCTTAGAGTACCCAAGACATGTTCCGTTAGTTTACAGAAGCTACAGTACTGTAGCTGGTAGGCATATGTTGTCGGGGCGCTACCGGAGGGCTGAGCGGGTGGTATCTTAACCAAAACTCAAGGTTTGGCTGCTTTCGAGCTCAGGAACCTCTATCTGGTGTCCACTCTCCCGCTAAAACGTTCATGGTGGATGGAGATCGGGTTTGGGTTTGGCATGGTTGTATACTCAGAATCGATCTTTCAAGGCCTCAAACCGTGCATGTAGTTACATGCGGTGTCTGCTGAGCTGGTGTAATCTTGCTACTCCCATAAATGATCCCTCGGGTGTCTCCCGAGAATGCGTAACCTACATATTAGTAAACAAAGGGATGTGCTAAGCCAAAGGATGACTATTCGTTTTTGAGTGTATCCGGCGATATCGGTATGGATGCTTCAGGTAGGTGCATTGTGGACGGCTATGGACGTATAAGATTTCATGACTGTGGAACAAAAGACGCACAGTTTGGAGTTCGGTAATTTGTAGGTGAAGTGGTGGGAGAAGTAGGGAAAGATTATCTCGGGGGTGTTAGATCCCTTATTGAGGGGGCGCTCACCGATGGTTACAAGACTGACCGTGTTCCTATGATTGGTCGGAGGGAGATGGGGGTCGTAGGGGGCTCGAAAGGAGAGGTACATCGAAAAGGAATGTGTGGCGTCGCGACTGCCCCGCACCTTCTGCGCACTTGGCAGTGGGGTGGGAAGGGTATGCCCTATTAAAGGTCGGGGCGGGGCAGCAGTCCCCAGCCCTTCCGCACACACATCTTGATTACGATCTTCCACTGCACAGCACCGTACACCCCCCCCAAGCACCCCATCGGCACCCCATACATGTACCTTTCTCATGCGTTTCCACCTACAATCAACACACTATACCTATCATGCGAATAATACAGCCCTTAAATCATGGAGAGGCGTACTTCTCTCTGTTTTCTCCAGAGAGGAGAGGACCTTGAGGACAGCTTAATATCGGTCAGGAGGCAAGGTATGTGCTAAACAGTCTTCTTGACCTCGTCCTTAAATTCCCTCAGCCACAAGTACTTGACATTGAAGCATCTGCGTTTGGCATTACTAGCATTGCTCCCACATTCATCATGACCGACTCTGAACTGTACGCTAACAGATGTCCACAGCACAACCGGAGGAGCGCGACTCGTGGTTATTTCATGATCTTTCTTCGTCTTACACCCCACAAGAGAGCTGATGTCATGCGTCATCAGAGCAATGGGTCTAAGACTTTCCCCAACGTTTGAGTCTCATTTCCGGCAAGTATTAACTTGGTACGTCTCCCTGAGTTTCACTGGACTCTACTTCAATGTATTATCTTACCTTACCTAGTGAATGGTAAGGTCTCGATCAAACTGCCCCATCTCTGGCGTCTGTGGGTTGCACCAAGGTGTGCTTCCTGTTTGATATTTTTGTGGATTCCTTTAGGTGTCTTGAGGCCTCGGCTTATGGGAATACGACTCACCTCAGGGTGGTTTGTGATGAGAGTTCTTGTGGGGTTTTGGCTCGTGGCTTTGTGGGTGGCGTGCGTCTGCCCTGTCGTCTAGAACCTTGGCCCAATTTGCTATTGGACGGAGGTTCCGGAGGACAGGCTAGATAGTAGGTCGATCTTATGCTTGTCTCAATGGATTTATAGTGGCCTATCAGTGAAGCGGGTGCCTCTCGCTTGTCAAAAAGATACTTTGTTGGGTGATACTTCTATAGGTTACAGTGGGCATCTTTGACACGATTGACAGTAAGGGTATGTGGGATCAGGTTCCATTTAGGGTATGAGTCTGTGGCTTACAATGTCGCGTTGTATTTTGCCCAGAGCGGCGCGTCTGTCGCGCCCAGAAAGGAGTTGGGTGCAAAATATGGGATGAATGGTTAAGCGGCTTGGATTCTTTCGTGAGTAGGGGTAAAGAAAGGATCTGATAAACCAACAATCAAGAGGTGTTTGGGTAACGTGTTACCGCGGTACCGTATGCTATAACAACTCTATGGATGCATTTCCCCTCATCCTTAGGTAGGACATACACAGTGGGAGATAGGGCAGGTCGATCCCTTATTTTTATAATGCTTATGGCCTGCGCAAAACTCTACTCATGCTCTTAAACCTCTACCTACAAGTCTTTTGTCTCTTCAGTCTCAACGGCCAGGGACAAGCAATTGTGCACGTCGTATTCCTTTGGAATGTCTGGTGGGGGCATGTGGGGACTAGATTGGTCTTGGGGGATGTGCGCCTCTGTGCCTCTGATATTATAGAAAGGGTATTGGAAAGGGTGCATGCTACCGCTTTGTTAGAAAATACCCTATAGGCGAGTTGCGCCAGAGAGGGGCGCTAGTACGAACTGGACGGCAGGCTGCTGTGATTTTCATATCCCGACTTAGTCACTATAATTCTCCTTCTAACAGAAAGTTGAGATTTTATCTGCTTAGACATGCGGGCTAAACTCTGTATCATCTGCTTTCTATGACCCTCGAAAGATGAAAGGGTCCGAGAATCTAGGGAGGAAGAAGTTACATAGTAAGTTCTCTGCCTTGCCCCATATTTGGAATTCGTTGGCGCTATATACAAACAAGGACCGGTTGGCAGATGCTGGTCTTGTACTGCGCGCTGAACTGGTCCGTTTTTACGGTTCTCGAAGAGTTAATTGCTAATTATGATAAGCCATGGCTAGCGTACATAGCATATTTGCTGCTCATGGACATAGAAACCTAGTGCGTCTACACCTGGTAAACCTGGCCTGGTGGATCATGGCCCGTCACTCGCGAGACAATGAGGGTTGATTGTTGTAATATTTGTTGCTGCCAAGCATTGCCAGTGTGCATAGGGCTGCCTGTCCGGCATACACGCAAGTGTATAAAGGTGTTCTTTAATTTGTATAATAGGAAGAAACACTTCTCTTCTGCACTCAACTTCGGTAGCAGTGTTCGGAAGCGGCAATAACTGGGGGGGGGGGTATAACTCGTTTCCTTTGACAAGATTAGTAGTCTGCACTGGAAAAGAGCAGGGGTAGCTGCTACCGTAACAGGCAATGGGCTGTGATTCCTGGGCGGCTAGCATAGCCGATGACGGCCTCTACACAAACCACCCTTATATATGGTCCTTTCGATCCGTCAAGCCGATCAACAACATCGAAGAAGTAGGGGTAGGCGAGAAAAGCGTAGAGCTCGTGGTCCTGTGCTTGTGTAATTGAGGACATGAGCGTAGAAAACCGGGAGGTGAGTATAGGTTGACATCTGTATTTCCTAGAATTGAGACAAGGTTCTTGTAATTTCCATATAGACGAGAGATATAAAGAAAATAAAACATCTTCCTTTTGATTTTCGGGGGTTGCCTGGGCCTGTCAAGAGCAGGTATCGAGTTGTTCAGCGATAGCTAACTCGTTTTTATTCATAGTTGGGGTAGGCTGCTCAGCTAGTAGTGTGTCATGGGGGTTCAATAGTTGGTACCATGTCAATTAGCAAGGTAACTATGGTATGTAGGATATAAGAGTTCTTTATTAAGTCTAGATAGTCCTAATATGAGCACCTACTTGATAACTCCTGTGGTAGTCTATAATCCCGCTTTAGACTGAATAATGGGTCATTTGTATCTATACAGCCTAGCAGAGTAAGCAAGTTCAAGGGTAGGGGGGATGTATCAATGCCGAATTCAACCTACCCGCTATGCTGTCCAGCATGGTCCTTCTTCTCTTCATGATCAGAGAATTTGGGGGTAGCTAGACATCACAGGGACACGTTTCCGACTAGAGAATAATCCTATCACAACTGACCTCACCTATTGTTCCAAGTGTCCACTTAGTAGGAGCTGCGGGTCAACAGAATGAGATCAAGAGAGAGACATCTCATTGTGATTGCCAAACCCCACTCTTAATGGATACCTATCTCTAGCCAGCTAGACAAGGTACAGGTATCGATCGCCCTGCAGCGGTTGATCGTAGTGCCGATGTCATCAAACGCCTACCAGTGACAAGAAGTGAGCATATTTCAACCCAGGGGGCCACGGGAGTGAATGGGAACCTACGCGTTGTCTTGCTGTGACAAAGCCCCAGGGAGCAAACGATCCTGGAGACTGGATACGCTTTTAGTGTCCCACGGTGAAGGTGTGCTAGTTAGCGCAGCTGGCGTCGCGCGTCGGGAGGCTGTGTGGGTGTTTGTTAATACAATGGGTTTTGAGACTGCGCAGAAGCGGCGGAATATGGTTTGCAGAGGATAGATGCGGGGAGAGATATTCACCGGCACAGGTCTAAGGAATGATATAAAAATGACGTAGAAAAGGGGCAAGATTCGGCGATTGTAGCGTTAATAGCACGGGGTGGGGCTCCGGCGGAGAGAGAGAGTTCGGAGGAGTAGAATATTGCGGACAGATCAGGAGAAAAACTGAGACTTTGTGGGGTGCCAAGACTAGGCCCCAATCAACGTCCTAGCTCTAAATAAGCGGTAAAGGTCTACGCAATAAATTAAATCGAATTCTGTTTTAACACTAGACACTTTATTTACCTTAATTTCGGGAGATGGTGATTTTGTGTGATATCAATTGAAAACGATATTTCTGATGATTCTGATCCTAAAAATGTCAACTCAGAGTCAGTATATATCCCATGCTCCTCACTTGAATCTCCAATTTGCTGGGGGCAGTGTGGTCCACGATGGCGAAGCACTTTGTGCCTCGCCTCGAAGCAAGAACCGTGTGATACAAGATATACCCCTCCATGAGCCGAAGAACCCCGGGACATGTTATGTTCCTCGACTCTAACTGACCTAGGTGAGCTTAATATATACTCCTCAAGCTGCCAGAGCAGAGATACTTGTATGCTATAGATCCTGGGTGATCGAACTAGGTAGGAACTATTCTGGACCCAATGCCAACGAGTAGAATCGAGGCATAGGTGTATATGAAACTCGGAGCAGATCCCATAAGAGGGAGGGGCAACTCGATATCCTATCCCCCCGCCTAGATGCGCTTCGTGGACCACATCGAATGGGGATCCTTTGTTGTCACTTGGCGGCGTCCCATAACCCCAAAGAAGGATTAAGTGATGTTCTGGGCTGAAGGGCTACTGAGTTTCCATGCCGTTGCTGCCGTTGCTAGGCGGTTAAGTTTCTCAAAGCCTGAACCTTTGACCTCAACCGCATGGTTGGCCGCTGGGGGGCGGTATGTTTGTGTTATCATGCCATAGGAAAGAAAGTTGAAGCAGGAAAGGCTAGGCTCCGGAGTGGGCGTGTTAAATTCAGATGGAATCGAACTTTAGGAGGTTGTTTTATCAAGTCCGGAGGTTTTTGCATAGGTTTATCTAATTACGATTCTTGCCACTCGCCGCATTCCTTTCCCATGCGTATTGACTGCTACCCGGGTAAGAAGGGGGCGGGGATCGGTAGGGGGCAGGGAGATACCATAGCCTCTCGGGTTGATGCAAAGCATAACAAAGTACAAAAGCATATGAATAACATCACGAGGTATCACTCGCACAATCCCGATCTCTGCGTATTTTGCGCTGTTCTTTTTCTTTTTTTTTGTTTACTTCATTTATTGCATGCAGCCTATAGCCTATGGCAATGACCCACCCCCCCTGGGGCAGTCCTGTTTTCCTCCCCTCTTCCCTCAACCTGTCAAAAATACAAAAAAAAAAAAAAAAAACTTGGCGCTGTTCTTGATCAAGCGAACGAGACTTGATTAATTGACTGGCAATAGTACAGATAGCTGTCGGATGTGTATCCATTAGACAGTCAGAAACTAGGTATTCTCCTGGCACACATATATGCCTGTATGCAAGGAAAATACGAGGCAGAAAGAAGATAAACGCATCTGCGCGTTTTGTGAGTACTCTCCAATACCACTATCAGCAACCAGGAACCGATGAGTTAGGGAACTAGAGGTACCAGCCTCAAGGTTACTGGCAATATTGATAGGCTCACGGCGGCCAGCATGTGCGGTTGGACTAGTCTCCATCTCTCGCGCTCATAAGATCGTCTGCCTAAAGAGAGAAATAGCGTCTGTGTAGACGTGAGGGTGAAACTCATCCGTTACTATCACTGATAGTTTGTATATTCCCGACTCCAGGGTTGGAAGCTTTGTAGTAGCAAGATGTAATTGGAAGGCAAGACGGCCTATCACGCGCTATGTTAATACCTTCGTCAGTCATCTCATAAAGACGATCTGGGCAAAGATATTACATGACGAGCACACGCTGCGTAGAACTTCCCTACCAATCTGAATGACTTAATGAAATGCCTTGAGGCTTTGGTGGCACCAAGCCACAACTTGCCCAAGCTCATGTGTCAACATGCCACCTGCTGTAAAGAGGACCCAACATTGGAGACCAGAGTAGAAGATAGACGCTCTCAGTGGCGGCAGGAAGGTAATAGTTATAATTTGTAGTAATAGTACAGTTTGGGGAGGGGATCGAGGAAAAGGTTTCTCGGCCTCGTACGTTGTCTTTCCTTCCTTAGCGGCTTTATTTGTTGTTTTAATTCTTCGGTTTCTTTGTATCGTGAAGGATTTTGCATTTTTTTTTTTACTTTTTTTTACTTTTTTTTTCCATTCTTACTATTATTTACCCACTGTTTCACTGCCGTATATTCTGTCGCAGTATCTTTTTATATCCTTCTATTTTTTGTCATACTTGCTACAATTACGGCTATCCCTGATGAAAATACAAGCCGCGCAATGAACATCAGCAAGAGTAGGAATAACCTCGAAGGGTATATAGGAGATGGTAGTAGGAGTCTGAATCAAAAATAAAGGCAACTGCAGGAGTACGTTTCTGACTTTGCAAATTTATTCAAAGGGTGATATATACTTGGACCAACTAACATAGAAGAAACAAATCACTTTTAGAAAGGGCATCCAGAGCTAGAGAATATATATCCTTCGATCCCAATTCAATTAATATTACCTCCCCCCCACTCTTCTATTTGTCTCGACTATGTTTGGATCTAGGCACTGGGAAGGGCCTGTACAGTTGAAATATATGCAAGTCGCGATCGAGCGACCTGGTGAAGTGGAATGCTTAAATATGAAATCTTAAATACCATCACCGGTTAAAGGAAACGATATCAATATCTCCTTATATAAACATTTATTCCCTGTATATCTCCTAAGAAAGGAAATCCCTGCGCCATCTTTCCCCTTTCCTCCATCTCCGACAGTTACGTATACCGTAACCCAAATCGGCCATCAAAGTTCAAGTCATTGTATAGCCCTTGTTAATTCTGGAGCTGCGGCTTGCGTCCTAGATATATCTGTGCAGGACCCAGATTTTGAAGATGGGAGCTGTACATAACCTGTGTGCCTCCACGTGCGACACCCGTAAGATTGAGGCTTGGAGCGGTAGTTTGATTCAGCGATCTCACACTACCTTTAATGTCCCAGCGGATCATGGTATCATATAAATGTATATAACAAGTGCTGGGGGATTTGGGCTAGTTGGGCAGCTTTATTAGATATCGTTTCGTTATTTATACGTACGTACGGCCGACTTAATCGCGTAGGCTCAATCGTAAATCGCTATGAAAACCTAGAGCAAAAATGACATCAAACAATTTTACAATCTCCCTTCAACACTCTGTTCATCTAGATCTATCTCTTGACTAGATGAAGTCTAAGCCGTACCCACCAGACAGAGGCATCCCGCAGTGAGAGGAGCCTGATACTCAAGCATATGACTGCCCCAAGCCCTCCAGCTCAAGGCTGCCCTACAGTTATTTCGTCTAGACCCACCGCAGCTGCCAGGTGAAACTAGCACCGCTATCGCTGTTCCGAGACAAAACAAATACACGACCCCGTTCTTTAAATGTATCTCAGGCCCCCGTGGGCCTTCGAATGAAATCTTTTTGCCGGAATATCGTTTGGGTGCTGGACCGTCACCATTGTGTAAAAGCGGTCACTGATGCCTGTAGAGTAGGACATCCTCACCACATGTGACCGAACGGAGGCACGCTCGTGCTCCATGCAGATCTACAATAATCGCCGGTGACCAGCTCCAAATAACCCCAACATCACATGAGGTACTTTGTGTCCCGCCAACTTACCAGGACCGATCAAGGATCCTAGCAAGCAATTTGTTAACAGCAGTCCCTGTCAAAATAGCACGTACGGCTGCAAGACCTCAACCAGCGAATATATGCAACACCATGCATGGTATGCAAACCCCAAAAACCACCCCCACTTGAATCTCATGGCTAGTACCCTAAAGATCCTATTGCTACCTATCCCCACCTTGTCAATCCAAGAGGCGATGCCTAGTAAATGCTATGGCACGCACTTATCATTGACAAGACAGGGACACGTCGATACCCCCAGTGCCCGCTTCATTCGTCCAAGTGTGTCATCTATCGCCTCCCAAACGCAGTATAACTGAGACAGTCATAAGAGCCCAGAGGCAGAGCACCACAAAACAAGCCTACAGCTATTCTGTCACCGTCACTACCAGGGCCAATCGCGTGAAAGACCCTAAGGGTGAAAGGACAGAACAAAAGCACGCACTTTACCCAAGGAATCTAGGACGCGGAGCCGGGCATACATATGTCCTGTACCCACTGAAACCACTAACCCTCAGAATAAGCCACCTGCCTTCTAACTGCCTAATCCCAAATGTTGGCGCCAATGTCCATTTCGTCACCCCTTAGAGCGGATATATGGGCATTGGTGCAAACATGGAGGAGCCACGCTTACTTGGGATCTCACGGAAATGATAACCAAGGGCCAATACCACATATCATTTATCATCCGAAGCCCCGCATTAACCAACGGAACAAAAAAGGCAGCAAGCCATCACCACTTCGCAACAGTACTCAAGTTTGAGGTCCCGTAACATGACGCAGACCACGTCCTTCTTATTCCCACTAACTCTTGTGGAGTCACTGCAAGCAGCCATGTTAACTCTCCAATATCCCTCAAGCCTGAGTAGGCAAAGCAATTCATCGTAGGCGGAGGCGATGCATGACAACGCTATTCTCCAAATGGGACAAAGGAACAAGGAGGGACTTGGATGGCATATCATCCATGCATGCTGATGCTCCCCCGTAGACAGCATGAATTTTGCTTATATCCGAACCCCACAATATTGCACTATTCCCCACAAACAAGGTGAGCGCTTGCGCAACTCTTTAGATTTGAAACTCGGGAGGCCGCGTGTGACAGCGCTGCCTGCTGCGCATTACGCACAAAAGCTGACAAGGTCAGCCTATGGGTACATTGGTCATCGAGGCATGGTTCTTACAAAATAGGGGCACCATCGTGATGATGGATGTTTGATTTCTGTTAACTGTATTAGCGGGTTGTGAAAGAAAGAATATAAGAAGGTTGGGAGACAGTCTACTAGCCGCCCACCCAAGCCAAGGCTACACTTTCTTTAGGAGAAAGAGAGAGTCCAGTACTAAGCCTAGGATAGGGAATGTGTTTCTGGTGGCTTAGAGCGGGGAAGGGTTGAGGAGGTGAGGGGGGAAAAGGGCAGAGACAACCTAACAGTGAGAACAAAAACACATCAGCCTAAGGTTATGTGGGAAGGGATAAAATAGGAGTCATCGCTAAGGATATCAAGTGCCCTCGGCGCGCGTGGGTTGGGAAAAAGGGGTCAGTGTAGGAGGATGGAATACTTGGATTGGGTTTCATCGGTGGGCAGGCCCGGGATTTCCAGGCGATTACCTGTAAACCTCCTGGAGGTTTCAAGTGGGACATGTTGGAGAGAGCTTACCAGAGTAAATATGCTGAATAACTGACTTTACGGATAGTGATTGGCGTGATGATAAGCAATGGGGATCCGCATCGACCGACGGCGGCGGCGGTGGTAAACGTGGTTTATTTTCCCCGTTGTTGAAGTGTGTGCGTGTGTGGTGGGGAAATGGTAGGGCAATGTGTAATAAAGCAGTCACGCCAAGAGGAAGCGTAAATTGAAGGGGACCGTCGGTGCTTGGTGTACTTGCCCATACTACGAACAGGAGGAAACCCTCGGAAGGGTCCTAACATTCGAAGGACCAACATGTAGTAGTATGATTCGGTCCAAAGGACTAGGTCCTGGGGTTAATTAAGCTCGTGTTCTAACTATGAATATTTCGAATATGACGGTTATTTTTATAAAAGGTAAAAAATTCATCGATACTACATGTAGTCGCGCTTCCACAGTACCCTCCGCCACTGATAGATGATACGGGGGTGAGAGTCGCAAGAGGTTGGCAGCTTTGCTTTCCCGCGGCCACCGCACCCTTAATAGTCTATTATGGTGATGTCTATTTGCCTAGGTGGTGTGTTTGGGGGGAGTTAGTTACCAGGACGGACGAATGGGGTCTCCTGGGGGGATAGTACTAGTGAGCTTGGCCTGAAGGTGGGTTATTCCATCTGGGGGGTCGGGAATACCGTTCCCGGTGGTTGACCATCGTACTGTGGTGGTCGCTGGCCGGAGATGCTTGTTTTAATGTGGGGGTGAGAGGGGGTATGCATCATATGCCTAATGATGAGATCGAGAGCTACCAGACTCTATGGAGGCAGGGGTGTTGTCTGCTCTATAGCCATTTTCCTGGGCTGAACCGACCTTCCCCTTTATATTGAAAATAGACCCTCGATCCATAACCCGTGAAACAGTTGACCGCATGTATACTCGGTATCGATTCAAACTTCTTTAAGGCTGTAGGTCCATATTGAGGGACTCTCATGGAACCTCTTGTTTTCAAATGTGTACGGGCGCCTGGGCCGCGAAAGAATCTACACAATAGAGAATCTAACTCTGTCTAAGGTTAATGGGATAGCTATATAGAGGGATTTTATATATCTAATTCACCAACTAGTACCCTTGCTCAGGGGAAATGTACTCACGCGCTTGTTTCCTAACATATTTGGCCGGTGTGTAGTAGAAAGGTTCTAGATCTTACAAGCCATGGGATCCTACATCTCCCGCGTCTACCTCAAATTGAGGAACTAGGAGATGTGTTTTTGGGCAGCTAGGTTCGAGTGACAGACCGTGACTTGACCGAATGAAAGCTTTGCTTGGGGGACGTCCCTCCCGGTAGCATTGCAGCATTATTCGAGTGGGCTTCACGCAGCACCGGGCTCTATCTAGGGACCTGCTCTTAGAAAGAAGTCGGCTGATAAGTCATTATTGTGAGTTGGTTCTACTCTTGGCTGATATATATATACTACTTGCGGCCAGGATAAGTTCCGCGAAGAGGCTCATGTGAGAAAAGGCTGTTGCATGTTGTAGCACAGAGGTGGTGGTAGAAATCTATTCTCAGAACAAGTACACTAGGATAATATCCAGACGGTTGTTCAAGTACCTTTGTAGGTCCATGCTAGTATACCTTTGGGCTGATTTATCCTCCCAGGTCATATTTATGGTCCTCTACGTCGGGGAGGCTTGAGGAACAGTGCTACATGAGGGGGATTGAATCTTTGTGACAGTGGATAATTGAATTATATACCTAACTAAAACAGAATAATAACTCGGCGGCGGAGGGAGAGGTTGGTTTTCCAGTGTTCGGACAGAAGTGTCTATTTACTATTGCATAGGCATGATATTAACTAAAGTACGTGGTAGGGGGCATATTATTCTCTGTAGAAGGTAGATGTTCTAGCTATGGTAATAATATAGGGATAAACACCGTCTAGAATTATTATCAACATCGAGGGGTAATTACAACGCAAACCGAGGAGAGGCGGCATCCCTCCGGACCCTATGTACGCTGAGTCTCCTCTCCGTAGCCTGATGTATGGAAGGCGTGATTACTCTGTATGGCGTGTGAAAAATGTCTTTCGCGATACCCACCCCATGTCACACTCCCTCACCAGTAGCGGAATGAACTACAAGGCTGTAAAGTAGTTTCAAACAGCCGTTGGGTGGGAGGGGGAGAGAGGTAGGACTCTACTTATCCTGCGTCTTCCGGGATGCACGGGGAAAACGCCTGAATCACTAGGAGAATATTATGAATAGAGTATTTTATTACTGGCCGGCCTTTCGTGCCGGAGCAGACGATTCGCCGGATCACCAGCCACCAACCAAGCCGGACGGGGAGGAAATCATACCTATTGGGGAATCTCTGACCGAACCTGTTATGGTCATGAGGTCAACCCACTGGCTTGTCCCAAGCCCCTCCCTGCAATCACGGAGTAGGTTAATCGTAATACCAGAGTTCAAGGGGAGAGAATTGGAGCACGTCCCCGAGCTTGACAGACTGATTGTCTCAGTTAGGGACAGCTTACCACCCACGCTGTGATGTTCCACATTCTGCGATCTTGAATGATTCCGCCGAACCTAATATATATAAACACAAATTTTACAATAATTCACCGCTCTCCCAGGGCTTCTAGCCCGGGCCATATCTAATTCAGCCTACCATCTATCATACCCTGTAATGTTTCATCATGTGAGTTTCACAGGATGAAACATTACAGACCATAACAGCGGCACGTAACCAATATCGGATTCCCAATCAAGTCCGTTGAAAGACGTGAAAGAAAGCGATATCATATTTCCCGAAGACCTGACTTGAGGCTAGTCTTTCCCAGTGCTCAGGAACTCCTATTACTCGTACTGTCAACCTCCTAGGGCTGGGTAAGAACCCCTAGTAGTCTAGTCCTCTGACAGAACAACACACTCCTCCCCGGCGATTACTCAGGGTTAAACGTGGTTTATAAAGAGACCAAATACCCCACTACTGAAAAGTCCGCAACCACTTTGCATGCCTCCCCACTTGTCCAGGCTCTTCCCCGCATACGGAAGCCGGTGCAGGCAAGGGCCTCGACAAGCAAAGCGCATGCGCCGTAGATTCCCATGTTCGTTCGGCGGTCTACCGCCCATATTGTCACTTGTCCCGCTAATTAAATCCACATTCAGTGAATACCCGACTACTGAAAGGTTTGCAAGCACATTGCATGGCTCTCCACTTGTCCAGGCTCTTCCCCGCATACGGAAGCCGGTGCAGGCAAGGGCCTCGACAAGCAAAGCGCATGCGCCGTGGATTCCCATATTCATTCAACAGCCTACCGCCCACTTTGTCACTTGTCCCACTAATTACCTTCACATTTAGTGGAAGGTAAGGCCTCAACACGTCTTCAAACCCACAGTTCCCACATTTAGAGCCCATAGTTGTCCCTGTCCAAGTATATCCCCACATATATATCGGACAATGAGGGAGGACAATGCCCCCTCCCGACTGATCGAAAGGGGATAGATAGCGTTCACTCCCGATGCCCTCTTCCCTGACCCAGGAGCCAATGTGATGGGGAGATTGATTAATGCTAGCGCCTTAGACCCACACAGTAACCTATCGATCACGTACTCATAGTACCCCAGCGCCATGGCTCGGAATGAACGAGCAGAGCTGACAAAGCAAACGCAAGCCTCCCTGACCCCCAGTTGGAACAATTGCAAGCCTGTAGAGAGGTTTGTAGATTCGGGAATGCTACCGGCGCACAAAGGAACAGGACCTACATCCAGCTTGGATGGCGATGGCTACATGTAGCTTAGAAGCGGAGAAAGGTTGGAGAGCGCTGGCTTGTATGGTGTGATCATGAGAGAATGGGTATACAGGCAATAGGATTAACCAAGTCACATATTACTCTGGTGCCAAGCCCTCATTTCCTTGAAACTGGGGGCTCCTGTCAACTCCAACTGTAATATCGGAGGTTGGGGCAGTTGAGCTGCTTAATCTTCCATAACATAGGGGTAGGCCCCATACATGTATTTATACCAACGAAAGGAACCATACAAGATACAATGTGAAGGGCGCATGACAACGTCGCATGCGGTTAGCAAATTCAATGTGTCAATATAGTAGGACCACTAAAAGAAATATGGGGCCTCGTAGCTCGATGACGTGACCTTGTATAGATATTATTGCTCAATTGAATACTGTGTGAAGGCTAGCCTCGCAAGAGAAAGACATATCTCTAGCCTAGTTAGTCAAGGAGAGCCTTATTCGAGTGAGAATTGGGTGCGGTGGTTTAACCTCTCGAGGATACTCTTGAAAATCCCCTGCAAGCTAGCCTGGTCTATAGATCTAGGTATAAAACCGCACATGAATTCAGAGTCCTCCAGTCGTGAAACTGTTGAATGATATAATCAATCAATATCCCCACTGCAGCCCCCAACGATGCTAAACCCCCATTGGGCGCCCAAATCTTCCCCCTTGGGATCTCACATCAGGCTACCGTTGCTTACCACACATTCTGCGGGCTATTGGAGGTTCTCTACTACACCCCAAGGTTACCTATATTGTTGATGCGTAGATATATAGACACCATCATAAGGCCAGTAGCAAATCGCCTCCGGCGCACGCCAAATCCCACGTAGCATTGCTACGCCCATCACGATTCTTGTACGCATGATATATGTGATTATGTGGATTCGTTTACATTCGCTTGGTGCTGGGTTGGGGGATAATGTCGGGGACGAGTGATGCCCGAAGATGGATACTAGGCCCTGAATATCCTGAGGGCTGGTTAACCCTCTGGTTCGAGAGACTATTTAGATAAGCCTCACTGAGCTGGTAGTCTCTATATGATATAGATGTTTATTATTATTCTCTAGGCCTGCTCTGACATCTCCTTGGCCGATATATATTGATTTGCGGATAAATCGTTTTGTATGCCTACGCGCGCGCCGCTCTTCCCTACCGGGCCAGACTAGAACTGGCTTATTCTATTTTTGTAATATATAGGATAAGTCATTATATATTGCCGTATGGAGGTGTAGGTATGGTATTGAAGGTGGAGTAGGGCTTCTCGCCCGGTGGCTTACTAAATAGTACCACGTAAAGGAAGGGGTTCAAAGATTGAAGCGTTTCTCTCCCGAGTCTTTGGAACATATTAAGCCTTGCATTAATTATGCCTTAAAAATCAGTACTACAATCACCTGAGTTTACCTGTCCTCCCTACGTTGGACAGGCCCAAAGCTCAATGGCTACCTGCACCCCGTGTTGTCAGTGAAGAACCCAGCCAGTAGCCACGTCATTGGGTAAGACATCTGAAAGCACGAGGGCACGTATCAGAGAGCCTGGTATCTCCCGCAGGCTACCCCACGGTTCGATAACTAGGGTACATGACCCAAAGCAGGTTCATTAAAGAAACCCTATTTCTCCCCAAATCGTATTAAGCACACATTATGAAAGGCCCAGGGGACAGAGATTAGCGTACATCAATTTCAGCCTCCCACTAGACCATATACCTGTATCTTTAGGGGAGCATATGCTATCTCTCCTGTGAGATGGCATTAATCCCCGCCTCTTCCAACCTGCAGTAAAGGATTTGCTGCAGACTGTAGACAGGGGAGGTGTAAGTCATCGACAAGATCACGTAGAAATAGCTAATCATAGTATCAGCCCTCGGGTTATATAGATAGCATACCTTCTCCTCTTACCCCGTTCATCGGATAGGCGTAGATTGGCTTTTGGGAGCGTTGGGGGAGTGTAGGGGCAACCGGAGCAATGATGTCAGTATCGTCTAGGACAGCTTGTACCATCGCTATGTACCAGAGACATCAACATCCTATTTGCGAAATATGAGCCACCTTCCTATCATCCTATCGGCATTACATCCCGAGGCTGATAGCCATAGGCACATCAAACCCGACAGTACGGAGGCACCTTCCCGCACTTGTTTTACAGCCTTTGGGGTTCCCCCTGATTACGCCTAACGGTCCCGCGCTAAGTGGTAGGCGATAGTGTGTGTTTATAGGACAGCCTACGCAGCATCTTGTTAAACACTATGACCCTGTCATGCAACAGATTCGCCATGTTTAACAAGATATGCTCACGCTACCATCACCATCGTGGTTGGTTCTGCGGACTTGTCGTTAGTGACTCAGATCTTTGGGTTTTAAACGACCATCCTCATCCATAATTACCTGTGTCACAACCAAGGCACCTACCACACATTGGTCCCTGGGCCATCTCCCTATCACTCTCATTGCTATGTGGAGGAGGAAGCTTATAGCGTCGGTTGGTTTGCCATGGATGGCTACCAAAATGATCTAGGCCGATTGCATTGCTGGGGCTATGGAGGTGTTAATGTTGGCCGTAGGCCTTCTGCAGAAGATTGGTGGAATTTTTACCCACCATGCATCGCCCATATTGGAACTTATCACCACTTTCGTAATGGTTACCTAGCTCCTGGTGGGGATGTCCCCCTAGGAGCCATGACTTCCGCATGGGATTTTCGTCCGGACAAATGACCCCGCTTGGTGTTGC
The DNA here is from genome assembly GCA_024713795.1 of Morchella sp. 2015-shanyang. Lineage (NCBI taxonomy): Eukaryota > Fungi > Ascomycota > Pezizomycetes > Pezizales > Morchellaceae > Morchella > Morchella sp. 2015-shanyang. Next base: position 230,984 of record JAMGZB010000007.1, read on the forward strand.
TGTGCATCATTCAGTGTTCCTTAGGTATGGGGAACGCAAGTATACGTTCTAGACCGACCCAAACCAATAGTTTCGCTACAGGAGGGATAACGTTACCTAGCCGTAGACAGAGTGCATAGAACGTTAGTAACCGCGGAAGTACTTGGGCTGAGGGTTCATGAATATAATCAAAAGATCTACGAGTTGTTTGCAGAAACTGATCTTGTTAGGGTAAACATAGGGGGACCCAACCTGTCGACCAATTCCTTGACATGATCGTGTTTCCGGAAGGAGGGCGGCGGTGTCTAAGAGCAGAAGTGTAGCGTAGGAGGGTGTGTTCAGCTATATCTGGTATTAGACAATATTTATAACCTTAAGCTGACCTAAACGATGTTTAATGAATGTCGTTGGAGTGGGATGAGGGGTGGAAAACGGGAAAGAAAAAGAGAGAATACCACGAGAAGGTTCCTCCACTACAGAAAGCCCGAGAAGCGATGAAATGGGGTAGATAGTAAAGGAATTAGTGGGAAACCTACCCCTTCCGACTCCACTCTTTTTTCACGTGCAGCTATAGACTCTTCAGAGAACGCACGTAAAGTGCGGGACCATGTCTATATGCTAAGGTGGTGAAGGAACACTTTGGGTACGTATGTGGTGGGTGAATAGGGAGGGGGGCGACAGATTGGCGCTGGGCGAATACCCCTTCAGTATACGAACCCCATATCTCACAAATCTTTCGTATCCGCACAGGGAACGCTGGTAAAGACCGTACTGGGGCGGCTGCTCTGCTTTCTGCTGGTAGGGGTGGCAGGGTGGCAGGGTTGCATGACGGCGGTCGAGGCTAGGGGCGGACCTGTTGTGGAATTCTTTGTTAGCTTATATATGTACGTTATGGGAATTACTTTATTTCTGCCGCTGGTATGTACTTTCTGCCGGGGAAAGAAATTGTGGGGAAAAGAGTTGTGGGGAGTTTGGGGGGGGGGGGTAGGGAGCAAAAAGGTGCGGTGGATGAACAAACCTTTATTGTGTGGGCTTACCGCGCCAAGCCCAGGGGTGGTACTGCTCTGGTGAGTCTATTCTGACCCATTCAGCTGTGACGGCCTACATGTATCTACTGGTATCGGTTCATGGGCTATTGCAGAGGCCTGCCACCACCGGATCTCATTGACTGTTGGTCAATGGGTACAAGCAAACAGTCAGGTAGCCTAAGTATTCGATAGTTGTACGGGCAGTGGGGTACTGTTTTTTTTTTGTTTACATCAGTAATCGTATCCAGCCCTAAGGCTATGACGATATCGCACCACTTTATCCCCAGAACTACCCCGCCAACTCCTGGCCATACTCAGCAAAGAGCATTCAGCAGGCCGGCAATCTTCCACCACCAACCTCAAAAGAACAAAAGGAAAAACATCATCCTTGTCATCCACAACACTAACTAACCTGACGCACTGACTATTTCGAGCCTTATCATTCATCAGGCAAGTAACCCCCCCAGAAAACATTACTCAAAAATCAATTTCTTAGTTCGCCTCCGCTCTGTTCTTCCCGTACAATCTTGTCTTATTCATAATACTCATTTGATGCCATAGAATCCTAAAATCAAACTCCGCCTCGTTAAAAATAAATCGCCCTTCATCAGCAAACTCAACTTCTGACTGGAGTCTCCCAACAGTCTCCCAAATCTCCTGAGAGTCTCCTGAGACCCCTGGATATCTTTTAAGTCTCCTGAGGCTCAGGAGACCTCAGGAGACAAATGAAGTCTTGCTGATGTTCCCTACTTTCTTTTATCTTTATTTCCTACAGATTCATTTCTCTCGCAAACCTCCCCGGTACGGGGAGAATGAAATAGGCCATTCATTCGCTATGTCTGAACCATGCCTACTATTTTAGTGTATACCACTCATCTAGATTTGCCGTATTCCATTTTTCCATTCCTTGTTTTATGTACTGTAGTCTTATACTGTCGTACGGTATTGTGGTAATACCTGTTTTCTTCTGCACGTCACTCGAGGGAGAGGAGACCGATGCCTTACATCTTTCTGCAGGGGGTTGGATAGTCTGTACCCTAAAAGACACTGGTGGCGATGGCATGGCCGGAATAGGTTCCAAGGCTTGTGTTTGCGGGAGTGGTACTGGCAGATGTTACGGCAGTGCTCCTTGACTATCTTCCATTGTATAATCATACTCATCATCCGGCATGCCACATCAGCAAACTCAACTTCTGACTGGAGTCTCCCAACAGTCTCCCAGGTCTCCTGAGAGTCTCCTGAGACCCCTGGATATTTTTTAAGTCTCCTGGGACTCAGGAGACCTCAGGAGACAAATGAAGTCTTGCTGATGTATTCTCTTCTTCCTTTGGCCTCCTGTCCTCCTCAGATTCTTTGTTACTCTCGTTTTCAATTTCTATTTCCAATATGGGTATTTCTGTCTCGACTTGTGGTCTCGTCTCTATAGGTACCCTTAGCGGAGGGTATTGCTGTAATCTTTTTATGAGTTCTTGAACCTGCTGCTTCAGTTCATTATCTTTCCTTGCCAAACTGCTCACATTTCGTCTCAGCCCCGTAAGCTGCCCGACTTGCTGTATTTGCAGGTCCGACTGTATAGCCACGAGTTTCTGAATACTCATGGCTTTGATTTCTCTCCAGTTGGTTGACATGTGCACCTTATAATTCTCTTATCTCTTCTCTATATCTCGTGGTGAAGCCAAAGAGATATCTCGGGGGAGTTTCCTGATTGTACGAAAACTTGAAAGTGTAATACCTAAATATTCCAAACACTGACACTCTATTACCTAGAATTCTTCTTAATATCTTATCCTAGTTTCGATATCATCCAACTCTATCTAACAGTTTTATTCACAATGTGGATTGGCAGGGTTGATGCAGCTGACCATATAACTCTGCCAATTTAAGCTAAGTCATGGAGACACGCTTTAATAATCCGTCGACATCAATACTATTTTATCAAAATTACTTAGAATTTTATAATAATTTTATTAGTTGAACAAGGATACTATTAATTTTATATATTGATAAATTATGGTTAGTGAAATTGGCTGTGCAGTATAGGTAATTGATATCATTTATGACTGAAATTGGTGACTTCTCCCGATAAAATCCTTTGCACAAAGACAGGAACATTAAACTTCAGGACTTGAAGTATCAAAACATCACTGATTAGCACTCCACACGATTACTCAGCTTAAAAAAACGAAACTTGCTATGATCTCAGGACTTAAAATCCTTCCACTATTCTCCAACTAAATCTCTGTCTCTATTTCCATATCTATCTCCTTATTCAATTTATCTATACTTCTAATACAATTTCCATCCTAGGTATCTCTCTACCTCTATATTACGCCATTAGTGTTAATATCTCTATACAGAGTCCTAATTAATATTCATTGCTGAGCTTTCTGAATTTTGCATTTCACTAAAGATTCTTTAGAACATGGTTGCTGGATAGAATCAGATAATGTTTAAATCAAACCAACGGATTAGGAGGAGTATGAGTGATAGAAAGTGAAGACTAGGGATGTAATAGTATTTAATGGATAGAAATATCAGTATTGGAACTAGTATGATCGGTTTAAGAGGCTGTAGATTTCTATAGGTTTCTTTGGAATGAGCAATTGGTAGATGAGACAATAGTTATATATATAGAGCTCCATCTTCCCTATGTTCTTAAACCTGTCCCAGTCCGCATTCCTATACCTGCTACCAGTCCAGCACTTGGTGTTATTTTATTAAATTACGTTACGTCACAATCAGCTACTGATACATCATGTCATCGCAGGTTGATACTGCTTTTATTGATTTCCAACGGCAATACACAAATGATGCTGTTTATTTGTACCGCTACCTGATTCACCTTGCTCAAATAAGAGACCAACTCAAGGAGGAACGAAACCAAGCTTATGCTGACCTAAGAGAAATGAAAATCCAGCGTGACCATGCTTTGAAAGCTGTGGAGGGCACTCAAGAATTTACTCTCCAAGTAGCTGACCTGCAAGCTCAACTGTTAGAGCTTCGACAAATCAACACCACTCTCCGCGGCCTGATTGCTGATACTCTCCCTACCAACTTCGCTCAACATATCCACTCCGAGCTTCCTACATCCCTAATTAACTTCCACAAGGAACGCATTACACCTTCTCAAGCCTTACATAGCTCAGAATGTGCTTAGTAATATTGCGGAAACAAGAATCAATCAGGATTTTATTTTATATTCTGTGGGTTTTAGTTGTAAGGTTGTCCCAGCGTCTTGGTATATGTCCCGACAGTCCAGTATGCGATGCATGGTTATAACGGATGAGGGAGTGTTAAGCGGAATGCGCGGTGGAGGAATGACATTATAGGGGTTCTATGAGTTTCTATGGCATTATGGATTTGTAATGTAGTTGGCGGAAGTGGTGGGGAGGAATACGAGGTGTGGGTGCGATGGGGTTCTATGAATTTCTGTGGATGACGATATTTGGTCTTGGCGGACTGGCGGAGGATGGTGTTAAATAGTGCAGGAGATGTTTCCTTTAGTTCCTTTCTTTCTTTTCTCTCTGTCTCGTATTCCTGTAATCTCGGTATATAGGAATATCTTTCTGAGCTATAGTCGCTTTCCGTCTGCTTCGCGCGGAGAGGCATCCATCAATCTCTTGAACTTTGCGAAGTCCTACCTGGTCTTAGCTTTTCTCTTCTAACTTTGTTCTGCTCTGCGCTCTCTGATACCGCTTCGTCTTTCGTGCTTTTTGCTTTGCAGCTTTCTTGCGGTCTGCTTGTCTTGGCCATTTCTCGTCGTCGCTCGTTCTTGTCTCGTTGTGTAAAATTTGTCTTTCTCGAGTCGCGCTTGCATCATCGTTCCATCTGTCCTATATTCTCTCCGTCGCGTTATCACTGAGCGACCCGTCACGTTAGACCAATTATAAACCACATTATTACCCTATTAATATTCCCATTACTGAATGTGACTTATCACAAAGTATATTTTTTTTTTGAAATAACTCAAAAATATTAGATTGTAGTTGTCCCAATATTTGAGCATGAGCCAAATTTACAACTATTATATGACGTGATGTCTAATATATGAAGTGTATACCATATATTATATTAGCTGCGTCATCTAGACTAGTAATATATCAATTGAGTCAGATCGAGTATCAGCTGACAAGCAACAGTTTCTTTTACGGATCAGTGTGACGGAGTGACCGAAGACAGTAGGACAGGCAACGATAATATGAGGTATTTCGAGAATGACTTTGTACTGATGAGGCAACAGAAGGCGAGACGGCGAGCGGCAACAGCTGAAAGCGCAGACAACAACAAAAGCACAAACAAGAACAAAACGAGTCTGAGCAGAACAAAGCAGAGCAGGGAGAGTGAGGACCAGATGAGGTCGTCAGCAAAGATGGGAAGGACTATAGGAGGGCCTCTCTGCGAAGACGAGTTTGGACGTAGGGAACTATGGCTATGGGTAGGAGTATATTCTATGTCGGATTACTGAAGGCGAGACAGAGAAAAGAAAAAAGAAAGAAGGAAACATCTCCCCGCACTATTGAACATCATCCTCCACCATCCGTCAGATTCGTGCGTAAAGCGCATAAAATCATCGTCATCTCGCCGTATTTCTCACATCACCTCTATTTACATTACAAATCCATCAGCCATAAACCTATAGAAGCATGTAACGTACTTAGCATCCTCGCTTAACCTTTCCTCAACCGTCGTAACCGTGGATCGTCTACTGGATCGTCGGGACAGATGCCAAGACGTCGGGACAATCAGCTAAAAGCTATCAGGTAGAATAAGCCTATCTGAATCTTGCTCATTTCCTCTACCTCTTAGTATATTCTCTCTGAATTCTTTAACTGTCGGTTGTCGGATAATCTGTAATTATCTTCTCCCCAGTTGGTCTTACCATTTTTACCCGAATCACAAAAATCCTAGTATCTTCTTCTTCACAGTCCTGAGAGTAAAAATCGTTCTTGACCAAATCCAACAAAAACTAAAGCAACCTAGAAAGTACTTGTTGGTATACGTTCATGAAAAAGGAAGGAAGGGAAAAGGCTTAGGCATGAAGTTGAGATCAAGTATGAGCTGAATAACAGTATTCTAATGGTTAACCATAAGGATGGAATAAGCGAAAAACTTGTAACGAATTTAGAAGTATTTGACCTAGTCATTAAAACTCATATCAACTTGAGTCATGCCGGTCGGCGAAAAACATTTTCAGGTATAGATCAAAACTTCTATGGAGTATCTCAACAGGAAGTAGAATAGATTTCTGACCACTGTTCAACTTGTGCTATCAAGAAAATACAATAGAAAACTGCACCGTTAAAACCAATTATTGCTTCCAAGCTATTTAAATACCTACAGGTATGTAAACTATTTATAAGATATACCAAACTCACTAACTATATAGCTGGATATTATTGACATATCATTACGACAGAATGGAAAATATAAGTGGATATGTCATATCAAAGATTACCTCATTAAATACTCGCAGGCATACTCTCTCCAATCAAAGCATATTCAAAGCGTATGCTTGGTGTTTATGTTTTGGGTATCACACTTGGGACCTCCGCATATTCTACAGTGTGATAATGGTACAGAATTCAAAGGCGCTATATTATTGTTAGTTAAGAAGTATGGTATTAGGATTATCAATGGCCAGGTACGACATCCTCAAATTCAAGGTCTTATTGAACAAGGAAACAGTATTTTGAAAGACAAAATTTCATCCTGGATGAGGGACCATGAATCCACAGACTGGGCAAATGCTTTGCTAGAAGTGATACTAGTGATCAATAGGCAAATACATTTAGTTACTTAGGAAGTACCCTATGAGATAGTATTTGAACAACGCCCATATAGTAGTAGAGTGCTCTTTACTGAACGTCATACACATCAGCAAGCTTTACCATTTGTGACTGGAGTCTCCTGAGTCTCCTGACAGTCTCTTGAGTCTCCCAAGACTCTTGTAATCTCCTGAGACTTGTAAAATCTTGCTGATGACGTATAAGTCAGAAATGAACCTACCCTAACCGAAACAGAGAAAGAACCCAACCAACACGCCTTTGGACATATCATAATTGATTCATAGCTATTGAATACACCTATATCGACTAGAAAGGTAATTGACAGTGATGTACGAGAGCTGACCTTAGGAGCTCGACACTTAATGGTTGTTAGAGATAAAAGGGTCAATCAACTTCTGAACCCCCAAATTAATGACATAGCGACATCCAAAATTCCTCGTGCAGATCGACTCTTATCTGGTATGAGGAGATTAATCTGCCGTATACCTGCAATCTCATCTGCAAATAACTTCACCCTTATGAGTGAATATAGAATTATAAGCTGAGCTCGTGCAGCTCGAGAAATGGAACCTATCCCTAATACAATACAATTCAAACCTAAGAAAGGATCGGGTAGCAGGTTCATAACTATCATAAGTCCCATCAAAGAAACAAAAAACTGCCAGCATAGTACTATAGGAGTAACGGTGTCATACTTATGTATAAACGAGTGTAAAAGTCAAACCTGTTCCTATTTCAGAGCCAAATTGCTTTGTAGCATTGATTGTCATTTGAACGTAGTGCAAAATGATTGCTGTAATCTAGATAAGGACTTGATATCATTCTGTCCCAAATATTTCAAGATCTGTTTCTAACGCGCACAGAAAGGAAATCGGATTATAGGAAAGAAAGAAGCAGAGAGTCCACAGAGAGTCTCTGATCAGGATGTGGAGACGGAGACACCAGTAGATTGCTCTCACGGCTGTCATAGGATACAACGACAAGGGACGGGGTCGGCTCAGGAGACACCGGGACAAAGCAGGTTCAGGTTCAGGTTGAGGTTCAGGTTCAGGTTCAGGTTCAGGTTCAGGTTCAGGTTGAGGTTCAGTGTTACGGAGTAACTGTGGACAATAGGACGAACGTAAACGAGGATGCTAGATGACTCAAGGAAAGACAGCCAATCACAAATGGTGACACTAACGAGACGACGACGAGGCCCAAGCGCAAGAAAAGACCGGAAGCCAGAGACAAGAAGAAGCAAGAAAGACACGCGGTATCAGCGGGCAGAAGGCAGAGCAGAACAAAGCAGAAGAGGAAGGCGAAGACCACCGGCGTCATCGACAAAAGTAGAGTGAACTATGGCGCCTCAAGGGCGAAGTTTGACTTGGAGACTTTGGCATGAACAGAAAGATATTCCTATGTACCGAGATGATAGGAAGACGAGACAGAGAGAAAAGAAAGAAAGAACTAAAGGAAACCTCCCTCCGCGCTATTTAACACTATCCTCCACCAGTCCGCCAAGACCACATATCGTCACCCATAGAAACACATAGAAATCCATCGCACCCACACCTCGTATTCCTCCCCACCATCTTCACTATTTACATTACAAATCCATCACGCCATAGAAACCCAGAGAACCTTATAACATCATCTCTACAACGCACCTCCCTACCTCGCTTAACATTTCCTCGATAGTCGCAACCCTGCATCGCCTACCAGACTGTTGGGACCGATGCCAAGACGCCGGGACAGATCAGGTCCCCTCCAAGGGCCTAGCTCCTGATAGGCCGAGGTTTCGAAGGATATTGGCGATGGAACAATTGTCGAAGGTCGGGACTGTGTTCAAGATCACTTGAGGGTTGCCATGAGGGCTCTTCATATCCGACATATTTAACCAAATATTCCACCCGTCGCCCTCTCTTCCGCGAATCCAATATTTCCGCTACCTCCCATTCAGTCTCTCTCTCAGCTTCTACCGGTGGGGGGGGTTCGATCATTTGTCCTGGAACAGGATCGTTGACCGTCGGCGATAACAATGAAACATGAAAGACTGGATGTACTTTCATGGAGGCAGGAAGAATAAGTTCATAGGCATAAGGGCTCACAATCCTCTTGATAGCGTAAGGACCAACTTGCTTCCAATCAAGTTTCTTCGAAGGTCGTTTGGTCTCAAGATTTCGAGTAGATAGCCAGACAGAATCACTAACAGCATATCGAGGTGCCGGGGTACGATGTAAATTAGCCATTTCCTCCTGTATCTTTTGAGCCCTGAACATCTCGCTCTTCAGGAAGTCAAAGACTTGCGACATTTCCCTTGCCAATCCATTAGCTTGATCTTCATTCACCGTGCTTCCATGATGTAGGGGCACAAATGTCATTTGGGGGTGTCTCCCATAATTTGCTTGGAACGGGGACATATTGGTAGTTTCGGAAAGGTAGTTATTGGTAGCAAATTCAGCAAGAGGTAGGAAATCAGTCCAATTATCCTGTTGATAGGACATATAACTGCGTAGGTATTGTTCCATAATCGCATTGGTCCTTTCCGTTTGCCCATCGGTTTGTGGATGGAATGCAGTGGAATATCGGGGGGCAATTTCCAATCGATCACAAAGAGCTTTCCAAAACTCCGCCGTAAACTGTGTTCCCCTGTCTGATACAATGGTTTCCGGTAACCCATGTAACTTCCATACCTGCTCCAGGTATAGACGAGACAGATCTCTGGCGTTAACATTTTCGGTCGTCGCAATGAAGTGTTTCATCTTTGTTAGTCGATCCACAACCACGAGAATTGCATTAAACCCATTACTCTCCGTTCTACCACAAAGTTCCATAGTAATATCTGTCCGCGCCCCGCATCGACAGAGGACGAGAACTCCTTGCAAGTTATGGTTTGCTTTTTATTGCCGACAGATATATTAATTTTGACGAATGGGTTCGCGATTTCCGCATTGGCTTCATTAATAAGAATTTCGACTTTCAGAGTTCCAAAGTCTTCGATCGTCTGCGATGACCAGCTGAAGGTTTATCGCGATATTCCGTAACAGATATATTTTAAGCTCATCATCGCTTTATATATACAGATTTCGATAAAGCGAAAGAACTCCTCCTCACTCTCCTCAGATTCAGCCAAATAAATCTCCTTCGATTGTCGAACGCCGCTTTGGAGAAGGATAGAATTTTATTCTTGCCTATCACACCTGGTAAGCTTTGTTAAATAATTCAATCACGAGACGATCCTTCACGGCTCATTTGCCAAAGAAATTTCGCTAACAAACTTATCTTCGGATCCAAATTCTCCTTTTTCAAAACCACTCTACTCTGCTGCTCCAACCTCTCATCCCCTTCCTTTGGTAAGTCCTTCGACCTTCTCGTCAATATATCCACCTTCCTCCCTTGCTTCCTCGGTCGATACTGGATCACGAAATTAAAACGAGACAAGAACTCCGCCCATCGGGTCTGGCGTCGATTTAGCAATTTAGTTGACATAAAGTATTCGAGATTACGATGATCCGTCAATACTATAACTTGGAATTGAGCTGTTTCCAGGTGAGGTCTCCATTCCTCAAAACAGCGAATCACAGCCAATAATTGCTTGTCATAAATCTCATAATTGCATTCCGCCGGAGAATAGATCTTGGAAAAAAATGCTACGGGGTGTAGAATCTGTTCCTCATCCCGTTGTGATAGAATCCCGGCTGAGATATAGTCAGACGCATCTGTCTCCATAATAAACTCTTTTTTAGGATCAGGATGCATAAGTATTGGGGCTGTGGTAAAGGCAGTCTTCAGCTTCTGGAAAGCCTGTTCTACCTTTTGAGTCTATTCAAATCGCACATGTTTTTTGGTCAGGGTAGTTAAAGGTCTGGCTACTCGGGAGTAGGCGTAAAGAAATCGTCGGTAGAAATTGGCAAATCCAAGAAACTCCTGTACCTCCTTAACTGTCTTCGGTGCCTCCCAATCCACAATCGTTTGCACTTTGGCTGGGTCCATCTTCATCCCTCCTGGAGTTAGAATCATACCGAGATATCTAGTCTCTTGTACGCTGAACTCGCACTTTTCCGGTTTCAGGTGAACCTCATTGGCTTCCAAAACTTCCAATACTTGTTGTACATCCTGTTGATGTTGTTCAAGGGTTTCCGAATAGATGAGTATATCATCCAAGTAGGCCGTAGCACATCGATCAAGAAAGGGACGAAGAATATCATTAATCCAACGTTGGAAGGTAGCAGGGGCGTTTGTCAACCCAAAAGGCATTACCAAATATTCCCAGTGTCCATACCGCGTTCTAAAGGCTGTTTTCCACTCATCTCCCTCCTTAATCCGAATTTGATTATACCCCCAGCGTAGGTCCAACTTTGTAAAATAATTAGCCCGCGACAAATTGGCCATAGTTTCCTGGGTCAGAGGAAGAGGATATCTGTCCTTCACCGTAATGGCATTCAACTTCCGATAATCTACACACAGACGCAAGGATCCATCCGCTTTCTTGACAAATAACACAGGAGCCCCAAATGGAGAGAGTTACTGATCAGAGAACCTTTCTTCACATTATCGCCAAATAATCCTCAACGCTTTCAGCCCTCCCTGACATACCGTACATAAAAATTGGTACCACTACGCCTCCTCGTTTTAATCTCATTATAGCGACGATGCGAGGTAACTCGGTGCATTGGCTTTCATCAAAGAGTTGTCGAAAGCTGGTATTTATTGGAATCGTTTCTATCGGAAAGATTTCCAATATCCCGTTAACAAAGATACAACGAAGCTTGAAAGAATTTGAACCAGAGGATCCTGAGAGAGCTTAAACGATCGAGCTGATAGAGATAAGAATAGGCCTCCCAAGGCCGAATTCCCAAGAACAATATTATGACTACCATATATATAAATACCGAGCGATACCGACGACTAAGCTTAATCTCACCCCCTCCACTGCCGATAAGAACTCCATGTCTCCTCATCCAAGGTATTCCCATCACAATTAGATAATGTCCCAACTTAGTAACAAAGAAAGGACATTCTTCTACATGTCCGTTAATCTCCAACTCCAACATCACTTTTCTTGTCACCTTCCCTGATTCAATAGGCCTTCCATCAATCACATCAATCTCCTGCTCAGTCCTCAGATTCTTCATTTTTAATTCATGGCGGCGTACAAAGTCTTCATCTATAAATGCATATCCCGACGCTCCAGGATCAATCAAGGCATAGGTGGGTACCATAAATTTTTTATTTTGAGAAATGGAACAAACTACAATCAATTGATTCCCATCCATCTCCCCTTCTGATACTGAAAAGGTAGAAATAGACACTTTAGAAAAAGCCTTGGGGGTTCCTGGACTATGTGTGACGGAGTGACAGTGGACAACAGAACGAACGGAAACGAGGATGCTAGAACTCAAGAGACAGCCGCCAGGGGAGACACCAGAGAGACGACGGTGCAAGAAGATGCAAGACCGCAAAGCTGCAGACAAGAAAGAAGCAAGAAGCAAGACAAGCGCAGAGAGCAGGAGGCAGAGCAGAACAAAGCAGAACAGGGAAAGTCAAGACTGATGAGTCGCCGACGGTGATAGAGAAGACATGAGGCCTCCTGGGCGCGAAGCCGACGCGAGACTTTGGCATGACAGAAAGATATTCCTGCATCAGACATGAAGACGGCATGCAGAGAAAAGAAAGAAAGAACTAAAGGAAACCTCTTCCCGCACTATTTAACCCCATCCTGCTCCAGTCCGCCAAGATCATATATCGTCATCCATAGAAACCCAAAGAATCCCATCGCACACACACCTCGTACTTCTCCCCACCATCTCTACTTTTTATATTACAAATCCATCACGCCATAGAAACCCAAAGAACCTAATAACGTCATCCCTCAACCACGCATCCCTTCCTCGCTTAACACTCCCTCACTCGTCATCATCATGCATCGCCTACCGGATTACCGGAACAGATGCCAAGACGCCGGGACACTATGCCGCTTAGTGCAGGGACAAATCTTTTAACTCCTCATTCTCCGATACTACCTCCTCCTCTTTTTCCTTCCTTGCTTCCAACAACGCCTCCTCATCTCAAGGCTTCTTCCCGAGGCAAGCAGACTTATAATCCCTTTAACCAAACGTCTAACTCCCCGCAATAATAACACCTATTCTCACGCGACGGGCCTCCTTTCCTGAGGTCCGGCGACATTTATTATTAGACAAATCCATAGAACAGCTTCCCAAGCCAGATACGGCGGATGGGATGCTGAAGATTCTTCGCAGAGGCGCGGTCTCAGACGACGCAAAAAGGCCATATGAGCGACGACAAAAGGACGAAAGAAGAGGAAAGACTAAGAATCTGAAATCTAAACCTTCCCATCCTAGCCTGTAGCGCCTGCTGTTATATCGTCGCCGGCGAGGAAAGAGCCCGCAGTCCTTAATCGATCCGAGCTTTCATTTTGAATCATCGCGCCATCAGTCCTATGTTCTTCCAATAGACATTCAATTTTAGCAGCCTCAAACTCGTAGAAGAAAGATACCGCCTAATTCTGCAAAATATTCAAAAACGTTCGCTGACGCCGCTGATTTCTATGCGTTACGAAAGAAATGTAGCCGCTCGATCCGGATCCCCAAAAGCATTATTCAAAATTTCAAAAAACTCCCCCATGGAATCGAGAGCGATTCCTTCATCCGTAATATAAGCAAGAAATTGATCTGCCGCGGCTCCCTCCAATCAAGAAATAGAATAGGCCAATTGTTGGACAGAGGTAGGAAACCGATCGAGGTTAGCCGTGAGCTTAATTTGTAGCTGCCTCTGAAAGGTCCCCGGCGCTTCATGATCACCCTTATATTTCTCCCATTCCGAAGTTTTCGACTTCGACTTTGCTAAGCCCACTGATCTCCTGGTCTTCTCGATTCCTTCCTTTTTCGATCTTAACAGTAGTCCCCGAACTTTTGTGAACTCAGTTGTTCGGTTTTGGAGCTGGCTGGCATCGATGCAATATTGTTTGACCCCTTGATGGGCCCTTTGGAGGAGACCGTACGCTTGCTTCTCTTCTGCGGTTGCAGCGGGGTCCACTGAAGCGTGAGCTTCAAAGAAACTTTCGAGGTCTTGATGGAGCTTTTGATAGTCAAACGACGCAGAAGCGGAGAGGCCATAGTGAAATATGGTGGAGGATCTCGCGCCGGCCGAAGAAAAGTGGTCTCGCTCTTAGCGCGACGGAGAATCGCGACACAGGATTTAACGAACGAACGGTGATGCTAGATGACCTGGAAAGACAGCCTAATCACAGGCGGTGACACTAACGAGAGACGACGAGGCCGGCCGCAAAGTCAAGCAGACCGAAAGCCAGACAAGAAAGCAAGAGCGACACGCGAGAACAGCGGGCAGAAGGCAGAGCAGAACAAAGCAGAGCAGGGAAGGCGAAGACCAGCTGAGGTCATCGACAAAAGTAGAGTGAATCATGGGCCTCAAGGGCGCGAAGCTGACGGAGACTTTATGAACAGAAAGATATTCCCATGCATCAGATGATAGGAAGACGAGACAGAGAGAAAAGAAAGAAAGAGCTAAAGAAAACCTCTCTCCGCGCTATTTAACACTATCCTCCACCAGTCCGCCAAGACCACATATCGTCACCCATAGAAACACATAGAAATCCATCGCACCCACACCTCGTATTCCTCCCCACCATCTTCACTATTTACATTACAAATCCATCACGCCATAGAAACCCAGAGAACCTTATAACATCATCTCTACAACGCACCTCCCTACCTCGCTTAACATTTCCTCGATAGTCGCAACCCTGCATCGCCTACCAGACTGTTGGGACCGATGCCAAGACGCCGGGACATTCAGGTTCGGGTTCAGGTTCAGGTTCGAAGCAAAGCAAGAGGGCTGAAGCCAAAGTACTAGATTGCTAACAGAAAGAAGACGTTGCCTAGAGAGGCAGGGGCGTAGGAAGGAACGACCCTATATATACAACTACCCCGTCACGCCGCTGACTCATACTCATAAAATCCCATAGAAACTCCTACACCTCCGTACCACCCACACTATTCCCAATACCATACTTCTATCCCAATACTTCCCAATCCTTCCTAACACTTACATTCTATTACCCAAACTCCTTCCTAATCCATCATTCTACTTCCAACATCAACCAATACTATCTACGGCGTTCGGGCGGGAAGGCGGCCAAGAAAAAGTGAGCCGCTGATATCTGTCCCTATAGGTGAGGCGTGCGGTTGTGATGAATGAGGGAATATTAAGCGAGGTATGGATGCGTGGTGGAGGAATGACGTTGTGGGGATTCTATGGGTTTCTATGGCTTAATGGATTTGTAATATAATTAGGGAAGATGGTGGGAAGGAATACGAGGTGTGGTTGCAATCAAATTCTATGAGTTTCCATGGGCAGCAATATGAGTCTTGGCGGACTGGTGGGGGATAGTGTTAAATAGCGGAGGGGGATGTTTCCTTTGGTTCTTTTCTTTCTTTTCTCTCTGTTTCGTCTTCCTGTCATCTCGGTACATAGGAATCATACTCCTATCCATAGTTATAGTTCTTCCGTCCAAACTCGCCTTCGCAGGAGGCACTCATAGTTCTTGTGATCCCCGCTGAAGTCCTGACCTGGCCTTCACTTCCCCTGCTCTGCTTTGTTCTGCTCTGCATTCTTGCTCTTTGTTCTTGCTTGTGCCTTTGCCCTTGCTCTTGTCTCTGGCTTTGCCGGTGCCTGCGCTTGTGCCCGCCCGGCTCTCGTCGTCCTCGTCAGTGTCCTCATTGTGTAAGGCTGTGCTCCTCGAGTCACCTTGCGTCATCGTTTTCGTCTGTCCTGCTGTCCTCGGTCACTCCGTCACACATTCTCTGATAATAGTAGAGATTTGGAATTATAAGAATCAATCAAGATATGTCACAAACCGGTAAGCCCAGAATCTTATAAATATGCTACCTAATTACTGATAATATATTTATTAAAATAAAAGATACAATTCATGTTCATCAACCCTCTTCAACTATTTTGAGTCCTGTATTGCAGCCGGTGAAATCGGGGGTTGGAAGGAAAAGGAAGTATAGGGCCATTGCGGATAAGGAAGAGCAAGGAAGAAAAAGATTGGATTGAGCTATGAATCGGTATTCAGTTTAGTTTGTATTAATAAGTTAGGATTTCGATATGGATCCTATTCGTTCTATATGGCTGCGGTTTGTACTGTCCAATCTTTGATCTATCAGTAGTTTCCTCATTATCTGGATTAGTATATAATACCGTCGCCTGAAAACTGCTTGATAAAATGTTCTGATATAGACCAGACAGACGAATAGAACACAATAGTTTACTATTATCAAATTTTATATACCTCGTCAGCGGATAGGTAACCTACCCGTTGGATGAAGCCTATTCACCAACAGGGTGGCCCATCTCTAAACATTCCACATATGGGTAGCGGCGGTGGACAGGTCAGAGTACTTTGTATGACGCATCCTGGCTCATACCGGCCTGTTTTACACCATCCAATTCTCATATTTCCCATGTACTGCTGCTTCTTCTCACGCACAGGCGCACACAACCTATGCGAATCATGACTCTACAGTGGCCGGGCTATTAGGTATGTATAGTCATAATAAAGCCTGTACACGGAGAGCATAGCGCTGAATATGTTGAGTAATTCGGACTGCTGCAAATGATTTAATTGGGAGGGTGTATTCTTGAATTGGTTGAGTTATCCGGACTGCGGTCCATCCAATTGGGGTGTCTGTATAATAGTGATGGTTGCAACCCAATGGTTAATAGGACAGGACATATAAAGATGACTTTTACCCGGGTGGACTTCGCGTTTGGGATAGAACAAGTCTACTAGTGTAAGAAAGTAAACTGATATACGGACGAAACCAACACTTAGGTGATTTACTGTGATGATGTGTAGTTGGAAACATGTTCTGACGTACTCAGTAGAAAATATTCTATTAATTCATTCAATGAGGGAGTTTAGGAAGCTAGGAGTGTTCGAGTCTACGTCTAATTGGAGGCAGACGCGTGAAAGACTGGAATCTGTGTTTATTGCTTCGGGTGGGTAGAAGATTCCAGTTATCTCTACTCCCCTAGCCAAGAAATTAGTTATATTTATACCTAGCCAAGAGGTTCTACGGCCAGCTCCTTTCCCCTTAACCCTACAATACCGAGTCTACCCTACCGTTCCTAATAGCCGTCACAATTTATTTTGACGCACAAGCAAGGACCTATCCCACACCTCAGGACTCTTCCCTTGTTTTTCTCACATTTTCAGCCAACACCCCCCACCCCCTTGGAGTCAACAAATCGGTGAACATCCATCAACCCCCAACCCCACCAATAAAATGCCTTCACCTACTCACTCCATAGTTGTATCTTAGACCTTTCTCCCTTTCTCCCACCAATTGTTGTATCGGTCTCCATGATTTTGCATCGCCACACAGTGCCCTCAGGGTCCCACCTACCAACTTACGCCCACCTCCTGACGCATTTAGACCATTTCCAGTACCTCAATCACACGAGGATAGAGAAAAATAATAAAAATAATAACCTTCTCGCTTCATTCAGTCACCTCCCTCCCTTATCATGATAATAAGAATCAGTTAGTAATACCTAGTTTTGCCTCCCCCACTTTCTAGTGTCCTATGCCTCGGTAGTCCGCCGGGACCCGCGAGAATATCACTCATTCTCCTCTTCGACTAAGCTGCGACCTCGACCCTACTAATCCGGTTGATTAAAGTACTGATCCCGTCCCTTACCAAGAATATCAACATATTACTAAGAAAGATACTAATTTCGTGCCTGCAGCGACTCGTTATGTCATGTCCACACCCGCTCTATTAGTACCTCCAATCTGCCAATAATACACCAAGATACACAGAGATGAGGAGGGCATGCTGGGTTAGGCACTATACGATCCGAATGATCTCATCATGACGGCGAATAATCCTTACCCAGTATGCTCTGCTAGGTTCCTCGTGTTGTAGCCTTGATCCCGTAATTTGGTTTTAAGAACTAGGTACCGTCCACCCCGTCGCCCCCCCCCCTCGCCTTTGAATTTCCAAGCTGACTTCTATATCGGCCATGCTGTGAAAAGGCGTAAGCTAGGAGTAGGGAGGCCGCACCTCGTCATCCCCATCGCATCCTAGCAGAGGACCACGATGGTGAGTGAGAAGATCCGCTCTGCCTAACTGATAATGAGACAATAGGAGAAGAGATTGTCGTTGGTTGTGGGACTACATGGGGGTATCTCTTGCATATAGGCATTAGCCATAGCATATTGGCAAGTTGGTGCTACCTGCTCAGTGGGATCTATGAAACCCCGACGCCATATCTTTTGGCGGGCTATGGGTCTTCTTCTATATAACTGTGGGACGGGGGAATGGGACGGGGGAACGGAATGTGGGTATGAGACGGGGGCATGGCGAGAGATTGTTTGTATCTTGAGAACCTATGTCGCGCAAATGCAGCATGTAGGCTGGGGAGAAAATTCATGATCCGCCCCCTGGCTATGTGCAAGTCAGATGGGGAGGGGATGTCTGGTGCCAGATTTTGCTAGCCTTGCCAATAAGCACTACGCGTTCTTTTTTCTCAAATCACATAGGTGGATGGGTTGGCGCTACACCGTTAAAGTTCTTATGTTAGGTGTTTGGGGTTTATATCGGAGTGGGTCGGGCAGTATGCCTAGTATGCATGGTTGGGTTTGGTGAAGTAAGGCAGAGAGTCGGGCGGGAGGTACTCACCTATCTCCTAGGATAGGGAGCCTGCCCGCGGAGGATCACCGGATTCCCTTCTGCTTTACTGATGGCAGGCTGAATGGGGGTGGGAATTGGGAGTGCGTGTCCTCCTTTCGCGTGGTTCTGGTAGTTAAAGAGACGACCAGCTCAGGCCGGAGAATGATATTTACTGCCTGTTTTTTCAGTGGCAAAGGGAAAGGAAAGGGCAATTGGAGAAAAAGTGGGGACGGTCGTGCTACCTTAGGGTTACCCTCAGCTCCACGTACAAGCTACCGGAGCCCGAGGAGGGAGGGAGCTTTAGGTTAACCGCCATGTTACTCCTGGGGTGTCGCATGTAGATATAGTCCTCCGGGTTGTCTCTTTCCTTGTCAGAATTTGGGATGCGTAGGGATGGCTAGTCCGCTCCACTGAGGAAATGTAACTGTTATATTTTCTCTTGTGACAAGATCAGTCCTGCTTGACGAACCAATACTGTGGGGAGTCTAGGTGTCCAAATATGGGCTCTTGACATTAGGGTGTACGCTGGCGGCGGAGTACTCAGCTTCGTGGACCAAGGGGTAACCTGCCCTATTGGACAAAGCTGCGAAGTAGGTGCCACTGCTGGTCAGCTGGACAAGATTGATTTTGTCTAATGGCCTGGGAATCACCGTAGGCATAACGGAGACTAATAGTAGGCAGGTGAGAGGAGACATAATTTCCCAATAGTCCCGCAGATAGCAGGATCCGTATTACCGTGATAGGTTGTCGGCCAGGCGGGTGGTGGGTGCGCCCCCGGCACGAAACAAATAATAACCCAAGTACCACTATACTGAAACTACTGAGGCCCGTCCCCACTGATCATAACAGTTCTAGATTCATTGTGCCTGACCTCCATGAGATCAACTTGTACCTCTTTCTTACGAGTAAAATTTTAGCTATCCGGCCAGTGACCACCGGCGCAGGGTTATTTGCACTAGCTATCACTCGCATCACATCCGCAACCTATTGTGTTTAAACCAATAAAAATATATACCTCCTCCTATAATCACATATAGGTATTCTCTTTTCTCTTCTCAGGTGTCTGAAATAATGCTGCCGCCTATGGAAAGCTCACCTTCCCTCCCGTTTAATTTTGATCCTCGGAAGCTTTGGCATATATATTTGTTCCACACTTTGCTGAATCAATCTTCTGTACGTTCATCGAGCTACAACATGGTTGCTTCTCGACCATGCTAGGTGCCAGGTAAAACTAGATTGGACCGAGATTCTTTAGAAAAGGTGGCTATCACATCCGCTGGGCTCAGCACTAGGCCCTAGGGGTGTAATTACTCAAAGGGGGTAGAATACAGAACCCAGTATGTTCAACCTTGCCCGTCCGCGGCTTTCTTATCTCCAAAGTTTCTAGTGGTGGAAACCGGTTGTACTATAAGATCCGCGCTGACTATGGAATCAAGGAGCTCAAACTGTACCGACTCTACCAACGCTTTATCTTGATAGTCTGGACCGGTTTATCTACTTAAACCACGGTTTATATCTTGCATCCTCACCATGATAACAGTCCGAAAAATGGCTATCCATGTTCTCGAACAGGGGAGTTCAAGCTCAGAAGCTGGAGTGTTTGAGCCCATGAACATACGCTGTATGGACCGGTTTTGTGGGTTTCTAAACCGTCCAAACCGTGGATTAATGGCGGTAAGAATCGCACCAACTATTCAGTTAAACCCTCCAGTTAAACCGGTTTGAACCATATAACCGGCAAACCGCTGAAAACCTTCCTTATCTCTGCATAAGGTGGCAACCTAAGGGGCCTTAACCTACCCCCACCGACCAAACCCAACCCCCGGCGGTGACATTCCAACATAACTCAGCTAACATGTCTTTAACATCACGATATGGCCATGTGGTGGTCTTGGTGTAACACGTGCCAATTCTGTACTGCGTATTGTTCATGCTGTCAGCCACACGTGGTCTGAGCTACGTAGTCAACCCCGTAGCTTATCACGTAGTTGTTGTTGTTGTGAAGCACCGCGTGGCCGATCAAGGGGCCTGCTTCGTAGTTGACTACGCAGGTTACTGGGGAGCTTCGTGGCTCTCTCTGGGTCTGCGTAGGCGGGTCCAGCCCTACGTAGTCCTCCTTGGTACTACGTACACCAATTCAGTACTACGTAGCTCCTAAACAAATTCTCTTATACTTCGGTGGTAACTCAAACTTTCCCAGACATTAAATCAGTCCCGTTCAGTGGAGTACCACAAAGTTTAGAAGTTAGTAATTGGAACCCATTTGGATTTTACAGAGGGTTTACCGGGTCAAACGAGGGCCTTCGAAGGAAGTATCAAGGGCTCAACGTGCTTCTCAAGTGTATTTAGGCTGCTTCTTCAAGTGTTACCCCTTTATTACACCTTGAAGACCTCTTCTCCTTCATAGAGTGAGATATAATATCGCGTTCTTGTTCCAACCGGCCATACACTTGATGCAAGATTCATGCGCTTTATTAGCCAGCTTCTATGGTAGAGTAAGGGAATGTTTCTTTTACAATCTGATTCAAACAAACCTCTACACGCGTAGCCCGGCTCACCCGTAACCCTGCCTAAATCAAACCCATTGCCGTAATAGTTGATCTTTGCGGACTTCCCTCGGGCAACTCAGCACATGGGTAGTAATAGATCGCGGGGCGAAGGGAGACACGGATATCTAAAGTCCCCCAGGTTAGTCAAGGATTGAGGCGAGACACGAGTTACCAACTTGGTATCATCCCGGTCCTCCGCGTTGTTTCAACCCAGTGTGGCTGATAGCCGGTCTTTGCCCATCGTGTTGGGTACTGAACCTTGTTACTTATTAGAGTAGCTTAGTATAGTAGTGGGAGTGTCCTGGCCTGTGGAGTCTTTCTGCTATCAAAAAAGTATCGTACTCGCGCATCCTACCCTATGGATGCTGGATTCTCACTGAGGCTACCAAGAAGGACGTGCGGTGTTGTAATACATATCGATAAGCCCGCTGGTAGTACAGTGCGTAGGGTACGATATGATGGTCTTTAGGTATCAATAGGTAGGATATGGATTTTATCCGTATCGGCAATAGCATGAATATCATAGTAGGGACTTGGCGCCCAAATAAATCTTCATTTACCTTTATTAACCTCAATTTATGCAGTTCATGAATTAGGAAGAAAAGGAAAACCTGGATTTTGCCCCGGAACACGTCCAGGAACATAAGACATCACTCGTTTACAGTATGATATATTATAGTTTTTTTTTTGTTTACATCATTACTTGTATCGATATATCATAGTTGGTATGATACCGGGTCTGCAAAGTATCATGCAGTTAGATAACCACATACCATCGAGAGCCCTGGGGGGGGGGGGCAGGGTCAGGCCAGGGAAGGGAACGCAAAATAGGGACCATGAACGCAGTCGATGCTCCGACATTGATATCCTCGGGTCAGCTAACCAAGTAGATAGAGAGAAATTGAATTCTAAAAGGAATGGGATTGAAGAAACAAAATGCCTGAACAGCACCTAATCTGCAGCTGGGGGGGGGGAAGGACACGCCAACACAATGGGTAAAGTTAACACAGAGGCACCCCCTTGGCCCACCTGTCTTCATCCTCCTCTACTTAATCACTAGCCCAGCTACCCTCAGTGTCATCCACCCCGTAGAAGTAGTCGTCCTCCTCATATGGTTCATCGTAATCATTGGTGGGAGTAACTGCATGGAGCTTTTCCCAGGTCTCCCAAGTTTCTGCGGCCAAATTCGGTGGGATATCCTCCACCACCTCCCTCTCGGCCATCTCCATGCTTCCTAAACACAATGAACCCAACCCCCTCCCCTTGCCGTATAGGATCGTCCCCTCGCTCGCAAGCTCCAGACGCTGATCTCTCTTTAATCGGAGATTCTGAATATGGAGGTGTCTTTTTTCGTTCTCGGCCTTCGAAATTTCTTTATGCACCTCGACTTGTCTTAACCATTCTTGGGGACGTATTCTCCACCACATACGGCTGATCTTCAGTTCAAGGCCCACCTCGTATCCTAGCATGAAGTCCCGTGAAACCTGCTCGGCTGCCGGGGCGTCCTCGTTAACGTCCAAGCCAGTGGCCGTCATCAGGCGGCGGATACAGGCCGCCAGAGTACAGTGTTCTTCCCCGACAGGTATAATATCGCCGCAGGTACACCTTTGGAAGACGGGGTGTTCCTTGTGTTCTTCTGCAACCCCCTGGAGTTGTGTGGGGAGGTAGCGCATACCGAGTGAGGGGAAGCATTGGGTTGCAGAGTAGCGCATCGGCAATCTACTACGATTCCGTCTTCCATCCTCGTTGGTGGCTCGTAAGTCCGTGATAGGGGTGTTTCCTTCCTGGAGTTTCACAAACTCGCGATGATACTTGCGGGGGGGGAACCTTTTTTTCTGGGGGTTGTCAGTCCCAATTGGTTGTTTATATTTCACCTGGCTCCGCTCGCCAGCCCCAACCAGCGTGTGTGGTGCATCGACATCAATCCAGGATTGAGGATTACGGGTTGGGGTAATGGGAGGCTCGGAATGACTCCGGGGTTGTGCTGCGTCAAACATAGCATTAAGAAATGTACCGATAGTGGCGAATGAGTAGGTTGACACTCACCTGCGCTTATATCTCCCTCGCACTGGTCCTTTCTATTGCCCTCACTGGAACAAGACGTATCACTTGGCACCGGACTGTCTGGCCGAACGTAATCGTGTTCAGGAAGTACAGATTCGTCGGGGGCAGGGTCGTACACGTCGTCCCTGAATTGCCCAGGATGTGATGAAGTGCTGGGACCAGTCTTAATAGAATCCGTCAATGTTGGTGGGTTATCTTTTGGGTTTTCGTGCCGCACGGCGCAACCAAGACCGCCGTCTTCTTGCGGCTGGGTATTGGGGGCTGGTTCGGTTGGGGGATCTCTTGCGGGCCCACTTGGGGGGTTGCTGGAAAGGGTCGAGGCCATGATGCTTGATGGTGGTCAAAGGGTATGGGAATTAGTCTTGGAGATGGTACGATGAGGTTGTCTTGGGTAGGCGTGTCGAGAGAAGGAGTTTTCAGTACGATGGAAGTCGAGGTGGCAAATATGCAGCTCGGTTTGTACATGCATAGAGCGGGAAATCTTCCTCAAACTAAATTAGGCGCAGCTCTATTTCTACGATACTCCGCAATAGTCCTTATGTATATTATTAATGTACGTTATGAGAAATCATTTTATTGTATCAGAACCATCTCAAGCGCGTTGAATCACACCATATCACTCGATAGGGCAAAAGTAGAGGAGTTACGTTTTCCCACGATTCTCTCATCCCGGCAATCTAGTCCTACTCTAGTAGATAGATAATAGGTTTCACCCTTTTACTCTAAGGGCAACGGGAACTCTCAATCAATCAGTTCTAAAAAATAGATATACGTCACCAGGGTAGACGAATCACCATTTACTTTTTAGCTGCAGGATCCGTCACGTGGCTCGATGAGCAGCTGGTGGACATCGAAGTGCCTGACTGAAGCTTTACCCCGCTGCTAGCACCTCCCAACCCCCTCCTCCTCCTCCACTCTATATTCATCTGCGTATTTGATGGTATTAGGATATTGTCACCTTTAACCCTTTCCAACATCATCATCATCATCATCATCGTCATTTCCGGCATCTCCGCCCGAGTTCCACCAGATCGACACCCAGACCGCATATATCAATTACTTTCAATCGCAAAGATTGTTGAAATAGTCCTACTGCCGGTCCGCAACCTCCCTCAGATACCCCCACCCTCATCCAATCATCCTCATCAAAGACTCTAAACAGTCTCAACCTCGTCATCCTAACTATGCCGCGCCGCATCTCATTCTCACGCAATAAAAACTCTACCCCCAAGAGTTCAGGCAAAGGTACCATTGCCCGTGAAGAACCCTCTGCACCAAAGCCCGTGAGGAGTACATTTTTCAGGACCACCGAGGTCGGGAACCTGCTGGTCCCTGCTGGCTCCTACGAGATATCGTTTCTCGATTCGATCAAAACACCACTTGTCTGGTCTCCCTGGGAAGCTGATAGCCTCCTTTTAAATATCCAGAAGTGTCAATTCGAAATCCAATCGGATCCAAACTTCTCAAAATTCGTCAATGCGAGCTCGGCTAGGTGGCAGGCTGCCATGTCCAAGCACAATCAGGTGTACCTGCGCCTCAGGGAGTGCATGATTACCCTAAAATGCCTCTACAAGCGTCGTGTCAACCGTGACAGACACTATCACCAAGAGTATATCCTCTGCGGCACCATTAACCTGGCTTGGGCCAAATTGAGTGACACCTTTGATCCTTACGTTCTTCGCTATTACTATGAGACCGAACAAGGGAGACAAGACCCTACCAAACCAGCCAGGCTTGCCGAGCTCGAAAAGAGGGTCAGCACCTGGGCCAAGTTGAAGAAAGGGCTCATAGAAATTGGTATGCCTCAAACTTACAAACCTTTTATCAGAAGGGGCTAATCAATCGCAGGCATTACCACGGGTCGTGATCCTCGTATGAATCATGAAGGTTGGTAGGATATACGAGTGAAATAGCAGGATGGGTTCGTCCTACTGATCACCCTCAATGCCCACCCCCCATTTTTCGTCACACATCTCTACATTTTTTCTCACCCCCTGCGGGGGACCCTGGGTTTCTGGGTCCTTTTTCTGCCGATCCCAGCATCCCACCCTTGGGTGACTAAAAGCATTCTTGTTATGGACATTTTCTCGACATTTGTTTCGTTGCTAGTTAAAAGCAAGTATATGTTGGCTGTTTTTCGACGGAATCGTCATCTTTTCATGTCTTCGTGGGATTTTTTACCTTCTCCTTTTTACCACTCGTTACGATATTTTACATTTCTTGGCAGATGGGACTGCTCAATCGTTTGCTTTGCTTGCACTGAGATGTTTTTCTCCTCTGCGCTACATTATCAAAAAGGTCATGCTGGTGGAACTGGGGTGGTGTTTGACCTCGAAACAATGGATATGCTGGCTTAGGAACTACGTTCCTAAGGATTTCAATGTTTTTCTATTATCCGTGAAGAATAAATGATAACTATCCAGAAATCCTAGAGTTAAGTGTTTGTCAACAAAAGCCCGTTTACATCTTGTTCTGAGTATCATGCAATTCCAGGGCATTCAAGTGCCCTAGTAACGGTTCGTTTCTATCTCTGAAAGCTATCTGAGAACCTAATGACCAGCCATCAACACTCCGACAAAGATACCCTCGCGATATGAGAGGTGAGAGATGACGATTTCGGCCTGTGGAGGATCAAAGGTCATAGAAACAAGCGTTAAGGTTTGGAGCGCATCTAAAGTATTGGGGCCGAAGCGGGGGGGAAGTGGAAGACGGAGAGGAGGGGCGAGAAATACAATATGAGTGAGGAGAGCTGGGGAGGGGACTGTAAAGCAAGTTAATGACTGTTGGAAGTTGTGATGTTCCGCCCTGTTCATTTTGGTTTACTTGAGTTTAGTTTGTTACCTGACTTGTCCAAAATACTTCTTGGTTCATGAGGAAGATTCTACCCGTCTCCGGAGAGCGTAGACTGCGGGCTGTGTGCGTGTGCGTGTGTGAAGTATCTTCTAATCAACCAGCCTGTAGGGGCTTCATGCTTACATCTTTTTTTTTGCGTTTCCGGTGGTACTGAAATGTGTAGCAATACCTCGGCCCCGCTGGTCATACTCTCTTGGTAACGAGATGGAAGAGACATGCATGTACATGGTTATATGAATTATGTATTGGAGTCATCGAGATCGAGATACATTTTGACTAGAGATGTAAAGATAAATCTCTACTACCGCTATATGTCTATATTCCATTCCCTCACCAACCTAACCGCACAGCAATATTTATATTAGGGTTGTATCTAGGAACCGCACAAAAATTTCAAATCCCCCGACCTTCCAGGTTACTCGATCGAGCACGAAAGTTGATAAGGAAACTAGTACCAACATGTAGTTCTTTACCTCCAAGGCGTAGGGTAACTGAACGCAACCAAAGATAACCTAAGTAAAACTGCCCCACATTAAACCTTCCTACAATCATCCACCCCAATTCGGATTCCGGTAATATTCCACTCCTGAACTCAATTCATTTTCTTAACATTTACTAACACCTTTGAAGCTACCACTATGCCGTACGACGGTCCCCAAAACCCTGCCAGAGACCCCCCTACTGATAAAGACGACCTGACAACAATCGCCGACGGATACCCTGCATTTCCGAAGCCCGAAGGAAGAACGACGCCCAGCATCGATGCCATCTTGATGGAGGTAACACGGCTCCAGGATGTGATCAACGACAATAACCACCAACGCAATGTATCCACCGAGCAACTCGCCTACATAGAAAAAATGAAAGACGTCGAAGACGACCGTTTCTGCTACATTAAGGTCTTTAAAAACCGTCCTGAGCTACTATACCTCAATCTCCCCCGACACGAGATCAGAAGGTCATTGGAGCTGGCTGAGATTGCCATTAAGCGAAACCGAGATATCTTTGCGATGAGTATGCTTAGGGCAAGGCTTCAAATTCAGTCCCTAGAGGAAAGTTTAGCAGACGAAGCAATAAAGAGTATCAATCTGGAGGTTCCGGGGATGGACGGGAGGCATACGGTGGTGGGTTCTGCCCAGTTGAACGGGGGGAACGCATAGATATCAGGCTAGCCTACCATGTAGGTCACAGAAGTAATCTCTCTGTCTATACCTATTCCCACCTCTATACCTTCTGGAAAATATAGAATTAAATCCCAACCGTATTTCGCATGCAGTCATCTGTTCCATTGTAGTTTTTTACAATAAAGATTGGGGGGGGGGGGGTTAGAGTTGTACTAGGAAGTGCAGGGGAGTGCAGTAGAGTCTTTGCGGGCACATTCTGCAATAAATGTTCGGTGTAAGCTCGGTGAGGCCGCGGGATAGTGACGAGAAGGACCTTGGAAGTAGTTGAAGAAGTATCTCGCAAAGTATCTAAGGGGGTCGAGGGTCGGTGTGGTGGGTGATGCTTAGGTTACTGCATGGGCGCAAAGCCGATTGACATCGCCATGATTTGTGTTAAATGTTCCTTCTCTATATCATAACCTTCATTGCATTTTCTTCCCCTTATATGTTGTAAAACACGACGGGTAATCTGCGTAGGGCAACCCCACCACCCCAAGTATTCGAACCGTACCACTTTATGAGATATCCAAATTGACGACTTGCATGTATTATATGTGGTATATTGAATGTTAACTTCCTCGCCCTAGTGTCAGTAGCACTCTAACGTCCCATCTCTATTTCCCCTTACACAGAATATTCATTATAAATCCTCTTACGCGGGAGCATCCTAGATTTGGCATGTAGAGGTAGAGTAGGGATGTAGGCACTGTCCACCTACATGCCCTAGCCCAGCTTCCCGTGCGCATACTGTACTTACATGTACTATCATCCTGTGTAAAGATTCTCCGGCCCCAGCTGTCAGATCACCTGCACCCAGACTTGGCAACATTGAACTTCTCGCTCGGGCTTCTGATTAAATCCCTTAAGAGCTACCAAAATTCTTTCAACAACAATATCCATCACAACAACATCGTGTATCTCCACGTACTCACGTTCCTTTTCGAAAGCCCCATCACTGGTTGACGCTTCATCGCCAACTCCCTCACCGCTCGCTTACCTAGACCCTATTCAACCCCCCACGCTCGTTAAACCAGGTCACACCTATACCATGTGCGGATTCATTACCCCCCAGCTTCTTGAGCGCGTAAGGTATCTACGCGAGAAGCTCCAGAATTATAGCCA
This sequence comes from Morchella sp. 2015-shanyang, assembly GCA_024713795.1. NCBI lineage: Eukaryota > Fungi > Ascomycota > Pezizomycetes > Pezizales > Morchellaceae > Morchella > Morchella sp. 2015-shanyang. Next base: position 259,227 of record JAMGZB010000007.1, read on the forward strand.
ACGGTACGAGGAACACACCGAGAACCGTGCCGAGGACCTCAGGATAGTCGGTAAATTGAGTCCCAAAATGAAGAAGGCCTTCCAGCAACATCAGGACTTCGAGGAATTCTTCTTGAAGGAACGCCTCGACAAGACGAGTGAAGAGTTGGCTGCCCTTCAGTCGGAGATTGCTTCAAAGATGGAGGAAATGAGAGAGAAGTGGATTCTTTGAGTTGTGACAGCTGCTCGGAGCTGGAATATCGGAACATTTAAAGGTATGGAATTGCAGAAAGCTCTTGACTGTCAGATGCGGAGGCTAATGCACTTGCTGGATGCACTCAGGGACTGATGCGGAGGAGCAATGTCAGTTGGGTATGGGAGGGGCTTCGTGTATTCCCTATCTGTCTCGAGTTCAATATCTGTTAAACCAGTTGTCTCTTTCGGGTGAAACGTTGCAACTTTCTTTAGAACACATGTTTTCCGATTCGCGATTCGGTATTACGAACCCTTCATATGAAAGATATCGTCCCAATGAATGAGTGACAGAAATATAGGTAACACATTACATATCCCTACCACTCCATGGGACATCAGCGCTTTATCATTGCAATTGGGTTGTAGCATAGCCTCTAGGCATGAGCTGTCACCCCTGTATGGGAAATTCCCCGCCGTCAATTGAGTGCATTGCAAGCCATCACTCGTATTTAACTGAGCTTCATTTCACTATGATGTTGACTAGAATAGCTGAATCAGGTCCTGCCACAGATATTGCCCTTGGAACGTTCATAATCATAACTATCTTGGTAAAGACTAATGATTACAAAATGCAGTACATACATAGGTATGTGTAATATATCAAAGATCGCAGAAGGCACCCCTTATGCAAGCAGACGAAACCCAAACTTGGTGTCCTTGCGGGTCTCTGGCGAGCTCCTATGGACCCCCGGGAGGTGGAAACGGGCCAAGCTGCGCCTTCAAGGATATCGATCACGGGCAATTAATCATGCGCATTCGATATATTCCCCAATCCCTATCTTAGTGGTATCCAATACGCTCTTATGTTTCGTAAATTATAGTTATTATAATTTCACTACTTTGTACTCATCCATTATAATTCCTACACCCGGTCATGCACGGGCTATATATCGCCGAGATCACCATGATTATACAAACATACAAACAATTTGGTTCCTTACTTTGGGAGTGGGATAGATTATAGCACATTTCAATCGCCAACTATCATGGTGCAAAACCCAATTGGTGTAACAAGGTTCTGCCGGAATATGCAGGGTTCCTCCAATTAGCTCATGAAAGATCACTTGAGTGTCGTACGTCACATTAATACCAGTTCCCTACCAGTGAACATTAACGCCCAACAGGCTTCTCCATTGTGGATTTCTTTACACCCTATATACTCTACGACTGCACGCCCCCCCCCCCCAATATACTCCTGCAAGAGACCATATCTATTCATTCCCATAAACTCTGTTTCTAAAGAAATCTCCTCAGAACAATATTTCTTTATCTCTCAATGTCGAATCGCGCCCAGTTTAGATCCTTGATTCACCCCACATCCGATACCTTCCCGCCCACTATCATACTGTTCACAGGCATGACGCGAGATGATAATAATCTCATGCATCTTTATGGCCACGGATCTTTACGGGACCCTACTGGTGTTTTCTGGGACCTCATGCAGACTACTATCCACTTTCCACCTCAAGTTACGATAGTTGGTGTTGTCGTTACAATTTTACCCCCGGGCCACATTCCAGAACCTTCATTGTGGGACATCACTAAGGCGAAGGCAAAGCGAGGGTATGGGATTTTCAAGACCTTGAGACCAAAAGTGCATATTCCCCGTTGTAAGTCTATGACCTCCACACCTTTTTCTCCTCATAAGTTATCCTTCTTTGGCTGATCAAGCATAGGGCATGGGGTTTGGTGGGACTAGGTTGGCCGCCGCGCGAAACCACATTACAAGAGACAAGACTCCCCTTAACGAACAACGGCAAACGACATTTATGGAGTAACGGTTATACGGGATTGTTCGGTATCATTGGGAGGGTTTTTGTTCCTCTTGTTCTTAATTTTGCTGTTTCGTCATAGGGGGTATCTTTCTGTTTGCGGATGGGGCGTTCCACGCTGGGCTTTCGGTGGCCTAGGCCTGATGGTAGGACGGATATTATGCATTGCATGGTGTTGCTTTAATACCTACTTATCTAGGTGAAATACTTGGACTTCTGGCTTGTGAAGATAATTAAAATCATTTGGTTGTCATATTTCCTCCTTGCAATTAATGCGTTTGTGTCACAACAAAAGAAAAAGATAACGCATAACATATAACTCAATTACGTTCTTCCAGCCTATACAGTCTCAAAAGGGAGGGGGGGTGCTTGGTGGTTCCGGGAACAGTGTAGAACTTGCTAGCATATTCCCTCAATCTGTCAAAATCACTCTATCGTACTACGAACAACGATATCGAGAGTTATGATGGTACTGGCTAAATCAATACTTCAATCCCCCAGGGAACCAATTGTACATACGTTTCAGGGTCTTGACCCCCGACCCTTGTTCATGGACCCCTTACAACCGGAATACATTTAGTACTCTTGCTGGCCAGTCATGGAGCCGCGTCTACTGACGAGCCTCCTTGCCCTGCACAGATTGTCTAGTGGCTTATCTATCTATTATGTACTGGATTGCATCCGTTTTGAAGGTTCCTGTAATATGATTGGTCGGGCACTACGTTGGGGTACATAGACCTAGCACGACACATGAGAATACCGAAACTCTACCCAAAAGGTACAAATAAGGGCACAGAGGAACCCCCAGTCCCATATATATATATATGTACGTTATCATAACGAACCGTCCTATACAATATATATATATAGCTGCAAAACAAAATGCTTCTTCCGTATCAGAGTTACCCTTCCCCCCACTGCCCGCCTCTCGTGCTAATATACACATTCCCTCCCACTGCTTTATAACAGGTACCCTACACGACCTTAGGATGGCGACTGCACCTCCACTATGCCTTTTATTTTGCTTTCACTGTGCCTTTGATTTGCTTAATTTATTCTATCAATATACAATCTTCCCAACATTGTAGGACGTTGAGGTGTGTGGATCGAGATTTTTATTAGTCTATGATTCTTGATACTAGAAAAGGTTTGATGCCCTAAACCTAATGATGTGAATGAGATTGTGATGAGTAGTGCTATACTAAAAGGTTATTCGCAATTGTCTATACGTGAATCTGGTAACTAAATCCATCTACAGTACCGGAAATGGGCAGAAATTGACTATCGTATTTTAGTCCTTACGCTAGTGATTCTGTAAGAATACGGTATCGATGCGGTATCGATAGGGTATTCTACTTACGGTGCTAGTTTAAATTGGTACCCTTGACTGAATACCGTAACCCCACGGTTACATTTTTACCCCATTCCCGAGACTGTATGTATGAACATTCTAACAAAGTCTTTTTAAGCAATGGAGGATTTTATTGTCTAGGTGCCGGGCTTTTTCTCACTTGGCACGCCACATCTTAAACTGTGCCCGTCTACTAAACTATACGTAGCAGGTTCTGGTTAATTGAAGGTCTAACATGTACAGAGGATGTATTGAAAGAAGCTGGGCCTGCATGGCACCTCGAGCTAAGGATAGTAGGAACGCCTAAGGTACCGCCTCGTTGACCTCTTCGAGGCCCTCGGGTTATTGCGGGGGAAAACGAGCGAGGGCTACTTGGTTTTACATAAATCTTAGTACCTCTAAGTTAGCCCTTGGTAATTACGGATGCTTGCATCTAACCTACAACCGCAGCCGTCGATAGCTCTGGTCGAGCAATCTCTTAAGTCTGTATATTTTAGTAATCTACTACAGAAAGGACAAGATGGAGGTTTGACTTCTGACCTTCGCACCAGCTGGATGCCTTCTCGATATATCAGGCCATGATGGCAAAAAGGAGCACCCTAGATGCTTGTTAAATTTCAAAACACGTTCTTGCTGCATGGAGGTAATCATAGTAGGATAGGCCTTACCGTGATATCGGTGGGAGGGGTATCATACAGTGTTGTCTACCGGACTACAGCAAAGTAATAGAGTATGTTAGTACTGGCTACCACAAATAATATGGCGCTTGATTGAGATTTGGGTACTTACCATTTATCTGCGCGAGTTAGGAGGGAAGGAGCAGGGTCCTGTGATACGGGACTAAACTCCAGCGTTAGAACCTCCGGAAATGTTTAATATATACATCTTATACACATGCGAGTGAGATGCGGAGAACCAGAATTTATGAGACAGAAACAGAAGCACTGGGGGTCTGCCAGGGATGGGCTCCGCTTCAAGTGGTTCGCCGGAAAGTATAATCAGACATACCACTGCAGACCACCCCGGAACAGATGAAACAATCTTGCGTGTCTTTACTACCTGTACAATGAATGAGTATTGGAGTAACATATTTGAGTTTGGGATGAGCTTACAACATGACCTTTCCAGAGCCATGAGATTCCCCCAGCACGCCCGGCGGATTCAACGTAGAGGGTTAAAGAAACCCCCACCCCTCCGGTAGCTATTATATTAATATTGGTAAGAGCGGACATGGGGTAAATCCCAAATCCCCCCTCCACCAGCACCTGGGGGAGCTGTAAGCTTCTAAAAAGTTATTTAACCCAGCAGCCGGTGAGAATTACATGGGACGCTGGAGGGCCAACACACTCGGATCTGTGAAGGTGCCCGCGGACCGGAGAATCTTGTTTTAATGTGGGCGATGGAGGTATGCTTGCGCTTAGCGGGAACCCGGTTAGTTAGTTAATTGCTCTCATGTTCATCAGCAGGTTTGCTGCCAGCATAAGGGATCGTCAGCTAGCTACCTTCTCAGCTCTGAGTATTAGCGTTGAAATAAAATCGCTATTTGCCACTGGCGTTTTATGAATTCAGTAACGGTCACTGGTGCACTTTAGAGACGAGTGCTAACAGCCGGGTGGATATTCGACTTGAGAATCCCGCCTGCTAAAGATAAATATTAGGAACGCACCTTTGTACAGGGTAAAGAGAATCTAACCTTAGTGAGCCGGAGACAACCCCGTCTCTCTTACTTGCAGGCAGCCAAGGCAATGAGCTGTAGGACGCCGGCAGATAACCGGTGAAATTGAATAGATGGAAGAGGGCCTGCTCTCATTTCAGCCTTAGACATAGCAGAAAAGGGAGCTGCCGAGATCAACAATTATGTCTTACATCGATCAATTGATGGAAAGCTTCCTGGGAACAACCCGATAAATTGAGGTCAGAGGATGAAGAACAAGAGAGAAGTAGGCTTTTAAGGGGGGTTGTGTGAAATACAGTGTACGTAAACTCCTAGGCCTAAGCAAAGTCACCGAACACAACGTATTTAAAGCTCTGTCTGGTGCTTTGTCACTGATTCATGTGAGTGGGTGTGTATGTGTTTGTAACCGCCAGTGCAGTCCACAGCCTCTGGAACCAACCTTCTTTCCCTGGCCCAGGGCTCTAGTTCATGGATATCATAGCTAATATAGAACCGCACTCGTTGTAACCTGCCTCCCACCCTGGGTCTATTACTCAGTTTAACTAGATCCGCCGTGCCCAAGCAAGAAAGTTTGCGATGCTGACTTAAAAAACGTTCTCTGCCCGAGTATATATCTGCCATGCCTACATAGCTACAAGGATAAAATTCAATATTGTGTTGCATACATGTATGTATACCTATATACGCGGTATACGGCCCTCGCGAAATGGGAGTAGGAAATACACATCCCATGCCGTTGATTATACCAGATATAAAGTCCTAGCTCAAGGTATGCAGAATGGAACAAAGTCCGTGTGCTTGTAAGCCCCGCCACCCGCCGCGACACCCCCGGGCCAAACTGCGGCCAAGTATGATTGTATGGACAGTGGATAGCCGAAAGAAAATGAGCTGGCTCCATCCGCCAATTGATTGACGGTGGTGTTTCTAGCCCATATCACTACTAGGGGCTGACACTAAGCCCTTGTATTTTGTATTTAATTTACCTTGATCTAAGGCACGTATACGTATTTGAACCATTTTAAGTGATACCTGAAGTTCATGAAGGATATAGACTGTCTGGCGATATTTCAAAATACCCCCCGTATTTTGCAGTTGGGTATTGATTTGATAAGGCGTTGGTGTCCGCCACAGAACATACGTAGCCTTACATAGAGATGAATCTGATAAGCGGGTTCCTTCTTTTAAGGGGAAACATTTGGAACACACTGTTTACAAATTATATTTTAGGCGTTGAACTTAACTTCTAATACTAGGGTCAGGGTGCATCAGACAGGACAGTTCATAAACCTTTATTCTAAATATGACGTCTAGCTAGATCTCGCTCTGAGTAACATCTTCCAGGATACCAGAAGGCCAGTGCTTAGGCTTGGGCTTGGGCTTGTGCTCTCGCACCTTGGTTGAATTTGGTGCTCTCGAAGCAACCAACCCTGAGGGTACCAGTCGCATTATCAGCTGGCGGGTGTCTCTTATATGGGCTCTGGACTGCTACTTACAGATCAAATAGCGGGAGTAGGCTTCTCCCCAGGTCCAGGGACCACTTCTCCCCTAAGCTGGAGAGCCCCCGATTTCTTGTGACGGTCTTGGTTATTGGACAAGTTGGTACTCTAGGTCTTGGGAAACCACAGGAGTGGACAAGCTGATCACTCCAACCAATCGGGTAGGCCTCTCGTCTCCTTCCCACCCTAGAGGTGGTGAATCGAGGATCGATTGGTACTCAGGGCTTTGCATTACGGCGCCACCATAGAGCTATAAACTAAGGGTAAGGCTCTTGGCCATACAGTTAGTTCAGTACACCATAGCAATGACTATCATCACTCATTTATAGTACCTAGGTCTCATACCTCAATCGCATTGGGTGGGAAGCCGGCAACACACCCACATGGGAAAATGCTTATAGCGAGACTGTGCAGGAGGTAGGGAATTGTTTTCTGAGGTTCTAGCAGATTATGCGGGAAAGGACGCAGGTAGCAACCACAGATAGCAGACACCTATGATCTCCACCGGGCTGCCCCTAGTTTAAGAAGGCTGTGGGGTCAATATTAATTAGCACTCTATTGCTTGTTAGGCTATTTCAGATGTAGCCTCTAGGAGGTAGGGTGTTATATCGTACTCTGCAGGGCAGCCCACCACCCTATGGGGCATCTGGGTCGTACCCCCTTACCCCTGTGGCGCGCCATCCGGTTGGAACCGCCAAGGAATGAATGGCTTCCCTCGTTTTCCTTAGGTAGAGGGCTCATCATACCTATAAAGCATGATACCTTAGTTCAATTATTAAAATATAGACTATGCTTCCTTACTTACCGCTCTTCTTGACTGTAGCATTGTCATGGCCTATTTGAGCCGAATGGGCTCGCCCCATATGCAACCTATGGGCCCTTGATAAAGCGTAGAATACCTACTATCATACTCGCTAAGTGTTTTGAAATTTGCATTTCTGCGAACTACTAGAGTGTTAACGAACCTGCATCTTTTAACAGCACCCCAACTCAGGATCACAGCCAGGAGCGGCCTGGGCTGTTTGCGGTGAAGTGGGGAAGAGAGACCGGAGAACGGTCTCTCATTCCCTATATCCAGCACGATCGTCCATCTCTTCCAATGGACTTGAGAGATAGACCCGTATTTCCTGGCCCCGTCTTCCACAAGCCCTCCGAGGGCACCAGCTCTGAGCGTATGCTGCGAGAGCTCCCTCCAGGGGTGGGTAGAGAGGTGATGCTATTTTTCTTTTCATGTACTTGGTTGTTAGCTAGGTCCCCTCTTGCAGGGAGAGTGTTAGAAGGGGTTATTGCATAGAGAAAGCGAGCACTCACCAGAGAAGACGGAGGGTCAGGAGGTTGATGTTGATCAGGGGTTGTTGAAACAACACCCAGGGTCAAATATGTTCCTTTGACAATTGAAATGGAGCCTGTTAGGGGGCCCCTAATGGCAACCTTAACTGATCTTTGAGATCTGCAGTGAGCGGGGGAGAGTTGATGCCCGTCCAAGACGAAACAATTAACCCCTCGAAGGGGTAGGGAATCAGACCCCCTTCTTGGCGGTGAAGAAGATGGATGGTAATGGGATTATATCATGCAGCGAAGGGAGGAATGGAAAAAGAATATTCTTAAGGGTCGGAATAGGGGGATTGGAGATGATTGAATGCTAAACCATGCTGCGGAGTAGGCTTAGATATGGGGGCAGTGCGTCTAGGGTGAATGCTATTTAGTAAAGGGAATGAGCCTCGTGGGGTGGCGAGGATTGAGGGAAAAGTTGGCATTATATGAGTATCGAGCTTATACTAGTAGAGGAAGAATGTATCCCTGGGAAGAGGCTTCAACAATCGATATATAGGCTATAGTTGTATTGTGTAAAGCTCAGGTGCTTGTTGCCTTGTGCGACAACAAAGAGGCAACGACCCAATGTGCAGCCGAGTGATAAACCATGACGATAAAAGTAATTCTCAAACACTGTCGCTGTGCTTGTTTTGTTTTATTTGCCAGTCATTGCAACGTAGTGTATACAGCCAATCCCCAATCTTAATATAGTAGAAATACGTAGGCGATCGTAAAGGAGTGATAGTTCCATGTGATCACTTATGCTCAATTACAACGAAACAGAACTCCGGCGCAATCCTTACTTGGTCACGTGTCGGCTTATATAGAAGAGGCAACTCGGATTGAACGTATCGCAGATTTCTTAAGTACCCGCTCATCATCAATCTCCATCCCACCCATCCCCCGGAGGGGCAGAGGCGACCGAGTGAGTACTTATGATTCAACTTGCCATTCATCTACAATCGCCGGGTGGAATGAATTCTACTATTCTACACCTTTGACCTACCCATGGCCAGCAAGAGGATACTCCTATTTGGGTAAATTTGGGAAACGGTGTTGTGTATATATAAACGAAATAACACTAAACAGGAGATCTAGAGAGAGCATGCGCAAACGACATGCAGTAAATGACTCGAGAGAGTTTAAAGGAAGGCTAATAATTAAATGTTCTATTAATGAGGAATATAATAAAGATCATAAATCAATTAAGTGAGATATACACATACAGAATGGAATGCTTTTAAACCTGATGGAGAAGGGGTACCGTGTACCCCGGCTGCGGGATCTCTCGGTAACGACGGTAAGGCAAATTGAGAAGATTTTGTCAATTTAATGACAAAGACAACTCCTGTCTCACCCATAGAAATGGAGATTGACAGAAGACAACAGCCGTAGCTCTAAACCTAAAGTCCTGAGTGTGGTAGGAGCCGAAAATACTTTCTTTCCGGCCCCCGGCTCGCTCCAATATCTCCGCTAGATTCCGATTGCGGGTCTTCAAAGAAGGTTCGCGGGATGGGTTTGGTTGGGGGGCTGCTGCTTGTCTCGATTTTGAGCTATATAGGTATTAGCGATAGTTAGGTGCTGAGAGAGGCGGGAAGGCACGTACATCAAACGGCCTGGCCAGGTTTTGTAGCGTCAGGCCAGGCACGGTCCATTCGCATGCGTTCATAACCTACTAGACCAGATTAGATGCGAGGATACAACAGCAGAAGCCACCACAGGATAGAACCTTCTCATCTCTATCAGAGAAAAAGAGCCCAACTTATATTGTAGCCAATACAGCGGCCCAGGCGCCCGCCCTTTCATGTTGGTAGCTACGTAGGCAACACCACCGAAATGAAACGGTTGAAATGGCCGACCTAAACACGAATTCTCTTAGAATATGGAATATGTCAAAAGGACTATTATATATTTACCCAAAGGTCGACCACTTCGGCCCCTCCTGATGGTTGGAGCTCCAAGGTGTGGACCTTGCCACAAATAGTTCAGACCTTTTGATTGTTAGAGCAGCTGGAAGGAAGGGTACCGGAACTAGGTAACTTTAACCTACTTCAGAAAACCCGGCAAGGAGCACCCTGGCCGACCCTCGGGCGTTGACTCGCTGGGTTAAGTGGCGGAGGAGGCGGGAACCTGGATGCTTTCAGGCCGTGGGAATGCGTCGGCCTATCAGTTGCTGCATTTGTTACCTCAAAAGAACTGATCTACGTTTAGTAGGCAAGAGGACTTTTTTTAACTTACATCCTGGCTGGTGTCTCTGCGGCTAGGCCCTAATAAGTAGTGATGCACTTATAATCTTTATCAATATCAGTGTCAGCAAAAACACTCGAAGGGGTTGTGTTTTACTTGTAATTGGACTTACGCAGGACCCACAACCCACCCCCACAATCACTATAGCGTATATCGCGTGGCAGAGCTAAAGCTCCACCCACAATAGTGGCTTTAGAGATCTTTGAAATAGAGGTATGTTAGTAACCTATCATCAACTGGAGGGTATGTGTAGAGATATACCACTTATGTACGAGATTAGTTCAGTATGGCACTGTGGTATGGACAAGGGAATTCCCCACCTTGGCTTCACTTCGTAATGGCCAGATGAAGAACCAAAAGAGGTGGAGGATGGAAAACAACCTTGCAGAGTAAACAGATCAGCTTGTTTCAGGCAGAGCTGAGCATTCAGTGATCGAAGGTGGGTTGTTACATAGATATACCGGAGACAACTTCTGCCTCTCTTATAGAGGTTGGGATAAGTGATGTGTGATAAGAATATGTAAATGCAAGAGGAAGAGGAAGGTAAAGGAGAGTAAGGACGAGGGAGGAGAGGAGGGATGGATCGATGTAGACAGTTTACAAGCTTGGAAAAGAAAAACTCTTCCCCAAAGTCACAATATATTAGTAATAGGCGACTACGCGGCATATAAAGCATATACTTGCAGAGCGGTTTGTAACAGTACATAAGGTTAGGTGGGATTGCCTTACAAAGAGGCTTACATGCCTTCCCGAATATTCTTCGGAAATCTGGATAAAATAGGTAGACTGATTGCGATATGATTGCGTAAGTAGCTGCCTATAGCTAGCTCTACCTGGGAAAGCTTTGTGAAGGGAGCTCTATACCTACTGCCCCCGCCGACCCGCTTATTGGATTCAGAGCGTGGAGCAGATAGTGCAACATTTTGTGCGTAGTATACAAGAAAGCCACCCCCCCCCCTTTAGTTGATAAAAGGCTACTAGGCGAGGCTATTTAATACCCCACTCCTCGTCCACACGTTCCGCTTGCCAGCGCGATCAAGACCTGCTCCAGGGGCGGGTTCTTGCACTTGTGTCGCAACTACTTCTAACAACACCTTAAATCACCGGGGGGATGCCCTGCTCCTATCCCGGCTACCTAGCCCGGCTACCTAGCCCGGCTTCCCCCCCCCCCCCCCATTGGACCGGAGAAATGAACTATAGGAAATGCCGGAGGTGGGGGGAATGGGGGTGGGGGGATATGTGGAGATAAAAGAAATGAAATGGCGAGGAAAACAAGAAAATCGAAAAAATAAAGAAAGATTAGTCCGGCGCACACCCCAAGTCTGGGATGCTATATATAGGTCACCAGTCAATCAATAAACACACCTCAAGTCTGAGCAAGGGCCCCACAACCAACCCACCGGGCCCTCGAAGCGAACGGGACAAGAATATCCTCCCACTATGCTGTACTAACATATGTACAGCTTATTATGTTGCCATAGATATAGTTGCCACGCCTCTGGGAGCGGATGAGTGACGAAATACGTGTATCTTTGAATTTTCTAAGCTCAGGGATGCTGCTATACTACATTACACTGTATTTACTCACGAGGAAGATGTTAGGAATCAGCACCTTGCATGTCAGGACTGAATAATACGTAGTTGCTGTAGAGTATACGGAGTATACCCCAGCACCATTACCTCGCAGAATATCCATCTTCGGTTAGCACACCAAGTATTAATTACGCATGAACCCCGATTCGGACACAACTAGCGGAGGCTTTCAACTTTATAGGGCTATCAATTTAACCATATATAGCTAGTATTATATTGGGCGGAACTGTAGCGAGTACACCCTTTCTGATAACCGTCATCCATTTAACCCAATACATTATACATGTAATATTACAGGCTACCACGCGAACCAAAGACACCATCTGGATGTTGTCAGTGTTAGATAAAATTTGCCATGGCAAGCCGCTAGATATTTGAAAAGTAATTCCTTTTTTCTGAGATAGTCCCCCACTCTGGTATTAGCCACCAGCGTGGGTCCCCTAGGAGGGCCAAGGATTTTCCTTGAGTGACCTCAGGCTCAGTGGGGCGTGGCGTGGAAGAGCATAATATGTCCTTTTTGGACTCTCCAGCTTGGTCACCGCGCACATGGGTATGTGGGATAAGGCTAGGGTGACTGCTTTGCTTGTCCCAAGCACCATAAGGAGGGGCCAGACAAGGCCTAACTTTGATGGGCTCTTAGTACAATCTTGATAGAGTGAGTGGCGGTAATGGGAATATACCGATCGGGTAGGCGGGGAGCTAGGTATTATTGTATGTAGCAGTGGTCTTGGTGGGGCTGAGGTGCAGATTGAATCCCTCATTGAAGTAAGTACATCGGCAAGTGAAACCTATCTACAGAAAGCCATAGCGCTGTAATATATAATTAATAAATTTCATTAATTAATGGGCTATGAAATGCATGAAGACATCGCAGGTGCGGTAGCACACAAGCCCAATGAGGTCACCGGTTGTGAGGAGCCTAGGGGTAGCTATAACACCAAGCCCCAGTAACCCTATAATAGTTTCGACGATCAACGTTCGATGCTAGGAATACAGGAGTCAGAGTCTTCCATCTTGAAAGCTAGCTACTTAGGTACTGACTTAAACTGAATGGAAGCTGGAACCTTTCAATTACGTTGAAATGGGTGCTGCTGGGGGCGTGCTATTTCCAGGGCCTTGCGTCGCGGTTCGCAATACAACTTCTAATATAGAACTATGGAAGATAAATTTCGTCAGCGCATGAATTTAAACGCAAGGCCTATAAAGCACTCACAGGCGTACTCCTTTAGCTAAATGTGGCCTGCGGGTCTTCGGGTTAACACCGCCAATGTTATTCTCCCCGATATACAGCGGAGGGGCGGAGACGAGGCACAGGGTTTTAGTGTCTATGGGTGTCTGAGGGCAGTTTCAATGCACGAACAGAAGATCCCCCTTTGCCACCTCCTCAAAGCCTTGAGGGCAGTTTCAACGCACGGAATCAATGCTCTGTAAGTGGGTAATTTGCCTCATTACATTTCGGTAGTTGAGATCAGGGAATGGAGAAGGATTATCTCTATCCAAGGCAAGATTATCTCTACTCGGGGACAGGGGGACCTTTTACTTGTCTCTCCCATTCAACCAAGGCCATAAAGGGCGGTTTCAACGGTCAGATGGTTTGGTGGTAGCGGCTGCTCATCGCACACGAGCGCCAGGGTGGTCAACCTTCCCAGCAGGAGGCCCCAATGACCAAGTCTTCATGACAGCCCTAAAGACCTTGAGGGGAGAAAGGGGTTGTCAACGACGTATTGGAGTGAGGGACTATGAAGGTCAATATCTGGTTAGTATTAACCCCGAACACCTTTAGCCTACGGTACCCAAGAAAAAAGGGAAAAACACATTCTTAGAGGTACGTTTCTTGGGAGAGGGTGGGTGCACAGAAGATACATACAGAAAGTATTTCAAGTCAGGAAATCTTCGCAATAATCACTGCTGCCTTTCAAAATGAGGGCACCTCTCCCGAATATCTGGGGCGGTTCCAACGCGCAGACACAATGCTGTAGCGGCAAACCTTTTTGTCTTATTCAGGCAATTGCGGCGTGCAAAATGGTTGTGAGTGCCCATCCGTGCGTGATCCAAGTACCGTCAAGAATAGACGGTACACCTATTGTCGGTGACCTTAGAAGTATATCAGACCAGGTCGTACTAATCCCCATCAGTTCCTGCGTCACGAAAAGGATAAAGGATCAGTTACCTGTGGTTGGGAGTATGCACGGGGCCCACCTGGCAGTAGATTATGCCGTGGTGGCGGTAATGAGGATCATCAAGTCCAACCTGGAGATATTAGACGATGTTAGAACCGCCTTTTTTTTCTCTTGACGTATTGGGGGTTTGTTTTTACCAGATATAAATACATCGAACACAACCCGCAGATTGACCTGCGCGTTGACCTTGGGCCTCTGGCCATGCAAGGTGGTCTGATCTGGGTACCTTCATTATGTGAGTCTTTGAGATGGTGTTCAATATGATCAAGAGTGTTAACTACCTTCAATGGTGAGAGTACGTATGGAGTCATGATCGTACATGTAAGGGCCTGTCGATTCTACTTATATGTTGTATTAGCGTATATATATATATAAATAGGGAATTAACACTTGAGAAGGAATGGTGGTGATCTACTTGGGGTTTTGATGTGCAGAATGAGTTGAAGGCTAATGTTGAAAGAAAGACTATGTAATAAATGGGTGAAGGATAAAAAGTAGATCCCAACCGGGAATGGTAGTTCTGGGCGAAGTGAGGGGTAAGAATATGATTTGAAATAAATGTAGTTATAGAAAGAGGTGGTAAGAGAGTAAGAGGTATGCAGAAACGAGAGACAGATGTGATATAGTAGGAGGGGAGCATGAAGAAGATATGGTCGGTAGTCGGCCAGACGATGGACGTACAGCCTATACACAGCGTATATTAGGGTAGCAGTTCAGGGTTCACATCTTTGTAAATCCCATGGGTGTATATTATTATCCAAAGATTACATAACATTTTTTGTATAGATGTTTACGTCAAGTCAAGTGTACCAAAGGAACTGACCCGGCGAAATGAAAGCTGACCGTCGATTGATTAATCATGATGGGGATTTGAGACTGTTGTTTACAACACGGTGGATGTAATATAGGCAACACATTTGCCCGTCTCCCCACCGCTATCTAATTCATTATAGGAATCTACAAATAGTTTATATCGACCCTGATCGTTTTGCTAATTTCTGCTTTAGCGCTGATATCGCCTCTTTCTTATGTTCATTCTTCCGGGGTATAAATAATGCAGTGTACCACATACTCATTTGTCATCCTACCGTATCCCCCCCACCCCGGCCCTTTTACCTGTATCGACTACGACATCGTTTCCCGCGCGAAGCTCTTGATTCTGCCGGGCTCTTCCCAAGCGCCAGCTCTCTCATATCCGGACCTTTAACCTCCCAGACTACCTTGCTGGCCTGTGCCTAGTTTGGTCAAACCTACGAAAAGGCTTCCCGGCCTCGTCATCGGGTCTGGTGTCGATCAAACATACTCTTATTACGTTGTATGGTGTTCTAAGCCTCTGGTGAGAAAAGGGCACTCAGATTATTGGTGCATGCGTTAGGCAATGGGTGCCTGGTTCTGGGGGAGGTGGCTACTCGTATCGCTGTCCCGTTCGTGCACCCTCCTCCGGTGCCGGGTTTGTGTCCTGTTTAATTTCACGGCTAACATATTTGAGCGTCTACTAGTTCCCCCTGCGCGACGTCTGCTTGTTCTGCATTGCCTAAAGGAACTAGGCAGGAATGATTTATAGAATTTTCACATCTCAGTAAACTTGTCGGGTGGAAAAAAAAAAGACAAAATTCGAACGAGCGCCGTGGACTAGCCCCCCACATTAACATTGGCCGCATGCATCGAGAGTTGAACCCCTTTAAGTAGCATCGTCAATCTAATGTGGCAGATTAGACCACTAGGCCATTGCCCGTTATGATAGGAAAGGGTTTTTCACAACTTTGGCCTGGATCGGGGAGGTGGGGCTTGGCCAATTGGGGAATCTGATAAGATTACCTGCGGAACCCACGTGAACCGCACCTTATCAAGTTTTTTCTCTGTGAATACGAGACCCCGCACTCCGGGCGTGAATCCCGGAGTCGACCAGTTCACAATGTATCACTAGGTCGAGTAAGACACCACCACAGCGTATTGTTTATGACGGCGGAACCACGGAAAGAGTGAGAGGGTGTTTGAGAGGGTATATGCGAAAGTGGGGCGTGGTGCCGGTCGGCACTCTGCGACCCCTGGTAGGGACTGCGCCCGTTCCGGTCCCCCGGCTAGATCCTTTAGGTTGGAATTCCTCGTAATGCCTTGATGATATATCTAGTGCAGTTGGGAATGGTACTCAGGGTGTAGGGGTATTTCTGGTGGGAAAATTCACCCTAACTACATAAAGTATCACAAGGTCTTGCTTTCTGGTACTAATGAGTTACCTTGGGCACGCGCCCCGCGGAGGCGGAGGGCAAGTTCCCATAGTGGCATGGGCACTTGAATGGCGGCGGGAGTCCGCAGATTAGTACAATGATCTATGTCTCATTACATGTCAAGTGCCAAACTGGCAGAAATGACGCTACCAACGTTCAAGAGCCTCTTTCTTGAATGTCTTCAGGATGGACATGTTCGAAATATATTGCGATATATAGGTGAATAGTGGGACTCTGTGCACTTGAAAGGCGGGGTATATATAGAACGAGGCGGCTGCTCCACAGATATTCCACATCGTATCTTCGCTCAAAGGCTTTGCAGCTAAACAGCTCCCTTGGACATTACAAAGAGCTCCGTGGATCACAATATTCTAAAGACCTCACGATTATCTTTGAAACATATCCATTTCCTTCGACTAAGCACTACTATAAAACCTCACCCACATTGATAACACCAATGGAAGCTCAATCCGCGGAAGGCTTTATCTGCAGGAGCATCACTAAGCTTCTGCGAGCCAACGGGCCTTACCTGGACACTATCCACACCAAGCTTACCCAGCGCTACCGCACCGAATACTGCCACACTACCACCCCTAACTGGGATCAATTTCAATTAGCCTTAGGTACACCGCCTGACGTGCGGTCCCCCGAAGACTCTGAGATTATAGCTGCATGGGAGGGCCGCACCGGAGAAAAATATATCCTCCAGAGGATTGACGAATGCAGGAGAGGCCCCGCAGATGCACAGAGACAAATTGAAATCCTTGAGGGGCTGAACTTCCAGACGGAACAAGTGGAAACTAAGGAGTATCTAGGTATATTCCAGAGTTCAATTACCTTTCTGCTACGCGCAAGACTGCTTGCACTATGGGCCCTTCGCCGGCGGCAGCAGGAGATTGATGAGATTGAGCTGTTGATGAATAGAGTACTAAATCCTAGAATCCAGAGGGGCGTGGTGAGCATAGTGGATAGTATGCTGGGCTACACGGAGTGTCTGCTTTATCTCTACAGGAAGTCGTTGGACAAACTTGAACGACGTGAGATTGAACTTACTGCGGAACGTGAGAACTTGTGGGCTGATGTGGATATGCAGCCCCAGTACGCCCTGTCTATGTCGAACAACATTCTAGACCCACGCAAGCCAAAGGACCCTAGAATTGTCAAGCTAGAGTCCACATGGGAGGAGATGAATGGCATTGGGGGGCGTATTACGAGCGTAAGGAGCTTCATCAAGCATATAGAGCAGATTCGTGAGACCCTTCTGCAAAGGCCCTTGTGGTGATTCTTGCACTGAAGGGTTGTGTGTGAGAGAAAACTGGATAGGATTAGAAATGATTGTAGGTCTCCATGAACGATAGACATTGAGTTGAATGGAGAGATTACAAGACATGTAGGAAAATAAACAGAAATTATGATACCACGTGCCAACAAAGGAATCAAGCATATGGAGCAAGGAATATTTTAAGGTGGGTTTATTAAAGGTAGCAATTTATTTTCCCACCGGCGGTGAAAAATTACGCCAGCATCTATACCTTAAAATGGTTAATATGTTCTAGTTACAAGGACTATTCCCTTACCACCAGCCATATTGATTTCACCACCGGTGGGAAACCTTCATAACTGTTGATACCAATAATTAATAGAGTAGCATATATATAGATTAGAATTTAGTGTTTTTACTGGAACAAGGACTGAAGTTGAGTGCAGGCTTTGAGAGTGAAAAAATAACCGTTTTACCTACCTGAACCTACACCTGTTGGCTCCCATCCCCTGCTGAGGATGATAACGGTGTCGATGATTTCCTATCACACGGAAGGAATCTATGACAAGGCCGCAGAATACAGAAAAAACAACATGACTTAAAGTATCTCATTGTACGGATGAATTGCGCAGTCACTTTCCATATGCGGAGGGATGTCTAAACCTTGCCGCCCGCGCTCGACATCTTCATATTAAGCGCCTGAGGTAGGCGGAGGGGTGGGTGATAACCAGTTATCTTGACACTAGAAAACTGGAGATATCAAGGTAGGAACTTGAAAGTAAAATTTAAACGGAGACTTATGATGTGTTGTTATCTCATTTACCCTCATGAAAACAGAAACCCCACCCCGTCGTCTTGAGAAGCAAAATCCACTTGTATATATATCGCTCTAACACTTGTCAAACGAACCAATACAACAGTCAGTAAAGCACCCCGCAAGACAAAACAACCACGACACATCAAGAACAAACCAAGAAAACCTAACCTTAAAATGGCACCCACACAAACACTTTCACAAGAGATTCAGTATCATCTACTTTATGTTTCGAACATGATGCTACAAGCCGAAAGGAGCGAGGTTACCCAGAGATTGTCTAAGCTCAGGAGGGATCTGCGAGGGCTCGAACAAACATACAAGGACTCAGTTGCGAATGAAGGAACCCATCCTAGCCCTGACGATGTGATCCTGCTTACGGGGCCTATTGAGCTAGAGATCGACGTATTGACGAGGAGTGAGGCTGCCCAAAGAGGAGCTATCGAGGCGGGGAAGGAGCTTATGGGCCTGTTGGAAAAGTGTAGTGGGTCGGATGTGGAGATGGCAAGTGAGTAATCATATTTTGAAAATGGATATGATCGCTGGCTTCCTATTAAGCCGACGAAGGTTAAGCGAGGCCGAGGGCGGAAGAGACGACCTAGAGAATGTGGTGGAATATCGTAGACGGTTGGTTGTCATTCTTTGTAGTAGTAGAGGGCCAGGAATGAATTGATATTAGAGGATATAAGAATGGAAGCCGAAAAGGAGTTATCCTTGCAATTCAAGCTGCAACCGCGTACAGGTGGTGGTTGTGATATCCAGGGGCATACGAGGGAGGGCTCTATACATGGATATGTGGTGTGAGAGGCCGTTCAACGACATACATGTTTAGACTACCCTTTATGAATCGACATCTGAAGGATCGTACCAAAGTGACTGTTTTGCGTCCTAGCGAGCCCTAGCTCCGGCAGAAATTAGTCTGGAAATATTAAATTACATGCTTCGGGCGATATATGTCTGTTAGAGACAAGTATTTTCCCGACTCAATTGTTGTCTTCTCTCCGGAACGCTTTGTGCTTGTGATCTATGAACCTATGCCTTCAAGGGTACTGTGCCCGTAATAGAAGCCTCCGTGGCAATGAATAAATGACTCTTCTATCGGGATTGAGGAAAAGCATTTTTATATGGGGGTTGTCATTAAGTGTTTAACCATAAGCTTATAGGCCTAGGCGTAGCGGGCACAGGTTGCCAATATCACTTAATCAGTATAATTATGTATGACTATATATTTAGGGGTATATGGGTTATAGATTGAGCGTTCAGTCCGATTTGAATACTTTACACCAATTCGTATTTCCACTAAAGAAAGAAAGAGATATCAAGGGAGAAATCGATCTGCCACTATTTACGGCTCAGAAATATCATTGATCCGAATGTGTTCTCGAGTACATATTTTGAAATTTCGGACATAACGTTCCCCCCTACATTGTGCTATCACCCGTTAATGCCTACCCCTCCATTTTAGTCTTCATGATTGCCTTATTCTCCTCGAACATGCTTTTGGCACTGTCCCACATGGCTGATCCCTTTGTAGAGCCCCAAAGAACCTTCATCAATACTCTGTCGTTTCCATCAGGAGCAATCACCTGGAACCTCTCCTGCAAAGCGGTGTCGACATGAACCAGGAGCCTCTCCTTCTTCTCAACGACGGAGTCGTAGTGGGCCAGCATTAAGATATAGTTTTCACTGTCGACAGACTCAAGATGGGGGAGCAACTTTTCAATCTCGTAGAGCCTATTGATAAGCTTCATGAGAAAGCTTCTTTCGTATAGGAGATCGTCAGGAGCAAAGCTCGAGAGGGCCCTGATTGCTCCGGCAGCATTGGTGAGGTTGTCGTGTGCCTTCTGGATCTCGTCTTCGGAAATGGGGTCTGAGAGGACAAAGTGAATGGTTGGTAGCAGGGTGGGATAGGACCCGCTATTGGAACGGTGAGCCGGTCTCATCCTATAGATCTGATGGGAGATTAGAGTTAGGTGAATTCCAGCTTGTCATGATGGAGGTGTGCTTACGGCGTATCTGCTGGACCATGCCTGGATTGTAGTCATGATCAGATGCCTTTTTGAGATCTCTGCCAGATATATCCTTAGAAAATAAGATGTCGATTATGGTGGGTAGAGGGAGCAATTGATTCAGGGTGCTATGGGCTGTGTGTGAAGGAGGGAGACGTATCGAGGGGGGTCAATGAGTGGAGTGTTTGGTGAGAGCTAGGGTATGTTCGGGGGTGGAGGGGTGAGGGCAGGGGATTGACTCTCAATGTTGTGTGAAGGAATGGTCACTCAACGTGAGCTCTTTGATGCCCGATAGCACCAAAAAGCCCCAGAATCTCCTATAGGTGGAATTCTACTACATTACATAAGCACAAAGAGATTTAATTATAAACTCTTCCTTTCCCAAGGGTCCTTGAGCTGTTACTGTAACTGTCTAGGAATATTACAAGACAAAAATAGATCATGAAGAAACAACTTTATTTACTCACTTTGGATGGCGTGCGGTAGAGGGATAAAGCCGTCTAGCAAGACAACTATAGAGTTCTATGGGAAGAAGGCTAGTGGCAGGGCAAAGGAATATGGGAAGGATATATATTGCTAGGGCTACCATAGCATGACGGGTCATGGCCGGGCCTGCACACGTGTGCCTGCAAAATAAGGCATCTCCTTTGAACTTGCTGCTTCTAGTTATTTCTTTTGTTCTTCATTTTTCGTGCATCTCGCGGGCTATAGGAATAGGCCCTCTAGCTATAGACTATCGAAGAATCAACCGTCAAAGTTATTCCTCTTACATTATGGTACTGAAGGTAAGGTGTAGAGTGTATAAGGAACTGAACACAAGGGAGAAATCTGAATACTATTAGGGAGCCTTTTTTTCTCTCGATAGACCTGTTTTCTATCTCTCGGCTCAATTCCCAACCTTACGCTTCTTGGTGCGATCCCTCAATCCTTCCCTCCTAGCAGCCTCTTTCTCAGCTTTCCTACTCTGACGCAATTCAAGCTGCTTAGCCCAACTGGCCGTATGCTTCTTCCACAGTTCCTCCACTTTCTCCTCACCCTGGGTTACACCCACGACGGCATAGTTGCTACGGTTTGGGGGGCCCATGAACGCCTTGAAGATGAGGAGGGAATTGAGATACTCCGCACAATCATGCGAAAGCTTGAGGATGGCGACAATCTCCTGCTTGTAGTGCTCGGCGATGGATCGATCAATGACATACTCCTTCGCCGTACGAAACTCCCTCTCCCAGTACCATGCGTCGCAATAGCTGTAGTAGTCTATGAAGATTCCACCGGCCAGGTAGCGGAACGTCTTCACCATCTCGTCGTTGGGGAACGGGTCGTCCCTGGCAAGGTTGAGGAAGGAATTGAGTTTCTCCTTGTGCTCCTCAATCACCTTGAATGCGAGGGCCATGTCATCGCAGTCCCAGTGCTCATATGACCCTGGAACGAAAGTGTCTGCTGGTGACGAAGGGGAGCCCGACGGTGTGCCTACATTCGGGTTGTATTCTTTGGGAGGGGAATTCTGTAGCTCAATCGCTTCCCCATCTCGCTGGGGGATATCGGTCATCCTACCAGATGGGTTAATGGAGGTTCTTCAGTGTGAATGTGTGGGGAGGATTTACGTGAGTTCCTGAACAAGTATGAGTGCTCGGTAGTGGGTTTTTGCTTGGTTGATTGGTTGGTGGTTGGGGAAGGAGGGTGGAAGGAGGGTGGAAGGAGGGTGGAAGGAGGGTGGATGTTTTGGTCGATGAGGTTTTCAGCCTCCTTGGCTCTCCACTTCGAAAAGTGGTGGCTTCAAGCTGGACGTGTTTTGTTGATTTTTACCGTCGCCTTCTACCCACAACACTCTACCAGTACTCTTTCAAGAGGGGGGTATTTATCCGGGAAGAAGGTTCCATACAACGCGAAATAGTATACCAGGAGCTTTCATGGGCAGGAGCAGTAGATGTATCTAATAAAAGACTACATCCTCATTTCCAACGGTTGAATTCATTACCCTACATCACAACCCAGGCCTCAGGAAAAACCTTCGAGTAAGCCGCACTTCTCTACACCTATATATCCTCTGCCACAATTCTCAATCGTCAGCTTATACTTTTGATAAGCAATGGTATCAACCAATTCCCCGAACCCCGCACTTACACTGGGCTGAACATGAGTACTTTGAGCATCCACACCCCTCCCACCACCCCCCAGCTACTAAGGCGATAAACGACTTGTCTTGACGCCCCAGAGCTCCAAGCCGAGAGCCCCCAGCTTGCATTGTAAACCTTTTACTCGGACAATTAAGATACGTATAGCAAAAAGCGACACTGACAGAGCGAGTGATGACCCATGATTTACAATATACCGACGGTGGGGGGGGGGACGGAAGGAAGGCCAGGTGAATTACACGCTTTTCCTTCATTTCTCCTACGATATAACGGTAGCTGACGGTGAATCACAATGTCAAGTAACGACTTTGGTGTCTCGTACAAGCTCATGAATCAATGTGGGGGTCTTTGGGCTCTTGAAAATCGACGAAAGCATGATGAAGAACAGCTGAAGGATTAACATGATATGTGTATGTATACTTGAAATAGTTAATCGATATATAAGACAGCTAAACATGCTCATAGCTCCCCACCACTCAGCACGCCCTTCTCTCTCCACAGGAGACAAAAGTACAGATAGTAAAAAGGACACATTACCACTCCAACGAAGAAAGAACAAAGATTCTCTAATTCCACTTATGTCACAAGCAGCAGAGGATCCCATCTACCCCCAGTTTGGCCACAGACCGTGGAGTGACGGCATATACACCACCCTGCTCCACCTCCATGCCACCGCCGCCGCAGTCAAATCCAGCGACCCCGAAGATCTCACGCACTATGCCGTCTTCGAGAAGCTGATGGGAAACCTCTCCCTACTGCGTTACGGGCGGCCCATACCATTTATGCCCGCCGACGAAGAAGTCGAGTCACTGGCTGATGTCCATAGGCGCGAGGCCGGAGAGGCAGATCGGTACCAGTACCTCGTAGGTACTCTCCGAGGGGCTGGATATTGGAAGGTTGACCAGCCACATCCGTTTGACCTTGAGCGCTGCCATCTAGCGCTGATACGGCCATGGCCGAGCTCGGAGTCGACACTTGAGAGTGACTTTCACTGGCGGATGGAAGTGTTGGGGTGGTATGAGGATTGGCCGGTGATGTCGGTGTCGCCGAAGCTAGATGCGGCGGTGGGTAGGGCTACTACCGTGTTGTTGCGGGCGCTGTTGGATGCGGAGGGGGCGGATCCGGGTAGGAGGGAGCGGATTAGGCTCTTGTGGAGAGTGGGGAGGGCAAGTTGGAAAGATTATCGTGAGAAGAGGAAGGCGTTGAAGGCTGCTAGGAAGAATGAGATATCATGAGTTGCTAGATGCTGG
The DNA here is from genome assembly GCA_024713795.1 of Morchella sp. 2015-shanyang. Classification (NCBI taxonomy): domain Eukaryota; kingdom Fungi; phylum Ascomycota; class Pezizomycetes; order Pezizales; family Morchellaceae; genus Morchella; species Morchella sp. 2015-shanyang. The sequence goes on from JAMGZB010000007.1 coordinate 282,786, forward strand.
GATCATTCTCGAATCAGCTTGAGAGTGCTTGGTCATGGATTTATAGATTGAAGGACGCTGTTAGACTATTAGATGAGGCAAATTGATTATCAGTGAAATCAGAAGAAAGATCATCTCCAAGTGACCCCCCTTGACCGTCAGGACAAAAAGATATACTCGAGGCCTGTGACAAAAGCCCCTACTCCCATGGTTTGAATAACGAAACGTCGAGATAGCAGGAACGAAGCGAAGGATAGCCTGCGGTTAACTACCGGGAATAATTATATTTACTCATCTCGAAAAGCGCCAACAAGAGCTTGAGAATTACCGGAAACGATGGACACATCTACTTATTGAGAGTTGCTCACTGTCTTCATCGTCGCGTAAACTCAATTTCTTGTCTCTGTTTATGGTTCTGCAAAAGTGGCGGTGTTTTGATGAGGGACCGTTCGTTTTGTGAGTGTTGTAGGTGGGTGGGGGGGGGGGGGTGCGCGAGGTTTCTGGAGTGGGGTCGAAGAGGAAAGACTTATGCTAGTGTGCAGAAACCTCTCGGGGGGGACAGTGCGAGGTGGATAACAACACAGAAGGACAACGAACCTATGTTTTGTGTGTATTGCTAAATGTTGTACTGCTCGCAGTCATGTCGGAGGTGATTGTTGACGAAAAGAGTTCTCAAAGACCGTTGAAAAAGAGAAAAACAGGGAGATAAAACGGAAGAAAAGAATTTTGCAAAAAAAGTCAAAAAGGACTTATGTGGTCTGTCGAGTACTGCCCGTGAGACAACCCAAGGACCCACTTGGACCGCACCAAGAGCGGTGATGCTTTTCAAACCGGTAGATACGCCCGCCACCAGAGCCGGGGTTGAACCCAGATAGTAACCTCGTGAAACCCGGCACAATACCCATTCGACCACTGCCATATGATTTTCTTTGTGCCTGGGGCCGTGTTGTGCCGTGCAGGACGCCAAGCTAGCGCCCGCGGGGGTCACCGTTCTGTGTCGCCACCCAACCCTAACCCTTTATCTGAGAGCACAACCTCCCGCCTCCTTTCTTCAACTGTGGGCGGTGTGGCTCTTGTCGCCCTCAGTTGGTGCTGGCGGTGTATAACCCTGAATACATGGAGTATTATGGCCACTCTGTAGGATCACCATTGCGCTAGATATAGATGGTCTAAAATGCTATCTCATCTCCGAAGAGTAAATTAATCAAACTCCCTAGTACTATCGTAGGGAAAACAATCACCAGTCCCCACGCTCCCTTTTTCCAAACCCACTTTTTGCCAGTTTGGTTTTGTGCCGGAGACAGACAGCATGTGGGGGCTGAGACTCATGTGGTAGGTATTTGGGTAAGTATGTTTATCACGGCAGGTGCTATATGAGGTTCCCGGCAACAGCTCGCAACTGCATCCCCGCATCTGCAAGGTTAAATTGATTCTCTGTTCAGGGAGTAAAACGGGTGTTCAATGCACGGAAAGAACGAAACTCAAACCAAGTAAGCAAAGCAGAGTCAAGGCAAAGCAGAGAATCGGGAACGGATATGAACAAAGATAATAAAACTGAGCCATTCAGTAATATGTAGAGTACTCATAAAACGCGCAGGAACAAACATGCCCCAATCCCCTGCCTCCTATACCATGTCTCCTAAACACTTCTCTTGGGTTACCGTCACAATTACTGCTACAGTACTAGAAGGGATAAAGAAGCTCTCTCAAGGGTCTCATGCTAATATATTCTAATCCTCGTTTACTGTGAGTGTGAGAATTGATTGAGGTCAATTGAAACTACTTCTCTAGAGAAAGGTGCGTCACTGGCTAGGTGGAGGAAGGTTGAGCCCTTGTAGGCGGCAGACTTATGTTCCCTCACCCTTCTTTTCACATCTTCCACGTTCCTTCACCTCCCACCTTCCTCACCACACAAACACAAACGAAATTCAAGTCTGAGTAACTTCACCACCTCCCCATCCTCCCCCATCCGACAAGCAGAAAGTAAAACAAGATGTCTCACGGTGACCTCCCCCGAAGCTCGGCACTTAAGCGAAGTACCATCACCCCTTCTCCCCCTCACTTATGACAACCCCCACCTCTAAACTTCCCATAGTTACAGCCAAAGACCAAATTGCCGGCCTTCCCAACTCCGAAGCCGTCGACCTTCTCCAGCGCCTCATCGCACAGTCCCGCGCCGATATGGAAACCGGCGAGATCTACAAGCCCGCCTACAAGCACCCCAGCGCTCGGGTCAGGTTCGACGACAAAGTCTCATACGACACTGACAACCCCGTAGAGCCTATGTCCTCCACCGCCGGGCAACACAACTCCCACTACCCCGCCCCCGACCCCCAAAAACGGAGCCTCAAGATCAAGCTTCGTGTAAATGGTTCGCCACCGTCACGCCCGCGTTTGCTGAGCGTGGTGGGAGAGGTTCCAGATGGTTGCGAGAGAATCGTACACGGCTTACGACGGAATCCGGCGGATCAGGAATTGCTCGCGGAGCTCAAGGCCAGGGGGTATGCAGCTGTTATTGATCCGCCGAGAGTGAGGGATAGGTGCTGGTGTGCCACTTGCGGTGGGGGATTCAATAAGGGTGTGGGGTGCTGCGCAGTGACTGTCCGTGCGAGGTTCGGTGACGGCGGGGATAATAGCCATATTTGGGCGAGTGTTAAGAATTGAACATCGGCCACTGTAGGAGGGATCTAACTGGATCTGAGTTCGCAGCTGTATAAGTACAGGAATGGATGGAAAAGCTTGAGCCTATCCTGGTTCTATGCTAAGTTGTTTGAGTACCATTAGTTCTCTTTGTATTGAGCTCTTAGCTCTCCCCGTGCATTCATGACAAATGAAAACAAGTTCAGACACGCCCCAATACACCCCCGCGATATGTTGTTAGGTTTAATCCATAAGATGTGTTTTCTTTAGAAATGTTTTTTTCATGTTAAGGAAATGAAAGATTAGCCCGCCATCACACATGCAGAGTTGAAGGTGTAGCATACTACCATTCATTCCGCCAGTGTCATTCCATACATGGGTCCAAAAGGTACCGTCTTGCCATCCTGAATATCAATAGCCAAATCGTTTTCTTAACCACGCTTCACCATTTTGCTCCGCGGGCGCAGAGATGACTTCAACTATATATAATCTTTCCACTCAGAAAACAAGTACGGGAACGCATCTACGGCCTAGAGTGGTGGACCTCTCTGGAAAGGAATTTATAAATTTTCAGTCTTGTGCGCCCATAATAGAGACAGCGATGAATGTTTTCGGGCCTATTGTCATATCTAGGCAGCTGCTGCAGCAGTACAACTGGACCTAGAACTTGCTTTAATTTTACCTGATACAGGATATACAAAGACGCATTTTTGCAAAATATCCAAGTAAACATCCCAGGCTTAGCCTAGTGATGTCTCATGACTGCAATGCATACGCCTCTAGAGCCTTCGGCGATCTGTGGCGATCTGAACAGAAAGGAAAAACAATATCTATCTAGTGGTGTATTGTATGATACACCTCGGGATACTAGACTCCAGGTGTGGCCTGGTGTAGAAATAGCTATTGTATATATACTATAGCAGACACTTACTTCCGCAGGCTCACAACATTCCAGGAGTACGTACCTCAGTTAGGGCGGAGGATTGTGAAAAAGATCATTTTCCTAGCTATGCACCTGATGTCCCTTTGTATTGAGAACAACGGGAGAAGAAGAACACTCAAGAGACGTCAACCATGCTTCCCACTAAAACCGCAAACATAGCAACCAACAACTACCCATTCTTTACCTCTAACAGCTCCTGCACCCACCTACCAATCCTTTCAACCCTCCAATACCACTCATCTACCTGTCCCGTTCTCGCCAGCTCGCTCGTTCCCTCCACTTTCAGGCCTACCACAACCTGCCTCCATCTATCGGTCTCCTCCACCCACACCCTCCCCAATCTCTCAACGACCTTGGGGTGCCTCTGCTTGATACCCTTTACCGCCGCATTCTTCTCGGTAATGTAGATATCATTTTCGACGGAGACATCCCACAACCCTTCCTTTGTCAGCACATGGCCCGGGTGAGTTACCAAAAACTCGTTGAGACGCCCATGCGGGTCGGCGCGCGAGTTGGACAGGGTGATCTCTATGGAATCGATCTCCTGCGGGAGGGTTTTGGCTTGATAAAATAGGTCAACAAGGGTGGCTGTTGGGTGGAAGGCAAAGGGTGAGGTCAGGTCGATGGGCCTGATGTATCGTACGCTCCTGTACGCGCGACCCTAGTAAGGTTTAGCGGTAGAATATAGTAACCGGGTGATAATTCATGATTCGTGCGGGGGATGGGTGCGGGGAGACTCACGCGGTTCCGGGGGTTGGGATACACCATTCTGACCACTTCGACCATTCCGTGGGGTTCTTGGCCGAAGTGGCCTAGGTAGGGCGTGTAGTAGGAAGATTCAAGTGGGAAGAAACCCTCGATTTCATGTATTGTCGGCATTTGAATATATTTATGATGGTTGGTGGCGAGGGTAGGGTTCAGGGGATTGAGTGGTCGACTAAGGGAGCAATAAGGGCAACTTTCAACAGTTGTTTCTTAGCGGACTTTGGACAGAAGGAAGGGGGTGCTGGTACTGCTCTGGGAAGAGGTACTTTGCAGCTTATTATTGGAGGGTGTTCAGGTACGTGGAACGTTCGAGAACCTTTTAGCCCATTAACCTCATGCGTCAGGAGTGTGTTGTTCTGAAAGGTCCTTGTTGCGCGGCGCTGCGGCCGCTATACTGCCACTGCCTTTGGGTCCCGCCTCTTGTAAGTACTGCCGGAAGTGACTAGGTATTAGGTGACATATGATGAGGAGGTAGAAATCAGAGAAATCGCTAGTTAAGAGTGGACTGCGTAGGAAATACCTTGTTGGGCTTTCTATACTTTGTAGTGTGAAAATCAAGATGATGCTACGGAGCCCAACACCCCTTGTCCATCCATTTCTGAGTCGGGGGATATGACTGGATCTCTTTGAGACCCCAGAAATTAATAAAACCTACTAGAATCAGCTTTCGATATGACCCTTTGACTAACTACTAGTTAGGAGCAGCCTCCGGCCGCATATGTAGTCGTCAGTTCCAGAAACCACCGACACTGAAGGATCCAGAACACTCACAGCCCTATTCAATGCAATGATGTGGGGTCAACATCTTCGCACGCAGTCAGGGGCACCTACCGCTGCGCGGCATGCGCGGCCCTCCTTGCTCACGTGAGGTTGTAGTTTTGGAAGAGAAGAAGCATTGATCCTGGTCAATGGAATAACGTCCCCCCTGGATGCATCTTACCGCTTCGCGCGGACGCTCTGGAAGAAATTAACCTAGGGTTTTTCATATAGTGATTGAGGTTTGGAAATGTATGTGTATGCTGACTTCCTTAACACACCCGATTCTTTGTCTACTGGCAGCCGTAGCCCGCCAGACCACAAAAATCTGGGGCAGCTAGCCATCCAATTGAAACCTTTCGTGATGACGGAGATACCTGAATATTCTATTTATAGATAGGTATAGATCTACGATCATCTGAACCACATATTATAAGTCCCCACTCAGCACTCCCATTTCACAACATACCACACCCCCTAAAACGGAGATCCCAATTCAAGAGTGCCCGATCACTTCGTGACTCCTCAAGAGAAATAGTAGCACACACTACATCTTATAATATCGTTTACAACAGATTCCTATGCTGAAGAAGATTATCTTTCTCTTATAATTAGCTTCCGCGGACAATGAAGGTCGGTATTATAGGCTCTATATAATTACGTCACAAAATCACATTCCCTCTTCATTCTGCTTGCGCCGTATTTCTAAACTAGTTTCCTTGTTACTAGATCACAGAAACGCCGTGGTTCTAAGTTCAACAGGTTATGTGTATGCTTGCTGGCGCGGTTGGCTGGAGGGACTATCTCTTAGCTGTAGTTATAGATACAAAGGTTTCTAACAAATCAATCCTGTGAAATCGCTTTCATAGTGACTCCCAGAAGTGGATGGGTGAAAGTAAAAAACGGAGGTTAATTAAAATCTCGCTGTTTCTTTTGCTTTCATCCTTCTGCCTCTCGGATCTCCTATGAATCGAGTTTTGCACCTCATGGTACGTTTTCGGTATGGTGATGCTCGCGCCGGGCCGGTAGAGCGGTGGGCGTTACTACCCAGGGCTCAACAACAACTCTCCACGCAGAACGACCTCACAGAACGCGGCGAAGAAACTCCACCCCGGGGGGAGTGTTGTGCCATGGGGCTTTCAGGTCGGAACCAGCAAAAAACAGGGGTACAAGCTGGCAGCCGATTCCTGGCCATGCGCCTAAGCCTTTGACTAGACCCAGTTCCCTAGTCCACAGGTCCGGGATTGGACCTCCAGGCTCACAGCATGCTAGGAGTTGGATACTGACCAGATATAGCAGCGGTACTCTGCTTGTATTGCGGCTACAGGCCGGCAGATACTGCGACGTCCGATATCCAGTTCGCCGGGTAATAATATCATATTCCCGGCTATCAAGCATGGAGCTAGTCCTAGAGGGCAAATCAGACAACTGGACATATCTCAACATATAAATCGACAGAGATAGTTATACCAGTCTCATCGAAATTCCCTCATGGCATGGTTATTCCTCAAGCTATCATTATTTATCGCCTCTGTGGTTGTGTGAGGTTCATGGGTATAGAACAGATGTGGCGCTGTCTCTCTCGATTTGCGCCACATATGGCGATCATTGTCGTCGGACATCCGGGGTGCGACAAGCTAGTGAAGCGACTAAAGGGGTTCTTGTAAACGATACAGCCCTTTGGAGAGCGGCCGCGCAACGAGGCTGGAGTTGCATACGCGCTGTAAAAAGCCGCTGAGGTATCCACTTATAATTAGGCTTGCAGCTAGCAAGTAATATTAAAGCTGGTGTTGTTGTTGCTTCTGACGGACTTGCAGTCGGGACATGTCAAGATAAAGAAACCCGCCATTGAATCACAGCCATAGGGTCCTTCAATGCCGTTGATGGATATATCAATACTATTTGAATAATGATCCTTCTTCCAGTTTCGGCATCGCTTCTCTCCTTCGGGAGATGATGGCCTTATATAATGGGAAGAGCGTAGGAATGTGTTAGACGTTGGGCGAAATAAAGGACACTGACCTTATATGGCTAAGGATATACCCATACGACGTTGTTTAGGTGGGGCTTCTGGGCATCATATCTGTCTCTATCTAATCATAGTATAGGTACTGGAGTTCTCATTGTATCAGTAACTATTCAGCTTCCTCACCCCCCAATATCACCGGAGGTAAGGCTGAAAGAAAGCGGGACACGAACCTTGAACTCCTGACCCCCCAGCAGATACCAGGACCCCCGCAAGGTTAATGAGAGGCAAAGTTCCTAGGCGTGTACCGCTGGAGGGAGGCCAACTGTCTAGTGTATGCGGCAATCGACAATGAATTATCGCTACACATGGCCCCAACCTGCACAATGAGAGTGCTAAGTAGCTGAGGAAATCTGGGATAGGATGAAATAAGAGTTAGCTGATTGACAGCCAAAAACACCTTCTAGGTCTCAGGAGGTCGTATGGGCTTCCTTACCATCACCTAGCAGGTTCCGCCCCGGATTCACCGCGAAAATGTTTCTGTGGGTCCGTTAAAAGTGCAGTCTTTGGAGCCCATCCTAGAGATAGAGTGCACCCCGGAACAACTCGTCTTTCCCGGATTTAATTGTTCGAGTAGTTAGGGTATGTTGAGAAGATAGGAAAGGAATGTGATATGTGATAAACAGTTGGACACACTGCAGGTGTGGGTGAGTTGTTTGGTGTAGGTGGGGTTGTTTTAACGGAGGGTTTACTGGGGAGGTGCATAGAATGGCCCACCCTTGTAGAGCCGCATGGGCTAGGGCGGGTCTATGCCGTTTCTCGCTTTTGCGATGGCACACACTCAGTTAGGTTAGGAAAAGAGACTACCAATAAGTAAGGTACCCAATAGTAAGAGAGAAGACGTCAAGAAACATTTACACAGTGGTGTCGAACCCTAACCCTACATGGTGTTTTGCATTAAAGCCTTTGCTCCTATCACCAAGTTAGTGTGTGCCCCCCGCCGCGGGCAGCCTATCCATGGATCCTTTCGTCCTCATGGTGGGCTTCATCGGCCAATCACGAGGTCAATATGGCCTAATAGGTTATTCAACTTGTAACTTTACATGTAGGCTGGACAGCTTAAGCTACCAACACCTAACCCATAACCCATGTCACATGACACCCAAAGAACTAACTAGATCTATATCGTGTCCAATCCCTCCCCGACAACCCTCCTTCAGCCGCCCATACTGGACTTTCAGAATTAAGACTTCCAGAGCATTAAACCCCACATTTACATCCTATTCATTCAACTCAATACGATGTGCTACTTCACTCCAACACAGTGGGGATGTGGTAATACGCATTTCATCCTGCCGATATGCTGGCTTTTTGGTGTTTGCTTGCTTACAATTAGCTATAGGGCATGTTACATATTTAGAGGTTCAATGCCGCCATGTCAACACGTTCAAATCCAGGGGCAAAACCTGCCCTTTCAACACTACTCTTGGTACCTTGAACAGGAATAACAACTGCGGCCGTGCGCTCCAAGCTACCTAATCTCCATCATTTAATTCGCTAACAGCGGATAGAGGACGTAAACTGTCCCAGGTCAAGGGCTGAGAATCCGCAAGGGAGCAAGTACAAGCTTTTCACCATCACCGAGCGCCGTGACTCCCAGGAGACCTTGTGCGATCCGGTGGCTCACACACCGAATTGACTCCACTACCCTGGCTTAACCGGCCTGGTATCCGCCGTGGCTACCAGATGGTAGTGTTTGGAAGGGGCGACCAAGAGATTTAGTTCTAGGACATCTGTACGCTTGGGACAATTATTTCAAGTCATTTCCTTTCAGTTTTCTTCCCCCTTATGATGTTTTCTTATGCTGTTCGTTTCTCAAAGAGTGGCTCAGGGATCTTCTTTTCCCCTTATGTTGCACGGGCCTCTACCTCTTGCTATCTTCTGGTTATGCATCTTGCTTCCATTTAATGGTCTTTCTTTCATTTATTTATCTTCTCTTTCATTTCCTTGCTTGTACCGATGTGCAGCTCGGCATTATTGGTGGGTGCATACAGCATCAGAGTTTTTCGTTTCTTATACTCATCTCTGGAACTTTTCACACCGTCAAGGTACTTGTCAAGCCTAAAGACAACTATATAGACATGCATGCGATGCGCAATTATGATCCCATTCGCCTCTCTTCATCCACCACTCCCGCGGTCTATTGGATTGATAATACTTGGTTGGACCGTTCTTTCTCTTTATTTTGTTCCTGTTTCTGGTTAGGTAGGTGGAGTCATGTGCTTTGTTGTCGGGGTGTCCCAGTATACATGTATTTGTTCTCCTTGTCCTAGCTCTGCGGTTGATTGTTTGTGCCTATAATACGCGCAATATATATCACCCGTCTGGTGGTACATGAGTTTCTGTTTCTGATAGGGTATGCTGAAGGCGGCGTTGGTGGGCAGTTAAGTGGGGCAGGTGGAGCAAGAAACAGACAATGTGGGTTACACGGCTTATAAAAGGAGGGAAACAGGACGGACAAATTTAGGTCCACTTATTATATTATGGCAGGAAATCAGTCTACAATGTCTATAGGAAACAAAAGACATAAAAGAGTATTTCTATGTTGGTGGGGGCCGGCAACAAACAGTTTAGATCTCCTCCTTTCGTAAGGTGAATACAAGCACCTCCCACCCTAGATCCCCACAGGCAGATTACCGTATATGTATGAACATAGTTGATATTTACTATATATATATACATTAGAACCCCCGCAGACATGTGATATCGGTTCGGTTGGTAGCCCAGCTGGGCTACCAACCAAAGTTCCGTATTCCAGGGTTAGTCACTGAGCCAACACTAACCCTAGCCATTCAACACGGGGGGGGCACCAGGAGGCGGCTACCGGGGTGGTGTGCCTCGAGACGTCGAAGAATGACTAGTTTGAACCGTCCTCAATATCCCACCTGTGAGTACACGCACGTTAGTTTTGTTCCGTACTGCTACAAAAGTGGTGTTAACCCTACTTTCTTTGAATCCACACCCAATTGTGAATATTTATACCTCTCGAAATAACTCCAGCGTTCGTCCAACCAGCCGCCAGCAATTTAAACATGCCTCCCCCTGCTCTGACTGTTATGCCGACAGTTAAGCGGTTGGATATCATTCTTTGCTTGTCAGCCTTCATCTCGAGCTGGAGTAAGTTAGGTGCACATACAAGGGTTCTCCTCCGCATGCGTGGGGATATCTCCTTCCGCACATCTGCTACCATTGACGTGTGGTAGAGGTCGGCACCCTTGGTATCAGAGGAGCCTAGCTGGTACGCAACCGGCCCCCGAAAGCATGGTCCACGAGGCCTAAACCGATATCAGCAGTGGCACATGACAAACCCGAATAATTGAAATACATTACCTTTGATCTCTTTCGCAGGTTTCGGGTTTGCAAGAACGGTGGTGTGAGGAGCCGATTCCTTTATCCAGTCATATATGGGGGTATATCATGAACTGCCAACACCAGCACTAAATCGTGCATGACCTCCTGGATTATTGGCAGTGCAGGAGATTGGTCTTGCAAATATTACTCGTTAGCATCCCCATCGAAGCGGATAGTTCAGTTTGGGTGAGGGTAAGTACAATATTTTTTATCCACCTAGATGGGAGTATGCCATCGGAAATGTACCCGGCAATGAAATGCCTGGACTCCAACCCCTATATATACGATCCGGTGGTTAGAATTTTCCATTGGAAAATAGGGTGGAATAGATATTACATACCTCTATATATTTCCCTGGACTCCATCGTTCGCTTCATCCTGGCACCACAGATATTCTATGGTAGTTATGGAGGCTCTTCTGTAGCAATCAGTATTGTTTCGGGGGCAAAAAGAAGCAGTAGACCTATCCATACCACTGAGCGGATGACACAGGATGAGGCTATCCGTTATTATGATGGAGTTTGCTTTAGACAATCCTGTCTCTCTTATAGGAGGGTTCGGAGACTGGTACAGCTGGAGGAGGGGGGAAGGGTTATGGAGGTAGTGGTAGGTGGGGTGGATAAACATGGCTGCTAAGTCGAATGGGTGTACGGGTGAGTGCCGTCCCTGGCGAGCAAGAGCTACCTAAGAACTCTCCACGCTATAAATAGTGGGTGACAATAGGTACTGGGTACCTCCTATGTAGCTTAGGGAGGGGTAGATGCATCACGATCGGATGTCATTATATAGATTGATAAGAACGCTTTATATATTGTGATCTGTAAGAACCTATAACTGTGAGATCGAATGAATAATTTACATGACCTTATTGCCGACCTATATTGCAACCCCCCTTCTTGATATACCAAATTCATCCGCCCAGACCTACCTCGGTTTCCGCCAATGGGCTGGCACCCCGAGGAAAGGTAAACTACGGGTATCCCATGAGATAGGTATAGCCCTATCCGCACACAATCGGGGCAGTCCAGTCCTGGGGTTTACCTGCCTAACAAGTGTGGTGGTACAATGTGCCTTGCAATCCGAACTTGATAAGCCTGCCCCCTACATCCTACGTCAAACCCTCCCAAGGTTCCCCAATACGACCCAACCAAACCTCCATAGAACTTCCGGGAATAAGTATTATTTAGAAAGAGGTTCGTGTATATTCTTCCCCTGTTTGTTTGCCTACCCATCATAGTTATACTTGCGGTACTAATTTATATCAATAGACGGAGACTAGCTGGCCCAAAATGAGTTATTGGTCCACTCCTGAGCAAGTGAGCTCTCACAACCAGGTTAGTCATAATCTACCTTAGTTATACAGAATATTCGTACTCAACCTATTATTCAGACACTCGAGGAGCTTTACGAACGTATCACCGAAATGATTCAAGAGAGTGAGACAATCGACGTCAACCTTCGTGTTGCCATGCACCATACAGAACATAAAATGCTCCAGTGTGATGAGGGCCCTACTATCGGGAATCCTAACGAGCAAAATCTACACGATGAAATGAGGGCTATCTACGTCCGCATCTATTACATACTCCACAATATTCATGGGATCCTCCGTAATCATAGAATTCAACTCTTGGCTTTGGACCAGGTCTTACAAGCGGTAATAAGGGACGGGGAGGTCCCCGATGACACTGTTGAGCTTAGCGGCTTTTACGATGACCACGACGAAGCCCGTAGATGAGACGGAGGACCACAAGGGACCAGGTGGAGGAATATGTAGCAGGTTTAATAGAAGTTCTCATGTACTGAGAGAAGATTTGTGGAAGTTCTTCTAAGGGATAGGGGATTCTTGATAAATGGTTCTTAGATCGTCAAAAAATACAAGAGAACTAAACCTATATTTTCTAAAAGACCCTCCAACCCCCTACCTGGAGCTATCGAGAAAGAGTCTTTTTATTCGGCGGGCTTTCTTGTCACATGCATGAAAGGCTACAATTGGAGTACATTTTACGAAATGTACCCTATCCCCGGAAAGCCAAATGGTCTAGCGTCCGCACTTAGGCATATTCTGACATTACTCCCCATGACCTAGTCAACTCCATTTTACTGGATGTACTTTATCTGGCTCACCTGAATACCCACGAAGAAGGCATTGAATAACTGAATGTATAACAGACACTTCCGGTTTCGCCCTATCATCCCTAGAAAACATCACCACTTTGCCAGCGGGCCCTTAACCCTATTCTGCTAATCGCCCAGATGCCAGAGACGACAAAAAGTGCCTAATTGAGAGGACGGTTACCCATCAGGGCCGAAGCAGTATAGTTCTCCCCCTTGAAACAGCTAATTCATCTTGTTTGGCGCTGTGCGTTACTATACTGAAGGGTTGGCAGCATGATGGTAGCGGACGTGGGCTGGTGGTAGGTAGGTTTAGAATGAGATATCAATAATTGCCGTTGCTGAGATATGGACCTATAGACATCCAGGACGATAAATTAAAATTAAATCATTGCTCTTAAACTCGAGAGGGTCCTAGCTACATTAATTACTCTCAACCAAACATGAAGAGAGCCTGGTATATTTTCGGTACGCTAATTTCTAATTACTTTTACCTCCCGTCCGTAGTATGTATTCTCAAACTTCGATTTTCTGATCAGTGATGCCCCCACCGGCCCCCCAAAAGAAAAAAAAAGTAAAGAAAAGATAAAAAAAAAAAAGTAGAAAGAAAAGATAAAAAAAAAAGAAAAGGGAAAAGGAGAAGAAAAAGGAGAAGAAAAAGAAAAAGAAGAAAAAGAAGAAGAAAAAGAAAACGAAAAAGAAAAAGAAAAAGACAGAGAAAAACAAAGAGGAAAGGAAGGAAAGGGAAAAAGAAAAAGAAAACGAAAGAGAAAGGCAAAGAGAAAAGAAAAAGAAAAAAAAAAGGAAAGAAAAAAAGAATCACAAAACGAAAACAAAACAATGTATCTTCAGGACAGATGGCCGGAACCACCGCCTCCTCGCAAACACACCTAACCCCTGTGAGAAATCAAACTTATTACAAAATATTTCGCTACTATTACCCCATATTTGCTGCTTCTAATAGTCGGCCGTTGCTATTTGGAATGGCTAGGGACCGGTAAAGTACAGAATTGAAGTGGGTTCGATCACGACCAGTCACCCGACCCTTTGTTTCAGCAATTCCCAAGTTGAGCGGATATTCGGAACGCTTATACTCCAAGACCTTGGTACCACCGTGGCCAATAGGCGACAAATACGGGGGCCTCTTCTGCCCCGACTTAGCCCCACATTTCCCTCCCTCTCTTCCGCTCGTTCAGCAATCACAGCTGCCATTGGTACCTCGCACGTTAATCGAAACATCAACGTACTCGCCCAATAAAAGCCTCCCCAATCAAGCTAACTACCTAATACACAGGGCCACAACTTAAACCAAGTCCATCCCCCTCCTCCTTCCCCGCCCTACCACATCTCCATCTATCCCAACTAACATCCACCCAGCCCCACAATGGACCCTACACTCGCCCATCTCTACCGGCACCTAAACGAAACCCGCATCCGCGAGGCACTATGCTACTTCCACCTCGCGCAAGAGCTACACGCACTCCTCGCCCTCGTCAAACAAAAGCCAAACGCAACCTCCAACCGGCGCGACCACGAAATGCGCATCCTGCATCTGCAGCGCATCCTGCTGGACTGCGAGTACAGGGTCAACGAGCTGGACTGGTGCATGAAGCTGCTGTTCGAGAAGCTGTTGGAGCAGCGTAGGAGGACCTTGGCGGAGATAGGAGGGCGGCCGGATGGAGGGTATGAGGAGGGGGATGAGGAGGCGGGGGCAGCAAATGCGGGGGGTGACTGCTGCGAGGATAGGTTGGATGTGAGTGATTGGATCAAGGGGTATGATGTTGTTGGGGAGGTGACGCTTGTTATCACTTAGCGGTAATAGCATGGGCCATATGAGCGATTTGTCCGAACGGTGATCACAATAATGCGAGCGAGAGATCAAGGAGATGTATAGTGGCTAGAGAAATAACAACCTACGTACTCAGCGTCCGTGGTGGTTGAAGAATGGGTAAAACGTTTCATAAAGGCATATGATGGGTAACATACATAGCTGCTTGTCTTTGTTCCTTTTCCCCTTAATATTAGCTATCCGGGAATAACTATTACCTGCACTTATCTCTGATGGATTCTTTATGTCTATCTTAAATTGTTGAGTTTACTCGTTGCCAGGGGACAAAAAATATGAAGGGTGGTCGTTGTAGCAGCCATTAGTCATCTAGTAAACAGCGAAATGCACTGTGATCATGATCCGTCACTCGACCCCAACTCTGACCCGTGCATGTTGCAGCGCCGCTTCCGAGCACAGCCAACCATTGTGCCTTAGACTTTGTACTCGGTACACATAGCGTATGTGACTGCCTTACACCCCTATATAAGACACCTCCTTGGTACTCAATGATAAAGTAGTAATGGGGTCTATTATATATTTCTTGACTACATATATTTCCGCTACGAGTCCAAAATACACGCAATACATGTACATCTAGGCGCTTGGGAGGTTTTTGGCCACCTTGGTGGACGTACTCCCATACGCGGCAACAAAGAGGAATCCGCTTCTCGAGCTGCAACTTTAGAATAGAGGAGGAAAGGTGTTCCAAACACCAATATCATTATGAGCACAAAGCAATCAGGGATCTAGGCACCAGACGTTGGCGGATGCTTTGGTACGCAGGCAAAATCGAGAACATATCTACCGCACACACTAACAACTATCGGTATTGGAATTATGATAGTTTTTGCTATTACACTATCTTACATGGGCATTTTAGCTGCTCACTGGCCTAGACAACCCTGTCTCCCTTACTATGGGGTGTATGGGACTATAGGTTGTATATTGATACAAACCGTAAAAGGATGCTGTCGGCGGTAAGAGCACCCGGGACTATGTGCAAGAACTCACGCTCCTTGCACGTGGTTTCCCCAGTGACCGAGATGGCCATCCCTGGCTACCGCCTTTATACCAGGCCACAAATCTAGTTTGACCCCACCCGGTACCACAGCAGGTGGAGGCTATGCGTAAGACAACTCCTATCTCTCTTATAGGTAGAGGGAGTAAACCAGGTCTGGTAGTACTCACGCGGTGGGTAATTGCTATATATGCGATTGTTCAGTCAGTTTTGAGTTTTGATATCATCTATATTACGTTGGACAACTAGCTTACCGGGCAGACACACCGGCAAATTCCCTTAGTTGGAGGTTACCGTCCCTACTATTTCGATGGGTTCTCGGTGTTGCGAGCACATCACCCTATATCGACTCCTTGACATAAGTGAGTCATGTGCTTAACAGAGTTTGTCAGAATTGTTACACCAGGGGAACTTACTCAAGAACCCGTACGGATTACCGGCACCCACACAAAGGTGTTGGATGTAGTCCTGGTCACTTATGTGGGGCCACTACGTTGGCACTCAAACGAGCACCTTGGGTACAGGTTACGCCTCCTAAATAATATCAATTTGTCATTATGGATAGTTACAGGAAGAGGTCTGGGAAACTTAGAGGTTGGGGCCTTACCTGCGGAAATAGATCCCGAAATCCCTGACTAGAGGAGCGAGGAACACTCGGGCCGGCAAGAGAGAACAGAAAGTATTTTCATGGAGGACCATGATTGGCCCACCCAGGGCCTACTTCCCCTATCGGTGTTGCTGTCGCACCAGGTCGTTAGCAGGAGGAGATAAGACGAGTGTACACAGTACATCAACGGTAGCAGATAAGCTCTGAGGTGGAGTTGAGAAACATGAATATTTACTTACTGTGCTGCGGCTTTTTTCTTATAAAAGTTCGGGCACTAATTGCCTTTACTCTCCTGGTAGCCTCCCGCAGAGCCCGGAATGAGTTCTTTGTAAGTGCCATTCGCCCCACTCAATACCCCACTCAATGCGACAAGGGGGAATGGAATGAGGATCTATGAGTTTTAATTTTGTCAATCTTAGGATTCGTGAATGGTGGATGGTTGTCTCTCTTACCTTGGGCCTCTAACAACCAATACAGGTTGTGGAGCATGGGCTTTGGCAGATCCCCAGGGGCTGGGGCCTCCGCATGATCGGGGGTTAAACCCCGGCGGATGAGGTCTTTGTTTGCGTAGCATCATGGGATGCTTGGGGGTGGGAGGATGGTATAAAAATTGGGGAGAGGTAAAGAGGTGCGTATGAATATTGGGGAATTAAATGTGGGGTATGGAGGAATAGGGGGAAGAGTAGAAAACTACCACAGGTCCTGGCGGAAAGGAGGGATAGACGAATATTATATAAGAAACTGCTACTTGTCCAGAGCCAGCCATCAAGGGTAGAAACACAGATGCAGTGAGTTAGAGCTTCCGAGTGAAAGCCTGTGTCCTGGAACGAGCATTGCATCTTACTGGCATAGGTCAAGAGACGTAATCATCTTTATTTGTGATAGTGGATCGGGGGTAGAGCAAATTTTTCATTCCTGCCACGAGAAAGAACACAAATACGCATAAAATGCCGTAAAGATAACACTGGCTTGGTGATTCTCTATTGCCACTGCCCAAGAACACAATACACATATATTCAATAAAACCGCAAAAGCCCAGCTGGGACGCGGTTGAAGGAATATCTGAATAGGAGGTTTAAAAGACGCAGGCACATATCACAAACATGTTTCAAGCGGCTGAGATTTATTTGAATGTAGTTAGACTTGAAATCTACTCGGTGCCGATTACCCGACTTCTCCACCTGCCTGCCTGCCGCACTCTACTCTAATTGAGCCGCACCAAAGGTTAACGGCAGGTACCCATACAAACTTCGAGCATTTTCCTTTTTCTTACTCCTGAACCGCCAGAGGCACAAACGCCCACTCTTCCCCCTCCACAAACCTTCCGAAAAACACCATCTCACTCCCGCCCTCCAACTCCTCAAGCCTACGCTGCTCGTCGATGCTCAGTCCCTGTCCCCCGGCTTCGCTCTCCCCCGCGCCTGCCTCCAGCATAAGAGCAGCCCCACATTTACCGTCATGAATATTCCCGGCGCCCGTAGAACGGTCCAAGAAAACAGGAATGATCCCCGTAGATTCTTTCCCCTCCTGCATGGTACCGCTGACCACTGCATTCTCAGCAGCACCCGGTTCCCCATTATCGATACACTTGGGCAATTCAGGCGCTTTCCCTCCGTCGGAATCAATGCCGCACTCCTCGCATCCAGAGATGCTGACAACTTCCTCCAAAGTTGCAAAACTCTGCGCCGCTACGGCGTTGGACATCACGCCTGTCCCCTTGATCTTTTCGCTGCGAGCGTTGATTCTGGTAAGCAGACGGCCGGCCCAATTACGCTTGTGGGAGGGTGTGGTATTGCCGTCATCATCCCAGTGGCCGATGTCGACCGGGCCCTCTTGGGCTACTGCAGGTGCGAGTGCGTCCTGGGTAGAGTGCTTATGCTCGCGACGTACTATGCGGCAGTGGGAGCAGAAGGTGCTGTAGTTCTCAAACAGGGGCGCCGCCGGTACGGAGACGGAGGAGGCAGCGCTAGCAGGGGCTAGAAGGACGGATGCAGTGGAAGAGGCGGGGGAGGTGCCTGGTGAGGGGGTACTCATTGAGGACCTGCAGGCCCCGGCACCGGCGGAGGCGGGGTAGGCTGTGGTCGGGACACAGAGTGGGTGAATCTTCTTGGTTGGTGAGGGGGTGGTGAGAATTACGATGGGCACTGGGGAGGCCATTTTTGACTGCTTGTAGGGGCTGTTGGGTGTTTTGAAAAGGGTGTGTGGGAGAGAAGGTGAGTGTCCAATGGATGTGTGGAACTTTAGCTCCACTGTGGGGAACGGGTTAATGGAGCGCGCGTTTTAGGAGTGAGGGACAGGCAGGGACAGAGCTTCGTGGATATGACCGCGGGAGATTGGCGCCAAAACTGACCCAAAGCCCCTCACCAAAAATGGATGGGGGCTCGAGGATCACGATCATGAGAGATCACTCGGTATCATGTACCGTGCTCGCGTATTCTCCTCCGATGTATAATAATGTATTGCTGGTTCCGGAGTACTATTAGATGAATTTAGAATAGAGATGGGGTTTCAAGAATTTGTATCCAGCTTCGTGTGCCTCTGTTCCCCTACACCGCTGGCAGCCGCCTCTGGCGAACTGGGAGAAGGTGCACCATAGATGACAAAGGTGTCGCGGAAATAGCACCAGATAGAGCGCGATAGGGGCTGGATATCACACCGGTGCTGATCCGATAGCACCCGTCCAGAATGCTTCTCCCATATACTACTTCCGGCCCCCCGGGGGGGGGGGGGTGGCTGCAGCTATGGGTGAGATAGCTTCTAATTATATTAGCAGGCCCCCATGGCTACTGTAGAAGCAATTAACCCCCAAAGATGTTGCGCGCTTCGTTGCACAATCCCCTCCAATGGGGAGTATAGAATTTGCGTTTCTAGCTTTACTCTCTTAAATTTAATTGCCCCCTCACCCACAATGGTGTAATTACATCATTCAAGCCAATTTGGGGGCAACGACAAACCTGGGGCAGCGACGAAACACAGGCTTCAGGATCAGATACCAGCCTGAGCGCCTGTGCTTTGTCCGCCGGGGATCCCTGCCCGTCGTTCAACCGGTTTTGTCGTTGTCCCCAGAGTGGCCTTGGTTGTTTCTGCTCTTATTGGGACCGCTGTGTTAGCTTTGTGCCAGCGCATCCGCAGTACTCGTGCACTATTCGTGCAATGAACTGTACCCCTCCCTCGCATCTTTGTAGATGCCGAGAGGTGGTGTTCCACGCCTCCGCGCCTAGGTTGTCTATTGCATTGTCATAAGAGCGGTGGAACGGGACCCTATTGGTTTCAGGTAGCAGGGTCACTTCCTAAAAGGTGTGCTGGAGCCAGCAATATAGATCCAGTGCGTGCTCTCTGATCGAGCTATCCCTTCCGCTTCTCGTTTTTTGGCCTGGGCCTCCGGAAGTGTGAATTGACCTTTTTCCAGGTGCTTAGCATTAGTTGGTTAGTTCCTTGCACCCGAAACCGCCGCTGGAAACACGTCTTGATGGCCGCTGGGCTATATGTCTATAGATTTGCCGGTTGTGGGTAGTTGGCCAAGCTGGCTTGTAGTTCTCTCTTTCTAGCCAAGATCTAGAGATAACATGACCCCCTTTCAGCAGCGATGGTATCTCCCGAGGCTAGTCATGAGGGAGTGGCTCTTTCTGGCCATAGAAGGTACCTCCCCCCTAGTTTGACAATCAGCGGACCCCCCTTTCTTCACTATCAGAACAAAAAATGCCAAGAACCGAACGCCGAGTGATGCGTCATGACTCACGCCTGTCACTGCCAGAAACACTTCAAGCTCTTCACAAAGCCCGGGCCACAACTCCCGCAGTAGCCATCGGGGATGGTGACCAGGTACAAGAGAGGTTTGCGAATAGGTATGAGCCTTATAAAATATACTTCCGACAGACACCGATTACATATAGCACACCATCTCACTCGAGGGTTTGCGCTCACGCGTTGGCCAAGGGCGTTGTGGGTTCTCTACATAAAGAGTAGTATATTGGCTAGCGCAGCGGTGTAGCGAGTATGAGTGGGTGGGAAGGCAGTGGCCTATTTATAGAGGAAATATGTAAACTATCTATTGCTGGGAGGGGGGACGTGGAGAACGTGGGTGGAGATCGCGAACATATATGGATGACTAAAAATACATCTATTCCCCTATAGATCTGCACTAGGCACGCACCCCCTATCGAGGGGGGAACAAGCGCTTCTGTTCCACCCCCAGCAGCCTCTGTCACCCGAACACAATCCGTCTATACCTCGGATCGCCTTACCACTGGTATGTCGGCCAGCAGCACCACAGATGTACTCAATCTGAGCCGCTGATAGGGGGGAAACTATAGGCCCTCTAGCCTAGATGACGGTATTTGGGCGAACGTCTGATAGCGGGCGAGGGCAGTCCTAACGCGCGAACATATTGAGGCAGCTGGAAGCTGCAGGAGGCGGAGCCGTGACATGACTGGAGCTGCCCATCAGGGCGGTGGCCTAGATTGATAGACCGCGGGTCTCGATAAGAGCGGGGTTTGTCTCCTTCTCTGTTCTAGCCTTGTATTAGCGGTTGTCATTCAAGACCAGCAAACTATTTAACATACTGTTCTTTCCCCGCCCGGAGAGGGATGGACCCTTCGGAATGCGCGCGTTCACTCTATGTCCCGATATAGGAAAGCTCGTCCAGGGCCTGGGGAAACCCCACGAAGACCGCCAACTTATCCCAGAGTATAGCCTCTCCTAGTGTCAAAAAGATTAGTTACTTTCCTACGATTGATAGAGATATCTTAGTTTATACCTCTTTCTGTATCGCTCTACCTTCCCCGAGGCTCATCAGAGATACCCTACAGCCAATATCAGTTAGCTAGCATACTCGCTTTCCCTACGGGGGGTTGGGGGAGAGAATATACCCACGTCTGGTCCAGGAGGGAACACGATGATGTGGGGTGCTTGCCCTATCCAGAGTACTTAACGGGGGTGATACTGGTGTTTGAATTCGAAGGATTAGTAATGTTGGTCTTTCAAAGGTATCCAAGCCTCTGTACATACCTCTTTCCTGCGGGAAGCCACCAGGCCACAGAATATCGGAACCAGTACCGACGGATCCCTACGTTTTCAGAATATGTTAGTAACAGAATATCAAAATAAGGAGTTCAATGAGGGTTATTTTGGTCTAACGGACAAGCATAACAAACACGGCAAACATAAATGGAACAGATGTTTCAACTTACTCTAATGATGAGAAGGTCTATCGTGACGTCTTTCTCAACTTCCCTAACCATACATCTAATACGTTGCATATTTGCTTTAGCAATTAATATAAAACAGAAGTGGGGAACAGGCAGCATACCGGTTTCGATCATTTGCCCACCCTCTCACTTGAGAGAAGCCATTCCCCTCACCCCAGGAACTACGAACTGTCAGTCTATGCAGATGACTTTTGGTGAGTTGTTATAGATATAGAGAATATTTACCTGGCCGTTACTTTTTAAGTGTTTTGGGGCGCTCGATCCGTTTATGGGGACGCTAAATACAGTCCAACGTACCAAGGAGAGAGCTATACCCACTCTGCTTTCCAGTCTGCAGCAGCGGGTGAACAGAGGCTGGTAGTGGATTGAACTCTGGACCACACCCCTCCTGAGGTAGTATTGGTGTGCAGGTCGAGAGCATTCGATACGACAGCCGTTGTGATCCTTATATGGTGTAAGATTAGTGGGAGGGGTAAAAAGGTGGGAGGCCCAGAAAAAATAGAGAAGCAAAATATTGAGTCCCTTTGGAGGAGAGGATGGAAGGCAGATAGTACCTTCCTCCATAGGTCCTTCGGGAGAGAATAGATGAGGGAGAGAAAGATGAGTTATTGCATGAAGAGACATGCAGGAAGGAGGAATATAAAAAAGAATGAAAGGAGGATGGGATATAAGGGGACATGCAAGGTGGCAGAGCAAAAGGTTCAGATTCCTGCGAGTTGTGCTCCTCGTTCGTGAAACAATTTGTGATGCTGCTCTTGTGGGAGTCTGGTCCGGAGGCTATAAACAGTGCATCGACGGAGAGACTGCTTAACTTCTGAAGATGCGAAGATTTAATGTTATGAAATATCAAAGGTGCGAGTACAACGACTTTATGAATTATGGAGTGGTTTGCAGACGAAGGTGAACTTTAGGGATTTAAGTACAAGTGAAAGAAAAGGCCACCATTTCAGAAAACCTGAGCTTGTGGGCCGGGGAATTAGGGGTATTAGGCTGTAACTTGAAAGCCACGCAATATAGGTTTCTTCTCTTTAACCTCCCTTGTGCTCGATAGTCGATAGTCGCAGGGTACGTGCCTCGCCCCTCCGGAGCCTCACTTCTCGAAATCTGCCATAGTTGATAAATACATTTATATATAGCTGCTTCAGGTCTGTGGGTATAAAAATTAGTGTGGCTCACCCCCACTCGGTAGGCAGGTAACTGATATTAATAGCAGAGAGCTTCATACAACCACCTACTCTATACGAGTGCAACAGACGTGGAGCTGCGACATCACCTAAATAATCATTCACAGACTCGATTGTTGCTGATTAGGTGGAGAACTTCAACCCCCTTCGGTCCACCAGACCCCCGAAATACTAGAGAGATGAGGGACTAGGTGAGGAATGACCGATACCTTATGATTCAGGGTTGGGAGCCTCTCCCTTATCTTACCACTCCGGCCTTTCCCTTGGCAGCTGTAAAGTAATACGCCCTCGTAGATATGTTCCTCAACTATTTAGTTCCACAGCTGATCACTCGGCTATGAATATACCTGCCCTTTCCCACCGCCCACATTTAAGTATTTCCCTACAAAAGAAAGGACTAAAGGCCCCCAAAAGCAGCCACTCCTCACCCCCCCCCCCGCATTTGCAAATAACAATTATGATATATTATAATTAAGAAACGATACGGAATCGGTAGACAACTTTGTGCTTCCTCTTCGGACATATAGTATGGAAGCGAGCGCTCTGGCCCAAACATGACTTCTATCGAATTGTAGCTGGTAAGGATTGCACATGTATCGGTCCACGGTTGTTAGTACTTTTTCTATGGATCATGGAACCGCACAGGTGGTTTTGATTAACCAGTATACCTAAGGCACACACTCGGCCGTGCTATACTTCCTCCCCACTGTGAGTAACAATGTTGCGCCGGCGAGCTCGCCCTCGATATTAACATAGAATCTCTACCAGAGCCTCAAAACTATTTACTCTGTCTGATCTTGTAACCCTAATTCTGAGCGGTTGCCGTCGACGCTTTCTTTGTTTAATTCGTTAGTTGTATATAGGATTACGGTCGATGACACTAATAGGTGAAGTTGCAGACTTTGGAGGTATCATCTCCCGTACCAGAGTATATTATCATAGACCCCTTCTTTACGACAGGTTAGAAAATCCAAATATAATATGCTGGCCTTGGAACGCACGTATACATATGTGCGTACAGAGGGCTAGGGGAGAATTAAAGTTCACTTGACCCCCGCGTTTCAAGCGTAACCCCGGCCCGATTAGCAGGGCCTCCAACCCGTTTAATATCAGCGTGCCAATTTGAGAAATTCAGTTTTCTGTCATGCGTGCCGCCCACGTAGAACCAACACCGATTCCATTCATTGGTTGATTGATATTACTTCCGAAACACGTTGGACAAAGAGAATATCCAAGGCATTCAATTGATTCAATTATCCTAACCTACCATTGGCACAGTGCCTACCAGAACTGGCTACCATGCGCAAAACAGAAGTAATTATAATCAGACTCTTGAACGAGTTCTACACGTGACCACGCGGTCACTTGGGCTTGAGTCGCGATTTTGGAACCTTTTTAGCACCCCCGTGTAGACTTTGCGTAGTTGAATGTGTCGTCGTGTGCAGACCTCAGATCATGCCAGTGGTAATAGCAATGGCGTGATATTCGCTCTGGGATCTTTTGTTGGGAGAAGGAAGAATGCATACTCTTTCATGATTTCTGGGGAGGATAGAGTCCCTTCTAAATTATTTTAACTATATCATGGGGCGCACGGTAGGTATAGCGTCATACGACAGATCTAGATCTCGCTTATATATGCTGGAATGTCTCCATATAAAGAAGCTGACGAATCAGCTATTTCTTTATCTCTTTGTATTCGCTTTATAGACACCGCTTTTCCTTATACAGATGTTTTCCTTATACAGATATTTTCTTTATTTTTGATTACTATAAAAGGAAAGACAATATCCACTTTGCATAATCTCCTTTTGACGATACTACTGCCTATTTTGAGCAGTCCATATCCTATTATCCGTCGATACATACAGGTCATCCTGAGGCCGGGAATAATGTATCAGTCTTTCACCCCCACGCAAAGGACGCCACCCATGCGTCCCCCGAGTGATAATTAATGACGCGCTGGCAGCAGCTATATACCCATTTATTTATTTATTACTTCATACATGCATGCAGCCTTCCGGCTATGGCAACCACCTTTCCTTACGGATAGGTGAAAAACAAAACACATCCAAAAGAAACCTCCACAACACTAGCCAACCGAGCGCGCTCTCTATCTCGAGCCTCATCATTCACTCGGCAAGCCCCCAGAAAAAAAGAGGGAGAAAAAAAAAAAAAAAAAACTCAATACCCATCCATCTCAATTTCAAATTGTGCCTCCATCCCCCCTTCTCCATACAACCTTGTCTCATCTATCCAATACCGTTGATGTCGTAGGATCCTAAAATCAGCTATATACCCACATACACCGCAGTTCTCCTAATTGTATGCAGGTCAGTCAGGCGGTAGTGCGGTTTCCCTTCTGGAATGAATGAGGGGTCTTGCCCATACTATACCCACAATAGCTAAGACACTTCCCAACCTCTGATAAAACCTCTTAACGGTCCGCCCCATTCTTCTCACATTATCTCAAGATATCCCGTATCCAAAACCATTTCTCACAACCTATTCCCGTTCATAATCTATTTTCTCCAGAATGCCTACGAAGTCTACCCACCGATGGGAACAAATCAAGGAATTTGTCCCCGGATGCAGAGCTACTGGCACCAGTAGACAGCTCAAATGCGTCAGTAGTGGATTTGGTAACACCAGCTTGCTGTCTTCTGGTTATGTTAATAAATTGAAAGAGCGCGACCCTAACATCCAAAAAGCCCCAAAACAAGTCAAGACCGACTACAAGCCTCCGGTTATTGCCACCAGTACACCAAGTGTTCGGTTGCTTCCACCTCCAACTCCGGAAATTAAGCCAGTATCACCCACGAATTACGACCTCACAGAGATTTCCCTTCCGCCCCCATATATGTCCACCTACACCGAGGTTGAGATTATAACCACCAGAAATGTTCAAAATTATAACGGGACGGGGCTTGTGTTTACCTCGATCGAAACCTCCTTGACTACTACTCAGACCGGGGTAGAGGCCGCCAGTAGAACCAGATCTTTGACCATACCAGCTAATGCTGCCGATGCCCCATTTGGATCGGGTCATACCCCCTCCACCCCCGGCCCGGCCAAACCAAGCTCCCGCCAGGGAGGTGATACTACAATCGGAGGGAGCGGCAAAACGAATCAAGGCTCCAAAACGATTGACAACGGAACCTCGGCCGTACAGGATATCCTGCCCACTCCTGGCTTCAATTGGGCTGACGATGCTCTCGACGAGGAGGAGGACCAGCCACGTGTAATGCCTCTCCTACCCAAGGTAAAAGGTCGTCAGTCTAACCAAAACACTTTAGACCAGAAATTCCCTACCAAAAGAGGCCCCCGCTGGGCCGAAATAATAACACCCGTCCACTTCTCCCATCGGGGCGGTCCAAGTACTTTGATTCTGACAACTGTGGGCGTGGGTGCGGATATCTTTACTGGATGGGAGACCGCCACCAATACACTCACTAAAAGAATGCTCAGTATCATACTGGAGGAACCAATCCACCATAGGCTGCATGGTATTGCAACGAAAAATACTGCGAGTAAAGGGGTGGATGCGGGGGCCTCCACGCAAACAGTTGAAGTAGACGTAGTGGAAGGAGTAAAGGCTAGCGGAGAGCTACAGGTATAAAAGAATTCCCCATCCTAATAAATGTTTTGTTGTGTGCACTACTAACCACGTTACCCTTCTCGCGGCTACAGAATGTGGAAGGGGTTCCAGCTGCGGCCAGCAGAGATATAGGCTGTATTCCGAGCCCATGTGCCCTCGATGGCTCGGCCGGTCAGCAGCCCGCTGGAGGTAATGACGTGATGAAAGAGATTACCGACCCTCCCGACAACAACTGCTTACCCCTTAACTATCACGAGAACACTTCAGCGTTTCCGCTGGTTTTGCTTCTTCTCTGGGTTTCCTTTATCCTCTACCCTATTGCCCCTTGATTTTCAGCATCTAAAACACCATTTATGACTTCCTTCAAGGCGGGAGGAGAGGATATACGCTAGGCGGGAATTTGGCTGGTTATTTTGAATTTTGTCATTCACACCTTTGATGATACCAAATTCTTCTTTAACCTGCGCTGTGCCCTCCGGCCTAATGCGAAGCACAGTCTTGTATTTAGGTGCCGGTGGTTAAGGAACGGTGTTGAAGAGCAAAATAAAAAGTTCGGGTTCTTGGGGACTACAAATATTAGGTTGCAACATCTGCTTCAAGTATTACTTTAATATGGTGCAAAAGGCCTTCCGCCTTCCCCATTCTAGGTTTCCAGTCGATAGATACGTGACCATCCATCATCTAACCCAGCTGGCGCGCACCAAGAGGTACATAGTTGGTTTGACTCATTCCTATAGGCCTCCGGGTTAATTATGTCATCTTGACGTTCTGGTGTAGGGTGTAAGTGACCGTCAGCGTAGACAGCGCCGCATACTCAATTGAACATTGTATACGCATATACTTGCGCTCTGTTTCATCAGTTTCATCGGTTTCGATCAGCGTTTGTATATTATAACATTGTAATTATTTCCTTTCCGCCTTTCATTAGTTATCCCGGATCTTCATGTTTGGGTGGTACTTATTGGGGGGTACTCGTGGGTTTGGAGGGCGGCAGGTCCACAACGGAGTGGAGCCCCCTAGTCCGGGGTAATCTTACAGTTGCAAGACCCACAGATGGGTTTACTCCCAACTTCAGCCGCTAGGTACAACTAAGAGTCGGCTTACCTATTGTAAGGAGTATAAGTATACCTGACTTTCTCCCTCGTCTTGGCCAGGGCCTGCATATAGAGCCCCTCCTGCATCGGTAGACATCTTCCTTCCTAGGTCAGTACATCATATCAAATCAACAACCAAACTGTTATGGCCTCAGAGCCAACTAATCTTCCCCTGAGGAAGGCTATGGCAACAACCATTCTTTCTGGTAACAGGAACAAGCTCCAAACCAGCGGTGTCAAGTCCTGGGCCAGAGTTCTATCAGATGCTCCGCCACCAGATAATCCTCAATGCCCTGAAACACCTAAAATCTTGCCAACCCCCGAGATCAGCCTACCGGACCTCGAACCACTTCAGTTAACCGATGCCATCATCCCTATCGACCATGCTATAACCGCTCTTGTGACCTGGCGCTTCTCCTGCAGTTCATTCTGCGCCTCTAATGTCACATTCTTCTGCTGGAACATGGGCGTTCCTGGGTACGATGCGGATGGGTACCCTCGCGATGGGTACCCCTGGGGATCAATTTATGAACGAGTTCGCACGCCGTTGCTTCTAGGGGGGCCGGACACCCACCACCCTGTTGTCGAAGAGCGGATTGAAAGTGATGAAGTCCAAAACAGCAACACAGCTCCCGAGTCTGGTAACACAAGCTTCGGTGATAAACCTGTTCGGTATGTAGACGCTCTTCCCAAACGGTCAATGTAGCTAACAGGGTATTTCACAGTGCCCGCGAGAGGTATCCTAGAAGAAGGAAGGAAACAAATAGGGAGAGAGCCGAGAGAAGGAAGCGGAATGGCGGCCGCAAGCGTAAAGGGAGGAAGGAGAGTGATGGGAAGGGTAGTAACTAGAGGTTCAGCTGCATTCTTGGCCTTGTTGTTAAACTGCTATGGGTGTAAGAGTCGTCGTAATCTGATGCTACGTTACAAACTTTAAACTTACATTCTCTCATCATCGTTCTAATAACGCGTGAAGTTTAAAGAAGAGAATCACTGTTAGTAATGTAAACTAGGGATCCTAGGGGAGAAAGGATCTGTGTGCAAAGACATATGAGACAGCAGGAAAATACGAAGTCTTGGTGGAGTGAGTAAACAAGGTGGTTTGGCTACCGGGGGAACACTGAGTGTAAGACGTGAGAAGCTCTCGGGTAGAAATACGGGCTGAAACACTTTGACAGCAAGGCGAGAGGCCATCCTGACCATTTTGTCCGTTCAGTGTTGTTGTCGTTATTCATGAGTTGATGTCAGATATGAAGTCCTCGTTCGTTATTGACGGATGATGATGCGCTTGGCGGGTCGTGGCTGGGGAGAACAACGCGAGAACAACTCGAGAACAACGCGGGCCACAAAAAGGGGAAGGCGCAGAAAACACCGACTTAGCGCAGCTACGGATAACATTTTCGTTGCCTGCAAAATCCCTAGATCTATTGAATCCGCTTTCTCGCCCCAGATAAGAAGGTCTCTACTAAAGGCGGAGTTGCAGTAGTTGCGATGTAATACATAGAATCTGATATTAAAGCCTATCACGCTGTTTCCGGGCCCTGTAGCAGCTTGAAGGGGGGTTACTATTCAGCACTGGTTCTGAAGGTCGGATGCTCGGTAGGGAACGTGAAGATACTGGAACCCCCGCCAGCAGCAGCACACAACGCCTTGCCGACTGTGTGTGTAAAAGAAAAGCAGACAACTCATATCGATAGGGTCATACCAGATCACCCAGATCACCCAGGTCCCACCATTTCCGCTAGGCCGGTACACGTCCAGACTGTTAGCAATCTATGTGTTTCCCCAATTCCCCCCACTATACATGTAGGAGTCGAACCCCCCGTGAAAGATGGTTGCGAGTGACCCCACACCATATGAGGCGCTGGTAAATGTTCTACCACTGACGTATCACGACTACCACGACACAGGTGGGGCTCCGTACTACCCGATGGCGAAGAAGGGGCAACAAAGCTGTTTCAAAATCTCGCCCTAATTATTTGAGCGAACAGCAGCCCGGGTCTTCACAATTCGTAAACCGTACTGGGATATCCGGAATTAGTCACCGTGGAGCGAAAAACCTGAAGACTTTGTAAAGCAGTATGGTACGAAACAAAATCTCGCGCCGTAAGTTATATATTTCGATCACATGTACACATCCAGAGCTAGATAATGTCCGTTTTTGTGTACGTTGAACAAGTGCCCTCACCAAAACAAAAGCTACAGGTGCTAGACCTAGAGGAATAACTGTGCGTTCTAGGATAGACTCTTGACTGGAGATGTAAACTTCGAATACTATGATGGGAATGCGGCATGTAGATCACTGTTCTGGTATGTTGGCGCCGGATTCTGCCCCGTCAGCAGCTGCGAGTGATAACTCATGTCTTATTTCGACGCCCTACATAGCTGGCGGCTAGCGGTCGCAGGGGGGAGCAGCCAACCAGAGCTATCGTCCTAGTCAACCACTCTCCTTAGGTTTAAAGCCGACGAGAAGAGAATAGTGGGCAGGCCTCACCGGCGCGGCGTTCCCACCACGGGCTCCGGGGTAACTTACATTCTGGAGTTCAGCTTCCGCATCCCGTGCAGCCCATTTCTCCCTCATGGGTTTTCTGGGACTAGGCCCGTTTCGACGCTGCTTAGTTCGCTACTGCCTTAGCAATGCCAAGGCTCATATATAAGAATACTTTACATGGACAGCGGCCACAGCATGGACCCTACAGCAAATGGTGGGGTAAAAAGACTTACCACTCACAAGAAAGAATAAAATCGAGAAAGATTGAGGTGTGAGGGGAATCCTATTTTATTATTCAGACACCAAGACGTACTGGATTATTGAAGTTCTTTTAGAAATGAAGATACATGTAGGTATAGAAAAAACAACAACCGATCAAAGGAAAGACAGAAGATGAGAAAACAGGTATAGGCTCCACTCAGTACAGGGGCTAGGTACTGATAGTAAGGGTTTGATTTTAGAACTATCGCTCGCCAGACAGGGCCCCACCCTCCCGGAGAAGCAAGCTATATGAATTTGGTGTTCCTTGAGCTAATCATCTACAACTCATTGCTCTCAAGTGTAAGAAGCCTTGCCGGATGTGTGGCATTCCATTCCGGTATCATCTACAGATTTTCCAGTTTTGGACTTTATCACTTCTGGGGGCGGGGATGGCGGTTTGAGGGTGGATCTGGGCACATTAGGGTCAGTATATTTGAAGATCACCGACGCCACTCGTACTTACTATGCATATCCGTGTTGCTCTTCGTATTGGACCTTGGGTCTGTTGTGAGGCGGGCGGTGTCCACATGGACGCTTTTTCCGTTGCCTTTACCGAAGTAGATACTACCCCTACCGTCATGCCTGGCTCCAGCCTCCTCAGCCTCCAGAAACTTACGCTCATCATCCACTAAAATCATATATTCATGAGCATCATATCCTCAAACTGCGCAGTATCTCGCTAGGGTATCCTACATCTCTCTTTCTCAGTTTTATCTTCCACAACGAACCGAATGGTGTCAAAGCCGTGGTGAATCTTTGCGGCATCGCTCAGCATGTGAATTTCCTCCATCTCGGCCTGTGTGAGGGTATAGGAGCTCAAGGACCTTTTAAGGAGATCCTTTCCCTTGGTGCCCTCTAAAGCGCTTTTTTCACGTTCCCCGCTAGACAGGTTCTTAGGAACCCTAGCTTCGTTGCCCATCCTAGGACACTTCGTAGAGATATGCAGGGCGGTGAATCTGAGTCAAGAATATGGAGCGGTAGTATGGGGGTTGCAGTAGGTGAATCTGACAAGGCGAAGGTGAATAAGGAAATGAAGAGAAGCAATATCAGAGCCAGGTGCATTGGTATCGTTTGTTCTTGTATTTATACTCATCCATCAGCCTGGCAGGATGTGTTTCAAAATAGAAATATGTGGGGTTGGACGGACTCCACGAAATTCAATGGATAGCGCAACATATAGTAGGGCGTGGATATCCCTAACTAGCTTCTATCCTCTTTACCCTGTACCAGAACTACCCGCAACAGCCGCGGGTTTCCCAGTTAACAACAGCAAAAATGGCGTGGGATGATGGGGTGGGGGGGTGGGGGAGGTTGCTGCTGTGGAAGTACGTACCTATCCGCTGGACGATCCTAGGTCGGCGCGGAGTTCTAAACCTCCTTGGCCAAGAAAACACTCTTACAGCCATCTGTCTCATTCCTGCCTAGGGTTGCCGTATGCGGTTAACCCCTAGAAGCATTCATAGTATAACTATCCATAAGCTCCAAACATCTAGATTGGACAGGATATCTGGCGGCAACAGGCTCAATTGACCTGATAGCATTGATTTTTGAAGACACCCCTTCTGTGCTCGTACCGCAGCTCTAAGACTTCTAGGGCGACGTTGGCATCTCTAGCCATCACATGATATTCAACAACAGGGCACCTCCGGCGCGAGATCAACGAAAAAGTGAGGACTTTTAACCTCTGATATGGTGGGCTGTGGTTGTAGCCAGGGCAGTATAAATTTGTATGATCATGCAGGAAGAATCGGTTGCGAATATACAGGCAGGAGACCGGGGGTTCCTTTGACATCGAGTGATACGTTGTGACGTGCCTTTTGTTGCCTTGAACCATTAATACATGTAGTTGCGGATGTGGAGCCCCCCAGAAGCAAGAAAATAGTAAGTGACCTCGAGGGAAAAGGCATTCTATCATCCGCTTGTATATAGTGCATCTTGGTAGCCGCTGCTAGTAGTACCGTGAACCGTTCAATCATGTTTCGATGTTTGGTTGCAATTGACGTGGTTGGCAGCTTAGCCGTGGCTAACATGTTTTCTATCAGTACAGAGCAAGTGCATCCCAGAAACCTTTGGAGGAGGTATAGACGACTTGTGATCGTCAAAGAAATGCTGAAGGAAATTGATGGAGACTGGTATATTGCGCTGCTGCTTTAGCCATGACTCAATATACAACTAAAGTGTATGATTGGTAGAGGTAAGTAGATATACATTTCCTTACTCCCAACCTACATCCATATCCGGGTACCTTTACATCCGTTGTATCACTTAAAGGACAGGGATCTGGAGCGGACGGGTAAGCTTAATAAGCTTACCCTGGGTTGTGTGGCTGCTTCCAGAAGTTAGCGAGGAAACATATAACATTTTGCCCTCAGCTGCCCGCCCTCTTCGGACCAGAATTGGAAAAGATACCAAAAGGTAATTCGCACAGTAATACCGTCGATCAATATTCCCATGTCGCCGAGGAGGTACACGGGCCGTAAAGAACCGATTGCCCTGATCATGGGCTCAGCGGCTCGAGAGAAGGAACTCAATCACCCCGCAAACGCTCGGAGAGTACCCCGAAAGGCTAGTTTGTTGGGTCCCGCCTGTATCAACTCACGCTACGATGACGGCGTGAATGCGACGAAGAACCTCACCCTCAGAGATTCCTCCACTGGACCCCCCTCCAGCCCTGATGCTTCCGGTTTTCCTGTAAGTTCACCGGCCCTCTATCTATCATCGCAGCAAGAAAACTTATAACTTTAAGGCGCGTGCCAACCTCCTAGCCGAAATTGAGCGGATGAAGAGACTCGAAGCCGAATTGAAGCAGAAACTCATTTACACTCTTCAAGAGCGCATATGGCTATCTCAAGCTCTCGACAGAGCCCATCAAGCAATCAAACACATTGTTGTCGAGACCGGCGGTGTAAACTCACCTTTCTACGATGAGTACTTTGCGACACCAGAGCCACCGAGGCGCCCAATCTCTATCTACGATAGACCCCCGCGCCGGAATACTTTGAGAAGGACATCTGCTGCGATCACGGACTGGCCGTCTACCAACAGGGACAGTACAATTGATTAGTCTGCTTTTGGATATGGGGTTGTTTGGCGTATTGGGTTTGGGATGGACAGTTGAGATATGGTTTCATATATCATCCCATGTGTCTTTGGCGTTGCCGAATTGGTATGATGACGGATCAGCGTGTACTTAGTCGCAAAAAAGAATATTGCAAGGGATTCTTTTAAAACCCGAGGCAATGAAACTCTCTCCACGGTCGATGAAGGTATGGCACCATTTAAATTGGTGATTGTAGGGCCGCACTCGTCACTACACCTGATGGCCGTGGGAAGGCTTGTTGCTAACCATCTTGGATCCTGAACAAATACAAAGATGATCCCCAAGCCGTTAGAAAGAATACAATCCCACAGAGGCATAATATGTATTTCGGCATATCAGTGGTAATTACTTCTGTACTTCCTTTCATAGAATTACACCATACAATTAGTTCTAGGGGGCAATGACTTGAATACACCCAGCGGAACACTCTCAAACTTAGGATTAGCTTCTATTTGCCTTCCATCGCCCATGCGGAGCACAACTAATTGAACGAGCAGGCGTATGCGATTGCTTAGGGGCCAGTTCCATTCAATATCGGATGTAGTTTCTAGAGTTTATGATATATAGTACAAAGTTGAGCTATTTTATCCTTCTGAACAGTAAATAAGTGCTTCTTCTATCGACCAGGTCCTGCCACTATTATACTACAAAAGCCAATTAATTGCACCACCATAACGCAAGCCCATTCAACACAAGCACAATGTCGAGCCCCTCCGGTAACAATGTCCTCAACAAGGAAAACACCACTTCTCTAGCGGCTAAGAAGATGTTTGGCATTGATCCTATGACCCAATGGCTCAACAACTCAGTTCTGAATAGCTCCCACGTTCCGACTCCATGGCAACGCTGCGAGGAATCTGCCTCTAGCTCGCCTCATGAGGTTGCTATGTATATGCTGCGAGCTAAGGAGAGTTGTGATCCTGGGTCTCCTGAGCTCAGGAACGAGGTGTGGAAAGAGGAGGAGGACGACTCCGTGGGAATGGGATATTGGGATGTTCGGGGCCAAGTGACCTGGCCAGGTGCTGAAGTCTATTAGCGGTTCTGATTCTTTTATTTCTGGGGTCATGTTAACCGCTTTCTCGGGGTCTTTATTGGAGGTGGGGAATATGCTTTCGGGGGCAGTGGCGGTCTGCAGGGATTAACCTGATAGCTACTTGCGAGCTATGTTCTTTTATTCTTCAATGTTACCTTGGGGCGCGAGGAGGGTTTGGAGTAAAGGATGTCATAGTATATGCAGTAGTTAGGTCTACTCGTTGCTAATAAATAATTATTTATCTCTCCCTTGCTAGTATTCCTTAGATGATTGAAGGCGCCTGGGCTTACCATAAATTATCTGTCACACTGTCAATCAAGAGCGGTTATTATTGCTTATATCACAGGACGGATGGTCATACACAGTTAATTGTCATCCACACCATCCACACATGGGCCGGGCCGGAGCCAACTTGCACAAACTGGTCTGGTATTACTCGAAAGACATTAACTCACTCTCTATATCAATCAGGAAAGGTGTGGGAGAGCGGAGAATTGTATTCTTAGTATAAAGTACAGCTAGCGGTATTTTATATCATAGCCCCCCACACAGCCTAAAATATCAGGCCTTTGTACACGCCACCCTCTAGTAGCTCATATACCACCAACAGGCTAGGAGTACAGAGCCTCATCAGAGACCCACAACGCCTCATTGATCACCCTCCCAATCTTCACATCCGGATAGATCTTTTTAGCTTTCACCCTCTTCAGGTAAATCTTATTAAGCCCTACCCCAACTCCCAACCACAAGGCAACATACTCCTCCCTAGTGCCCAGAGGAGACCATTCGACCTGATTCCTCGAATACTGCATGCCATTGGCGGTTCCACCTACAAGCTCGACAAACAGATCGAAGTTGTCGTACGGATCGAGAACGAACCCGCCGGTGCCGGCCCTGCCCATGCCCTCGAACATGACTTTGCGAGTGGGGTGGGGCTTGGGAGTGCCCAAAATAAGATTAGGCTCCACATAGGAACTCTTGGGGGCAGATGTTGTTTGCACAGAAGGGACGGGAAGGGCTGGGTCGGCTACCACATTACCAGGCCCCCCCGACGCGGCACGGCATCCTATAATAGCAAGTATGGTTAGCAATCCCATATCCCAAAACGACAAATTGTTCTATTTACATACCAGGTGGAAAGATCGGCTTGTCCAAAAACTTGGTCCTCAAACTCCTCGCAGTAAGAACATTACTCAGCAGCTCCAAGGTCAAGCCGGGGTCAAAGCCATAAGCCATCTTGAAATATCGCTGAACTCGGCCGATATATGGCTTGATCATGGTTTCCTGGCGGGCTCTGAGTATGCCAAATGGAATATTCACCTGGATTCCCATTGCTGCAGAAACGTCAAGGATTTCTCGGCGGATTTCTGAGGTGGCAGAGGGGTTGTTGAAGGTTCCCATGCGGCGTGCGAGCTCATTGGAGGTGTTGACGACACTGCTGAGGGCCATGGTAACGTGCAGGGGGACGTTTGAGGGCAAAATACTTGCAAGGGCGCGCCTAGTGCTTTCCATTGTTGCTGAACGGCTTCCGTTAGCGTTTAAGAAGGGCCAGGAATGGAAGCCGGGAGAGGAATATTGGTCAAATACCTCTAGTTCTGGTTAAGGTATACCTTGTCTGCTTGTTACACTTGAGAATCTGGGTGGGGAAGTGTGGTGTTGCGGGGCAGTGGGAAAAAGGTGAGTGGAGAGGGTGGGTGGATTTGGGGTCCATTCGGTTGGGCGCGGTTTCAATACTATGGTAGCCCAGTCTCGTAGTCTATTAACACAAACTAACCATCGGAGTG
This sequence comes from Morchella sp. 2015-shanyang, assembly GCA_024713795.1. NCBI lineage: Eukaryota > Fungi > Ascomycota > Pezizomycetes > Pezizales > Morchellaceae > Morchella > Morchella sp. 2015-shanyang. Next base: position 318,560 of record JAMGZB010000007.1, read on the forward strand.
CCGACAGGAGCGGGGAAGACTGTTCGTTTGGCGGGCAACTATGGTTGCACTTTACAAAAGTAATATCAAGAATAAACAGGTCCTTGGATATCAATTAATTGACTGAACCCCATAGCAATCTTGCGGGGCTATATGGTCAACCGAACAGCCACCTACCAGAGACTTATGAATATCACGGCAACCTAAATCAAACCCACTCCCAATTACACCTTCCGCACCGACCCAGAAACCCCTCCACGACAAGAGAAAGACCCCGTGTGAGATCGCCGTGTGGTATTGTTACAGGCATTTTCCGTTGGTTTTTCCGTTATACGAGACCTAGATGTCCCGGGTAGCCCCACGCAGATGGTTTTTAGCTCTTCTTCCTCATATCTCACAGCCTACAACAACGTTGGATCCTCCCAAGTAGGCAAACTTTCCCGTGCAAGACTATACTCTACTTCTACCAAGGGCCACGAGAAAAGGATGGTAATGTTTGCTCTGCGCTGCACCGATATCAAGCCAGACAATCAACGTGTAGCTTGAAGGCAATTAGATCAAAGCTCCACTGATAATCGACATGATGTATCCGGGGGTCCTAGAAGTGGTGCGGAGGCGGCAAAGAACCACAATCTCGCAGCCACTGGCCACCATGCCCAAAGTCGAGAAATATTTTATATAAGGTCGAATTGCATCAGGCAGAGCTCTATAATAAATACATGTAGTACATAAAAACAGAAAAGGAAAGGTTGACTGGGTGCAATACAAAAAAAGCGGGTGTTCTCGCTATTGTTTTAGGACCAGACTTTACCAAAGGTGGTACTGTTACTGTATTTATTTGAGTGCTGTAGTGTAAACAGAATTTGGTTATAGCGACTTCGTATTCATCCCGATGCCATATTGTAACAATATTCCCTGTGTTGTGTATTGTAGATGAATATATATGCAATTTAATATATCCATGCCTAAATATAACTTTATCTTGAGGGCGGTATTTGTTTTATTGCCGTATTGTTGCCGCATTCACCTGAATGCCGAATCAAGACTGCATTGATACCAGATTTGACCAACTGATGTCGCTTCCCTCTATTCTGTTCATAACCCCTTTAAATTATGATCGTATCCCTCTGTTCTTTACTGCACGATTAATATAATAGCTTTTAATTACATTATAGCGCTAAAAACAATCCTTTTTCCTTCAAATACCGTTGAGATGCGTTGTTTATTTAATTAACTGCCTACTGGATACAATATTAAATTTAAAAGTTCCTTGTATTTGTAGGAGTATAGTATTTCATAACTATGATATTCCCCTCGTTGCCGTATTCGCATTTTTGCTGTGTTCCCGTTTTTGCAGTTTTTTTTTAATTTAACTGGTGGAATATATATAGGTAGTTCTGAAATACCCGAGATGCAGAGGGAGACTTGGGCGATGTCTCTGCTTGGTGCTTCATGTATGTATTCTGTTTATACTCTCATCCGACTACAAGAAATCTACGACAAAGGGGTTGTGCCACCATGTGTTTTCCTCTTTGGTAACAAAATGTTATACCGCAGATATCTCTCTTACCCCCACAACTTCTTGTCGTCTAAGAATTGTTCTGTACTTTGTATGGGGTGGCATATATTTTTTGATGCCGAGCACGGCGCAATTTTCTTACACAAAAAAGGACATCCCCACGCATTGACAAAAAAACCCCGGCCCGATGTGTACTCGATACCGTTTCCCGGGGCACCCTTTTATCCTTGTCCCAGAGAACGGACCCCAATGTTTTAATTTTGAGTACCTCATAGCCTCGCTGAGACCCCTATATGTTGCTCGATTTCGTCCCGGCGTTTGAGGGCAGGAACTCGCCTTAGAGTCTTGGCAGCGAGTGATGGTGGGTGATTCACCGGTCATCCTACTGCGGCGAGAATAGCTTCTGCCACTAGTTCCATGTCGCAACAGCGTTTTCTCACACAAACATGCGGGAACCTATCTAATATGGGATGCAAACAGTAAAGCCCGGTTTTTCATGAAGGGATAAGATCGAAACGGAGGTCGGAGGCAATAGAGGAATGGGAAGAGATGCATTGGATGAGCTTTATTGCAATTCCGCTCACTTCTGTTAGGAAATACGGACAAAGAAGTAGTGTCTATGAAAGGGATATGGTGTCCTACACGATCAGACTAAGGATAGAAATTTGATGAACATACCGTACTATTTTTTGCCCTTGATGTTTGGGTGGATTTATTTTTGCCGTTGTTTCTTGTGCACCAACCGTTGTCGCTCTAGAACCTTTTCTCCGTTTTATATAATGAACACAGCAACAATATGATTGATTACCGCTGATCCAGCACAAGACTATGAGAACGCCCACGAGGGTACATGCATATGGTATTTTTCCTGACATACGCTACTGATACAGTTCACGACGGCGCATTACTGAAGACTCGAAAAGGGCCAAACCGATGTTACTTCAAGCAACACCCCGCCCTAGCCACCATTTACCTTTGCCTCATGTCCCCCCGCAAGAAAAGAAAGCTAAACACCACGAACTTTTTTTTTCACCACTGGGACACACCACTCCCACCCCCCTACCACCAATAAGAATACATCCCCCTTGCGTTACCAAGGCACCTACCCCCTGGGTTGCCCCCAATAGATCAGCCAGCCGTAAATGAACAGCCAGATGTGAGCCAAGAACAGAATTGCAATAATCTTTCCATCCCTAAGTAGTTGCTCCTCCAACTCTGGGGTTGCACCAGGGAATACCGGCCTGCGCGGAAGCGGAGTCCTAATCTCGCCGGTGACTAGGGCCTCCAAGTTTGAACTGACGGTTGTGCTGCTCGGGAGCTCCTCGATAAACGCGGTGGTGGTGGTGGGACGGTTGAAGCGGAGTGAAGCCTGACAGAGGTGGAGACGGATTGAGGAGACTGCCGGCCCCCCATGCGCAGTGGGGGAGCAGGAGGAGGTGCTACGGAGGGTGTTGAAAGTGGAGGTAGATGAGGTAGAGGTGGTTTCAGCGGCGTCCGGGGATACATCGTCGGTGACCGCTTCGAGTGAAATACCAGTTGGCTTCTGGGCAACGAGGAGGGGAGTCTCTGGGACATGGACGGTCGACTCAACCTGGGCAGTAACATCGGAGGATTTTCCCACTGCAACGACTAGAGCTTTATGAGCGACGATAGCAACGCTCAAAGATGCGGCAATGCCATATGTAAAGAGGAGGAAGATGTATTTGAGATGCATTTTTGTAGATGAACGAACTTAAATTGCTCAATGAAATTAATAGGAGCTAGGGACGGTGTTGATGATTCTCGTTTGTTATGTCTTAAGTGAGAAGGATGAGAGGGGAGTATGGGGCCGCTATTACTGTATTCTTTTTATTTTATTTTACCGACTATATCAATTTGAATTAGTCAGTATATTTCTTAGCTTTCCAAGCCGCGGGGCAGGTGATTTCTCGTGATACAGGGGTCTAGGATTGACTGCCGAATCTTTAGCTCTCTGAATCTGTACAGGGGACCTTGACGTATTATTTCCATTGGATTCCCTCTGACAATGGGAATTTCTTGCTTTCACAAACACTCGGACTTGACGTATTCTCCACATTATCTTATCAGATGTGATTGCGGTTCACACTGAGAACCACGACAAAGAACATCTAACCATTAACCTACCCTTGACCTTCAACTCCAACCTTGCAAGAGCAACCTCTACAGCATTAAGAAATCCAACAACTATCGTAATCCCAATGTCTCCTCCAAGGTCACTCACTTCCGTCACCTCTGACTCTACCAATACCTCGCCTACCGTAACCAGTCTCACTGCTGCCGAACTCCAGGCCTTGGAATCATTCCTAGCCCTCTCGGTCACCTCCACCGAAGACCCTACAGGCCCCGAAGTTGTCAACGGCGTCCCTGGCGGCGACGCGGCCGCCTCTACCGAAAGCAAACCCCCGCTATTTGCCCCTGGAGCCACCCTCCGCCGTCAACGCCATCGCCGTGTTATCACAGCTGACTGGCGCGACTTCATTGCGACGGTGCAGAAGAATGAGGATGGGACATTGACCATCCCGCCGCCGAAAGATGGGAAGCCAGTTCCGAGGATGTGTGAGGGGTGTGGAGCAAATCTGGAGGACGATGAGCCACATTGTAAAGCTTAGTTTTAGCCTTGAACGAAGCTGAAGCCTGGGCTCAGCTTGAGAAGGCGAAGGCGACGGACTGGGCAAAGGGCCCCCCCCTTTTTGACGGGGATGATTACAAATTTGCTCTGCTTCCTGTCTTGATTGGTGTTTGACGACTGTACTTCTCTGATTGTGATGTCCCAGCTGTGACCAACCCGGTGTCTTTCCCTACCACCTTCAACAAAGAATACTTTGGTGAACCTTACGAGATGACTTGAATTACTGCTAGTGATACTCCAGACAGATGTTGGTAGAAGCTTTGCTCCTTATCTGGACCCCCTGGTAAGTATTTAATATAGGTGGCAGACTCCCTCGCCGGCACGTTGCTTCACATAAGTTGGGTAGTAGAGGGAGTCAAGTCTAATACATTCTAAGCAAACCAGCTGTGTGCGCGAAGTGGCGGAATAACCTGCATTTTCTGTGGGGATTTAGGGTCGGCCGCTATTGAACGTTGTATGATAGGCCCCTGTGATACACCAATACCCCAGAACTATGCCGGCCTACAAGGCGTTCTTTCAGTCATAAGCCGCCTATCGCCCCCAAACGATGAGGAAGATGTACCCTGCCTCCGGAGAAGTGGGAGGAGAGGTTTTTTCATAGCGTACGGGCTGCATAGATATATATATATATACGTATGAAGTATCAACACATAAAAAACAAAGGCTGATCGCACAACTGGCCGAGTGATAGCTTATGATTTCATTTTCCCTGGACAGCCGCTAGGGAGTATCTATATGCAAAGTACTTTAAGAAAGATGAAGAAATATATAGCCCCTCACTCCTGCCCCACCATCTGAAAATATTGCAATAAACTCCGATTACAAGTACTTGATTGAGCGAGTGATGACCTGTGATTGTTTTGCGGCATCGTTTGGGGGCTTGATTAATTGATTGTTTCCGGCCATTGTGCTTAGAGATTTCTGCAACTACCTTATATGACTAGATAGCCATCCCCGCAACGCAACAGAGAGGGGAATGGACAACTTCCATAACGCCTAAACATTGTGGGAAGGGGCGTGCGCGCGTACTGGAATACCGCGACATGAAAACAAGCAAAGAAACTGTTGTGCAGCGATAGTTCAAGGATGTACGTGGAGGGGACCCTTTTACACATTATTCTGCATTGGCATTCTATTGTTCAGGTTTTTCATGTTCGGGAGGGGTTGAATTTTCCTTCGTTTTCTTTTCTTTGCTGAATAGAAGGCGGTGGATTGGGAAGCGCTGTAAGGGAGAAATTGTGCGGTATTGCTAGGCACGAGGTTGTACATACATCCTTACAATGGTTGAAATAAATAGAGGGATAATGCTCTCCTGTAGTGAAGCATGCTGGAAGGAGGTAGTCGATCGTCAATGCTACCCATCTTCCGGTCCTCTTCTCTCACTGCTTACTATTATAAGTCTGCCCTTCGATTTCCTCCACCGATTAACTATGGTTTGGTCACGACCAATCACTCGGTCCGTTGTTCCGAAAGGATAGGGAACTCCTGGTAATATGTTTATGAGATTTCGCAAAATGGTTCTGGTATTACAAGATCCACCATTATACTACTATCAATAAACCTCTCCTGAGAGTGCTGGTAGCTGCTTGGGTTTGCTCCGTTCTATTGAGCCTATGCTTAGCACAAGCTCCATATAATGGCCACCCCGATCGAAATACTTTCTTTCTCGCTCCGTCAATCAATATATAAACCTCTGCCCGACTTCACTTGCTGTACAGGAATTCGTCGGCATAACCAGATATACCCACAAAAAACGAACCTCAACGAAAAAGCTACCGCCACCACCACCACCATGTTCGGTAGTTCCAAGAAAGCCGATCAAGGAAACAAGCCTCTCAGCATCCTCCAGGCTACAAAGAGAGCCCTCAAAGCGGCTAAAGACGGTGGGTCCGCAGCAGATGCAGCGCTGGCGCCAATGGCATTTAGGAACGCTGCAGCAAACCTAGAGAAAGCTAGGAAGAGGAAGTAGGCACCGGGATGGGTGCTAGAGAATCAGTAATGATGGCTGTAATTGTAGATGCAGCAGTCGAGCCACGGAAGGATTTAATGTTATGTATGCGGGGTGCTGGTACGCTTAGAGCATGTTGCTGGTTCTTGTCTCTTTGGAAGTTAGTGAAACAATAATGAATACTAGGCACACAAAGACTTTAAGACAAACCCGCTTCTTGACAATATGCATCAAGTGATGAGCTGTGAGTACAACAGCTTAAGTTGAACACTAGACACTCCCCTAATTTGCTATAACAAGAAGAACAACGCCAATTTTCTAGATTAATCAGTCATCAGTTATTAAAAACAAAAAAGTAGCGGCTTAGGAGTTATAATCTCATACCTTAGTTACCACCATACCCCTTGTTTCCGCTTTTCGCAACCTGTTTTAACCTTGGAACAGGACTAAACACCCTACGGCCGGTGAAAGGGCTTTGTCCCCAACTTTAAGCATTCTCATTCACAAGAACCCCGGCCCCTCCCACCCACACGCATCTGGAAGATAGGCACGGGGAATATTGAAGGTGTCTCCTGTGTGTTGTGTGAGTTCTACCCCTTCTCTGTTTTAACATCGGTAACTAGAAGATCCAAACACAACAAGTCAGCAATAAACATCAAAGGCTTCTAACTTTACCCAAGAAACATAATATTTACCATGTGTAACCCCAATCAAAACACCAACGAAAATCCCACTGCCACCTCCTCAACCCCCTTGAGGCGCTTTACTCGAATGCAAAGGCCTAATAGCTGGATAACGTGGGGATCTGAGCGGGTCGAGGCAGGCCTCAAAGGATTGTTGGAGAATATAACTAAGGCTATCACTGCGAGGTAGGCCGAAGAGGCGGCGAACAAGTGACATACTTGTGATATATTTAGACTCGTAATATATATAGCAATAAAACTTTGTGGCGATATTGCTTCGATCAAGGAGAGTATGAGCTTTCGAGTTGATAAGTCCCAGTTCCGTTGGGTATCGAAACAGATGTAGAGGGTAATGGAGAAATGAATGCTATTTGAAAAATGATGCAATGAGTTCAGGTGGCGGATGCAGTGAAGTACCCTGATTATAACTGTCCCATTTGCGGTTCTAGCCTTTTTAGCTGTGCGTAGTGTTGTAGAAGGACCGGTTTGAGTTATGTCGTCCCACAACCCGCTGAGCAGCTACAAACGCAGTATGAAGTACCGAACATGTTTCGCATCTGGAAATACATCTTTTCTAACGGGAATTAGCAAACTTGAACCGAATACCAGCCCTTATACTTCGTTCCACCATACCTGCAGTGCCTATCATTTCTTATTCATGGCCGCGCTCCCATCCACTCGCACCGCCTCCCAGTCCCGTGTGGTTAGCAGTGAACATCTAGTGGTTCAGCACAAATATGAATCATCCCAAACACCGTCACCGTGCAAGCAAATCAAAAGAAGCTCGTTGTCTTTCAGCTTGTCATCTTGGGAGACAAAGGCGACTGATGTTGTCGAAGAGGAATACATCGGATCGATAACGCTTTGACAGATGCGAAGACTTTCTTATTTGCAAATCACCCTTTGCGGGTCAAGGCCGCCCGAGGAGCCCACCACGGAAAGTGTGCTAGCACTGAAAGCGCCCGCGAGGCAGAAAAAGCCGGGACCCGTTAAGTGTCTCCGGGAATTATCACACCGGCGCTTCGCAACCTTCATGATCCGGACCTAGTAGCTCCGTAACCCTTAGCCAGTAGCTTTCGCCACCTGTCTGAATACCCTGACAGCGACCACCATTGACGAATCCCTCGGCGACGATTTTCCTATCTCCCATATTTTTCCCAATTCCAGTGCCGCGTGGGCGACCGAAGTAAAGAAGCTCCCCGCTGACCTCGGTTCCTGAGCCTTGCTTGGCTCAAGTTCCGTAACAACTGGTATAGCTAACGTTTCTGTTAGCTATGCAAGCCCTGCCGAGAGACTTTATGGATTCAGGTGGGGGGGGGGGGGTACCATCAGGAAGTTAGAGAATATTTCCGCCTATTGAAACTAGCACCACCACCATAGGTGGAGTTCCTTTGACCAATCCCCGTAGATGTAGGTTTCAAAGCCCTCTTGCCAGAGAGGCTCAGAGACGAGACAAGTTGATGGTTATACAGTAGGTGCCTGGCGTGCCGCCATATCAAGAACCGAATAGCAAGAAACCAGGTCTAGTCGGCAGCTGGCCATGTGGGTTGCAGAGTCTGTCTGGTGGGAGGGCATTCTGATTGGCGTGGCGGCTCCAATGCACACGTAAGACGCGTAAAGTCCTATCGATGTTAACCTGGTCAGCGTGGGTAAACGAGGGGTACGGTGGATGGTGATGCGGAGGCAGTATATTGTGTCATACCTTGACGAGAGTTCTCGCCAACTGTATTGGCATTGCGGCTTATAGGGTGTCTCTGGCGGAGGAAGAAAAAAGGGGCGAAGAATACTGGTTTGGCCCCCGAGTGATAGGAGATGATAGGTAGCAAAGCTAGTGAGGGACAGAGATTTCTTTGTTGCTCGTTCACCTCTACGCCAAGAAATCCCAGCAAAGCAACATTCACTGCAAGCAACCACAACTGAAGCAACTACCCCTCCAACGGTTGTTCTTTTTCATTGTCGACCGCCATATTTCACCTTTGCTACCCTAAATAATAACTATTCCTGGCGGTACTCACGAGTCTCTGGCGCCATTATTATGTAGAGCAGCAAAGGTGAAATATGTCTGTGGAAAATAAAGAAAATAATAGTTGGAGGGGTAGTTGATGCAGAATTAGTAGTGTCTAAGTACCTACGACAATATCTCACCAGGTCGTTTAGTCGCTGCGCCCTGTACATCGCCTCGACCTCCGCTGCACTAAAGCCTTGACAGAGACGATGTCGGGACAAGAGGGAAGGTAAGAATATTGGAATACATCGCTCCCATGAATAGAACTACTGCGCTAACATCAACTGCGCAGCAGGCTCAGCGAGTTGAGGATAGAAACCACCGCCCACAACAGACTACAGAGGCGATGCTCCTCTAAACTGATACTAGCCGAAGACAAATACCAACCATACGGCACATTCCGAAGTCCGTACACAGCAAACACGCCAAGGACTTCCTTAGTTGATACACAATAAATCTAGTAGGACATTCTTGTGGAGGTGTAGGTTATTAAGCAAGTGTATCATGGTGCCATCAAGGCAGCACGCTGGAGTTCATAGGCGCATCGCACTGTATGCTCTCTCCTCCGTGGTAGCGAATTACCATTCGAGAGTAAATGAATCAAGCCGAAGCTACAGCTACGTCCCCTCGTAATATCGCCGACCAGGCGGTTGCTTACCGAGGAGCGGCGCAAGTGCTATCCCACAATAGGATATGGGGTTATGTGAAATTGCCTTTGGGATATAATATGACTCATAGCCTCTACTTCCTGTTCTCAATTAGTTAGTGGATTTCGTAACAGCAATTCCTTTCACAGGGCCAAGGACAAGTCGACCACCAGCAGCGGCGGAAGTCATACTTCCAACCAAGCAATTTGTTCTTTGTATGGATGCCTGGCTGTCGTCATGGCTTGATGCTTTTGGCGGTGATCACACGTTGAGGTACCCTTATCTAGATGGAGTAAACACAGAGCACAAACGGAGTTAAATGCCCCGGAGCCCTCGCGGTCCAGGTTGTGCGGGATGAAAAGAACGGAACATCAGACCGCGGAATACATGAACGAGTCACAAATCTACTCGTGCTATGCCCCCATACACTTCATATTAGCTTGATACATGCAGCAAATCCAACCTACTCTCTACCCTATCGCCCCTCAGTACAGAGACCCATCCTACGACCCGCATTGTATCTGTTCCAGGCTTCAACTAAGCCACTAGGTCCCAGTATCTATCCCCCACCGCATCCAACTTGCGCTCTCCCCCTACCCAATATTCTGTCCGCCCCAAAGCGAGGACGAGATCGACGATCTAGCGCTGTCGTAGTGGAGAAAATATGGGTACGCTGCTGTACCCTCCTTGCCCTCATATATATCCCTACAGTCCATATAAGGTTAACTCATGCCTGTTATTTCAATATCCTCCGATAGATCCACACACAGCCGGCCTGGTGCAGATGGCTGATACCCGAGGACATGAGAGAGTCACCATTGAGCAAGGGATAGATACGCTTCTTATACAAGGAAGTAACCCACCAGCAATAAAATATTGAACTCATAACACATACGTAAACCATTGTTGCTAATACTAAAATAAAAGGTCGTCAATTTACATCCCGCGGGTGCCCTGTAGTATTAGGCAGTACATCATACGGCGAAGGCGTAGAACGGATAAGTAAAATTCCGGAACATTACCACCGAAGGTCTTAATTCAGGACTGCTGGGACACTCCAAGCAGACACCGAGTGATATCCTATGACACAACTTTCATTGTGTTTTTTTTCCGTAGCGTCTCTTAGGATCTCAGCAGTTCTTACTTTTTACCCGCATCAGATCGTGCAACGCGTGGGCTCTCCAACAACCCACAACTCTGCAAAGTAGCCCCTTGCCTGCCTGACACTCAGTACGTTCCCAAAACATACGCCTTTTCCGTAGTAGGCAGATTCTATATAGTGACACCGTAATTTTCCATTGAGGTTTAGTAGCACCCCCGCACCCACCGGCATTGTACCAAACCTGCATATATCTACCAGGGCTTTGAGGGGGTGGTGTGGGGCCACCCAGTATCTCACGAAAGCTCGGGGCAGGCCGCACATCTACCAATACCAGAGAGTGTAAATGGTCTAAGCCAGGCTACAAGACGGATGCCAGAAACATCTTCCGCCCCAATGCTGAATAACAAGCACCTATTGTATTTAGCAGGTAAGCCCCCGCAGCTTGCGTGCTGGGCATCGCCGCAGCGCCCGATCCTGAGATTGGATACTAACATGACAGTGCCACACCTACACCTCCACAAGGTTCCCCTACACAGTTACAGGCCCACAGATTTCCCCTTATCCTTTGGGCCTACTACATGAATTGTCTTCTTTATCCACGGGACCCCAGAAGGCCCCCGGTGGATACAAGAGACAGGCCATGCGCACGCCGGCTTACTGCATGTACCGAAAGAGATACAGGACTCCAAACAACACTCACCCAAAACCAGCCTGCTACCTATAATGACCTGACCTCATAAACCCCTATGTTAGAAACAGGGGATCACGGATCCGGTACACTACAGGAGCGCCCCCACAGTCCAACCGATAATGTTCCGAGACAAATGCAATCCAAAGAAAAGATCAGAGGGCTTCTGCCTGCTGTATACCCTGTTACAGCCTGCTCAACGACAGGTGTCGCTGTGGAGAGACCGCAACAGGATACCAGCACGCCACCCCAAACTGACCACCACCACAGCCAATGCCGAATCCAAATCCAATGGATGCTGTTTCCATCGGCGCCATCAGGAACCAAGAGGCTTGGTGAGCATGCCCCCCCTCTACCATCCGGGGTAGGTACCCAAGCAATAGGACGCCCGGCTTTGCCCACCCCTTCTTAAGGCTAAGTAGATCATGCCCCGACCGAATACGATCACGCCGCGTCACCCCACCCCGCTGAGTCCCGTGGGTCCAATCAAGTGACCCACCCATCCTAATACCAAAATGTAAGGACCTATAGCCCCGCCACCCACTGAGGCACAATAAGCAACTGGGGATATTCTCGGCACACTGCCCTACATGTGTTCTTATACTTTCTTAAAGTGCTACCTGCTAAACCACGTCTTGTCTGCCTACCAAACAAACCGTTTCGGACTGCTAGCTGGTGTTGCCTAACTAGCACCGCAGGATCCAAGACAGTTTGTGGGCACGCCACATCTCCGCAACTTCCCAGGTATCGGTAAATGGAGTTGCTTTTTAAAGCACCCATGGCGGAATAAAGACCCTTTCTAATCCAACAATCCCACAGTGTATAGAACCCTCGCATGAAACGGCACTCTTAACGAGCAGCGGACAGCCCCCTGATATACTCATGTCTAATCAAGACTTGTTCTTGATTTAGTCTGGTTGCCTCCCCAGTACAAACATGTGCATGCATGTTATATTTTCCACATCCCTATGTTTCCTTGCACTCCCCAAGATTATTATAAGACTATGCTCCTTATTCTGCCCGACGCGGCGCCCTTCTCTCTCGAGCCAAAATTGGAATCAGCCTAGGCAGAGCGTTTAGGCTCCACCATACCTTTTATACCCTCAGTCCCACATATGCCCTAAGCCCACATTACCGCCTGCTACACAAGCGGTGCAACAGAATTGAAGGTTTTGCCTACTGCATACCCCTCGTCTCACTCCTTGTAACAGCATACACACACGATAGGTTGCGGAGCGTGCGCCCACAATATTCCAAACCCCATAGTGGCAACAGATTCCCCAACTGTACGACGGCCTATGCCATTTCCCGTCCAATTTCTGGCCCACCCCTACGAGAGAGGAGGGCTTAAATGCAATTAGGTATGGGCACGCTTTCCTCTGGTTAGCCAGCGACCCTCCAAGGGTTGATGATAAGGATTGTTACCTACCATGATGGTCTCTAATTTAAGATAGGACACCCGGGACTATGCGGTTATTACTGTTTTCTGTGTTGACAATATCACCATATTGCTATGCCTGTCCCCAAGGACGGAGGTGGAAGGGGCATACATTTATTGATAGATCCTTACGCACATCCATTAATGTTTAGATCTCTAGCACTAGACATTATATCTACCTCAAAATATGAACATTTACATACCTTACTATAGAGAACTAGGGTTGAGAGGGCCCCTCCCAAGCGCTCCTGCAGAGGAAGATTTAGCTAAGCCGGATAGAGCAAAGCTATTTCCTTCAACAGAACTAAAATTAGTACATTGGACAACGGTATTCAGAAGGGGGGATGTACAAACCTAAACAGTGGGGAGGTGGGTGTCACTACCATATTATCAAAATTACTCCCTATTAGCCCTCCGTTAGCAACAAGGGTTTTCATAAAGCGGATGGGAAAACCACTCACTTGAAGCTTTCTCTAGGTCACCTACGAGAGCTACGTCAACCTACTACATATTTTGTCTAGGCGTTTTACCGCTCCATCTGTGGGAAGGAGGATGATAATCTGCGAGAAAAAACTATGGGCACGTTGGTAAAGATGAGGAAACATGGACAGGTGGGGTTTGGGATATGTATTCAGAAGTACCCCGCCTTGCCTTGGCGCGCACAATGACTCTGTGACCGGTATTTGCCAGTGAAAAGGTGTGGTGTAAGGGTTCCGACGGCATTACGTAAAAAGAACCGAACCGCGGTAACCCGAACCAACACAGCGTGGTAGTCCGACCCGCAGCAGAGCTCGAATACACGGGTACCTGTAATAACTAAGTTAAAAAGCGAAGCAGAAATCCGGCAACGGCAGGTGGTCAACGCAAATGGTACATGGTATTTCATTAGCTCGCCTTTTATTATCAGCCTATATTATATGATCCCCTGGTTTATCCACTATTATATGTACTATCACCATTACTATCACCATGGCTATCACTGGAGATACATAGAAAAGAAAGTGCGGCCTCTTGGGGTACCGCTTGTCGTTCCAGAACGGCCCTAAACCTGTATCCCGTACATACATGTATCTATGCGGTAGATGAAAAAAAATAAAAAACCGCTTATTCCGCACCCCCCCCCCCCCCCCCCCCCCCCACACACATTGCACAGGTCAAACACAATGGTCTGTGATTGCTCACTGTGTGTAGACGAGTTGGAACGACCCCCAGCCATTGGAACCCAAGGCCACCAACCCCAGAGCCTCCTTTACTGACCGTTAGAGGTAAATTCTTTTCCGGCAAATGGTGTTTAAACAGTGGAGAAATAGCCCATTAATACTCTCACGAATTCCCGGTCCCCTATCGTGGAAATAGTACATGTGAGGCGCTCCATACACCTCACCTAGCACTCCAGAGGTACCTCACTCCCCGAGATAGGCATTGCTGAGGGACGGTCAGTGTTGAGTAGGTTATAGTGCATACCCCGCTACGGTAAAGTGAGTTTAGTTTCTCTAGTTCGCTAGGCTTACGCTACGAGGTAGCGGTGGGGGGATATTTGGTTGGAAATAAATATACTTGTTGCTTATTAAGGGCAATACAAGTGAAGATTAAAATAACTCTCATGAGTTGATACGTTTCGTTTTCCGATTTTCACTCGCTAGTCAAATCCTACATGCCCCGATTTCTCCCAACTTGTCCAGAGGCCTAATTGAACCACGTATTGTCGGACAACCGGCATCGTTGATCCTCGAATACACCTATTGAACTACTCCTACAAGGGCTACCTGTTGGCCGCACCTCCGGCTGGGTTTGGGCGCAATCGCAGCCCAGGTTGTATTGTGTTCATGCGCCTTGAACTCTATTAATTAGGTAGATTGACTCCGTGGAAGGTCGTTTGAATTCCAAGCTGCTAGCAGGAAAATTTCTAACAAAATTTCTATACGAAGTCGTAGCTGAGGCATCGTAACAAACATTGGGTTTTTTCAACCAGATTGTTACTCAAACTTCCTCCACCCCCACCTTTTCTCGCCCCGCGCCGGTCCAGATCTATTGTGCTTCGTTGTCATGCATGGGATGTACTCTTGCACATACGGGATTTTCATCCACCATGAGCATAATAACCTTCCAGCTAACCAGTAAAATGATAAGGAGTTCAAAGAACATGATGGTGGCTTGTTAGGGCTATAGTGTACGTAAGGCTCGTTAACGTTGTTCAGACCAGAGCCCCCAAGAGAATTACCGGACGTAAAGGGTACCCACCTACGACTCGTTCAGCGCCCAAAATCTCGTTGATGAGGCTTTGTTTCGTATAAACTCTATAGCGGAATGTGTTTGGGGACCTGCCGATTCTAACCGATAGCTTTCTAGGTCCTCAATTGTGGGGCTGTAGGCGGGGTTTGGAGGCTCTGGTGGATATCCGATGATGCAACCAGATCGGGAATGGATTACCCTCCGATTGGTACATGTGGGACCGTGTACCTAAATTCTTCCCTTGCGCCAGCGAAGCCATACTGTTGAAACGCTTTAACACAAACCTGAAGGTAGAGACCAGCCACCGCGGGGCATCATATGGTATTATTTACTATTTCGGTAGGTTTCTAGTGGCCATATAGTTGCCTTCGGATACATATATATGGTGTACCATGCTCGACAACGTTCCGATTTACCCAGCTTGGTAAGTACTTATGATGGATAGGTCCTGTAATGTACTGCGCTGATTACCATAGGCTTTGGCTAGACCTGAATGCTAGACTCAACCCCACATGTTCCCGGAAATAGATATAACAGCAGCGTTTTGCCTCTAAGGCCTGAATGGGATCTCATCGACACTAAGGAGGAGCATGGAGAAATGCCGAGTTCTAGGTTATCTGGGACGCTCTTACTCAAGAGAGGCTACATGTATTTATACTGTTGAGAAGGCATTGTTAGCGCTTTGGATAATCACGGCGGAATTCTTGGATTTACTTCCGGAGCCCAGATGAATAGTACCGTGTACGGAAGCGCCAAACATATTCCCATACGGCATGGCCTACGCAAGATCCCTTCCTTCGAGCAGCAGGGTATAGAATGCAGGATTGAAGTAACTGGACGTATTTGAAAGGTGTATCTTGGCCTCTTGCCTTTCCCTTGACTCAGAAGCATCCAGCCCTGCAACACTCTGGGTGTTATGGATATCGCATGTGTTTGTCACAGCAATCACAATTATCTTAGCAAGCTAGTAACTTAACACCACATATAAATCACAGATCTAGGCAACGGAGATTACGAGAATATGGGCGATAGATACTAGATATTAATATTTATATTAATATCTAGCTATTTAATCCCGGGGCATCTCTCAATGAGACCCCGTCCCCCACATGGGCCAACAGCAATGCCAGTCAGGATTGGCACGATTGCTGTCAAACCTGTGCCCGCAGTAGCCGCACACCCAGGCCTCTCCGACCTCACCGAGGCGGGACCCCTCCATGGGCCTACTTGGGCGACGCTCGTCGCTGATGTGGACCGCCGGAATACGGAAGCCAGGGTCGACTTCGGACGTCCCGGCGATTGACGTGTTCCCTAATAGAACTGTCAGCAGGCTTTCCAGCGATTCAACTAGTGATACAATACATACCTTGGTTGTTCCTTAACCCGTCGTTCTCGGTGAGGATCCCACACGGACCACCTTGCCTTGAGGGTTGGAGAACGCCGTTCTCATCCCCGGCGGTGAACGGCAGCCTTGGAACCGTATATACCTGTGGGTCGTGGTTGGCTGGATGGAACTTCAATGTTAATACGCTTCACATAGACTGGGCTGCAAGCGGTGCGAACGTACCTGGAGATCCGGGAACATCTCCGTTTTCCCCCACGACACAGGAGCGAGTAGAGTCCTGATGCCCCTCCGCATAGTGTTCATGGTCGCCCTGCGCGTGGGCACCACGTCGCGCCCTGTTGTTCACGCTACGAGTGTGTACCGGGATCCTTTGGGGTTTGTTTTGTTTGGTTTCTACACAGGGGGAAGGTCGGTGTTAGTGTGATGGGTGAATGGGGTAAAGCAACGGAAGACTCACGCTGGGGAACGTTAACAGCCCTGGATCGCCATTTCTTCAGAAATTTCTTTGCTGCAGATCGGTCCTCACGATAGGGAATGCCAGTACGAACTATAACATTGTCAATAAAAGTGTAATGTTTACATTTTAGACCTCTTAAACAGACCAGCTAGATGGTGCAAGTCATGGATCTTGGCATCGATGAATGACAGAGTATGACGCTCTGCAGAGGACATTGGCACATCCTCGACAGTTTTCAAGGTGGTGGAGCTTGAGGCAGGCGGATTATTATTGTTCATTTTTAAAAGAGGGGTTGATTTGAAAGTTCGTGATGGTGGAGCTGTTAACGCTTGGGATTCTTGTTCTATTACGAAGGGTGGATAGTGCTGCAAGGTAGGTTGTTGAATGTCCTCCGCGAGATTGAACTTGCTTGCACTACACGGCGGGAAAACCAGCCGCAGATTCCCCAGCCGCGTGAGTGGCCCGAGCTGCAGCGCCCCGGCCTGCCGTGACGTGCCCCCCTGCTTGAAACGGTTTCAATCTCTTGTTTCAACTTATTACGTCCAAGGAGACATTACACCTATATACCCGGGCGTCCGTAAATTCATTAACCTAAGTAGTTCCAAAGCTCAAATCGTCCTCTATATCACCGGATAACTACAACCCATCTTCATATCTTCGCTTTCTCCTGAAGAAATATGAACAAGATGTCATTGACATGTACCATACTTCTCATGTATTCTCCCCATGGCCACCCTTCCTCCCTGCAGAGGCTAGATAGGGTCTCTCACCCCTAAGCGATGTAGTTTCAGGGTAAACTCTCTCGGTTCAAGTTCACAATCCGAGTTCAAACCCTTCAGATTTTGAATATAAGATTGTACCTCGACATTTTTGTAATGATACTATTCCGCCGTGCATTACTGCTACGACAAGCTCCCGCACTGTCCGCCAGGTCAACCCTCCTTTCACATCCGGTTGTATCTCCACGCTTGAACATGTGCTGGCCTACTAGCTGATATCAGAATGTTCAGCACCTCTGCCACCCCCCTATAATGGGCTCTTTTTTCGGGTATCCTGCAACATGGTTAATTGAGTTTCCGGCGCTGCATTCCTAGCTATCGCGTCTCAAAGTCTCAGCCCGATGGGCTTGACGGTTATGTATGGGTTTGGAACCTTCACCCCTCAGAGCCGCGCAGAACCCCCTGTTCGGAACATCTCACGGACCCCCGGCTCTCTCTTGTTTCCGATTCCTGGCTGTCTTTGTTGTTTCGTTTGTTGAGATGGCGGTGGGTGGAGTGGAGCGTTAGGAAAAACTGTACGATATTACCATACCCCCGGGGCCACATGTATAATAAATTAAACAAAAAAGATTATTCTTCTACAGTGGATGGGTATTTGTGTGCTTTATACTTGATTGCTTATTCTTCTGGTGCTTCCCGTACGCTTACATAGTAAAGACAGCCTATATATATGCCGAGTGAGCAAAGATGAATTCAAGCTCCGTTGGGGCCTCTCTTGCGTACTAAAAAAACAACTATCAGGCTTAATCATGGGGTATCACTCGGATATAGACATAGCCCCACATGAGTAACGGTGAATGTTGCATGAACGGAATGACGACAGCTTCCTCAAATCGTCGCTCGCCTTCTACTGCGTAGACAAAACTATTGCCACGATACGAGGATATTACACTAGACGTCCAGCTTCGTTTTTCCTTTTTATATCTCAATATCCGTAAGCAGACATCCCGCAGAAACCTTTAAATTTTGATATTGACTATGTACAGGGTGTTAAACCCCCAATATATACAGTTGGAGAGCAGGAAATGTGTAAAACGACACTCCTAGAAATTAATACAGGTATGATTGAACTTGATAGGGAATAGGAAACAAGAGGTTATAACGCATTTAAACACAGTCTTATCCGTGTATGTCCTATAAGACAGATAAAAGCGAAGGCTAGACAAAATGTCGGGCTGTTAACTTCACAGAGGAAGGGGGCGGTGGTGGCTATATATGCCGCTAAAATAATTAATGGAATAAGGTGGGGGAGGGAAGCAGGGTTAGACACCTGGGGCTCAAGAAGACACCTACTCCTGGCTCACCTCACAAACTGGCACCAGGGGGCGTAAAACCAGCTCGATCCACTCTCTATAGCCCTTCTCGAAGTGTCGCGTCCATGCAACAAACATCTCCAGCAGCCTTTACAGTATAATATGATCCTCACACCGTCCTCATGGAGAACACCTGCTCCACATGGGTACCGATCACGTATCTTGTTCGTCGTCTTCATGGCCAGCGTTCCCAATTGTCTCGGGAAGTGCATTCATGTACCAGGTTCTAATGTTAGAAGGTTCATAGCCACGTATCTCATTTGTTCCCCTAGAGAGTAGGCCTCGCGCCTAGCCCCGCCTGCACCAGTTCCATCGAGCTCTGTACCCTCTTTAGCGCCATTTAGAAGTTGGAAGTGTTCTTGGAGTCCCGTCCTCACTAGGTTGCTCAACATTTGGTCTATAATAGGTTCTACCTGTCGTTCAATTAGTGCCAGCATAACTCAACGTCATTCGTAACCATCCCAGGCCCCCAGGTAAAAGCGCTGATCCTGCGCCGAAGTGCTTAGGACACTAATGGGACAATCCCATTGTGAATGCTTTGCGGCATTCTTTGTATGTAGGTACCTGCATCTTCTCTCGCCCCCGCAGTTCGCAGGATACTTCGCTGTCTGCCGACGGCAACCCTGGCTACCGGCTAACGTATTATTGCATATGCGGGTTTTTTTTGACAGGCGGCCCTTTCTTTGCGGGAGTTTGTTGACAAGCACCGGACAGGCCATCCGCAAATATTGTGTCGGCTCTACCACGCCCCCCCCCCCCACACACACACCCACCAGGCATAAGTCCCGGAGCGGTAGGAGAGTCATTGTGTTGTTCTACAATGACAATATCACCTGCAATAAGTTCACGGCATGAGTAGGCAACGTCGGCAGAAACGCAAGGTTTCTACACAAAATCCCGAACGTCAGCGATGCCCCTTGTCTTTTGTCTGATGCCATCGAAGATGCAGCCGGAGATATCAGTCCCGAGTGCCAGTGGATAGGGATGGTAGGTAGGAACAGAGCCCGAGGCTTTTGTGTGAGTCCGACCCAGTAGGATATTATGGAAAGAGACACCGAAGGCCCCACATGGACGCCAGGGAACGGGTTTTACGATGGTCCCACTCTCCGCCAGAAGGTGATGTTCCACTAAATCGTTAGCAGGGTCTAATATAGGGGGCTGTGCGTAGCAGACCAATAATCTCCGGATTAATGGATTGACTGTTTTCTGTCTGTATCTATCCCCACCGCGGAGTCTTTACGCAAGGTAGGGACAGCGACTGGAGTCCATGGTAGTCGCTCGCATGTAACTCCATGGGACCGAAGTGCCATTGATGGCGACGGCCATCGCAATTCCGACCGCACCTCAGCAATGTCGAAAAGGGATGCTATGATAAGGAGGATTGCCGGCCAAAAGGTGTTTAAGTTGGCGCCAAAATAAGTGCGCTGTGGGGGGTGCGTGCGGTGGGGTACCGAGATTTCGAGCGGTGTGGAAAAATGATTGCCTTTAGACCACCTTAGCATGGAGCCGTACGTATCTTTAGTAACATCACAGGATTACAGACCTTCACCAGGGTTTGGAGCAATACCCCCCCATCCCATCTCACAAAGTATTGCCATGGCACGTCCCACCGTTATGCCTGAAGCATATCGTACGGCACCCTTCATGGCGTGTGCCTCCGTGCCATTGCCTGTGGAGTGCTTGCCTAACAATACTACCACCCCCATCTGAAGGGACTTAGCATCAAATGTTGCTGGTGTAGGTACCCGATAGTGCTCACCCCAGGACCTAACATGGTGGGGACCGTTGTCGGCTGTGAAAAGAACGTTCCAGCCGTGGATGTCTGTGGGAAAAGATTCTTTCGATCCCTTTGTTCCGAGAGTTATTTGGTTTCAATGGTGGGGGACTAAATGACAAGGAATAGGTGCAGGATGCGATGAGTGTGGTGTCGTTTTGGTTATAGCGGAGTTTCGAAAGGGCATTACCTGTCTGCAATGTGCTGCCCACGGGGGGTGCCATGGTCATTGTAGTGGTGGTGGTGGAGGTGTTAATCACAAACAAACATAGTCGATGTGGCCTCTGGGCAATTGGCCTCTGGGCAATTTCTGCAGCATGGCGCCAGGTACGATAGCGATAATGGCCTTGTGACAGTGAACCTACTCTACATCCGCGAGGCTAGTGTGCTCCTGCGGCTATCCACGGGTGGGCGGGCTAGTGTACCCACGGTAGACAGAATGTATGTGTTTTAGAAGAGGTTCGCCTAGACAAATTTGGCGGTTTAGGAAGCATTGGGCGAGTAGCCCACCTAAGTCTTTTGTCCTCGCGAAATATTTTTACTCACGGTACAACAGGACTTAAGACGACATCGAAGATTAAAGGCGAATCAAAGCAAGGACCCTCCCAACCGGGGAGCATCTTGCCTACTCTAAAATTATGCCTCCAAAGTCCGCGTTGCACCGCCTACACGGAGACACCTAGAAAAGGGCCTGGCTGCAAACCTCTTTTGTTTCCTGCGTAAACCATTGAATCTAGGGAGTAGTAGGTAATAAATTTAACCACGGAACCGACTCGCCGTCTCCCGGTCAAGAAATCCTTCATGCGTTGGTATCTCTAGCGGGGTCGTTTCTGTTTTTTTCAGTCGATGCGAAAATACTTGAAAAAAGGCCCCACCCTCTCTTACACAACTCTCTTTCTTCAATTCGGGCATTCTTTACCAAAGTAATACCGGTCCCATTACCTTTATTCCCCCACCAAACCCTCTTTGGGGGGCCGTGCTGGTGCACTAAATTGGACTCTCGTGTACTCTGTGTGGGTTAAGGCCTTGTATCCTCCTTCAGTGTCATGGGGTTAGTTATTGTTTTCGCCAAGGTTTAATAGTTCTGCTTTCGGGTGCTTGGAGCGGTGGAGGTGGTAGAGGTAATATCGTCAAATCCAGAATGGTAATTATCTGACATACATTCAATTCATTGTTCTAGTCGAAGACCTCCCTATACAGCTGATTTAGATAGTTAAAGAAAGAGCATTCGCAAGAGCATGAAAGACTGAGTAAAAAAAATGTAAATTCTGTTTAACACTATCTGCTGCCTCAACGTCCTCCAAACTATCACCGGTACTCCCCATGCAGCCCTCTGCTAGAAAACCTCCACTAAGTTACTAAAGACCCCGCCATTTATTCTACCCCACCCCCAATCCCCGCACCCCATACCTGCCATCCCTCCTTGCAGGGATTTGGATCGTTTGACCGGGGGTGTATATTACTTAGAGATCTCTTCTTCGTAATTATAACTCTTCTTCTAATCACTCTCCACCTTTTCTAGTAGGTCACTGACCCGTACCAATTTCTCATCCTCTCTGCGGTTTCATCTTGATTGTAAACCTGCCTGAGGAGGGCCTCGAGACTGCCGCCAAGGTCGGTTATTTCTTCCTGCCCCATCAGCCTGTGATAGTGGGCATACGGGACAGCGGTCAATCTGCCCTGATGCTTGATATACGCCAGGTGGTGTGTAAGATTCTCAGCACCTCTTAGGGGGCCTTCCTCTTGAGATGCCAGGTAAGCGTAGTACTGTCTTATAGGTTCAGTCTGAAGCCTGCGGAAGGAGAGTAGTGAATGGCGAAGAAATTCACGTCGTTCGTAGATAATGTTGATTTTTTGGAGAATGACCTCGCGAGCCTTTGCATCAAGCAGAGATATGGCTTCATTAACTCTCTGGACAGAGGATCCATGGTGACTTTCTGCAAGGAGGGCCACTGCTGCTTTGACCTTCCGAGCCTTGGTTGTTGCGGTTTGGTTGGCGGTTGGTCTGGTTTTTGTGTCCTTCCGCTGAATACCGGTTTTCTTTGTAGAGTGAAGGGGGGCAGTTATTGTAGATCTTGTGGTATTCTTTCGGGTCCTTGGTGCTGAGCCGTACCTCACCTGACAGCTGTTAAGACGAGGGGAGAGAGAACGGAGTCTACGTCCCGATACTTGCTCTCTTGGCTGTGTTGTGCGTGGGGTTCGTGGTGTGTTGGTACGTTTGCAAGTCGGGGAGGTGTCCTCCTCAGAGGGAGATGGAGAAAGCGGGCCACCCGCAATTGATGCAAGGGTAGAGGCTGAGGTTGGGTTCCCTTCGCGTGTGGCGTTCATTCTTTCTAAGAACTCGATGCGGGGGCTGTTGCTCCACTGTCTTTGGGGAGAAGGGCTGTCCATGCCAGCTTGGGAATGTGGTGGAGTCTCCATCGTTGATGATTTGTTTCGAATGGGAAACAAAGATCTAGTTCTAGATGTACATTTTGTCAGTGCTAACTCATACACTACTAGGATTCTACAATCAACTTACTGGAACTAGGCAAGGTGTGGATAATGTCAAGTTGCTCGACCAATAAGGGGTGGATAGTTGCCGGCTAAGACAAACAGGGTCCTTGCGTTAGAAAGCTTGTTGCTTGTATGGTGGAGAGAGGGTTTGCGGGGTGCGGGGGGGGGGGGGGCCGGTTCGAGGGACAAGGGACTGAATGATGGTCGGGTTCTTACAATGGTTATTTCACTGGGGATTGAGGCTGACGAATAGGATGAGAGAGTAGATAGTCGAATAAAAGTAGTTCTGGTGAGTTGGAGTTCCCTGAAACTCGGGTGAACTACTCTGAAGAAAAAATTGAGGATCTGACTCAAAGGTGTGGGATGATTATTTGGTAGTTGGTTTGGGAAGAAGAAGAAGGAAGGCGGTGTGGGATGATTATTTGGTAGTTGGTTCGGGAAGAAGAAGAAGGAAAGCGATGTGGGGACAAAGGTTTTGGAGAGTATTTAGTTGGGGTGGTTGGTGGGAGTAGGGAGGAGAAGGAAGGGAAGGTTGGGATTTGCTGTGGTTTTAGTCCGGACTTTGCCCAGAAACCCGTGGAAAAAAAATGTGGGACAAATTGTCTTTCTATCTGCCAAGCTACATAATAACTTACTTTCTCGCATATACGCCAACCCCAATACGATTAGTGATGTAAGCAAAAAAAGAAAACCAAAAAAACCCTCTTATGAATCCTTGACCTCATCTTGAAACCGAACAGTCCCTTTCTTGCAACACAACCCCAGCAATAAAGGGTCCATCTCCTCCTGCAACCTCTTTAGCTGTTCATCAATATCATCAATATTCTTCAACAGCTCCTGCTTCTTCCTAGTACATTTATCCCACTGCTCGGGATCAACAATGACATTCTTCTTAATAATGCCCTTGATTATCCCACGGATACTATCTGGAATATATACCATACGCCCCCACATGGCCAGCTCCGTTGCGCAAACTTTCCTGGTTGAGCGCAGGTCTTCCATCTTACTACGGAGACGCTGGATGCGTGGCATGTGGTTTTCGAAGGAAGGTTCGGAGCAGTTAGAGGATCGGGCAGACATGTTTTGGCTCTGGTGTTTGCTTTTGGGTTAATGGTAGGTACTAGCAGCTCCAGTATTTAGCTAGATAGCTTAGGGGTGGTCCTGACAATAGTTAACTGTTCTACAATTAGGAAGCTTATATATCAACAGCGGTTTCCCAAAACTGCTGTTGAAGAAGGTACTCCTTCATAGTAAATCCCCCCAGTTTCATGATTCCATTTTCAGTCATGAACGCGATTGAATTTAATACAGCGCCATAGACAAACCTCCTGGCTTCTAAACAACCTCGGATGGTTTTATAATAATACTATTTTCCAATCCCATGTTATTGTATGGGCCAAAGTGATCTCACTACGTATCTTTGGACATCAGCCCTTAGGCTCATGTGGATGTGTTCCTAGTAGTTAGTTCCGGTAACCATCCTGCGCAAACAACCTTTGTCCCAAGAGAGCGCAAATGGCACATGCAAGTCTCACAGCGCTCTCACGATTTATATACACATTCATTTCTAGAGGTTGGTCTTAATTCTGGTTTTTGGGAATTCACATTCTGTGGTCTTTGCCAGTACAATGAGGCCCTTTACAAATTGGGCGGAGCATGCTGGAAGGGAAAAGGGGATCGTGCTGTTCCATATACGCAGCGATGGTAAAGGAGCTCCTTCACCAGGTAGTGTAGGGCTGTAACACCCCCACCCAACTTTGCAACGCTAAGGGACCCTGGTAGTGGAGTATGTAAATATGGCCTGTTGAAAAGGACCTACTAAGCTATAGACACGAGGAGAGCGCAACTCCCTATACGATAAGGAACTACACTGTACCTCCGAAGCAGAGGACCATCAGCCCTGATCGAACCAAAGAGAAAGAAAACCAAGTTAAAAGAAAGTATAGTTTATTATTTATTGATCCGGTGAGATAAACGAGTGAACTCCTACCGAATCCATCTGGTAGCTTCCATCACCCCTTCTCCAAGGGCAGTGATACTCCGACATCCTGCGATGACGACACCGCAGCATATCGCATACTCATGAACATGGTGAGCGCCTGTTCTGAGGTTTCAGTTGAGGCGCAACCACCTATTGGCGCGAACTCCCTGGCAAACACTCCCAGGTACAACACTTCCCCCACACCTCTCGCAGGGCAACGGTTCTTCTTCTTCATGGGCGGAGTTACGCTCCATTAAAACGCCCACCAGACTATCAAACGAATACTTCCGGCTGCTCAGGCGGGGTGAGCGAACTTGGCTCTCGATCTCGGTGGTGGCTGGGTGAACCATCGGGTGTGAAGCGCTGATACAGACTGGAGCAGCCGACGCCGAGACAACGGGAGAGCGCGTTGGGAAGGGTTGAGAGGGGTTAGCCGTCAGGACGAGCCACTGGGGCCTATTTGTGAAGATCGGGGGGGTGATGATGGGGCTCGAACGGAGATTATCCGCTGCTGCGAACTCTGTGCCAGAGCTCAGCTGGGCTGGCGCGAGCTTGACAGTGGGGATGTTGGTGGCGCGGCGGCGGGGCCACATGTAGGGGCTCACGACAGCGAGGAATCCGACCATCTCTAGGACTTGCGTTTATTAGTATGCTTTGGTCAGGAGGAGATTTATTTATGGGTTAGCATACGGGTGGGAGAGTGGGCTCTGCAGTGAATACGGGTCTTCTCGGACGATGGCATGATGATATAGGTGTCAGGACTGTTGGCGTTTGCGCGGGGGGTGGCGTGTGTAGTGCTTGTTGAGATGGGTGGGTGGGAGGTTGCTCTACAGAGAGCTTCTGCTATTGGATGCTATGACTTTGTTTTTGATTGTTGTACACCTCTGACAGTACCCATTCCTAAATTTCTTTGAATTGGTGGTTTCCCCGGACCGCAAATAACCGTGAAACGCATGCCGATGCTGTTCGATCAAGCCCTTGTGCTCCAGCATATTACACAACGCCATCCATCACCCTCCCTTCCAGTTAGACCAGTTAGTGCATGAGTAATGGAATAGAAATCCCCAAACACCCAACAGCATGGTGCCACCAATAACAAATGTCAAAGCCCCACAATCCTCCCTCTCGCGGCAATTCTGTGAGTCCAGCCAAGTGCAAACGGGAGGTCACATGTCCCCACAGGACACCCGGGCATTGCCCACAAACCGCATTACAAACACCTCTGGGGATAGATGCAATCAATATTTCTCCTTCGTCAACCTAGGGTTGCTGGCCTGAAAGACCTGTGTGAAAACGCCAGCATTCAGGCAAAGTTATCATTGACCTAGTATCTTGTGGCTGTGCCAAGACCTCCGATCACAGGGTCAGGCGGGTGTACAGTTTTAGGAGATAGAGTGGTTTGGGGCTGCAGATATAGTTTGGGATGGGAAGTTAACTTGGGCTATTCTCTTCTCCCGTTCTATACTGTTTCTTTCCCAACTGTTATGTTGTATGGCAATGCACCCGCCCTTTCCCATAACCTGTTCATTCATCACCGGAAGTCAACCAGGTTATAAGAAGCCCATGACCGAGATAGCCTACTCCATCTATCTTGTCTATCCGCGGATTGAAACATCCCAGGTCCCATTGCCCCTGCAACTTGCAAGACGTCACCCGCCGTTAATCCGGTAATAGATGAAACAACACCGCACCACAACAAGCCCAGCTACAGAGCTCCGGAGAACGACAGAAACATTGGTCGATGAAGTCGATCATGGTAGGAACCTTTATCCTTGTTCATTGCGTGTTACACTTTTGTCGTAACTAAATTGGGGTTTGACTGCCAGAGATCTACGAGTGAAGGTACCCAGCCATGGAGTGACGATACTTCTTATAGTAAACAAATTAACAATTAGTATGACGATTGATTTCATTCCTTGGTTTTCTTGGTTTTCTTATTTGTATAAAACCTTCTTTATCTAAACAGTAGTTCCCTTATCACTCATTTCTCCGTGTCTTTCCATCCATAAGAGAGATAAAGCCCAGTGACCACAGAAAATGTACTCTTTTGTGATATCTATTACCACCATAGGAAGGTTCATTCCCTTCTCGCCAAATTGATGGTTGTACTAGCTGGATACTAGATATAAGGGTATCGGAGCTACCTCTCAATACCCGCCCAGGTTTCCTTACTCTCGACATACTCTTCTCCCTCCGCCCGGCCCCGCATGGTATTCCGCAACCATAATGCTTCCAGCCGCAGCCTCAGCGCCTCCATACCAACATTCTCCGCCGGCACCATGGCATCCATCCACGCCTTTTCCACCGGGGCCTTCTCCATCCGCTCCGCCTTCTCCCTTTCCTCCTCCCTCCCACTCTTCTTGGCCTCTAAACCTTCCTCAACCAGCTTCATTAGCCTCTGCCCCCTCTGTTCACGAAACGCCCAATCATCCCTCAGCTCAGCGTGGCGCTTTGCCTGTTCCAGGTAGCTGTCCGCGGGCCTGTGCAGGCTACCCCCGCGGTGCACGTCAGCAGGCTCGACCTTAGCACTGCTGGCCGTGTAATGTGCGGGGTACTGTGAAACTACCTCGCTGAGGCGTGAGGCGAGGCAGGCGAGCTGGGCTTCGTCGAGCTGCGGAACTACGGCCCTGATCCTATTGACGGCTCCTTGAACAGCATGCAGGCCGGAAGACATTGTGTACTATCTGGGGAGTTAGATGCAGGTAGGAGATCGGCAAAGAGACGGAGGCCTGGGGTAAGTATACTCACCGTGTTGATTGATAGGTTGATATTGGGCGGGCGGGCTGATGTTAGTAGCAGTGAGGTGGTTGCGAAACCTATATAGGAGCGGATGTGTTTAGAAAGGAGATTGGTGGTGAGACAGCGAGGAAGAGGAGTGGTGGATGGGGTGGTGGATGGGGTGGTGGAGGGGTGATTAGTGGCATCAACTACGGAGAATGAACACTGTTGCATCATGGTTGTTGCCCCCTCGAAAGGGGGCTCGGAGGGTGAAGTGGCGAACTGCTAATGGGAGCTGAAGAATGAGAGAATGAGGCCAACAAATATAAAGCGCCATCACTGCTAGATCGCTTTTGCTAATTGTGTCCGCGGATGAGACTCGATGTTCAAATTCGTACACCTAATCGTCACACTTGTACAGGGTGGAAACAATATCCGTCCAATGTTGTTGATAAAAGAAGTCACAGGCGTCCCTACACGTTATCGCAGAACTATACCCTCACAAATCATAATACATAGGCTCTAGGACCTCATTGACCACCCCCGAAGCAAACAAAACCCTACGAATCTCCCTCTCTAGGAAGATCCATAACATCCTCTCCTCACTAAGACCATCCTCCTCCTCCTTAAATTGCTCTAGGCGAGTCAAGATCTCGGAATACTGCCTCCTGGCCTTATTCCTGAACCCGCCATGTATGCGGGTGTTGTACGGGAGCGTCGATTGAATGAGCTCTGGGTGGGTGGTGCACAGTAGAAACTGCATCTTTAGGAGGCAGCGAACTGAAATTTGAATGTGCTCAATCTCGTTCCCGAGATTTTTGATATGGTCAATGCAGTCACGGAGCTCGATGACGATTTGGTGGTAGATGGTGAACGACATTGTGGTGTAGCTGAATTATACAGGTGATCGGAGCCTTTGTGAAATACCGGCAATAGGGTGTTATGCTTCTTTCTGAAACAATGTGAAAGGTGATTAATGGCTTGCAGCGATCAGTATTGTGGCTGATTAAGGTACTTACATTCTTTCACATACAGTGAGCTGAGGTTGGGGGGAGGGGGTGTCCCAAGGGTCTTTAGTTTGGGGCCGTTGACGTAGAAAGAGACAGGTGCTATGGGCATGGGGCGGGGCAAGGACAGGTTGAAAGTTTACATAGGGTGGAGCTACGTATTCTAAAGCTCCCCAAAACTTAGCAAGCCTCCACGACCGGGTAGTATCATCAGTGGAACATCCGTTATAGTAGATATTGACTTTGATACGAGGATTTATTTGTACTGTTTTGTATTTACAACAGTAATAAATCCTCTAGCCCGGTGCACTCTTAGCGGCCGTCATATTTCTAATGACCAGCACCTGTCCAGGTGCACCCCGCGTTGACCCCCTCCTCGTAGTCGGCTGTAATATGCCTCCTCAAGTCCCTCTCGAACTTCATACAGACGAGTCTATTCTCGACGAGAATTTGCTCCTCATCTGTTAACGTCTTCAGGAGCCTGCACATACTGACATAGCTCTTCCCGGCCTCATAGAGAGCCCCGCCACGCTGGACGGACTTCAGGTCGAGTTGGGCCCTGCTCTTTGGGTGGAGCTCTGGGTGCTGGGCGAGAAGTTCACGCTTGGAACGAAGGATATAGCATTTCTCGAAGCGGACACCGTCAAGGTAGTCAGTGATGTCTAGCGCGTGCTCAAGGGAGTTGTGTAGATCATTGATGGTGCTTAGGTGCAGGTAGATGGACATTGAAGGTGGGATGGGGGGCTGGCTGTTGGGTGGGTTAGTATTAGGTGGGAAAGTAGTTGGGAGGTGATGGTGCTAGGTACCTGGAAACTTTAGCGTTGCTAGCTGTCTAGGAGCGGCTTGATAGTTGTCTGAGGTATGCTTCACAGGTGGGTAATTTTCTTCTTGTCAGGGTTATCTGTCAGTGGGCGTGACTGTGATAGTATGGGAGGTGCCTCACTCACCTTTTCCAGAGAAGTGAGTTGATGAAGACGGGTCTCGGTGGTTTTTATCTGGTGAGGAGTTGAAGATCACATGGATGGACCCTCCAGGGAGGGATGGTGAGTGGTATCCGGTGAGCCGCCCACACCGCGTTTACGTGATCATAGCCGAAAAGAACGCAGCTGTGTGATATGAGACCACCAACATGAGAGATAAACCTTTACAGAGGTTAATCCATTAATATCCGGCAGAGCCTTTACTTTTCATTCTATCCCCCTTCCCTCCCTTGCCCGCCCCCGTCCTTCTTACCCCCAGATCCTAAGTAATTCCCTTCCCCTAAAACCTCATCCTAGGTTTTGCCCCCACCTAAAAACATTTATTGCATTGTTTTCTGTCTGTTTTCATCATGGAAAACGTCGAGAGAGATCTGCACCTGTGCTCCCTGGAGCTCTCAGGGTGCCAGATGTGGGCGTAGGAGTTGAAAAAAAAAAACCCTTGTTCCTAAGTTTGGGTGCGGCAGCTTATGAGACCCAATGGCCCCGGACCGCAATGCCAGACGTATGTTCTGCATCACAAGCCATCACCCGGCTTGGCATTGTTGGCGCAGGCGCTACAGAACAACTACAAGCTTGATCAGTGGTGCGAGTATAAGTATCTGTGTCACCACCTAACCGAAAGGGCAGAAAGACGTCTTAGCCTTTGTATTCTTCCTTCTGTATCTGTAGTTCTCAAACTTCCATATACTAGCTACAGAATTTAAAAATATTGTACAGTTGTATTAAATGGGGGATGCCGCACCGTTGACCTTCTAGAACTCTGCTGAACCGGAGCATCATGAATATTAACTGGTCACATTAGGACCAAGTCCCAGGGCCGGGATAGGTGTATCTACATGTACCTACTATGAGAGCCTCTGTCCTTTAATAAGTCTTTCGTTTGGGCGAGAGGCCAACGCATACAATATCTTTCCGGAGGAGTGTCCTTTCCCAGTTGTCCATGACCACATGTATTTATCCCTACTAGAAGCTAATTCGTCACCTACACGTTATACATGGAACCCCATAACACCCCAGACTCAACCATTGTGGGACAGATTGCTGCTCCCAAGCCAAGATCCCTCTAATCTCTTTTATGATATCTGGCGCTTTCATCCTATATAAGGGAGCTTACTGGTCCCCTTAGGTTTGTTTTCTTATCAAAAACCTTAATACATTGAACCTCAAGATCCTCTCCCGGCCATCCCTTGAGTGCGTCGCTGCCTCCAGATCATATCCCTACCTTCCCCTACCCCCGCTCACTCCTTACCTGCTCCGGTTCCCATGTATCATATCCTCATCATTCCCATCCCTATTCATTGTTCTCCTGTTCCCACCTGTTGTTTATGTCCGGTAGCCAAGGTACAAGGCATCAGTGTCGTTCTTGTCAACAATTTGCTTCACCAAATAAGGTTGTTCCAGAACAACTCCCACCACTTCTAGCCCACTTGTTTGGGGGGGTCCTAACCAACATCCACAATCCACTGAGAGGTAATGTAACTTCAGTTCCTTGCACATGCCACCAACCACCCAACTAATTATAGACATCGCTTGACATTCTAACAGACTACCGATCCATCCGGGGCTGTTCGTGTCAGTACCCTGGTGCCTCCTGAATAAATATATAAATGCAGTAAATGCAACGAGTGCATGAGCAGTAACTATGGGTTGGCTACCCATGTGTAAAAGAAGCACGTCCTATAGTGAGTACTATTCTATAAGATAGTTAAAGATCCCGCAGGCCCCAAGCATTTAATGCCTGTACTCGAAGCAGCTAGCTCACATGTGATTTTGCAGTTTAAACCCGCTGTCGGCCAGACCCTTTGACCGAAACTGCTGTTTCTTGGTTCAAGAGGCAATATTTTGGCGTGTGCCCTCTACAAAGCTCAGGCCCTCAGATTTAACCGGCCGAAAGACGACCAGGAGATGTATGTTGAGGAAGCGAAGTGCACAGAGCTTATGATATTATTTATGCTCACATGTAACTGCAGACATGCTTGGATGTACGGACGAGTATCCGTCGCTCTGTTCAATTGCTTGGAGGGCAGGAAATATGCCCTTGGGTGGCCTTTTTTATTTGGTAAGGGGTTGTAATGATTTTAGAGTCACCTGAGGAATGTTTTCTTTGGGGCTGCTCTTATCACTGGCATATAGCTCTCCTTATAGGGTCGTTCTAGTCAACATACCCTCCTCTAGCTGTTACTAGGCGGGGCAGCCTTCAACTTTAGTTCAAGTACTGGATCAGGAACCAGCCTCAGCTAGGGATATAATGACTCTAGGGCGAGGCTGAGTCACACTTCGCAACTCGAAGGTTCCTCCGCTTCTCGAACCCTTGAGTGAATTTGGCTAGGTCCTCCTGGGAGATTGACCCCTCGTAGTCCTTTAGGCCCCTGGTTTCAGAAGTTTCTACACCAGGTTACCTCGACTACGTTCCTGCTATGTATCCGACAAGTCTCCTCTCGTCTCAGCAACTTCACCGATCCCTGCAGAGCAACAAAGATCTCTCTAGAATCGCCCGTCTAGTACGGACCAGGCACGTACAAGGATTATCAATCACCAGCACTAGGATGGACTTCAGCGGGAACCAGCGCCCATCATCTACTCCGAAGTCCGAGAACGATCACTTTTGGCTGCGCTACTTTGGTATCCTGCTACCGGGAATACCTCCAACCAGGAAATCAATCCTAGTGAGTCATTACAGATCTGTCGACCTTGTGATAGGAGCTCATATAGGTCACTAACAGTGTAGACATCCAAAATGTACACCCAGAGTCCAATAGAGAAGGAAACTCAACAATCCCGGGTGGACCGACACTAGGCTTCGTATGGGGTAGAAGAGATGCACCCCGTATCCCTATATAACGGAATATATTAGCTAGTAGTCAAGCATGTCGGAAACATGTATCGTAATCAATGAACGGGTGCCAGGCCCTAATGATGGGGCGTAGGAATGGGACTCTGTGATTGGTGTCTTTTTTTGGCGCCCGGGTTTTCTGTACAACTGAGGAGGGACACGAGGTGCTGGGCGAGATACGAAACCCAATCTCAATAATAGAGGAGAGGTGCCAGCTCCTACAGGATAGGGTAAAACGCGAGGAGCATTCCCTTGACATGGGATAACAGTAGTCACCAACTATATATCTTACTTCTCTTTGCTGGAGTTGCGAGGACTTGATCATTTTATATGTTAGCAAACGAGGCTGTGTGTTAGCCTGTACGCTATAGTCGATGTATCCCCTTAAGGCACCAGATATGATTGCTGTAGACTGGACAACACCTTTCGTAACCAGAAAATAATCATCTTCCATGACGGCCAGTGACAGGGGCATTGGTATGGCCGGATAGATGCACCTCATGACAGTTAGGCTCAAGTTCCGGGTCCCCTTGGAATGCAGCTTAGAAGGAAGTAGAGTCCGTCACCAATAAAAGCCAATCCCTCACCATTTTCAAGCTATACGGGCGCGAGTTGCTAACTTGTATGGGCATTTCAACAACGTGTGTATAAGTATTGATCTCAGGAGACATCTGCAGGTTGTCGGTACAAGGTAAAGAGTATGCGGATGATATAACACTATGCCATCCAAAGTTAGCCATCAGGAACTTCGCGGGGGGTGCATGTACATCCTTATTCCTCACTCAGAAGGCATGAGACATTGTGATAAGCTACGACCCTGGGCGTGATCCCTGTGTTCGTTAGTCGAGCATGAGACTCTGCTGCACGACGGACTACAGTCACAATCCTGGCTTGCCAAGGGAAGTCAAGTAACGCCAATACCAGGAACCTTAAACCTACATGTAGTTCAGGAACTTTAGGCCTGATTCCTGACAAGTGGAATCAGTGACCCCCGGCTATGGTGGACTTTTGAAACTTCGAACGTCAACTATTGGGGAGGCTAAGGGTTACAATGTGGGGTTGTAAGTGCCGGAACGAAGCCCTTCATTGAGGCGATCAGGGTCAAGGCTATAAAGCAAGATTCTATTACAAAGCTACATATATTTAGCATACGCTTAATGGACACCTTAGCTTTTTCTCATTGAGAACCAATCAATCACAAACTCTGTTTATGCCACTGCCATTACTAGCCACTCAAGACCTCCGGAGTTGAGAGGGAGCATTTGATAGGCCGCCGAGCTTGTGGGGGGGGTAAACGGGGATGGGTGTGTGTCTAATTTGGAGCGGAGGCGGCTTCTTATAAGCAAGTCATGATGTTTCTCATCAAGATGTTTGTTTCAGGTCCTTTCGGGAGGGGTGGCGGACGCTGTTCCTTTGTTTCGAGAGGTGTGTGTGTGATTTTGTGTTCTATAGAAGAAAATGGAGTATAGGGAAAAACAGTTCCCCTGGCTCTTGACACGCACTTTGTGATTCGTTGCAGGTATAGTAGGAACGGCAAGCAATTGAGATGTGCATTGCTTTAAAATTAGGCACTACACGTTCAAAGAAGCTATACTGTCTTCGCCCCGGCAAGAAAAAAGGAGGCAAATAGCAGAACTGGGCGTGTGGCGCTAACCATTGAACATTTCTCAAGAATCGGAGAACATTAGCATTCGTTATATGATAGCGATAAAAAGTTTAAGCATGACATTTTCATACTTGAGGGGCGGGGTCGGATAGAATTAAGCATCTATGTAGCAACCGGCGCTTTCATACTCCCCCGGTACCTGGTTAGCTTGTAGAAGACGCCGAGGTATCGAGTAGTTGGTTTTCTGACACGCCCCGGTTCGCACCATCGGGGAAACTTGGTGCCTTGTGTGGGGTGGGGGGGTTGGAGGAAAAATCCCCTGTGCAGCTAGTGCTCGCGGTGGGGTTGCTCTATGACCAATATGTGGGTGAGTCTTGGAACTATAGTAGGAACGGGTGGTAAACCTGGCGTAAATTCATAACACTCTTGTTTGCATTCGTCGATCTTCTCCTGGATGTAGGCTGGGACGCGGGCTTTTCTTGCTTGCTCTAACCCTAGGGGTGCTGCTGATAGGATTTAGTCTCTTGTATCGTGCCGGATAATACACAGGTACATGTATTGGTGTGTTGTGGAGGGCTTTGGTTTCCGTGTGGTGGGGTTGTTGAGGGTCGCACTTTTACGCTCGCCAAAAAAAAAGGGGCAAAAAAAAAAAAAGAAAAGAAAAGAAAGAGAGAAAGATCATGCGAGTGATACGGGATGAAGGAATACATAAACGACCCACGTGCGCATGCAGGACGCAGGTCGACAATGTACGCAGCGCCAGAGCAGAGCACCACACAACAATAAATGTGCCCGTGTGTGAACTTTCAAACAAATCTCCGCCGAGATCAGCTCATCAACCAACCCAAAACACCTTTATCATCCTAACCCAATCGATCTACCACTAATTAAAACATGACCTCCACCGTCGATCACGACCACCAGGTCCGCAGTGAGCCCCCACAAGACACCCCTCATTCCACCCTCCCAATACGCACACCACGCCTATCCCTCTCCTCCCAATCCACCCGCCCCCGCACACGGGCTGGAGGAAGCACCCCACTTCCGCTCATGGTAGAGCCCCCTCGCAGGCCTTACAATGAGGAATCTATGGAGCCGAAACTATACATGTCGCCCATCTCCTTCGAGGAGGCACTTGCGTATCGTGCATATCGTGCTATGCAGCTTGTTGCTCGGCCCCCCACCACCAGCGGACAAATCACAAACCCCTCTGGCCCTGACGAAGGCGAGCTTCCGCAGGCCCCGACGCTGAGCAGTCAAGGACCATCTCCAAAATTCATTACAGGTGCCAAGAGATCGGCGGAGCTCAGCGCGCGTCGTCCCCCGCCGTTAAAGATGGATGGCAGAGTACCGTTGGGAGGGTCTGCCGAGCCGAAGACCCCCAGGAATGCAGCGGAGGGTACCCCTACCGCTAGACAGGCCGATGAGGTCGTTATGGGGTCTGGAAAGTGTCAACGGGTTGCAAGCACCGAGGCCGGAATGGGGAAGGCCGAAGATTTATTGCAGGGACAATATGTCATGGGGCCGTTGAAGCCTACTCCTACAGCGGGCTCTGGGGGCAAGGTTGAAGGACTGACGACTCCTCCGATGTCCGTCATTCCTTATTGCCCGGTGGAGGGAACGGATATTGTCTCAAAAACGCAAAATACAGAGCAGAAGATTTCAAACGTCCAATACCAAGTGAATACTCAGACCCCAACAACAAGGGACTATCGCTATCTCCTGTACATGCCCAACACCACAAACCCGAGCATCCACCGTGCCAGCGCGCCCCCGACCCAGAATACACCATTGCTGAACCCCGGTCCGCCGAAGATGGGTCATTTCAGTACCGCTCCAGCAAACACTTCTACAGGCGCCGCTCTTTCAACCCCCAAGGGCATGGGGTCGCCCATAGCCACTCGCATCAATAGTACTGCAGTTACCGGCTCCGGAGCAGCCATTTCTAACACAACTAAGAATTTCGCACCAGTTTCTTCAACCTCCCCAACTCTGACTAGACCTAGACTCCCGTCTGGCTCTGCTGAAGCTAGTAACCCCATCAACACCACAGCCCAGATAGGCACCCAGTTACCTGCACCTCCCCCTTCTACTCGTGGGCGCGCTTCCACCAGGTCTCGGACAGCGACGGGCCGTCGACGGGCAGCACGTCGTGGGCGAGGAGGCCGTTCGCCGCAAGTATCCTCGCCTCCTCCAGCAATTCAGATGTGCGTACCACTTCCACCAGCCGAGGTAGGACCAGCGCCGCCGCTTGCTCCGTCCCTGAATCCCTCTAGCACCCATACCCTTTTCATCCAGCAGATGCGCGGGGATCAGAGTGCCGCAGGGGGCTCATCCTCGCTCAGTCAAGCTAATACTATCCGCGTTGCACACAATATGGATTTTGAGTCGCGCTTGCCGGAACGGAATATGGGAGCTCCTTTGGCAGCGGTGCGCAGTTTGCCGGCGGCGGGGAAGGAAGGGGTGGCGCAGGAAAGAACTATGGACGAAAATGAAGATGGGGATCATGCAGTGCTGAAAAAGGCGGAAGAGGCGGGGAAGAATGGGCAGGATGTGGAGATGGAGGACCAGTGATCTTTTACAATGGGGTAGATGCGGTCAATATGGATAGCCCAGGAGGGAGAAGTAGGCGGGTGGGAAGGAGACATTATAACAGTTGAAGATTTTTTTTTGTTTCTCGGCATGTGGAGGTCAAGATGGGAATTTGGGTCTGGGCTAGGCGGGGGTCACCTATGTTGATAAACTGTGTTAGCCATATAGCGCTTTACATTTCTCTTTTCCTCACAATATTCATTGAATGTGCTGCGCATTGGTGTTGGGGTAGTTAGTGTTGTCTTTGACCTGGTAGTGGGATTTACTATTCTGTATTAATACCAGAAAAATCGGACTCGTTGAGGTTTCATTACTATACGGCAATAGACACTTTTTTGAGTCGGATCATGGCTTGATTGACGCTTATTTTTCAACTTAATGGCTTAATGGACGCTAAAATTGGCATTTACCTACACTCATTCAAAGTTGCTGGAGCGCTAGGGAAGATGCTTGGGTAGATGGTATATAGAAAAGTCGATATGAAATCGTGAAGGAGCGACGAAAGCGTTTGATAGCCCTCTTCCCACGGAAGGGGAAACGCCGGGCCCCTGTTGGTGGGCGGCAGTTCATGGAGAGGAAGGAATGCGAGGTCTACGAAATGAATGTGCTGGTCATAAAGTGTCACTCGTACCACTTTCGCACGTATGGGGAGTTTAAAGGCCAAGAAGGGCCAGTGATGGATTCAGTGGACCTCGCGGTGGTGCGAGAAGGAATGGCCTTTTTCGAGCGGACAGATATCAAAGGGCTCGTATGGGGTGAATGGGCAGGGAGGTAGAAGAAGTATATATTACCTCTAAGGTTTTTTTTTGCTTGGTTTATTTTCACATGCAGTCATGTCTCCAAGGTTCCTCTATGTAGCATTCTTCCGACCTGAGAACAGGGGCCCCACACGCAAAGACAGAACATTGGGCGATCGATGTCACTGCTTTACATATTGCCTGGCTGGTGCTGCTACTCTTTGACGTTCTTTCACGAACAAGGAACGATCCAAGTGTACGGTTTTTTATTATTTCAAAGAGAAGATCGCAACGTACAAACCCACCACGCTCATCATCGCATCGCCCCAAACCCACTCCCACCACCACCACCACCACCACCACTCCCACCGCACCTCACAACGCACCCCACTCCAACCGCCGAAAGCACCAACAACTACTTCAGCAACCCCTTAATGAGCTCCCCCAAGCTCCTATTCCTCAACGCCTTCTCGCTGTCAATCCTCGTCTTCATCTCAGCAGCCTCACTGCGTGTCTTCGCCTCCTCGTCCATGATGTCCTTAATCTGCCCACGCACCTTTGCGGTCGGCGGCGGGTTGATCTCTTCGTCCTTGTTGTGCGGGTCCTTTCGTGTAGGGTGCAGCTCGTAGAGGCGGTGCACCAGGCTCGTGCTCTGCTCAAGTAGAGAGGCGTACTCGGACTCGAGTGCGGCCAGTTGCGTGTCGGTGAGTTTTCCGGGCGTCTTCATTGTTCTTGTTGTTCGTGTTTGTGTAGTTGGAGAACTGACGAGGAGGTAATAGTAGGTGGAATAGTAAGAAGAGGGTATGGAGGTCAGGTAGCGATCTGGGCCGTAGAAGAGGACTACAGTACGCGTACGATGGAAAATGATGGGGGGCTATGCACTTGGCCGTACGTACTCTGTGCCTCTTGGGGGAGCACGAAGTACGGGGATACATGGTGGGGGGGCTTGTGGGTTGCGCCGAGACTCCCTGTGAACCGGGGGGTGTGCGCGATTGGCTATGAACGTATTGCTTGGGTATGGGAGGGTAGGTGTTACTCGAGATTTTCCTTTTGAGGTAGGAATAAATTTCACTGCACTAATTATCCTAGTGGCCTCACGAATTCGAAAATCGATGGACAAAATGAAGGTTAGAAAAGCACCGAAAGGCGAATGCTATGATCGAAACCTACCAGCTGGGGTAGGCAGCCTCGCTTTCCCACAGTTATTTAGCTGTAGCAGGGGGTTGGCATCGTCAGGAACAATCAGTGAAGAGAGTTAATGTCGCCGAAAAACGCCGTAAGGAGTCGAGGGAAACAAGCGCAGCCTTGATGTCAACTATGATTGGCGGACCCACAAAAAAACACAAAGCTACACCAACAGCACACTGACGTTGAATCGGCAGATCTAGTAGGATTGGTGGCGGTAGGTAAAGATCTTATTTGATATATTGGGGTTATATACCATGATAACTCCATTTATAGCACTCCAAAGAGCGATCAACACCGCTCGCCCTCGGACCGGTGGGAACTGGGGGGAGGCCTTGAAGGCGGGATGATTCAATGTGAGTCGACAATTGGAGCTTTGCCTCACTGAAATGTTCAGGATGAATAATAATGATGATGACATATATAGAACGCTGTAGCACTCTCGGAGGTTGCTTCATTTGGGCACTTTGCCCGTACCTTCACTTCCCGCTGGCTTCTCTTATCGAAAATTCTCTTTGCTCGTTGATCATGCAGCGCCTTGGAAGGAAGAAAAACGACACCAATAAATTAAGGAATCAAGCATATTAAAATTGCTCCCAAAACCCCGACTCCAAGGTCTTGCAGCTCCCGAGCTATTTAACCAAAGGTGGTAGAACCTGAAATATAGGTCCGTCTATAGCATATTTATAACTTCAAGGCTTGGTTAAAGGATCGCCCTTGGCCGCTTTAGTCGCTTTTGGCTCAGCAGCAGTGGTTCAGGTGCAATAACTATGCCATGGAACCCATTAGATAACCTTGCGTGGGGAAAAAACAAACGCCTTTCTCGTTGTGTTAGTGGATGACTCGGACACCGGCTTGCCAATACTCTGGGACGGGAAAGGAGTGTACACTCTGTGGATGTCATTGAATTTGCTGGAAAAGCAACCGCAGATAGGGCGGGGGCCCGTGGGGGGGGACCCATAGAAGGAGAAAGGTCGCCACATCCGTGAGAGAAATAACCAAGCGTGCCATATTCAAATGTCACTCGAGGTAGCCATGTGAGATATCTAAAGATCTAGGGTTGGTATTCTGTGGGTGTCGAGTAGGATTAGAGTAATATATGCACATTTAGTCCGATCATTTAACCAAGACTTGAGGTTTCGTATTTGCAGTAGCTTTGGAATGAATAAGGTGTATTACATGCTCGCTATAATCAAACATAAATAACCAAGTAACAACAAAGCTCACTTAATGCCCTTACTGGTGGTATATGAGTGATAGCCTGTGAGTACAAGAAAGGACGAGAGTAATTGTGCCTTGTAATCACACCCATGTGTGTTCGTGGGTAAAACACAAGGGAGACATGTATAATCGATCTTGAAGCGGTGTTTTGAAGCATCATATATCTGTGTTGGTTCTTGATACCTAGGGCGTCGTTGTAGATATCTTTACGTTAAGAGCCTACATATAGTCGTAGTACCTAGCAGCATTATTCTACTCTTACCGACGGGTATAAAATACCTCGTCTGTGGTTATATGGTCTATGTAGATCAACCCCATACCATGTACATGTTCAGATAAAAGATAGATCCCAAACACTCAAAGCCAGAAGAAAGCGCTCGAGTGATAGGCCATGATTAACCTACTACTAGCCCTGCGCCCAGGCACGACCGTGGTCGCAGCACAGACGGAACAAGGCACGGCTACATAGAAGGTCCCGCACGACATTGCATGCAGGGAATTCAATTATATGTCCAGAAATGAAATGCGTGGGGAATAGGAGGGTGTGAGGGCCTGTGTACATAGAACATGGCAGCTAATGAACTAAAGTCTGAAGTTGGCTCACAAAGACAAAATCTATGAACGATACAGAGTAAAGCTTGAGAAAGAAGTTAGAAAGAGAGGGAAACAAAAATCATGTTCCTCTCTTAAGTGGTTATGGTG
This sequence comes from Morchella sp. 2015-shanyang, assembly GCA_024713795.1. Lineage (NCBI taxonomy): Eukaryota > Fungi > Ascomycota > Pezizomycetes > Pezizales > Morchellaceae > Morchella > Morchella sp. 2015-shanyang. The sequence continues at coordinate 359,177 of JAMGZB010000007.1, forward strand.
AGTCAACCATAGGGGAGCGCGTGGGTGGCTGTAGGGTGGTAGACTTGGCTCTCTTTATTTGATGTATGGTTAAGGATACTCCATCGCAATAAAGAAAAACATTTCTACTTCCTCCTAGTGCGGGGGGACACAGTGTCTCCCCCCCTGCCGCTCTTAACGGTGACATGATTATGGATGCACTACAAGCTATCATCCACCACGCTTGACCTCCATATCTCAGTCACCAGCGCCTCGATATGGGCAACCACCTCAGCTCCACTATCCTTCCATTCCTTTAGGCTGCTCGTTATCTCAGCAATCTCTTGCTCACTAAGTTTGCTGTTCTCGAGGCGTTTCTCGGCTCGTTCAGCATATATGCGCCCCTTCTGTAACAAGGCGTAGACCTTTTCAAGTTGCTTCTCGAGGTGTTCAACCCTTTCGGCGCGTGAAGGCGTGGCCATTTTTGAGTATCGAATGTGGGTTTGGTAGGGAAGAAGGTTGAGCTTGTGGGTGGGGATCTTGTTGGTTATGAGGGTGTCTTGAGGAGATGTGGGGTTTTGCTTACTTGGTGTGGTTAGTGTGGCAACGTTGAGGGTCGAGCCTATGTTACCAACCCAGGGTAGGACATGGGTGGATAGAATTTGCACATGGTTAGCGTTGTACACGACACACCGGCTAGTGTGTGTCTTACTATTTATTCGGTCCTCGGCAGTTTTAATGATATGGGTAGGAACATGTCAGTCACAGTATGCGTCCTACGTATCCGTTATGCTGAGACCATCTCAGAACCCATCTCCTTAACTCAATTGGTTTATGGTATTAGTCAAAAGTGGAGGTTTGTGGTGCTTCTTATATATATATCACATTATATCACGTTTTATGTCACTATTCAAAACAGGAACCCAAGTTTAACTTTCTCATCATATATATCTCTCTATATCAACCCTATGAGTACATGTTGTCTGCCAGCTCAGCCTTATATTCCCCGCTCCCATACTGGTCCCGCCATCACTCCCTAAAAGCGCGGAATATGCTTAAGAAGTCTAGAAGGGCCTTTGGACTCTGTGTCTGAAATCGGAGCCGAGTTACTCGCCCACCCACCATCGAAGAAGTAACTTGAAATGTGGTTGGCCGCCTCATACTTCCGGAGTGGAGGCTCAACTACATTGATTCTTGCGAGGGCGCGCTTTAGGTTTTCGCGCGCCTCGCTGAGCCTCTGTGCATTTTGGGGGCTCTGAGCCTCAAGGGAGGCAATGGTCCTTTCATGTGCCTCGTAGGTGCTAACTGCTTCTTTGTAGGCCCTGGAGAGCTCCTTGTAGGCGCCGGTGTCAGACATTTTGTAGTATTGTGGTAGTGGTGTTTTGTGTTTGGGTTTTGTAGTATTGTCGAAGTTGTGCTTTGGATCTTGATGCTCGTATTGAATGTTTGTTGTTGCTGTGGTATGGAGTTTTGGGTTGTCGTACAAGGCGTTTATATACATGTGGGTAGACAGACTCGAGATAATACTATCCATCTCGACGAGATCTTACTGCCAGCCTCAGGAGACGGAAGGAATGTAGTTGTGGCTTTGGGTTAATACTATCAGACCAAATATGAATGTACTCGGGGCCCGTCGGGTGTATTTGTGGCATAGAATCGGCACCCCCAATTACCTTAATGATATCGCCAATGTCATTCTGTACCACTCGTTAAGGGCTTGTTGACAAGGCGAGAGCTAATATCCATTGGTCTTTTAGCAATTCATCAAGTCCCCGCCGCTCCATGCGCATATTATTAGTAACTGCATGGGGCGGACTACCGCGTGCCTGTTGAAATAAAGCGAATCTCCTTAGTGTTTTCAAGGGCTGATCACCGGAGAATAGATATCTAGTGGTTCATAGCATTGTTCTTTGGAGTTCCTTCCTCTTTCTTGCTACTTAGATTTTTGGCTTTTTACACTTAGATGGACACCTATCATGGGATATCACTCAAACTACACGCTCGCAACTGACATGTCCTCTCCCCCTAATCCGAACTTACAACACCACATTTATAAGCCGATGTCAAGATGATCGTATATATTGAGTTATAATATGAAAAAAAATTAATACAATCATGATTAGCTTGCTCAACACAATGTTAGCCGAGGGACTCAATTGATGAATTAACACGGTCTATGTAATGTATGGTGGGTTTCCACAAGTAAGCGAACATTCGCTTTGCAACCAAAATTTGTATGGGAATGCAACTTCAAAGACGTTTATCTCCACAAGCACAAGAGGATGGAGCAAAAGAACCTTAGATATAGATTCTCCAGCTATAATAATACCTACGACTAAAATGTCAGCTCGAGAGGCGACTTTGAAATTTTGATGTTGTTAGGTGGCTTGCATGGTCACTACCCTCATGTTCAACTACTTGTGGCACTGTGCAATACATAACAGCAAGTCCTACATCGCAGAAAAGAGCCTCTCAAACGCTCCCAAAGCGCTAGGTACTGGCTCCAACCTCACTGTCCTCCCCTTACTATTTCTTTCCCCTCGCACTCTGCCAAGCCCCAACACCGATTCCACAGCTCTGGGCATCTTCGAAATAACGCTAAGTTCTATGTCCAGTACTTCGCAGAAGTCCATTCTTCTTCTCATACTTCGCAATCAGACTCTCAACCTCTAGCATCCTGTTTGTAACAAGCCTCTCTTCCTCAACAAGGGCCGTCACCTGGAATCGGCACTCCTCCTTGACTGCTGCGCGGCGGTCAATGCGGTTACCAATTTTTGCGTCATATTCGTCCCGGAGGTTTAGGAGCTTCTTGTAGGTAGGGGTTACCTTGTTGCTCATCGTTTCGTTCTGCTTCATGCGAATACCTGACGTTTACAAGTTCCTGTCTCTTGCTACGGTAGTGTGTGGTATTGCAGTTGGGGTATGGAAACATGAAATGTATGTGAGGAGGAAAGGGTGAGGGAGAAATAGAATGTTTGAAGGTTAGGGGCATGCATTATTGCTGACGGGGCGTAGGACGCATGGAACACCAACGCCTTACCACTGGGACGCCAACCTAAGACGCCTCTATTCATCTATCCTTGCGGGGATCCAGGGTAAACCCAACAAGGGGATGATATTTTGCCGGCAGAGTGGTTCCTAGCAGGGAGGGTGATCCTTCATGAGCAACTAAGCGCCTCCCGTTATAGTAGGTTTTCGTTATTCGCCCCCCGCCCTACCGATCAAGACCGAAAGAGACGCAAAAATCTCAAACCGCAAAAAAAAAAAATTCTCAACGGATGAATATGCTAACAAGCCACAACGCGACTCCTAGAAGTACCCGTACGCCAACCAAACTCCTTACGGACCACCGCCACCGCGAGACAGACCACCTACCATAGCTTCCTAAATTCTTTGTGTCCGCCACCCTGCTGACACATCCTGTGCACCTTCTCCAGCTTCAAGTTTACCTCGGGAACCTCTACGCTAGGTGATGAAAGAGCTTTATACTTCCGCATGACTCTCCCGAGGTCACTCATTGTCTTCATAGATTCCTTCTTCTGTCTCCCGATCCCGTCCATTTCTACCTCCGCGGTTTGGTCGCCGTTTTTCAGGCGCATGCATAATGCACACCTCTCCCCTTCCAACAGCACTATATGTTTAACGCACTGAGCGAACATTTCTTTGAGATTTTGGTATTCCAGTACGGTGATCTCGGTGGCCTCGGAGGTTATTGGCCTGATGGCCATGCCGTAGCTTGTTGGTGTTGATATAGTGCGGTCAGGAGGGTGGGCAATGGACCTCTATACACGCCCGGAGGACGGAAGGAGAGAACGATAATAGTATATCTAGGCTATCAGTTGAATGTACCGCTAGGAGGCATCACAGAACAGCACCGGTTTGGCCTCGAATATCCGCCGTCACCTAATTTTGGAAGGTTACAGAAGCATAGTAACGGATACTTCCCCGGGAAAAGACTAACCTAATTTTATTATATAGATCGATCTATGAGGCTCTCTATGTTTCTTTCTAACTAGGTGCTATATTGGCTCCAAGAATAACTTACTGGCTCGTTGGGAAATGTTATGACGTATACCATGCTGCTTTCGTCCCCGATTCCATCTATGTCGAATACGCGATAATAGGAAGTGTATGGCCTAACGGTCGTGTTTCGCCTGGCTAAAGGGCCATTGGGGAAGTCTTTAATCAGCTTGTTGACGCGGGTGTGGTACAGTCAGAGCGTGTCAGGATGGACTCATGGCTGTCAATGGCCGCCTCATGGTGGCTGGGGGGCTTTCTTTTTTTTTTTTTTTGATTCATAATTTCATTCGTTTCTAGTACAAGAATGTTGCGTGCAGGGGGACCCTATGGCACAAACAAAACCTATCCGCAGCCAACTAACATAAGAAAACCGCCAAACAACAAATTTCAAATAGCATAAAACGAAAAACCTATAACAATACGAGATAACCACAACGCCGTAAATAAAGCGACCATCTATTCCTCATATCCGGGAGAAAAAGAAGAAAGAGAAGACAAAGAAGAAAAAGATAATGATGACGACGATGATAGAGAATGAAGTGGCGACTTAGGGCCTGGTGCTTAACTGGAAAGCCTGTGCGGGTCGCATGGATATATCGACCGATATCATATCCGGTTTTTTGAAAAGCAAAGAGGTGCTCCAAAGCGGAAGCGTTTGAGATATATAACGCCCTTACGTCGCTACGAGCGGGTCATGTGAGTATGGCGTGATGAAAGTCTTCGTTTTCCTCCACGCATCAGGGTCAGATGGGGGAAGCGTCCGGGTGCATCCATGTGGGGTGGGCGGCGAGGTAGCTCCGGTGACGGGGGGGCTTGCCGGTAGATAGATATATGTGCTCAATGCGTCCGGGTGGGAGGGGGTCGATTAGTCATAGAGCTCTAGACTGGGACTCTTGCATGTAAAGAATGTTGGATGACCTCTACCGGGGTGACCTCCTGACTAGCAGCGAATAGGGCCGCACGGGTAACTGGTGCAATAGCGAAACACAGAAGGCGGAGAGAGAAGCATTCTTAGAGTAGGTGAGACGGTGGCGACCTCCTGGGGCTTATATATGTGCAATACCCCCCTAAAAATACACATACAGTTACTCCCGCCAAGACCCCTTGTTGATCATCACACTGTCAACAAATGGTTGTAAATGCAACGACGTGTATATATATAATAGTGGATGAATTGATTGCGTCGCCCCTTCCAAAACAGCACCTATAGAATACTAGCAGGAGATGAAGAATCCTCACTTGCATTCCTACTCTGAACAGCGAGATCTCGAAGCCAAGCGCTACAGCCAATGTTACTGCCGGATGACTTCGCCCCTCCTCCCCACGCCGCCTTTGACATGATTGACGATTGAGCCATTATCTAGCAGACATGGTTATCCGGATGTCGGGCGCAGTGATAACATGAGTCAAAGTCGCGATCAACTGTGATAAGAACATCTAAAGCGTTGCGGTGGACCATCGGTTTGCCACCCACGTGTCGTAGTGGAGGCGCGCTGCTTATACTGATCTATATGCCAGGCAATCATTTCAACCATCTGCACCCATCTAGATCTTTCCCACGACATCTTTGCTATCTGCGCCTCAATATACACTTGACGGTCCACCCTTTCCTCGACATGACGCAGCTCAATGTCCATCGACGCAAGTTGCTCATCGCATACGTGAGTTATCTCGGTGTAGCACTGGGCAACATAATCTAGGTGTTGAATCTTTCCATCGTCGAGCGCCTGCACGAACCTTTCTCCAGGGTCTGGATTAGTAGATCCAATAATCCTTTCCTCTGACATTGTCTTATACTCCACTGGCGGTCTGACCCTGCTATCATCAATCTCCTTCTGTAGCATATCCCTCACCGATGCAAACATCCCCTGAACGCTGTTCACCCCCTGCGCTAGGTGTTCCAGTTGAGCCCTTCGCTCCACGTTGTCGGTGTTGTTCATGATTTCCGTGAGCTCGCGGGCTCGAGCAGCACAGCCGTCTGCCATTGATTTGTGGTGCTTCCAGTTTATGTAACGACGTTTTGTTTCGGCATCCATTGAAACATCCATGGGGGACAAGGGCGTCTTTGTCAAGAGATAGGGCGGGATATTCAGGATGGTATCTTGGTGGGCGTTTGATTGTGCCGGACCTCTGGAAGTTAGCGGGGTGGTAGAGTTGGTATATTATAAACTAGGCAAATGTCTATAATGTCAACTTAGATTACAAGGTCAGTGGGGCATCACGAGTGGGGAGTGTATGGGTGGAGTAGAGAGGTGGAAAGTTCGGTTGGATGCTGGCCTCTGGGAAAGGGTTGAGACAGGGTTCTCAATAGTACGTATCAGTATGATTTTCATGCGATACCGTACCCACTGTTATATACTGCGGTAGTTATCGAACTGCATGATACTGTGCAGACTCTTTATCATACCAACTATAATATATCATACTGTAAATGAGTGATGTCTTATGTTCCTGGAAGGTTCCGGGGCAAAATCCAGGTTTCCCTTCCCTTTTCCCCCTCTTCCTAATTCATGAGCTGCATAAATCGAGGTTAGTAAAGGTAAATGGAGATCTGCTTGTCAAGTCCCTACCATGATATTCATGCTATTATCGATACAGATAAAATCCATATTCTACCTAATATTACCTAAAGATCACCACACCGTACCGTACTCACTGTACTACCAACGGGTTTTATCGATATGTATTACAACACCGCACTATCATTGAGAACCCTGGGTTGAGACTTGGCCCCTAGAGAGGCTTAGCGAGTTTTGTAGACGATTGATAGAGTGAGACCCTAAATGCTCTGCCCCTACATCGGCCTGGTAACGTGGATTACACCATTTCAAGTCCTCGTATCGCCTATTGGTTTTCCTTCCCGAATAGGTGGACGCCCTTACCAAACCACCGCAGATCCCCCCCAAGGATTTGTCTAAGCTTCGGCGAATGATGGACCCCAGAATTTGGTGTGTCTGGCCTCCTCGCGCCCCATATACAACGCCAGGAGGAATGGGAGATATGTAAAGCTGGGGGTCGTTGCCCGGCTACTCACGAAATAGTCTTCACATGATGCATCATAATGGAGGGACGATTTGACATTTTTGTTCTACTTGACATGGTAACAAAAAGATGATACGACAAGCTTAATTGCGGGCACTGTTATGCAATAGGGATGGACATGTTTACCCACCGCAGCCTCCTCCCTTCCTCTCAATCTCCTTCCTCACTCGCCCCTCCCTTCCTCTTCATCATCTCATCCCCGATCTCGACAAAGATCTTAAGCAAGGTCCTATTCTCATCCATCAACTCCATCTCGCTTCGGAGGATTGGGCGAGTCGGAATGCCGTGGCGAATTTCAAAGCAGACTTCTGGGTGGTCATCGCTTAGCTTGGCTGTGGAGGCGTCGCATTTTTCGCGAATGTCGCAGATGAGCTTCTCTAGCTCTTCGTTGGTGAAAAAACCATAGATTAAAACGGATGACATCGCGGGTTAATGGTGCAATGTTAGTAGGTATTGGTTGGGTGTCTTAGTCGTGCGTTGGTATGCTAGCTTGAGGGCGGGAGAGTGTGTTATATTAATTAGACAGTGGAGATGCCCTGTAGATATATGAAATACGGTTGGACGGATAACTACCTTTTAAATGCTCTTGCTAGAGCGAATACCACCAATCTTTCTATTTCACAGTTCGTTGAACGTCTCTAAAACTGTAAACGGGTAGAAAAGGGGGTCAAATGCTCATTCAAGGGAGAATGCTGGGTTTCTCCGGCGGTGTTTCAGGTCAGGTCATTGGGCGTCACAGGTGCTCTGCTCTTGGGTCAAAGCTTGTATCCCAATGTTGGTTGTGGCGTCACATGTACCATACACTCCCACATGAAGTCAAGTCTAACGGGCTTATGGAATCTTCCAAACCTAGCTGTTAATGGGAAATGAATTCCGGGTGAGCCTGTCTGCTACGGTTAACATGTTGGTACATCTTGTACTGTAAAACAGCTGGGAAACTTGGGTTCAACGCGGGGAGAGTCATCGGTTATCACTCGCTAGAGGAATTTTAGTTGCGTCCAAAGTTTTTTTTTTTGTTTAGATCATTAAAGTTGCGTCCTGAGTGGCTAGGTACGTCAACACCCGGACTATGGTAGGGAGTTGTTAGAGCGTCCGCGCAAACCCTTGGTCTAACTATAATGTTCTTTTTTTATTTATAATAATAATTATGGGAGTGGAGTCATAGCGTCATCGCCTTTAATGTAGCAAAACGGTCTAGTCTGGGCGGCGACTGGGCACAATGTCTCATACTTTGATCAAATCACAGCGGATCAAAAGGGGGTTTGTAAAAAATTGTTTCTATAGCTATGTATGCAAAGCATCAAACAAGGAAGTCGAAAGCTAGAGAGCTGTTTGCAAAAGGAAAAATTATGAAGTTGCAAGATACAGCATGGGTAGTTGGCTCCCCAACAAGACGCTAAACGTCTGAAACCTGAGCCCAGACTACCCGCTGTAACAAATTCCACCTCCCCGCGCGCAACAATTCATCATGTAAATAAGTAGTTTAGCGACGGCCCCTCATATAGGCCGTCCTGCTTGCAATCTCATCCTGGACGTTCTTGATGCCCGACTTGATTCCGTTCAACTCGCAAACCAGCCTGCTTTCGGCGGACCTGGCCGCGCACGTAGCGCTTCCGCCGTCCTTGATTTGATTCCAGACGGAGGGGTAGTCAGTCCTTAGTTTGTTCTCGATGCTTCCCTTGGCTTGCTTGTATGTTTCGATATGGGCCTGGAGTTGCTCCATGGACTTGCTGCTGAGAGATGCCATTTTGATAGCGTTGGAGAGTGAAGGTTGGCGGTGGAAGGTCTGCTTGTTTAGTGTTGATTGTGAAAATGTGTTGATGGGATCAGAAAAAGGGAGGGCACAGTTGACGGCCTTAATAGCCTAAGGGATGTCATACAGGCCTTATGCACCTTTAACTAGTCACATCACGGCCATTCAAGTAGGTTCTGTTGGCCCATGGATGCGTCATATCGGCGACGCGTTTCAAGAATCTGGGGTCCTTAGAACCGCCCGTGACCACCCTTTCGAACTTGAACTGGGTGGAGGTGAGAGACTATTGTTCTGTATCTCGGCATGATGAAATCAGCGCCGTATAAGTCGTTCACAAAACAGGGTTGAGACTTGACACGCCATGTAATCTCTCAGGCCATATCCCCCTGAGCCGCATTATTCTCAAAGGTTAACTAGGTCATCCCACGGAGACCACGACCTGTGATATTTTCGTGGGTACACCAGTGGTCCTCCCGTCGGCTATCATTGGGTACACTGGGTATAGTGGAATACGTTCGACACGTGACATGGGGTCGTACTATATGGATATTCCGCTGTTTTGAGGAATAGTAGGGTAGGGTAACTCCTACGTAGTAGTAGGTATAGTAGAGCACGCTGTCTACACAATAATTTTATTCTAGCACCTTACAACGTTCGTATTCCTTCTGCCTTGTACCTACCGGTGAAGAGACCACCATAGTCTGCGCAGCACCTACATGGAATATCACTCGGCTCCCTGGTCGCCTATGCAGTTCTTAAAAGGTGCAATGAGCCTGTTGGCCTGGCTATCATAGGAGTATAACGCAACACCCTGCAAGCTACTCCATCGACGTACGAAGTACAGGCACCAAACCTTCGTGTGACAACAGCCTCCAAGATATATTTGCGGTCGGGGGCGATGAGGCTGCAGGACTGGAGGGATAGTGAGTATCACTAGGCTACCTGATCTCACCATTTTACAGTTTCCAACCCTGTTCTTTAGGCAAGTGTCTCTAGCTACCAAGATTTTATCATCCTGGAGAGCCGCGGAACGGAACTAGTACGTGGGAATAGAACTCTCCCTTCTGACCTTCGAATCCACCTACAACCCCTAACACCTCCATGCACTCTAGAAATTCGATAGCATCCTTACTCCAGGGCTTTCGTCGTTCAGAAACTCTTTCCCCACGCAATAATACACCCCTCATCCGCCTCCGTATGCGGAAGCCTCCCAGGCGCCGCTTTTGCCAGATGGTCATGAGAGTTCTGGGTAGCTGAACGAGCTTGGGGATCATTCTTGGGGCTTTCAAAGCGTGGTGCTCGTCGCCCCTTTCATACGGTATTGTTTGTTGGATACCGATACTTACAGACTAATGCTAACCCTGACACGAGTAGGCATAGTGTGCTAGCAATCCCCCTCAATGGTAGGGGGCTCTGATGCATGAGGGGTGCGCAGCGACAGGGAGTCGAAATAAAGCCTTTTTGAAGCCCGGTTGGAACTACATAGAGCACGAAGGTCACAAAGCGATAAACAATGAACTCGAATGCTAGCACAACTATAGGTTGAAGCACACCCTATTACAAGCCCGCCTCCGCCAAAGCCTGCCAAACCAGACGGAAAACTATTTCGTGCACTGAGATTCTATCACACTATTGGCGTCGCCGATCTTTCTGCTGAAACGCGCGATCCTCACGTCACATCACCTCCTCCATTCCGCCCAACTGCAGAAGACTCACCGGCTTTGTCGCCACTCCAGCTTTAGCAGTTTTGAACTTGTTTAGTCGCTCATCCCTCGCCTGGACTTGTGCCCGTGCTCTACTGTGGCCTTGCGATACAAAGGCCCGGATGTCGCCTCCTGAGAACTCCGTGATCATAGAGGGCGCGCGTACCAGCGCTCTCTCGGGGGCTTCAAGATTAGCTTTGAAATGCCTGGGGTTTTCTTTGCCAGCTTGGTGGCTGGGGACGATGGGGCGATCGGTCATTGCTGGCTGATGGCATCGGGGGATGGTAAATCCCGGGAATGCAGTTGACTGGACGCTCCGAACACTTCTCCAGACTTAGAATTTCGGTTGCACCTCAGATCTTTTGAATGTAAGATCTTCTGGAATAGATCTAAGTTAAATATTTATCATTAACCACCCTTTCTATGACAGCACACACACAACCGCATCCAGACATCTCTCCGTCATCATCCTCCGGCTACAAGTACGTGCAATACTTATACAATCTTACCGCGCCCAATATCTGGGCAGCAGGAGCCATGCAAACTCTAGCATCGATGGTGTATGATTAGTTGATGTGCGCTATTAAAAATTCTATCGCGCGCAGCCTCTCTTGAATCGCACGCTTGTTCCACATCCCTCTTTCGTACTTTGTTGGGGTTAAGCGTTGACGGGGGAAAGGGCTATTGCACTGCCGGCAACGTTGTCTCAGGCGCTGGGATTGTCGGCTACCGGTCCCTTATAGTTGGAAAGTAATGCCGCCCACTGGTGAAAGCTAAAACTATCCTAGTGTGGTCGTTCACTTAAAGGTTAGACCCAAAGCGAGATGTCTATGGAGTCCGTGAAAGAATTTATTATAGGTTGGCCTACCTTACGAACATCTGTGTAAGTTATCGTCTATACGTAAGCTAACCACATTTCCCCCAGATTAGACCCGCCCCTCTGAACCCTACATCGAACACTCCACACCACAAGAAATACGCTACTTGCTCACACGTTTCTTTTCATTTCCCTACTCCATTACCCTCCCTGCCTACAGGCCCTCTATCAATAGTACTAGAGCAAGATAAATACCCCCCAGCACTCTAATACCTCCTGCAGTGCTATTTACCTGTGTAGTCAGGCAGCCATTTCAGTCTCTACGGATGCCACTGATGGTAAACCTTCTTTCCAGACCTCCACTATCTCACCCCTACAGCACGACCTGCCGACAAGCCCTTAGACTCAGCGTTTCTTGAATGCGATTTCATTTTTCTTAATATCATTAATGACTCGGTACGATCATCTGATAGGTCGTAGGTTGAGGGCTATTTGGGGAGGCTACTTGTGTTTGTACAGAAGAGGGTCGAACAAAGACCCTTGTGGTGGATGTGGTTGAGAGAGCCGATATAATTAAAGACACTTAGGCACCGTACAGAGGGATTTGAGGTCAGATATTATCTCCCACTTTGGGGAGTAACGGCTCAAGTAATAATATTTCTATCCACAGGGTAGTTATATTGAGGTTGGAGAAGGCTTTGATGTGGTGATGGGGGTAATATAACTAGCACACACTAGACGCCGCTACAGGTGCCTGAATCACGGAGTCCAGCCCCTGGGTGCTCCAGCCATTCCTGCCTCTACATCTCGCTCTAATTTAGTGCGATCCCTAGCCGTCCTATACCCCGCGAATGCCGCCTTCCCGAATTCTCTTTCCGCCATCTGTACCAGTTCCTCCTGCCTCTGAGGGAGGTCGCTAAGTCTCTGCTGTTCCTCGACTTCTCGCTCAACGAGCCCGGATATACTTCTTAAAGCATTGATCTGTTGTGGTAGGCAGAGCGTTGTCTTTTCTATCGTTGTTCCCAGCCGCCTGATCAAGATTTCGAGTAAGGACTGGCTAACAAGACTTCTCTAGTCTCCCCTCTCCTCGTCTCTGCTCGCAGTTACCTTTCACTGTTGACAGTATCGAGAAAGGCTTCAGCTGTATCAGGTCCATACAACTGGTTCATGCTTCTCTCGACTGATCGTTGCATGAGATGTGTTGGGTGCACGCTGCCCTCTGCTTGACCGCCACCGCCTGAACCAATCTGGGCTGGATCTCTCGACGTGTCCAGCGCCCTGAGCTCGAACCAAGCGAACCAATCTTCCACAATGTTCAGGTTCTTGAGGAGCCAGCCGCGTTGGCGACCGCTGGTTGGAGTGACCATCGTAGCAGTTATCCGGTTTATTGTGTGCCTGATCTCGGGTTCGGTGTCTTGCGTCGAGTTGTTAATCTTGTTGCGCGAGTCCGGCGTGCTGATGAGCACGACCGGTGGGTAACTAGAGTCGCTCGGGGGTCGTGGCTTGTTGGTAACAGGGGCGGGGCCGCGTTCGAGCGTTCGGCTTTTTTTACCCAATTGTCGAGGGCGTCAAGACGTTGGAGGGCGGAGGGCTTCTCGGGGGGGCGGGGGTTGCGGGGGGAGGTCATGGCTGTTGTTGGCAGGCTATCTCTGATGTGGACCTATGGTATAAACACTTTCGGGTGACCAGAGAACGTGTGTGTGGGGAAGTTAATTATTTATTATGTAAGCACAAGCAGGAACACAGCATGTGGGAAACCTACCTTAATGCGTGTGGGTTAGGATGTCTTTTCATTGGGAATACCTATATCACCAACCCGCACTTATCCAACGGCCCTCTCCTGTGTGGTCACTGGACTTACACCACCGTCACGCTGTTCGGGTCGCCCTACCTGCGACTTCAAACCCGCTTTCTACTCCGAAAGGCTAATTCTTTCCCATCAATGGATCCCCCAAGTTCCAAGAGCAGAGCAACTAAAGAAATAAGTAAAAAAAGGGTTGGGTAGATGACTGCTTCTTAGGCTGCGGCAGGAAGTATCTTGGAAACGTTTGAGACAAGCTACGTCCGTCCTTTACAACCTTGCTAGCTCATTACACCTGTAACCTGGATTGACTGGGCGTTATGCCGTTGTTATACGATACCACTATATCGCCCTAGACCACCCATGTACTGGATAAAGCCATGTCATATTTATCACTTGCTGTATCGTGGGGAGCTTCAGAGTTCGGTAATGCATGATCAGGGGAAAGGGTCCCGAGAGCTTCATCTGCAATTTAATCAACGAACAAAAAAAAACTATTTCCCTATCCGCGGCTATTTACCGCACGCTATTCAGCGAAAACATACCCGGATATAGAGTTGCGAGTGCTAACGTTAGTCCAGGAAAATCCGGAAACCTATCAAGAACCTGGCAATGTGTCAGTGCTCTACGGCCATAGGTACAATTTACCACTCCTATATTTACACTATAGGACATCCCGGGGTATTGTCAACCTGGGTATACCAGCGGTACCATAATTTCCCCTACAGCTCCTGTCCGTTTGAAGCCATTATCCCCGATGGGTGATTATTTATTTAACGGTGAATTATTTATAAATTCGCTCTTTTCTTCAGGGCACTATGATGCTCACGTGCTATGTAGAGCAAAGAGGCTTTTGAAGAAGAACTGTTAAATGTATTAAAACTAGTACAGGTGTGATCAAGTGTTAGTTTCAAAACCCCGCAACACAAGACAACTATTCCTAAGTTCTACCTAGTATATCTCCCCACAGTAGAGTGAGAAGGTAGAGTTAGAAGGCGACTTGTATGGTATACCGTATACTTCACCATAGATATGATAGATACCCGTCCTTCGCTTCTTTTCCTTCCTCCTTCGCATCAGCAAGCGCTTCCTTCGTGGCACTCTAGACCTTCACACCTGCCTCCAGTATCTTTCCTGTAATCCTAAACTCTGTGAGAACCTCCCTCCCGTACACCAGGTCCATGTACTCCTCTAGATCTTGCTGCTCCTTGCGTGCTCTTCCGAGTTCCTCCTGTCTCTGCTCAAGCTTAGTGGGTACTCTGGTCTTAGGCCGATCAGAGCTGGACGGCTGCCCGGCCCCCCTACCATTAGCTCCAATCTGTGACCATTGATCATCTCTGGGGCCTTTCCCGACGCCCTTTTGTGCGGTAATTACCCATCCATCCACCGCCCTGATTCTTAGCAGCAGGGCTGGCAGAGCCTTCCTTCTGTTGATTTCTCTTCTACGGTCCTACTCTTCCCGCACATATTTCGAGATTAAGCCCAGCGTGTGTTCTCCGTAGGCTGCTAGAATCCTCTCCTTTATCTTCGTACGATTCTTGCGGGCCCAATCCAGCTTGGTCTGTTCCAGCCTTATGAGCGACAGGTTTGGCATCCTGTTGCCAGCCTTGTCTACGACATAGAGCCTCGGGTTTTCGTAGAGGCGTTTGATTGTGATCTTGACCTGTTGTACCCAGTCGTTGGCAATGTAGGGATCCCGCGCCATGGACTTCTCAGTTTGAGGTGCGTTAGACATTTGGGCGGTAGTACGCTGCGTCTTGTGTTTGGTATATTTTTGAGGTAGTTTTGTGCCTATGTCTGTAGTTTGGGTGAGTTTTTAGTGTTGTCTGGTATGTTGTGGTGCGGAAGTGGATAAATACGTACCAGACACAAGTTTGGGGTAAATAGAATCACACCTAACCTATTCTCTATTTCACTGGGTTTGTGGGGCTGAGGTATCGCAACATCTGCTGGACTATGCGATGATACAAACACGTAATGAGCTATAACTCAATCTCTCATCTTTCTGTCTTCCTCATCCTGTACGGTGACAGGAACAGTGTTGTGCAACCCTATGGTATACGCCCCACACGCCCGGCGAAAGAATAATTTATTATGACTCTTCAGCACTGGCATATTGCCAAACTGTAAAGATGGTATCATTTCAAATAATCGTGGCAGAGTTACTCTCCATCAGTAACATCTAATATCACATATGCCTGGATGTGAACTAGGGTAGGGGATGGGGTGCATGCGGCCTGTTTGGAGTATCAATATTATTGCTAGCGAGTCGCTTGTTTTGTTGCTGGTTTCTCTACGGTACCTGTTACTTGTCTACTAACTGATTATTCCGGTCACGGGCTTTCGCGAGTGAAGTACAAACTCCCATATAGGTCCCTATGTCTACAGAGGCACAGCTTCCCACTATACCACTCTCAAATAATAATTCCGAAGGAATCTGTTCCGCTCCATTATGCTGTTCGTCCACCTGCTTCTAGCTCGCCTAGAGGGTTTTTTATTACTTTTCCACTCTATTTTTACTCCTTATGTCCTAATGATTCCAACTAATTCTTCCCTACTTTGTTCTCCCCCCTCGAACTTCAATCTTCTCTTCAAGTCTAAATAGGTTGGGTGGGGGGTGGTGTAGATGAAGGCGTAGAGGCGAAACTGTCAAGATGGAGAGGATGCCGAAGCTGAGGCGTAGCGATGAAGCTGTAGAGGCGAGGATGTAGAGGTGTAGGGACGGAGGGCGTGCGTATCTACTCCCGTTTTCGTTTCGCATCTAAAGCTCTTCTCGTTGTTTTTCTTTCACTTTTTGTCATGTCTAGGCGTTGATTCTTCACCTTTGTCACGCGGGGGGTACTTATCACCAAGTTGCTTAATTAGATTTCACATTGCCACTCCCCATGGGCGGTGCAGATTGTCCAGAGCGGACTTGAGAACGAAAGCATTCTCATGGGATATGAAATAGGTTTATCATAGTTATTTTTGGGCAGCGATGTCGTCCACCGTGACCTGACATGAACTGTTAGTTGTAAAGAGAGGGCGGAATCCGTTTCGCGCGGCCTTCGCGGACTGTAATTGTTCGGTGTGCTATGTACCAGGTGCTTTGTGTGGGCGTGGGAAGTTAGGGGTCACGTGCTAAGCTCCGATCGTTTGCGCCAGTCGTTTATATAGCGCAAACCAATAGTTCCCGTCGTAAGTCCTCACAAAAATTGGCGCAACCGCTTGGATACAATCGGATCTCACTTGCGCTGTTTCCGATTTGGCTCCCCCTGCATTGAACAGGTAATCACGCGGTTTTTTGCCGCCGCAGGTATGATGTTCGATTCGCAACAGATTGACCTTTTTTTTTTTACTGTCCAAATGAAGTACTTATATCTCTTATAAGCCCAATCACATCGCCGAATACCATTTAACATTGGCACACCGCACCTGCTAAGAGCTCATAAAATTGGGGTCCACTTTTGTTTTGCGGGGTACTTGTCACCAAGGTTTTGGATGGGATTTCCCATTGCCAGTCACTATGGCGGTGCAGGTCGTGCAGATGAAAGTATTATCATAGGCTAGAAGGTACTTAGGTTTGTTATAGTTGGTTCCGGTAGGCAGCGACGTCACCTACACCTTGCGTGGACTGTTAGTTGTAGAGAGAGAGAAAAAATCCATCACACCAGGCCTTGGCGAGTTGTAATTGCTCTTGATACATACATTATTTCAGTTGCAAAGCCCGTACCCAATGGTTTTCGTGAAGGCCCGAGGGGGGTTGAGTGGCGAAGCCCATACAAATCTACCTAGCAACTGGCTCTCTACTAAAATATCTTATTAACCTTCACCATTCCTCTCTTTACCAATTGTCAAATGTGCACAGGGCTTCTCCCAAGGGTTAAAATGCTTTACCTCTGTTCATCGCTATGATTAATTGTGTTGTGGTTCTGCACTTGGAACCTGGTTCCACCTAGTTTGGGTGGTAATTGGCCCTTTCACGGAGACCTTTGAGTGGGGGCTTTACCGCTTTGCTGTGCGGTGCTTTAGATTGGTGGGGGGATTAATCGGGGTGGGTTGGGGTTGGGGTCACGTGCTAAGCGCCGATCGTCTTTTTTTTTTTTTTTTTTTTATATCAGTTGTAGTGTTGGGCACAAGCCGAGCTAGTTCGAGCTTTAGGCTCGAGCTTTAGGCTCGGACACCTCGAGCTCTCCTCCCACGAGCCCAAGCCAGCTCGAGCTGATATCGGAGAAGCTCGAGCTAAAGCTCGAGCGATCTAACCTATTAGTAATGGGTTGATATTGGCAAAAACTGTAAATATAGCAAGGATAGATCCTCTGAGAATCACCTAAAAATGAAATATACATCGATATAACTACCTTCAACTACATCTTTGAGAGCTCGAGCCTAAGCTCGAGCTCTATCCCGGAGCCCGAACATATCGAGCCTTTCTTCCCACAATCTGGGCTAGCTCGAGCTTTAGGCCAGGCTTGTCTCGAACAGGCTGGTGCCTAACACTGATCAGTAGTATTTGTTTAAGGTACAAAACATTGCGTAAAGTTATAAACTATGGCATAAAAAACCTCTGTGCCTCCTCAACCTACTATCCCCTCAAGAAAAAATAAATCAAACCCAACTCCTACAAATAAAATAAACATAGGAAATTAAAAATTTGGCTTTTACGGCCGGTGCCCTCAGTGGAACTTTTTAGGAGGCGTATATTGGGTCGAACGGGAGCCCAAGGATCTGCGATTCAGAAGTGGACATCGTTGTTAATGTAGAAATGGATGTGCCAGTGTGCGGGGGTAGCGCCGATCGTCTAGGCCAGTCGTTTATATAGCGCAAACCAATAGTTCCCTTCGTAAGTCCTCACAAAAATTGGCGCAACCGCTTGGATACAATCGGATCTCACTTGCGCTGTTTCCGATTTGGCTCCCCCTGCATTGAACAGGTAATCACGCGGTTTTTTGCCGCCGCAGGTATGGTGTTCGGTTCGCCATAAATCCACTTTTTCTACCCTCCCAATGAAGTACTTTACCGCCAGTCCACATATTTCTATCAGCTTTTTTTTGATATAGGGTTTAGTTAAACAGGATATATGGCTGATTTGGCGTTTCATATGGTATTTTCTATCATCCCTCGTTGAAGTTCACTTTTGGCTCAGTCTGATATTTTTATCATATGATATCATGCATGCGGCCCTGTGTAGTGATGATTTTACTTGCTGAAAATCCAAATGCGCGGGTAGGCCAGCATTCACGCTCCTTCCGGCACCGGCGAATTCCACGGATGGACCTCTTGGTCTGCTGCTTGGTTAGGTGCTGCTTGATTGGGTGCTGGATTCGGTGGATTTACTAGATTGGGTGCTGAATTCGCTGGATTGGTGCCTGGTATGCTGGATTGGGGGGTAGATTTGCTGGACTGGGTGCCTACTTCACCGATCAGCTCATTTTTGAAAGGGGAGGGGGAGAAGATAAAGGCGTAGAGGTGAAGGTGTAGGTTCCTGATTCGCTTGCGTGTTTGATATGTATCTGCTAAGTCCTAACCCTAACCCTTAAAGGCTTACGCATATTCCCAATATGCGCCAGTTCGGATATTTCTATAAGTATGATTTTGAGCACTAATACTGCGGCATGGTTCCAAAAAGACTTAATTCCGAAAAGACCATTAATTGAACCCAAAAGGGTGAAAAAGATGATGTTTGGTGCCCAATTTAGCATAATTAAGGGTCTTTTGGAAGAGAGTCATATACGAAGGAAAAGAGTTGTCAAAAACTATAAGCAAATCAGGGTTAGGGCTGGGACTTAGAGATATCACGTCCTTCCTCTCCATCTCCACCTCCATCTCCACACCTCCACCTACACATTTGCCTCTATGCCCCCCCCCCCAGCTCTCTGCCCCTCCTAATCATATATGGGCTAATCCGTGAATTAGGCAGCGAGTCTAAACAAGCAATGGCTGCACCGGGCATAGAGTCGGGCAGTGAATCCAAGCAGCGAATCAAGCAGCGAGTCAAGCAGATATGGCGGGTAGGTACGGCAGGCAGGAATGGCAGGTAGGCAGGCAGGCAGGCAGGCAGGTGAATAACGAAGACTTGTAGTATATAATCGGGAAGTAAATGAAAATTTAATTTGTGAAATCCACCTATGCCAGAAGGAGCGTGAATACTAGCCTACCTGCGCATCCATATTTTTCACCGAATAAAATAACCTTTATAAACGTATTATCATGTATATAAGGATTGATCGAAACATAGGTCAATAAGAGCGTATAGAAGAAAAAATACTAAAAATCAAAAGAAGTCATATAATAGAAATATTAATGGCTTAATATAGGTTTATATTTTTATGGGAACTGGCGCTAAAGTACCTGCCTCTATCCAAAGGGTTATGCATTTTATAAGTATATGTATACTTCTTATGAACACTGCCAGTACAGGTTGGCAGTCGAGTACTATTCAACATGGTAACACTTCACCTGCCCAGAGCTCATAAGATTCAACCCTTGTTATGCGGGGGTACTTGTCGCCAAGATGTTGATGAATCGAATTTGCCATTGCCAGTCCCCATGGCAGTGCAGGTCGTGCAGAGCAGACCTCAGAGCATTGAGAGTATTACAGTTCAATCTCGTTATGAGGATATTGTTTATAAGGATATTCCGCCTATAAGGATATATCTTAAGTCCCAATAGGGATCACTTCGGCTGAACTAGGCACCTCTTATAAGAATGAATAGCCTATAAGGATATTTTTGGATCCTTATAGCGAGATTGTACTGTATTATCAAAGCTTGTCATAGTTACTTCCGGTAGGCAGCGACGTCGCCCACCCCAACCTTGCATAGACTGTTAAGTTGTAGAGAGAAAACAAAAATCCGTCGCACCTGGCCTTCGCGAGCTGTAATTGTTCTTGATACATACATTATTTCCGTTGTACAACCTGGCTGCGCGGGGTATCAGGTGCCCTGTGTGGGCATGGGAACCAGCGTGGGAATTAATTGAGGTGGGTTAGGGGCACGTGCCAAGCGCCGACCATTTCCACCAGTCGTTTATATAGCGCAAACCAATAGTTCCCTTCGTAAGTCCTCACAAAAATTGGCGCAACCGCTTGGATACAATCGGATCTCACTTGCGCTGTTTCCGATTTGGCTCCCCCTGCATTGAACAGGTAATCACGCGGTTTTTTGCCGCCGTAGGTATGGTGTTCGATCTGCAACAAATCCACCTTTTTTTTTATTGTCCCAGTGAAGTACTTGTATCTCTCTTATAAGCCCAATCACACCGCCAAAACAGGCCGGCAGCCGAATAGCATTGAACATGGTCACACCTCACCTGCTAAACGCTCATAAAATTGAAACCCACCCCCGCTTTGCGGGGTGCTTGTCACCAAGGTGTTGTTGGATGCGATTTTCCATTGCCAGTCACCATGGCAGTGCAGGTCGTGCAGAGCAGACCTTAGAGCATTGAAGGTAATGTCATAGGCTAGAAGGTACTTAGGTTCGTTATAGTTGCTTCCGGTAGGCAGCGACGTCGTCCACCCATACCTTGCATGGACTGTTAGTTTTAGAGAGAGAAAGAAAATCCACCGCACCTAGCCTTAGCGAGTTGTAGTTGCTCTTGATACATACATTGTTTCGGTTCCAAAGCCCCTACCCAGAGGTGCCCACGAAGGCCCAGGGGGGGGTGGGGTTGAGTGGCGAAGCCCATACAAATCTACCTAGCAGCGGGTCCCCTATTAAAATATCTTATTACACCTTAACCATTCCTCTTTACCAATTGACAAGTGATCAAATGGCTTCTCCGAAGGGTCAAAATGTTTTACCCCTGTTCATCGTTATGATTAATTGCGTTGTGCTACACTTGGAACCTGGTTCCACCTAGTTTGGGTGGTAACTGGCCCTTTCGCGGAGACCTTTGGGTAGGGACTTTACCACTTTACTGTGCGGCGCTTTAGGTGGGTGGGGGTGGTCAGGGGTCACGTGCTAAGCGCTGATCGTTTCCGCCAGTCATTTATAAAGCGCAAACCAATAGTTCCCGTCGTAAGTCCTCACAAAAATTGGCGCAACCGCTTGGATACAATCGGATCTCACTTGCGCTGTTTCCGATTTGGCTCCCCCTGCATTGAACAGGTAATCACGCGGTTTTTTGCCGCCGCAGGTATGATGTTCGATTCGGAACAAATTCACATTTTTTGTCAGTGTCCCAATGAAGTCCTTAAATTTCTTATAGGTTCAGTCACACCGTCGCTGCAGGTTGGTGGCCGAATACTATTTAACATGGTCACACCTGCTAAGTGCCCACAGGATTCAAATCCGATCCTGAACCTATCCCGAATATGCATCAAGCAAGCTAGGTAAGTATCATGAAGAGGTTCGCTTTGGGCCATCGGTTGATTCTTGCTAATTTATAAAGTATGTATCGGCCCTCTCATTTCTTCCAGAAGCAAATAGCGTTCATAATCTTCTCTCCCGTTGTCTCTCCTCCGGCTAACTCTGCTCTCTTTTTCTGCCTCCTTTCTTTATCTTCTTTCCTCCATTTCCTGATGATACCCCTCCCATACTCACGCTCAATCATGGCCACCAGCTCGCGGCGATCAGTATGGAGCAGCTCCTGCTCGAGCCGCATATGCCTGATACTAGACCTGTCGTATTTTCTGTACTTATGAGCTCTATGTGAACCCCCGGGCGGTGCAGGGTGGAGATCCAGCAGGGCTTTTCTGAGCTCCCCAATGCGCTCATCATAATAAAGAAGGCGAGCCTTCAGTTCTCTTTTCCTCGAGGATAGTTCTAACATGGCTAGTTGATTGGTAGCAGGGGGTGATAGTGTGTGGTGGCTCCGTTAGCTGAGCTTGAATTGGGTGGGAAAGGATTGTGAGCAGCATTGAGACGAGGAGAAGGTTATGCTGTAATACAGTGTCAAATCGGTAATACTATCGAATACAGACCTGCCCCTGTCCCGCCGTATTTGGACCCACCTGCACAATTCATGTGTGTCTGTCCTTCTTGCCCGTGATCATGACCAGTTTGCCAACCCTAAATACTATCTTGTATCACTTGCAAGAGAGTCATATGGCATGACGTAGAAGAACCTTTTTATTGCCGGGTCCACTTTCGTAAACCCCTCTAGTAATACTCAAACATCTCCAAACTCCACCCCCCAGTCTCCATAGACAGGTTCCTTAATCACGTTCCATCACTCGACGAATAGCGAGTGATAGCCAGTGACCCACGATTAACCCAGCAGCCCAACCTAGTTGTAGTTCTCAAGCTACTCAACCCTGGCTCCCCTTTGTCTTCCACGCCGCCTAACCCCTCCTCTTCCGAGCCCTCTCACTCCTTACAGTCAATATGCGGCTCTCAACAATATTGACATCCTCGGCCACATCCACCATCCTATCCAACACTTCCTGGCGCCTAGGTGCATAGCCTCCTCTTCTAGTGGTGTGGGCCCCTCGTTGTCGCTTAGCCGACGGTGGACTTCGATGGTGCTGTCGAGCGCTTTGAGCTCCCTGGCGAGCCTTTGGTGCCTCTTTCTGAGGCGGCGAAGACGTAGGGAGAGGCGGAGAATTGTGGGGGAGATGATCATGGTTTGCAGAGATGGTAAAGCGATGATAGCTGTAAAGCAGGGAGTAAAGGGATGATGGGTGTAGTGCGTCTAGTGAAGGCACCACTGGTGTGGGGGGTGTTAAGTGAGTGGGTGAACCTAGTGGTTGCAGGACCGTGGTGGGTATGGTAGAGGTTTTTTTTATTGGTGTTGGGTTTCTTGTGTGCGTAATTTTAAGTAGTGGTAGGATGGTAGAATTTAGTTTGCTGCACCTGACAACCGTTACATATTGAAAGTCTGCACAAGGTCTTTTCAAGAAAATCCTTTCGTAATTGAAAGAGCAGTACTTCTCCCTCGTGTAGTTGAGAAAGCAACAATCAAGAACGCAACTTGAGCCGGGAATCTAAAACTACATGTGGGAAACAAAATGGGGAACATGAGGTTCATCGTCCGTCGCCTCCCCCACGGACTACCGCAAGCAACCTAAACAGAGTAACATTTACGCAACGATGTTCCCACCCCAAATTTATTCAAGCCCCCGCTACCACGCCTCTTCGTCCTCATAACCACGCAAGTCGCATGCGCCATGCTGGTCATCCTGCCCACAACCACCCCAGTCCACCCCACCCTCCTCCATATCTTCATCCTCCTTCTCGTTTTCACGGTCGCGCCTCAGCTGTTCGCCGTCATACCCTGTCCACAATAGCTGTAGGATAACCTGTGCTTCCTCCTCATCCTCAACTGACAGACCCATCGGCTCAAATATCCAGATCTCCCCGCATTTAACGATCCCGTACTGGGCCGCAACCTCCTCGATCAAGCCCTCCATAGCTTTAATTTCAGCTTCGAATTTTTCGAGGATCTGTTGCTGGCGCGCCCATTCGGCCAGAGCTTCAGCGGGAAAGCCGCCTCTTGGTTTGTTAGGGACATCGGCTAGCTGTTGGCACTGCTCATTGTCTTCTTGAGCCCTAGTTCCAGGTGTTCTTGTGGTTGGTTGCTCTTTTGGTTCATCAAGGGAGAGAGTGGGCAGCGCGGACTCGACTGTTTCCATCGTGTATTTGAAGGATTGAGAGTAGTTCTGCGTAGATATATGTAAATATGGGATTAAATGATGCGAAGCTAGATCGTGGTGGGATGTAGTTAGGAAGTAGAACGTGCACGAAGAGGAAGTAATTTATATGGTGGGTAAAGAAAGTGTCTGTCGACGGGACTACCTGTTCTGAGAGATGTACAGGCAGGGGTATATCATGCCACCTGGTGTGTGCCCCAAGAGCGCGAAGCGAGATATATTGTAAGGCTCCTGGACCCAATGGTCTCTGGACCTGGGCGAGCGATTCCGCAACAGTCACCACGCCCCCATAATTATAACTCTTCACTAGAACACCTTTGCGAATTCAGATTTTATTCATCTCTTAATTCCTAGATAGCGCATAGTGGGTCCTCTTACATCTCGCCTGCAGCCTTCCCATCTTTACCCATCTAACTCAACCCAGAATCCTCCTCGCAATCCCCTCCTGAATCGCAATAATCTTCAACTCATACTCTTTAATTATCACTCTCGCATCCTCCATCTTCTTTCTGAGAGAAGCTTTCTCAGCCTCAACAGCTGCCTGCGTTACACTCTGGTGTTGGGTAATATGGGCGGGTTGGAAGGTACCATAGAGATACTCGCCTAGGCTGTCGACTCGTTCCTGAAGTCTTTTGATTTTGGTTTCCAGGACGGCGATTTTGTTCCGGAGAGAGATTATTTTTGACGCGGGGGACATGTTTGACGTAGATGTGTTTTATCGCTTTGGATTTCGGCTTGTGCTAATGATGTTTTACGTGTTTCTAGGCTTAGTAGGCCTCCTAAGGTTCTCAGTGGTATGGATTCGCAAAGGCTTTGGTCGTTTCTTATATGCCCTGAAGATTATTCAAGTGTGCGTACTGTTATTTGAGGTATTCCAAGACGTACGTTCCAAGATCAACATAAGTGATGTCTTTCAAGGAGTAACGGCCATGAAAGGCTCTAAAGGTATGGCTCATCAGCGATTGAATTTTATTGGGGCCCTCGTTCGGAACAAACCTCTTGTATCTAGAACTATCCAAGCACCGCCACGCTCTTTCCCCTTCTATCTGTTGTTGACGGAGGAAGGTCACGCTACCCCCAGAGAGGGGCTCTCCAGTCGCCATGTTCAACCAAACAGTCGGTGACAGCATCACTAAGGAGCTTTGGGACATCAGGCCAAAAAATCGCCAGCGATATGTTGCGCTTTGGCCGGAAGATATGGCACCACAGCCATTACATCAAGCATTACCTACCGGTTCTCCCACATTGTTTCCAGTATAGAAAGGATAGTCAGGCCTGACCTCTTGTGTCAATGTGGCGATTGCGGATTGACGGAAAAGAGGTGCTGTGCAGGTATGTCAGTTTAGGGTACCTGCGGCGAACATGTACATTCATAAACCTTTTCCTTCCCTGCTTCCCTCCTTCTGTGCAATTGCCTCTACTGCCCGACGGTGGGGTGTTTGTGGGCGCAGCCGCCTATCGGCGGAGGAACACCGACTTGGGAAGGGCGGAGAGAGTGAATTGTATGGTACCGCTCTGTGTCGGCGTGCGGTGCTGGCAGTGGTGTCTGTGCGGGCGGTGGGGGAGGGGGGGGGGCGCTTCATGGTTGAACGGGGGTGGTAGATATGAGTGCCAAACAGAATCCGAAGACAGTAGCTCTAGTGCTGCGCGTGGGCGGGAGGGTAGGATGCTCTCGGTGCCTGTGTGTTATGTGTGGGCAATATACCAGTGGCGGGGAAGGAATGGCGATGATAACAGGTTTTGCTCGTGGGGAGGAGTGTATATTAAAAGAATTAGTTCCTTTTCTAGTATGCGCTCTCTTTGACGGTGAGGTTGCTCGGTTGCTGTGGGAAGAAGGTACAGGTTGTTACATGAAGTGTGGAGTGCGGACTGGCATGTTGTGCGTCATGGCGTATCACCCGGTTGTAATATGACTACACTGTGTTCCTTTTTTCTTTTTTTTCTGGTTGTCCAATGAAGCAAGAAGGTTTAACACGCCACGCTCCACCGCTCCACACGAGCAGAGAAACTGGATCGAGCAGTGACTTACAGTGCAAGTTTGAACTGGTCCTTTGCTTGCACCAGAGGTTCGCCCGAATTTGTTTTTTTCTCGTGGTTTTCTTCTCCGCTGTGCTTGAGCTACGGCGTTATTGGTTGGAGCGACAGTGAATGGGTGAATATACGGCGAGGAGAAAAGCCGCACGCTATTGCCATTTCATTGAGACTGCATTCAATTGCTAGGCCAAACAAAACGAAAAAAAAAAAAAAAGACGGCCATGAACTCTCCAAGGCCTGGGTGTCCACACGGCCACCATTCTATCGTGTCGAGCATGTCGCCTTGCTCCTTCCCACTGACGCCCACCTGGACCAATGGAGCGCTGTATATACAGCCGGAGCTGGTGCCATCGGATCATCCATCTGCTTCACACCTGCTAGTTTAAAACACGCTCGTAATATTTCTATATCAAAAGACGCCGTAGGTTTCTCGCAGAATGTAATATATTAAAGCTATAATACATTACAGTTGTGGAGGAACGGCGGACGCGGGAAACTGGCTGTCCACGAGGTACTTAATTGTACATCTGTGCGAGTGCCTTGTTTGGACCGCTATCAGGACTGCCTGAATCTATTCGAACAAGGAAGGAAAAAAGAGGCCACAGTGCTAGAACTCAAGCAACAAGAAGGGAAAGAAGCGCAGCGCCAGAACTCCAACAAAGAAGGGGTGAGATTGGGTGTATCGGGGTAGATGGTGGTAGATGAGTGCGGAAGAATCAACAAGCGACGTGCAGGTCGCGGTATTGGCGCGTGGCAAGATGCGGAAAGAAAGGTGGTGTACGTATTGGTGGAGGTTGAACCGGTGGATGTCGTCAAAGCTCCGCTCCTGGAGATTAGTAGCCTGAAACCGCCTTCGCAGACATAGCCTACTCAAAACCTATTAGTACTCCACTCTCCCGCCGCCGAACCTCCTCCACAGCACTAAACCCACTCCAGCACCTTCCCCCAGCACGCACTACGCGGGTATCTCTGTGCCACAGCACACAGTTCCGCCGACGCCGGTTGCAAAGCACCTCCTACACAAGCCGACCAAGTACCTCAAATGCGGCAACGCATTCATAGCCCTGACCATGTATGCCCCTGTTCTTACGCCACCGGCGGCCACGCGGAACGTCTGGGCCATGAGCGTGAACAGCGCCACATGCTCTGGATAGATGAGGTAGAGTACGGCGAGATCGTCGAGCATCTGGTCCAGCGGCGCGGAGCCGTCCATGCGCAGGCGGTACTGGAAGCGTGGGGCGGGCTCGTACTGGTGTGACCGGACGTCGATGTGGTGGTATGCGTCCGGGAGCGGGCCGCAGATTGCGCGGATGTACCGGAGGCGGGAGTGTTGCTGCGGGGTCAGGAAGGGGGCGGTGGAGGCCGTGGGGGTGAGCGGAGGGGTGGGGAGGTGGGAGGTTGTGGGGTTGTCGGGGAGGGGGTGGCGCGTTTGTTGCAGTGTGATGTTGGTCAGGAAGTCGAGTGGGATCTCGCTGTAGATGGAGGCTTCATCAGAACTCGCATGGTGGGTTGCAGGAGTCGCACTGGCACCGTCGTCGCTGGAGTAGTCGTCGTCATCGTCATCATCGTCATCCTCGTCATCGTCGTAGTCCTCGTCGCCGTAGTCGTAGGTGTCGACGTCGGGGTATTGTGCGGCCTGTGTTGTCTGCGGCAGGGACACAGGTGCAGTCTTTGGAGGTTCGCCCGGAAGCGGTGCGTCAGCGGTGGTGACTGCGGTGTTGAAGGACATGTTGACGGTGGCCCAGGCGGGGGCGAGGAAGGTTGATTGTGGGGGTATTGTGGTGCTCAGACGCTGCGGTGGTTGTGGGTCGCGGGTGGCGGTGTTGATGGTCGTGACAGGTTGCGTTAGGAGGTTTGTGCAGCGGATGAGGTTTTTTTTGTGGTGGCGGTTGCGGTTGTTGATGAAGAAAGCTAAGGGTTAAGCGAGCGGAGAAGAGATGGAATTGGAGGCTAGTGATTTAATCGATGGTCGTGGTAAAATAAGATCTGGATGTTGTGGACGGCGTAGGATGTGACTTTTGCTAGACTTTATCTTCAGTGTTCTTCCTATCGTAAAATATTAATTGCGAATCCCGAGAGCACTTGTTGCGCGGGTAGGATCAAATGACATACAAATAACAGTGAAAAGGGCCAGCCAATGTTGTGTAGTTGCTGAGCCGCAGTAACTTTACAGCACAAGGGGAAGAACTATGCGTTTGATGGAACTCGATAGCGAAGAAAATATTTTGCAACACAGCATGCCAGCCAGGATAGGCCTAAGGGTGCGAAGGAGCTACATCAACGTATTCCCCAAGGTATAAGGCATGAAATCATTCAAATCTTCAACAATAGAGACCTCGGCGGTGTGGTATAGTTTCCCATTCATAAATTATCGCTCGTTCGCCCTGATACAGCTTTGCCAGAGAACGCCAAAATTGCAAAGGAAGCAAAGGAGTGCATGCAGGAATGTGTGAGCGAGTTCATACAATTTTAACCAGCGAGGGTATGTTCATTTTTACTTTTTCGATTTTTTTCGTCCTAATTCCTACCGGTGGTGTCTACATTCTGGCATTCAGTAACTCAAGCAATAATTATGGAAGCTATTTCTCCTCGGGCTACCCCCAATAATCCTTTCTCACTTTTAAAGTCTCCCCAGATTTTCTTTCAGTCACTGACACGGCTCATTTCCCCTGATTGGCTCGACATGATCGGGAGAGCAAGCACCCAATGCATCTCTTAGGGCCCCACAATAAATCTTCTCTTGTGCAGCTCGTGACCACCCATTCCATCATCCTTTAAAGCTGCCTATGGATCCATGTACCTCATTCTTAGCTGTGGCTTGTGTCTGCACCACGTACCTATCCCTCCGCCGCCCTAAATAGAGAGCATTCAAGTACCGAAGTAAATGATACACCCCTGTACACGTAATACGCCCGCCGAGGAGCGCCAATGTACACAGCATAGACCCCCTTAATGCCGCACAAAGTCCCCGTTGGCGTGGCTCTTCAATGGCCTGTTGCCCTCCACCTAGCCGCCCCCGCGGGCTTGGAATATAAATACCGCCGCGCCGATAAGATGAACGATTCAACCTAGCGCTCCTGCAGGAGCAGAGAAGACTTCTATCATCCAGCACTGGTTCCAAACAACAAAGCACGTATGCTGTAACTAGATTCTGCTCGGTCCACATCGACAAACTACGAAAGCAGAAAACCCGACCGAAAGCTCCACATCCCCCAGAAGGTTCATGTGTTTCCGGGAAAACCTGGTAAAATCGAGAGCCCTACAGCCGCTCTATTGCGCCGGCCCTTCCCTATGGCCTAACCAATGATGTTAGATATGGAAGCCTATAACCTCTTAATCGGAATATCCTCACCTAAGTCATATCTTTTATGCATCCCACAGACCAGTGCTAGTTTCCTAGCTCCCTCTACATAAGGCTATCTGCGTCTCCTCCTACAAGGCCGGGTTTTTTTTTTCTTCTCCCGCCGCCGCCGCCATGCGGTTATTAGTGACTACCTGATTTGCCCTAGGGGTATGTCAGGTTCCATATTAGATTTGACAGCAGCGTCCATGTAGTCGGCCATTACGGCGGAGCGTAGATATGGGTTTCCTCTCCGCACCTGTTCCTGTGCCACTATCTTTTTTTTGCTATGGCCTAATAGTTGCGCTTATAGGTAGGTGCGTGGTTTGCGGGAGTCCTCGGTGCTGCAGAACATCTCGGCAAATTAGAAGCGCAGCAGCTGTTGAGAGTGAGTTGGTTGCTGCAGTCGATCCTTGACACGCTAACCCCATGCCTGCCAGCAACGTGGCAGAGCCGCACGCCAACCCCCCAACCTTCCTAAATCTGTCACACCCACCAGATTCCACTACACACGCAGCCGCCACAGCAGACAGCACGAAACAGGAAAATCACTACATCTCCCTCTTGCACTCCACGGCGGGCTCGGATTCTCAAGAAAATGTGCCCTATATGAGTCTCCTCCGGCGCCGTCGTTCGGGACCTATCGTGGCGCGGTGTATCGCCGTCGTGGGCGGGAGCAGGCAGGGTGTTTGTTCTTCTTTTTGGGGGGGCGATGGATGACTAACTCAGCGTATGCGAGACACTGGGGCAGTACCGCGGTAGGTATAGGTGGGGATATAGCAAAATATGTGGTGTATAATTTGATGGTCGACGGGTCCTATGGCGGGTTTCCTTGCTCGCGAGGATATATCTGGGTCCTGGCTTGGATCCGTATAACAGGGTAGCCGGTGTTTGAGACGGCGTCGTTGAATACCGGTAAGTGTTGAAAAGGTACTTAATTAGAGTAGTGGGGAGAGAATTCCTACAGGTGACCTCGGCGTGAAAAAAAAGAAGTGAGATCGCGGGAGTTACAAGCGCCCGAGGGATTGCGAGTAGGTTGATATCTTTGTGAAAGAAAGGAAAATAGGTGAAAGAAGGAAAATTGTGCCGTACAGAACGAGAACATTCAAGCCCATTCAGACGTTAGGAGCTTGTTTGTTGTTCATGCGCATTTTTCTTCTTTGTTTGCTGCTTAGTGTGCGTGTTGCGTTCCACATCGACTTGTGTCCCAAATTCTCCTATGAAGTTCGATTGTTCTTCCAACTCTAGCGCTAGAAGTTGTACCATCGAACCACTGGTCGGCAGGGCGATGGAGAATGGGGGTAGAGGGTACGGGTGGGGGTACAATATATTTCGATTTATTGTCTCAAGGTGGATCTTGAACTGGGCAGTTTTGTTTTCCCATTGTTCGTTTGTTTCGGATTGTTAGTGAGATGTGTGGTGAGTGATAATTGGTGATCCGGCCTGCGTTTTTTTTTTTTTTTTTTTTTTTTTATTTACATCATTAATCGTATCCAGCCCTCAGGCTATGACGATATCGCACAAAACCCCAGAACACCCCTCCCTCCACCGCCAGACTCAACAAATATCCGGCCTGCGTGTCGACGCACTGGTTCTTTTTTTGTGCTCGTTTTCTTTTTTTTTCGGCCGCATACTGGTATATAGATTTAAAAGCACTACACCTCGAAAAACACCCTAGCTGGTTTAGACCTGGAAAAGTACAGATTTTGGTACTATTTTACGAACGAGATGATCAATTTTGATAACATCTATTATTACAGAAGAGAAGAGAAAATTAGAAAACCATACAAGCGGTGATAGAGTCACCGCAAACTCCCTACAACTATTTCGCCACCACAGACAAAACCAGCATAAAACCTACAATGACCGCTATTATATCACCTATGACCCCCGCATTTTTCCGCTGCCCTCGCCTATTCGCACCCGACCCTAACATCACAGCACTTTGTGCCCGGCTCCCTCCACCTCCCGCAAACAGAGCACTTGATCATCCCCTTCTGCCTAGCCATCATCGCCTTCCGCTGCTCCTCGACCTTCTTGACACCGCTGAAGATGGTGGGGTTATTGACGAATGTGTCGTGGCGGATGCGCTCGCGCTGGAGGTACTCGTACTGGCGTGCGCGCTGGTCTAGAGTGAGCTCTGCGCCTTCGGGGTATAGCGGGGCGGGGTGGAAGCAGTCTCCAGCGATACCACCAGTCGGCGCTGCATGGGCGGGGTTGACGTCGCCGGTGCCACTGTCAATGGGCAGTAGGGGAAGAGAGGCGTGGCCGTTTCTAAAACCGGTGCTAGATGCGGTGGGCTTAGAAGCTGGCCTTGGAGGACTGAGTGGGATGTTGTAGCTCATGCGATTGCGGAAGGCGTAGTGCCCAAAGCCGGTGTCACCTCTGCTTGTTTCGCCGTGGTCGGAATCGCTGTCCTCGGAGCTCTCTATGGTACCGTCGGCTCCCATGGCCCTCGCGCCTTCGATAGCTGGTTGACTGCCAAGGTTGGATGGTCGTTCGCCGCGGGTGATTCCCCTGACCGGCTGCGTCCCCATGATGGGGCATCTCTCGTTCATAGCCGATGGCTTTGGAGATATGAGGGTACGGTGACTAACTGTTGTAGCTTCGCCTTTGGGGGCGGGATCTTGCTGTGCGGAGGCCGCGTAAAGCGAAATATTGTTTGCTTTCGGTCCGGCTGTGGGTTTGTCCGAAGACATCGGGGCGGATCCTTTGCTATCGTGGTTCTGCTTCTTGCGACCGCCCTTTGCGGCTGCGGCAACTCTTCCGGCCTCGGCCTGGGCTGAAGCAATTAGTGTTTCCTTGTCTGTCTGCTTCATGTCTGCGGCGGTACGGAGTTCGGCCCTAACTCTATCCTGTATGATCGAGAGCGCAGGCCGAGCGGCCCAGTCGTAAGCGGCAGAGAGAGGGTCGGTATGTTGCGGCGGATCTGTGCCGTTCCCACTTTGGTCACCTTCAGCTGAGGGTTCATGGGAGCTACGAGAAGAGTCGGATCTGTTGTGTAGGCGCTATAAAAGAGTCAGGCAACTCCCAGAAGCCAATAGCGAATGTACACACCTCTTTCCTGTTCCCTGACAACGTCTCCTCCTCGGTGTCATATACGCCAGTAATGTGCGTCTCCTGTAAGCACCAATGTCAGTAATTGTGTGTGAATGACACTAGTAGTTTCAAACTCACACGCAGAGAGATTTCCCTGTACATCCTACCCGGCGTGGGAGGAGACGGTGGTGGCAGAGGTGTCTCGGGTTGGGGAGTGGGTTTGGACGCCTTCCTGATGACCAGGGGTGCTGGTATGTAGGATTGGGGAGAAGGATTGGATTTCTTTCTGATGACCAGGGGTGCTGGTATCTCGGATTGGGGAGTGGGATTGGATGTCTTTCTGATAACGAGGGGTGCTGGTATCTTTGTTGGACTCTTGTTCTAAACAACACGTTAGCATATATTCTTCGCAGCATTCTTGGAGTGTAGTCTGGCACAAGAGGAACTGACATCCATGAAATCCGATATACTCGTGATCTTATAACCCCGATTCCCGTTAGGACGAATTGTTCGTTGCTGGAGAAAGATTAGTCAAACGAGCGGGGACGAGTAGGGGGCGAGGGAGTTCGTACAGGGGCAATGGTAAACTGAAGATACGGTCTGGATAACCTATTCGTTTGGGTCGGAGATCTTTGAGCCTGACTCCCAGCAGAGGGATCGGGGCTGGGTGGGCGGGAATCCTGCGAGTCTGTGGGCATTTTTTTTCAGCTCTTGTTGGTGCTTGTCTGGGTTGCGTTTTTTAGGGGGGGTACCAACCTGTCTTAGTTCTTTTGTGGGTGTTTCGATTCTCTCGTCCGTTAGGCGCGCGAATGAACGTGGGGAGCAATCGAGAAAGAACGTAAAGAACGATATTTTACACACCAGTTGTGTATCTGATCTTTGTGGGGCTTGGCTAAGCGTTCATTTTTGTTTCCTTCCTGCTCTCCCCTGGCCCCAAATGTAACCTCTTGGCGCGTACTCGGACCTACACAAAAAAAAAAGAACTGTCATCTTCCCCCCTGAATTGGAGGGGCGTTACCTTCTGGGCTGTATGCAGGAACTGATATGGCCGGGCTGTATCGAGTGATGTCTCATGTTTCAGGAACGGTTTTTTTTTTTTTTTTTGCTTCATTAATCACAGCCAGCCCTTGGGCTATGGTGATGACCCTCTCCCCTCTGGTGTGGGCCTGTTTTCCCTCCCTCCTCCCTCACCCTGCCAAAAATAAAAAAACACTAAATAAAACTTTCAGGAACGGTTCCGGAAGTTATAGAAAAGGTAAAGGTAGATTCATTTAAGCACTAAGTCGCCAGAATGGAGGTCCTGATATTCTCGCTCCACCAAATGAATCAAACTCTGTTTTACTCTGCAAGGGAAAATCAGAAAACGAATCAAAGCCTCATGAACAGATGCCTTCCCCCATAGTCATCCTGATGCCTTTCCCCTAACTATACCTAAATATATATTACCCACCGAATCTCCTAGGTTGGATTTTAATTAATAATCAGCTCTTTTCCATGCGCTGCTAGAGTCAATAAAGATAAAGATTATATACCATCTAATAGTACCTATGGGTCGTCATACCTACTTTACAAGATGATAGGCTAGAACACTGTTCGCGCGATTCCCACCTGACGTCAGACATCGGAAACGGACATCGTTCAAGACTACGATTATCATACCATCGACTGAGAGCGTCTTTCGTGGGGTTCAAGAGGTTGTAATTAGGTCCTCTGCATTAGTGCATGCACCCAGGCCCCTACCAGGCGTTATCAAGAAAATGTGGCAAGGTGTGCCTACTAGCTCTCTACTGTCATCGATTGGAACTACAAGTAAGCAGGTAGGCTCACTGCCTCCGGAACGGTCTGACTGGTCACTCTGGATGTGTATTGGCTTCATCTTTTCACCGGTCACATTGTTCAAGGAACTAGATTGGGACTAAAAGGTTAAATTATTAGGTACATTTGGTAAACCAAATGTACCTTGAAAGACGGGGGACAGTTACTATGGAACCATCCCCCTCTCCCGGATCCAGAGCACTATCCAGTACTCTGAACCTGGGGTTGCCACGGCCCCCATTCCGTGTCCCGACCTGGTCCTCCCCGGGGGTCTTGTCCCCACGAGAGACACCAAGGCCCTGTTGCTACGGGCTCTCGGAAACGTCCCCGGCCCTGCTGTAATCGGAGAGGATAGCCTTTTGATCGTTAGTATGTATACTAACTAGTTCAGGAGCTCGGAGACATACGGTGCGGTTCGAGGTTTGAACAACCTCTGCCTGCTGGGAGAGATGCCGCTATCACCGATGATTAGCTGATGCCTTTAGATATTTTCCGGAATACATACCTGGGTATTCCCGGAAACCCGAACAGCGGCGTTAGGGAGGACCG
This sequence comes from Morchella sp. 2015-shanyang, assembly GCA_024713795.1. Taxonomy (NCBI): domain Eukaryota; kingdom Fungi; phylum Ascomycota; class Pezizomycetes; order Pezizales; family Morchellaceae; genus Morchella; species Morchella sp. 2015-shanyang. The sequence continues at coordinate 393,618 of JAMGZB010000007.1, forward strand.
GCATGCTCTGCACCTCGGCGACACTCCCTGCTGGAACGTCCCGCTGGTGGACAACTTTCTGTTACAGTATTAGATAAGATCTCCGGTTCATAAAGGAAGTCCAAATACGTACGTAGGCTAACCTGGCGTCGCCCAACCTGATGAAGGGTACTGAACTCCCTTCCTCGGTTTCTTTAGCAGTGCGTGTATTGCACTGCGAGGAAACATATGTGCGCGACGAAGAGGGCCGTCCAGGCTTCGGTTACGTTAGCTAAATTGGTACAATTAACTAAGATTAGGGGATACAAACCTGCGCGTCCGAACCCCTAAGTTCGAGCCCGGTCCAGCCGCCTGGTGAAAGGGGACCACTTCTGCTGCCCGGTACGGCGGTGATGATTTGCCCGTCCAAGCATTTTGCCTCACGATTACTCATATATGGAGAGGTCTTATTGCGGGGGGCAGCTGCTGTACGAGGGCTGTTTGTGGTGTTGCCAGCAGACAGGTCGGAGCGGATTCCATTCGGAGGTGAAGTAGGGCCTGCTCGGATCCCTTTAGTTCTTTGTTGGTTGTTCATCGAAGTTGTGGAATTGGGTGATGGATCGTTATGGTTTTCTTGCTGGCCGTGGGCTGGGGTGGAAAGATCCTTCCTCTCGTTCATACCCACGTCGTCTTGTTCCCTTTGGAAATTTCTGGACCCGGTATTTGTAGGCTATTCATATACTATTAGTAGGAAATGCTTTTAACCAATCATGAACAGACATACCACTCTCTCACGCATGGGCGGATTCACACGATACGTTGCGCCATGATACTTGCAAACAGCACTTCTGGAAGCCTCATAAGAAACTCCATTATCAAATGGGATGTATCGTTGTGACACTGTCTTAAAATTGTACTAAACATACATTTATCAACATAGAAACACTAATTTGTGTTTTCCGACACATTCACTACTTGAGGCATATCTACAGAACCAACCTCATTCATATGGCCCTCTTGATCCCTACTTTTCCTATCCTGACCATCTCCGCTATTTTCTCCCTCACCTTCCTTAGACTCATTACAAACGTTAGGCGTCTAATAGCGTTTAGTATAGGCATATCTTACTCAAGGTACTGGAGATCCACTTACGCTTGGGGTGAGTAGTTCAGTTGAGATTACCTTACTGATTTCCTCAGGATCAACCCTTGACATCAACTTTCCTGGACGGCGTTTATCTGCTGTGCGGGCGAGCGGATTCCATTTTCGATACATTTCGGGCTAACATTCTGGCGTTAGGTCATTCCTCCGATAAGAATAGGGTTAGGAAGCTTACATTTTCCATTGGCGAAGGACGACGTGGCTTTTTGGTGGGTACTGGCGCGGTCTGGATAACTGCACGTGGTTTAACTCTTTCTTCATCTGACTCCCCATCCTCATCCGTCGAGGTAGCGCTTCTCCCAGGCTTCAACTGCTTCAATGTTATAAGCAAATGATATCAGAAACGGGAAGCAGATCAGCACATACTGTATCTTCATCGACAACTGGTGGCCAACTGCAATTGTTATTCGCCTCTGTCATGGGAAGAGATTCGCCTTGTAGCATCAAACAGCTGGTAGCTGGGTGTTGGGGAGCTACGTCCGTCCTAGTGGATGAGTCGCTATTATCAATTGGTGTGGGCGGCTCCGCAGCGTTTTCTCTCGACATAGCTGGATATGCCCCATTCGTAGACGGCGGACAAATAAACTCCAATTGCTTCCTATAATTACCGTTCTTAGACGCGTTCGGTGGTAGGACGGGAATAAAATCGTGCTGCGACATCTTCGGCGATACTCGATAGTGTTTCAGAAGAGTTTAAAAGGCGACAGGAGCACGAGGAAACGAGGCGAAAATCCGGACCCAAACAAGATATGCACAGCCCTGCTGGTACCAGCAGGTCCTCTCTTGATATATTATACTCTACTTGAGGTGGTTGATGATGGTTGTGATAGCAGTGTCCAGATGTGGTGATGGTGATGAAGTGGTTAGGGACTTTGGGGGGGAACATTATAGCAGTTTTTTTACCTCTGGGGGGTGTAGACTCGAATGCGCCTGCTTGTGCTGCGCATTACAGGATGGGGTACTCCTCGATGCGGTCAGGGGTCCTTCTCGGCGACGATGACACAAAATTGGTATGGCACAATACGATGGACTTATTTTGGAATAAACAGAGAAGCTCTGGACTCAAGGAATGTAGGGAATGTGATCAATACATCGTGCAATTACCTTTCAAGAAAGGTTCCTAGAATACATGTTGAATCCAAGTGCTATGATAGGATTGAGTCGCGCGTCGTGATCGAATGAAACAAGAAAAAAAAAAAAAAAAACCAACTCGGAGTTAGGCAAGCGAGTGATACCCCATGACGCCGCCCGCGGGAGCAGAAAAGATGAACCGGGGCTGCAGGTAAAAATGGCAGCAGAAAGTTGCAATCGCAGACTGGGGGGCCTATATACTTACCAATGCATGAGAGCCCCGGCTCCAATAACTCTCGCAGACCCCCCGGGCGGCAGCACTTGCATCCGAGTCGATGGAATATATTTTCCAAACCAACTTGTAATCCCAGAAGAATTAGAAACGTACTCGAGGTTAAAGGGTAAAGAAGCGAGGGGAAGTGGTGCTGTAACGTATTTCACCGGGAAAGCGATCGTTACTGGTAAAGTAACTGAAGCCCACAAGGGCATCAAAGGGGAACAAGAAGTCAGGGAAGTGAGAGAACTCAGTATGTTTTTTCTGGATGCTGGAGTTACATGTATATAATGAAACAAACGAAGTTGATAAAGTATAAAGCTTACACTCAAAAACCAAGTTAACGCCCTTTCTAAAGCAACCCCCTCACTAGTGGGGGGTAAAGCATGTCGAAAGTAGTTGGGGGACACCTAGGTAACACTTCTGGCTACCTTTTTCTGTAATTGTATACTAAGCCAATTTTCTTCAGCAACTGTAGATCTCGCTGCCACCTTGATTGCTTTCTCGGTGACGATCGCTTTCCCGGTGTAATACGTCCTCTGCGAAGGATGGTTATTTTTCCTTGCGCAAGTTACAAGTCCATATCAGCTTTCTTTCTGAATGTTTTTAACGTGTAATATATAGGTCGTCGATAGTTGTGTTGCTTCTCTTTTTTTTTTTTTTTGCCCGTTGCAGCACTGTCTCTGACGGATACACCACACGCACTTCGTGTACAAAGCAGATCTGAAACCCAACCTCACTCGACCGTTGCTCAACAAAATGGAACTCGAAAGCTTATACCCACCTATGCAACCTCCAGAACTTGAGTAAAAGCTCGGCAACGCCCCCGCCGCTAGGACACCTGTGAATCCTGGACCTCTACCACTTACTACTCCAACAACCATCGAGTAGCGGTAGAACATTTCTTACCGCACATCTATGCGCCCCAACACATGGATTTCCTTGGGGTGTTGCGCGAAGAATGTGTATCTCTGGGCCTTAGGGCTCACTACAACACTTTCCGCACAATCACACATAGAGTCCTTCCACAAAACACCACCTACAACCGTCCCTGGACAGTCCTCCACAGCCACAGGAGCACCACCTCCCCGGAGTCCCGCCGCGCTCTCTCCCTATAACCTTTTTACTAGCTTCCATCCGCGCCAACCCCACCACACCGCAAAGCGCAGCTCCCGCCCATGACAGAAACCCACGATCAAAGGAAACCATATACTACCAAACCACACCCACCACATTTCCTAGAATGAGCTCAATCGTTCGAGGGTGGCGTCCATCTGTAGAGGAGATGCTAGAGCATGCGAGGGGTTACCCCTGCAGGGCCAGCAGAAAACCTACAGAGGGACTTTAGCCTCATGCACGATTGACCTCGTGACAAAAAGCAGTGCGTGTAATGTGATATCTCTGGGACAGAGGCTCTACGGCAATATGTTTTAAAGGTATGTCGGCTCGCAGAGGGCGGATCTCTCTTGCTAAATCCCCCACCCCGTACCTAGAGCTACCCAGAAATACTAATGTTCTCAATGCTAAGCAGCAATTGCCTAAGCAGGGACCTTGGGAAACTGAGACAGAACGTATCCTCGTGCTCTCGTGGCCATAGCCCTCACTCATATTCGCATCATCTTTCCCATTGGCTTTCTAAGCTCGGCGGTTCTCTCTCCATTACAAATCTACATGTCGGGAGTTTCCAAGGTAAATCAAACATGCACCTTCGACCCCCCTACCGGGCATCAGGATGTGCCTGGTAGCCAAAGGTACGTTCAACAGAAGCTGCGCTACTCGAGCTGTTCCGCAAATACTGACAAGTTGATATAGTATCTCGTAACTGTCCTCGGCCCTCATTCTCTTTTATAATCCTCAACCTTTGCACATCACGGGTGCAGATGAAAGGCCGCTTCCTCTACTTGCACCCACGCCATCCGTTCAGGAGGTTCCAGGGATCTGAAGCGATAACACCTTGCATAGCTTCTCGCTCTCAAAAGCAGATAATGGTAGTACCTACAAGAAGGTGGGGATACAGAGCTTAGAGCTAGTCTCTCGGGCTCCTCGGGGTGTGGACGAACTACTACGGCAGGCAGAGAGAGGGGGATGGGAGCCGCACAACCCAATAATCCCCCCACAAAAACCTCGGGAAGTACATCTGAGAGCTTATTCATAAGAGCTAATTCGCATTCAGTATCCGCAGTTACAACATCCCATTGACTCAGCGATCTTTTCTAAAAAAGTTCTATCTATTGAGTTGGGGAGGAAAGTCTGCTAATCGTTGAACAACTTCTAAGTCCAGGGCTTTATTTCGAGAAAAATTTACCCAACAAAATTCTCAAGGGATATAAAACACATGAACACCGGTCTGCACCTTTGTCGCCCGGCTCGGCGGTTGGCACAGATATCATCTTTCGACAAGAATCCTTGGGACCGGTAGTACGAAGATTGCTCTGGGGACTAGTCTCTTACCTACATCCAGGCTCATTCTCACATTGGTGGGGTATCTTATACGGCATGTTCCGACTGGCCAAGCAGTGACATTTACAGTAAAAAATGGGTTGTCATGAGTTATCCTCCCCTTCAATACCGTGTTTCTTTTCACCCAATACTACACACATAGCTAGGAAACTCGCCCCAAAATACTACCCAACTATCATGGTCCCCAGGACCCTAACCTAATACGATGAATAAGATGCATGTGAAGGAGGGGACGGGAAAGCGGGGGCACAGCCCGCAAATATTAGTCCTCTACTCATCTGCATAGCTAGGGGGTATACACTGGGAAACCACCTCCTTAAAACCGACAAGTGAATAAAGAGCTAGCCCCCTTTATCGGGTTATGTGAGACTGTACGACGGAATAACCGATCTAATTTTTGGGACAAAGTTAATTCAACCACACGAGGATACCCGCGTTTCGCACTTGCGCGCTCCTTTGGAAGCGTTTACCTTTCTAGAATGCTTTTCCTCGAAGCCTGGTCCATGTAGTAGTAATACACCTGTTTGTCAGGGGCGGGCAATAGGCATTGAGATCGAATTGGCAGTGTCTTGCGAGGGATCTGGCAAAAAACCCATCACTCCCTCCCTCTTACCAGCGGCTCTAGCTAGCTTAGACACACTTTTAGAGCAAGGTGGGGAATTTGTGTTGAACGTAGTGGCATTTTACAAAGGTTCCTCTAGGCTCGCACATCGGTTCGTGCGCTCGCAAATGAAAATAAATCAACCAGCAAGGAATATGGTACAAAAGAGGGGATGTAATAGATAGCACAGCAATATCGTGAAAGGCTTTCTAATCAAATTCGAATTTTGATCATTATATCATAGCGATTCTGTAGCAATACTGAAGTGTCATGGTTTTCCGGCAGATAAGGTGCTAAATACTCTCGTTTTTTTGGTACTGTATCTAGTAGCTCATTGTCCATGATATATCCTCTAGGTATGTTTCTGCGCTTTTCTCTTTAGGTACTTATCCAGTGGGTGTGGTTTTACCATATGCCATGCAGAGCCGCAATTAGGGGAAGGGGACACGCGAGGTCAGGCGACAGCCCAAAAAAACTTTTTTTCTCCAGCAAGAACCCCCACCTAATGTCTACTAAACCAACTCCTCACCAAACCACTGCATTTCAACCACCAATGCCCCCTACCACCGGGGTAACACATCGGAAACAGTCCCGGGGTCTAGTCTAGCGTCCAACAGCAGAACGTAACAGATCTACCCCAATCGACCCCGCCGCTCTTTCACTTACATCGCGTCGTTCTCATCCCCCAACCACTGGGGAGAGGGTGGCGGTTTCCCTCTAAAAACAAAAACCAAAAAACTACCAAGGGGAAGCGACCAACAGGAAGGCCACACCGCCACCTGTTCCTCATCTTGTATGAGCACACATGTCAGAGACGTGAAATATTGCCGCCAGGGGCTTGAAAAGCATGACCCAGTTTCGAAACTACAACAGTGGGAAGAAGCTAGTCCAAAAGGTGAGTTAGGAAACGAGGTCCCGCTGTGTGTTTCTCAAAGCTATAATAACCAACCATTGAAGGCTAGCATCCTGTGACACTCGAAAGGTCTGCGTCATGTCTGGGGAGCGGCTGGATCCGTGCGTCGTGTAGAACTGTCCTGGCACCTTATAGTGTGCTCTGTGGGGCGTGTAATAAGAGTCCAGGACTGGTCTACATGAGGCAGCGGATCCGGCCAATGGATGCCAAAACTATCCCAGTTGAGGGGGGTCAACCAAACCCACTCGCACCTTTTGACCCCGCACGGTTTGTCCACACATTTGGTATGCTACATCCAAGAGCCCCACTACATAGGTCGATCCTGCCAACCTCATTGATGTGCCATATATTCTCACAGCCTGCTGACACTAGCCTAGAAGACGGTATTACATCCCTTCCTATCAATGGGCCGTTGCCAGAGCAAAACTTGCATTACATCAACGAGGGATTATATCCTCCTTTTTTAGATATCTAGTGTGCACTAGGAGAGGTTAGTGGATGTATATCCTGGCCCGTGTAGCTGGCCAAGGTGGCCGCCGCCTTGTGGGCAGCAGTAGTCTATGGGCTTAAGACGTATTAATTATCAAACAGATAAACTGATTACTATGCTAACCTCATAACCTCATAGCATACACACCAATAGCACATATTACACCACCCACCAGCACATTCTCGATTCGCGCGGCATCGCTGGGGTCTCATAAGTATTCCCAATATTTTTTACACGAAGGCGGATTACTTTGACAGGCCCCAATATCAATACGAACGCAAAATTCGTGTTTCAGGATCGCACTCAACAATCAAGTCCTTTCAGGTGATTTGGTAATTAGCCTCTCTCCCTTGTGCAGACATCTAGGTTGCATCGAGAGGTGGGTAAACGTGTATGTGACATATCATAACGTATCACCACCCGGCTCGCGGGGAATGTTTAGACAATTATGAACCATATCAAGATTTACGCAGACATGCGGATTAACTACGGGCAGGAATAGATGCCTTTTTATTCCATACTGTGCCTGCATATCCGATCATGTCGTGGTCTTTGAACTTTTTCGTTTCTCAAAGGTGAGAGAGTGATATTATATAATTTTGATATTTATTAAGAAATACTCAGGTTTGTTGCTACCAAAGAGATATTAGTTGTATTATGCTTAGTAGATACCCCACTCCGTACGACTTGTGCTCTGGTTATCCGTTCGCCGAAACTTTAGCTAGCTGTATATAAATAAATGCTTGCTAAGCTCCGGGCACTGTCGGGACCGAAAATTGTACGACTATTGTACTTTTCCCTGCCTTGGTTGCCTGCCCTTAAGGTTGACCACTATGGATGGAACAAGTGAGAGTGGGACTAAGTTATGGTGAGGAGGTATGGGGGATAAGGTATAAACCATCACTATCCCATTCCTGGGACAAGCCAACTCACGAAACTTAGGTTTATTCAGCGGGACGGATTGGAAAAAGAAAAAAAAAATTGCCTAAAAGCGACAAGGAGTAGATGCCTGTCTAGCGAATGATGGAGCTCGATACAATGAGTGCGCCACACTGGCGGCCAGCGTCGAGGAAGTAGACCGTGTTGTTTTTACTTTTTCTTACTCATTTTCAATTTTACTTTGTTTTTTTATGTGCTAGGAAAATGGCGCCACGCCCGGGAAAGAGAGGAGGGCGACCGCTATAGCCTAAGGGTCTTATGCATGTACGTATGAAGTATAGGTAAACCAATAAATAATCCCATATATTCAAATCGTATAGGGCAGCACCATCGAGTGATAGGACGTGACTCGAATGCTTTAGACCCTCGGTGGAGTATCTGCCATACATGGTGATGTAAATAAATTTTTTACCTGGAAGCTGGGTGACGGTGGAATGGGGGAGTTTGGGAGAACCAGAAGATCCGTAAGGTGGTAAAAAAATCCTTTCCCACTGACCCAAAACTGATTGTACTGGACATAAGGACATTCGACAACCAGAGACACCCAGCCCAGCAAGTCGAGCTTATCCCTTAAGGCGGGATATTATCTCCCTATAGCAATCACCTCACCTCTCTTGTCTCGGTAAAATTCAATAATCGGTGATGAACGGCAGCCGAGTGACGGATGATGCTTTACACTCTCCTTTATTTTTTTCTTAATTCCGTAACCCGAAACACATTATCGTGCTTAGTAGAGCATCTTGAGTGCTTATATCTGAGTCTCGTTATCGGCTCCTCCTGAAGTGGTATTTGACTTCATGCGACCAGGTAGCAATAGGGTAGTCGTTGCGAACTAATATTCGTTCACCCAACCCCGCATCAGTGGCCACAAAGCTCAAAAGGGCCACCTGCGGCTCAGGATCTCTTATAAGACAAAAAAAGGGATAGCTCTAAACGATGGTACTCGGTTTGGAATACCTAAATAGCGCATTAGTGCCTTCATTATCAACGTTGGCTTTGATCGTAGCATGGCGGGAGGCAGTGCAAGGGGGTTCTAACATAAGTGGTGTTCATTTTGCTCAGCACTTGTTTGTTATTTAAGGCTTGAAGGAAAAAAGTCGTAATACGGCCTGTTCCGGTATGGTATTTTGTCGTTATTTGTAGCTAGATATTTCCTGATCCTTGCCACCCGCACTGATGGCGGCCCCTATGGTGGCGCTGATACTGTCTTTGCTTTTTTTCGAGTTATGGTACCCTTCCTTGTGAAGTTCCCTGCAGCTGGATGCTTCCTCTTTTGTTTCTCAAGTTGCGACCGCAATTGGGCCGCTGACATCACTTTACCGGCACGCTGCCAGTTGATCGAGTTCGTCTAGCGCTACTTCCAACGGCTTTCTGTAATAAAAATAAATGCCAAATAATCTTGTTCTTGCTACCCCCTGTTGTCATATTGGATGCGTGCAATAAACGTGGTTCGTGTACGTAGGGTCTGGAGGATGGGTGGTGAAGCTTCTTTTATTGAATACTCCTGTTTCTTCCTTTTCTACCATAGGGCATGCTGGGACCTAGATGACAAGTAGAATACAATTAATGATGTAAACAAAAAAAAAAGATGACAAGTAGCTCCGCAGGAAAAGACGGGGTGACGGCTACACTTACAGGATCAGAGCAGCTCTCTAATTGTTTGCCAACCGCACTAGTGGATGAATCTGCTGCGCATAGACGGAACGGGCCTCAGTGCATACTACGAGATATGGAGGTGCAGTATTTTCCATTGATCCATGGCCTGATCGTGGATTAATATATGAGAAACATTAGTGGAAGGGTCCAGCGTCCCCTGACAAAAGGTAATAGAGAACTGACGGTGCGTGCTCCTATGGTCATACCCTGGAGAGATCCATTGCTTCCTCGGATAACACACGCACCTGATAGGGGTACTATGTTGTGTCCACCGTTGCAGACCTCCCAAGACCGATCTGAAAGGAACTCCAGATAACAAGCAGCGAACAGTTTGCACATGTGGCAGCACCATGGAAGGGTTAGAGACGAGCGGAGTACGCATTGAGAGGTATAAGTACCTTGAATGCCGGCGGGCTCATGATGACTGGTCACTAGGATGAATTCCTCAGTGTGAGGGGGGTCTGAGTTTTGAAGCTGCCCCCGAGAGACTGCTCATTTGGTGTGCTGGCGGTAGGTGTTAGAGGAATCTTTTCATTTGTCGGTGTCGGCAGCTGTAGTTCTTTGTGTGGTGGGGGGAGGGTGAGTTTGAGGCTCCTTCAAGTGTCTGTGGTTGTGAGGAGTGGTGATTCAAGCGTCATCTTGGCCCGCAACGCTTGTTACTACAATGCCCATGCATAGACGCCCGCCACAGCAGAGAACCACAACAACTATACCCACAGTACCGTTAATCTCCCTTCATCACCTAGAGTGTTTCTTTCTCGTGGCACAGGGACGCCTTGCACCTGTGGCCATTGCCGCTATCACCACCTGTTTTTACCCCTTTGATATCAGTTATACGTACCTGATCGGTGGTGGAAAGCAGTAGATAATAAGGATATAAGTGATGTGCCCTTTGGCTCTTATTTTCGGTGGGGCTTCTGGGGGCTGAGAATGAGAGAGAGCCGAGAGCACCCAAAGGATTTAGCCTTTATTCATATTTCCGGTTTGAGGAGGCCGACATTTGGGAATGCCTAATATTTACAGGCAACACGGAAAATAGCATAAAGTAAAAACGTTTGAGCTCCCGTAAATTAACATCAAAACATCCAACCGCACGTAGGCCCGCCAGATTTGTGGTGAGAGCATATACCACAGGGCCGCATCGAATACCTTTTTCAAGGCTTTGAAAGGTGCCTAATAGATTGTTGATGCTGCCATAACATGTGAATACTTGACTTTTAGAAAGTAGCATAGACACTCACGAATCATATCGGGATTCAGGGCAACAACGCCTAGGGTTGGCGGTGGTTTTATTACAAAGGTCTGTTAGTACACTCCCTTCTAGGGTTTGTCTCACGGCTTAGAGGGTATCAGAGCGTTATATCGTATCTACATGTATGATTCCTATATGCTAGCTATTTCACATTGGCATACCAATTAAGTATCTCCTGCTTTTATTATACCAGCTGGTGACTAGGAAACGAAGGGACTTATTTCTCGGGCGCTGCAATAACCAGTGAAATACATAGATAAACCGTCTCCTGGTATTCTAGTACAATTTAGGTCACCACACCATTCGGTATTGCTAAGGAAAAGAAAAACCCCCTATTCCAAAAGGAATGATCTGAGACCACATGCACAGAATGCCAGTGAGGTCCTCACTCTTTTGAAACCTGCACCCCACGCCGAAGGAACACGTAAGGGCCAGAGGAAAATCTAGTAATTATGCTGCCAATTACTACACTGTCTATGACAATACATCTTCCTCTGGATCTCGGCGGTGTAAGGCGAATTGCCTCCCTAGCAGGGCAGATGTCAGCATAATTCTCTTGTCCTAAGATGATTGTAAATTCGGAGGTTCATTGTACATTTGTGCATGTGTTTAAAGAAAACTCTACATTTCAATGTCGTGCATTGCGCCATTCCTGGTCTGGTATAGCGGGATATAGTTAGCCCGAACACCAGCTACTGACGGCACAACCTCAAAGCCTAGCGACACTATAGCCACATATAGTAGATGCCACATATTCTCTGTCATTTTCAGTTCCTTTTTTTTTTCTTTGTCTAAGCAAGTGCAGACAGACCAGACCGCCTGTCGAATCAGGGACCCAGGCCGGTATAACAAGGCGACCGAATCTTTATCCAGCAAACAGGAAAATGCTAAATCAGACTTAAACTAAGCTATCATAGTGAGACAAGCTTCAAGACACCTTGTCAGATTAGCGAGAACTCAGGGTTGATTAGCGGGGCTCCCGGCTCACCTATGAGGGATAACATCTAGGAAGCTACGGGAGGGAGAGTTATAAATGGCGCTTCCAGGAGACTATTGGCAACATCTTGAATACCGCTCTGTCGGTCCTCGGTAGCTATACCACATAACCCCCTCCTAGATCTCGCAGTATGCGCGAGTTGAAGACCCCCGGGCCCACTCTCCAACCAGACCCAGAAGACAGATACCAAAACCATTTATTTAACACAAAGGGTGTTGACACCATCATTTACTAAAAACGATAGGAAAAAAGACGTTTTTATTATACAAACTAGCGAAACCACCTTTCATTAGCGACCTCCTCCCACCGTGCACGCATCAGTCAATGGCAGCAGTCGAGGTTCAAGTAGAGAGCGCTTAAAAGGAGAAGATTTGGCTCCACCTTGCTCCCACTCTAACCTTTTTCCTTAGGTCGTGGTGACCACAGTCGCACAGCCAGCGGCTACCTTCGCAGGGAAGCTTAAGGTTGACACACTTCGTCACTGTCCAGAACTGCGGGTATTCCCTAAAGAGCCTTTCACGCTCTGCAGTTGATGTGTACATGAGACCACACAGGAGACGACTAACCAGGCCACCGGCCCCCATCCAGAAGATTGGGCTTTCGTCGAGCCAACCAGGAGGGATGGAGATCCTGTCGTTCGCGGTGACTACGGGCGGTCTATATACTGCCTGAGCGTAGAGAAGGCCGGTATCCTCGAGCATTCTGACGGTTCTTTTAGTGTAGGCTGGTGTAAATATCCACCTATGCCAAACGGCGCTGCCAGGAACGAGAGCGCCAGGGGGCGGGAAGCCGGCAACAATCATTCTGGAGATCCGATTCCACGCAAGCGCATGGACCCTGTTGGTAACCTCAACAGCCTTGGCCACGTTCGTTAGGTCATTGAAGACCTTCGGATTGAAGTAAAGGACAGGGTGGTATCCCATGAAAAGACCGTTTCCACCAGGGTGGTAGTAGAGATGCGAGCTCCGCAAAGTTCCTTCGGCGAGCATTGTGCCAAATTTTCGGTCTTCATCTTCCGAGATGGTGGGTTTCATTCTGGTCGAATCTTTCCTGACCACCTGAACGATCACACTCAGTTGACGGAAGAGGAATTGACCTGGAAAAGAGGGGCTTACAGCAAGGTAAAGGATAATCCCGTTCTTCTTCCTTGGAATGATATTTTTCGTTTGGATAACCTGAAAATGTTAGACACGACCGCGAAGCAAGGCAATAGGACCGCAGAGGAAGCGGGACGCGGAGGTTTACCCGTTAGGGGAGCGCCTGAGGGAGCTGCACGAGGTAAGACATGAGGGGGGGGGGGGAGGTTGGTTGGAAAATACTTACGATTCCAAAACTCCAACTATCACAGAATGAGACGCAACCTTATGGTCTGGTGGAGGATCTACATCGTTGATATTAGAACCCTAACGAGAGATTGGAGGATGGACCCACGGCCTCTCTATCTAGGGCAAACGAACCGAAACAATATAGCGCTACAAATACACGTGAGGTGATTTGATCCCTCTTCCAACCCTGCGCAGAGCAATGGTCAATTATATTCACAGCAAGATATGGCTGGGTGGGTGACTCACAGTTGTATCTGACTTTTTCGCGGTGGGGATTTTTGGTTATCGGGGAAGGAGGGGTAGAAGGGAGAGGTGGAGTTCTGCAGCGAGAGGTGGGGATTGGAGTGGGGTACCGTGAGTCTCTCTCTCCTCTCTTAGGTCGAGCTCTAGTTATGAGTTGGGAGGCAGGCCCTTCTAGACCTAGAAAGTGGGGTGGTCTTGCCGCGGCAACCGAACGTTTTGGCTGTGTGTTGACATACTAGGACTGGACGACATGGAACCGACCACAGGTGAGCCCCCTATCAGCTCTAGTAAGGTTATATTCCTAACCTGCCTCTACGGCACCTGATACCTGCTTGGACGGGATTGAAGAGTTTGGTTTTCAGTTTAGTTTGGTCGTTGTTTGCCCTAGCCGATCACTTGAACGAGGCAAATGTTTCCATTGATAGTGCTCTCGATTTATATACTTCTTGACATGATGAGACCACTGGTGTTTATTATTTCCCAGTGCCAGAATGGGGTGCAGTTCTACAACTCATTTACCTTTCTCCGTGTAAAGGTTTGTTGAACAGAATGGTCGTAGTAGTTACAACACCAAGTGTAGACTGGGTCAGAGGACCTCGGGTAGAACAATTACCCCTTGCGAAAGATTATACTCGCCCACCGCGATACAGGACGGCATTCCGCCTTTCTCAATAGCTCCAAATGCCGTTACTGTGTATCTATGTAGAACACGCAATGAAGGTAAAATCTGCTTTAGACCCTAAATTCCACCTCCCTAAGAGGCGTTGAGACCATCATTCCACTTCATATATTCCGGGGGATTATACGTTGACTAGAACTAGCGCTGGGGCTCTCGCCCGCGGCATATGGTGTGTGTCGAGTGCTGCCGCAGCTACTGCCTGCCACCAGAGGGAGTTGTCACAGAGCCGGTAGGACACTGTTGAGCCATCCAACAAACTGAGTTTGATACCAACCAAGCGTAGTGAATGCCCAATGAGTATTTTACCCACCAGTTAAATTGTTTATTCATCAAAAATTAATATATGATATATATTATTTCTTCAGAATTTTAAGTTAATTGTATTATCTTACCAATATACTATCAGATACAGATGTTGCTTTCCAGGTTTATCTTAAATTCGGGGCGTTCCGAAACATATTAACATAAGTTGGGGTACCCACTGGTAGACACTAAGCAACCGGAGTAGCATGCGCAATGGGAGTTTGCCGACGTAACGAATTGTAGGTGTTTGTTAGTCACAGCGGAGTCTACGAATGTTATATGTCAAAGGAAGTTATGAGCTGGAGCTGCAGAGCAATTGACAATCTAAACCTATATATGGTACCCAAAGCTAAACCCCAACCTCAGCTCCAGCGCCCCCTCTGCCCGTACCATTCACCTACTGGACTATGAGCAATATATCTCTTTCGATGCTCGCTATATCCACCCAACGACCGCTGAGGGGAATCACCATGCTGAGATTGTTATTAACCAATCTAACCAAGGATCCAAGCATCGAGATCATATAGAATATTCTCCGGATTCAATACCAGAGGAGAATTCGGCCGTGAAACCACGTCTTGTAACCCCACGGGACATCCATACGGACACCTTCAATTTATGATGAGGTTACGTTGATTACTATCCACCACCAGATAGTCCACCATATATATGCACGAGGGCCTTCCTTGGCTCCTATATGTCTTGAATACTCGGCTTTCAATGGGGTGACATATTACCTGTAGTGTAGTCGTTGTTATGGAGGCTCAAATATCATCATGGTACTTGAACCTTTTGTTATGTTAGATCGGGGGCGATCATCGTTTTCTAGGAACCAGTGAAGATACCCCCTTCACTAAAATGTTGATTTGTGATTTCGTGGTACTAGCTGGTGAGCGGGGAACTCCTCCTCTGTTCACAGATTGGCCTGTGGAGTTACCAAATTTCCCTACTAAAGAGGTCGCTCTTTCTATCTTATCATACAAAGCCGCAACATATAACGGGTAATCTTGAACAGGAGCAGACTATTTTGCCATTAAAATATATATGAAGTCTAACCCGATACCAGCAGCCCCAATCACCAGCACCCGCGCTCCGCGGCAGGAGTAAAGCGCCACTACATCAATGACAGGCCCGGTCGAGAAGGCCCAACAACAGCCCAGGACGCCGAACATCGCAGACCATACTGAAAACCCGAGCTAAAAGGTCCGGAGGTCCGCATTGAACAAGCATTGCCTTCAGTTCCCTGCGGGTGGTTGCCGGCATATCATCACTGCGTATTCGGGGCTTCTTGTCCGCGGGTGGGTGTACTTGGGTGGACTCGGGGCTTGGAGGAGTCAGTAGGCGATACAACTGGTATGAGAAAACACGACAGACCGAGGGTGAGAGGAAACAGGTATATGGTAGCTAAAGAAACGTACAGCCGGTGCGGTGACAGGATTAGCCCAGGCTAAAGTGGAAGAGACAATTGCGGAAGCATTTTAAGGACACGTAAGGTAAACTCAGATCTCTAAACAATGGGATCGATAATTTTGGTATCAGCTGTATGCAATAGTCACAAACAAATATCACAAAAGTATACAAAGATGGTTCAAAAAAAGGTTGTATTCCAAAGAAGAAGTTATAATGCCCATGAGAGTAAGCCAGAGATAGTGGAATCATACGCTGAGAGGGTAAGGGTGCAGATCTATGCTGCTCACCCCACACAGGGCGGGGGGTTCTTTTTCTCATCTTCTCGGCGGCGTGATTGGCCGCAAGAGCCAAGAGCGGCCAAAACCCAACCTTGGCCAATCTTGGCGGGGCCTCCCTCCTACACAAAACCGTTTGCTTCTTCCCTCTTCTTTCTCTCTCCCAAGCGATCTCTCCTCGTTAGAGCAGGGTAGCACTTTCCTTTACGGGGGCTATTTTTTCCCACTCTTCGGAGTGGGAAAAAGAGAACTGTCCATCCTTTGGGCGCTCCGAGATGCTTCTGCATCTTGGGTTTATCCTTTGTCGTTGCGAGGCGACACTGGAGTTCTCCACCTCTCTCCCGCACTTGTGCGGGGTTTTATCCTTTGGTCCTGCCTGGCAGAACCATCGGAGGTCTCCATGTCTCTGTGGCCCCTTGGGAGGCGGCCTGAGACGGTTTTTTTTTAAAAAAACCAGAGGAAAATCCTCGCCATCTTCTTTTTTTTTTGGGGAGATTTTTTTTTTCTTTTGGGAAAAAAAAAAGAACTCGAGGCGAGGGGGCTAAGGTCCCCTCAATGCCACCAAACCCCCGAGCTTGTCTTGCTCTCTGCTTCTGCCCTCTGCCGAGCGCCCCTTTGGGGCTGCTGGCAGAGCTCCAGATAGCAGGAGCTAACATTTAAAAGGTCTTGCCCTTTTAAATTTTTTCAAGCTGCGGGGGCGAAGCTACGGTTGCAGCGAAATTTTCAGGGTTAGGGTTCGGCTATTATAGCCACTTTTGTATATAGAGTTTCCCTTTGTAGTTAGAAAAAATAAAATATTTTAAATCGTTTAATTCTTTTTCAGTCTTTTTCTTTCTCTTTTTTTTTTTTGTTCTTAGTCTGCTTTCTCTTTTTTATATACATGCATCCACTATATCGCTCCAACTCAGTCCCACACCCCCCCTACTAACTACCCAATGCGCACCATGTGCAGAAATACCTATACTACTCTTCAAGGAGCACATATATCCTTATCATCTACCCCTATATAATTAAGAAAGCTACATGTCCCCAAATGTCTAAAAATATTCCCCGTACCCGTAGGCCGAGCCAACCTTTTCTTCTTAACCCTTCGAATTAATTATAGGTGCAACCATTAGACCACTCCCTAGCCCCCGGACGTACCAGGCATGCTTTAATTATTCCAATAGCCAAGACTAGAACCTCATTCGAGGGGCATACCTGCCTGGGCGGCGGCGACAAGCCGGGTATCTCTCACCTCCTATGCGTCGCCAAAGAGCTACGTATAAGAATGGAGCAACCGCCCTCCGACTAGTAAGATACTCACACAAGATCTATGACAGCTTTTACAATCAAGGTACCTTGTAGGTTATGGACCCGGCATTGCCTGAGGTATTAAGGCAGATAGATTGGGACTCCGAAACCGGTCACCGACTATACCAGAGATCGATGCGCTCCCTCCGGCCTTTAGACGTTTTCTCAAATATTAAATTCCAAACGGCGGAGGAAACGACAGCTCGGCGTTGCGGGTGTGGGGCTTTTGTCGTTCTTATTACTCGAGGGCAAAGCATTGTTGCTTACCTTGGGCAGTGGCTCTATATTGTCTTTCGCAGGACCCAACTCGCTCCTTGCGGTTTTGGTCGGGGATACTAGTACTTTGCTATACTGGGAGAGACGCAGGCGTGGTGCCTAGCACTTGCAGGCCGGGAGTGACAGGGAGATGGTCTGTGGGTTACAGTCAGGGGGACTCAAAGAACGCATTAATTGTGCCTCGAGATGTTGCGCTACTAGAGAAGATTTGACGGATTTTCCAGCTGACGCTTGCATCGAATATGAGAATTGTATGCGCCTTATTCCGCAGTTCTCCCGACCAGCGGCGGTTTCAATATAGAAATATCTTGTTTATTAGATATATAGAGTGGGATTATGAGATCCATGAGTGCTTTTAGAGGGCGAAACATTGGCATTTAGTTTTCTGGGAACGCGAATTATATCCGAGAGCTATTTCTTTATACTCGTTGGCGCTGTCCCCCCGGTGTCAGAATGTTGTGCATACCCCTTGCTCTCTCATCCTCCAGCACGCACAGCAACCACCTTCGGTGCCCTCACAGACCAGCCGATAGGGACACACGCATATGGACATTTCCTTCTCCTATTGGAAATCAATCGCTGTCCCCGCAAATATTGACCCACATGCCCCCTCTCTAAACCAGGGCAATTAATGACACACTCACTCGCATATTAACATATATATTTTGATAACTAGATTGGCACTTTGATACCCTTAGTCTTGAATCCCGGTCCTACGCCGTAACGTTCTATTTTGCTTTTGCGTGGTCTTGCTCCTGTGAACTTTGGCGGGCTGGTGCGCGGTTGTGCTGCTGGCCACCACGCCAGAAGATCCAAATCGGACACAACCCTAACCCTCGAGAAACCTTTCTTTCGCGACACTATCCTGAGCAACCACCTGTGTGGGAAGCTGCTCCCCTTCTCTCTTCAGCAGAATAGACCGGCACCATCGCCAGAATCCCCCCCCCCCCCCAATTCCTCTCTTACTCAACTAGGTCACTTTGGAGTTTTGTAGGCCAGCTAAATCCGCCTGCGTTTACCCCTCATTTCAATACAACACCGCTGCTACCACCGCCCTAAGCTCATCACCTCCTTCTTCTTCCCGAGGCATCCCCTTCACCA
This sequence comes from Morchella sp. 2015-shanyang, assembly GCA_024713795.1. Lineage (NCBI taxonomy): Eukaryota > Fungi > Ascomycota > Pezizomycetes > Pezizales > Morchellaceae > Morchella > Morchella sp. 2015-shanyang. The sequence goes on from JAMGZB010000007.1 coordinate 412,295, forward strand.
GCACCTTTCTCCCTCCCGTTTTCTCCTCCCTTTCTTTTCCTCCTCCTAGCGCGTTCACACGCCAGTTCAACGAGAAATTAACCAACCCCGCGACCCTAACTAACTTGGAAAGTTAGTTCCCAATTAGTACCGGTGTATATACATTATTCTATGGGACCTTGTCCGGACTTAAGTCCATCTCTCTCTCCGGTAGCAATTACGCAACACCTTTGTTTCTTTTCTCTTATTTCTTTTTTTTTTTTGGCTTTTTGATGGAAATGTGTATAGGATTTGCGAAACAGCCCTTCATGAAGGCACTGTCCCAGGGAACTATCTCACATACCTTTCAGGTCCCTAAAGCATGGTGTAGGCAAACCCTCCACTCACCCCCGGTGGGTAACCTCTGTCTGGAGCAAAGGCAATTGATAACCTGTTCTCACTAAACGCACATTTATTTCTTCCTTGAGATGTTACACGGCTCTCCTCTCTCACCATGATTGACGGGCCTGATACCCGCTTGGTACAGCTCCCGCGCCCATCGCCACTGGAGAAAGGTGTGAGAGAGTGACGGGTTTGCTATGGCGACATTCTGACGCAGCTAGTCCATTGTAGGATTGCCGAAGCTAGTCGGTTACTGATTTCTTTAGCACGGGGAGACTTTCAGCTTACTGAACAGGAGCTATGGCAAAGACCGGGTACGCACCGTTTCGTTGCGGTGGGGGTAATGTGGGACTTGCTTCTGCACGGAAATATACTCCTCTTAATTAATCCCAGCTATTTAGAGAGGCGATCGACACTCTATGCCTGGTTGACGGTGTGGGCAGGTACGCAATCCTCCAATGTTTTGAATTTCAGGTGGTGACATTTATCGGGACCAACAGCTGGCTCTAACCTACACAAGCATTTTGCAACTACACCACGGCAGCTGCAACGGTAGTGCCGGTGTCTAAATTCATATGGATATGCTACTCCAAGGACAAGGGCTATTTCTTTTCCCCTCTGCCGGGGCGGTTTCCTTAAATCCCCTCCCCCGAGAAAGCTAGAAAGTCTTCAAGACGTATCGCTACTCTACACACAAGCTGTGTGGTTTTAACCTCCAAGAAAGGAAAAGATCATATTCATATCTGTTTTCTTCGAGGAGGCTAGTGTTAGTGCCTAGGAGCATTTTCCAGCATACATGTCATACTTGGCCTTGGGGACACCGTAGCGGCCAAGTTACAGGACACGATATATTTGATAGAACTTGTATATAAGGCATGTCAAAAGCCATACCTTCAGAAAATTCATGATATCTTGTCTCGCTTACTTCCTCCTCCATGAGGACCAAACTACAAAAGGCATCGAGATAGCGGACCCGGTTTTCGCTCGGTGATCATATAGCGATTGCTAACGGTAGTAATACCGGCTTTCTTGGTACTTAGATGCCAATTTGTTCCACCCTACCTGCATCGTGCCGCAATGACTCCAGAAAAAACGCCTTTCATCGGAGTTGCCACATCGGGAGTGTTTTCTCCCTGTCGCAAAGACACGCAATGGTTAGCAAAGCACAAACGAGGCTTGTGGAGTACACTGGTTACCAAATTGACTTGGGTATTCATCTCCTCCATTTATTAAAGCGCTCTCCCTTGGAAGATGTACAGCCGTCCCGTGTTAGTAGCGTAGCCGCCGTAGGCATCGACACTGACCGACCGTGGGATACGGCAGTTACAGTGCCTCGAACTCTTTGTCAACTCGGTCCCAGTATCTGTATGCTCGCATGGCACACACACTTTCAGGGAGGTTCTTCAGCGCTAGCTAAAGGGTATGGCGCACTTATGATAATGATAAAATCCTTAGTTACTCTGTGTTCATGGAGTATCCGATAGCGTCTCCTCTTTTCTCACCCGACCCGCCTATTTCCAGGGCTCAAATGCCCGCTCGAATTAGTAGATTAGGTGTTGTAATGTCCGCCCGTGTCAGCCTGCTGGAGGCTCACATCGCAGCGCGGCTTCTAGCTTGCTTATTACAATTTGTCCCCCGCTGGTCATGTTTCTCGCAGGCTCTGCCTCAATATTTTGCCTATGGCATTGTATTACGATCTGGGGCAATCAACTAGATATTGTTAGTAGACACTTTGAGCTCAGGCTAGTGGTCCAGAACATATGGTTTGAAGAGATGATGACTCCCGAGAGGGCCCTGGAAAGAAGTACCCAGCTTACTGAAGGGGGTCTACTGACCACCTAAATCGCACCCAGCGGACTGAAAGTATGGCTGAAATAGCTGTTGTGGTTTGAGATACGGAAGGCAGCACCAACGAAACGAAGGGCCTGAGATCATTCATGGTTATTGGGTAATTATCCACTCGACAGAGGTCTCACGTCGTGCAGATGGCCCCTAGACCCAGCATCATGAAGGATCACTCGACCACACATTCGATATTCGATAATTATAATGGATTTCATAATAAAGAGTTTAAGCCAACCGTCGATTGCAACAAGAAAAAGATCGACACAAAAAGGATCAGCACCGTGCTCAGACAAACGCTGTTTACAGCTGTGCTCTCACGGTTGCACTTATGATACTGTACCGGAGGCCTTTGTGGGCGGCGTTGAAAGTACCATACCTACTATCTATGGCTAGTAGATGCTGATTTTTTTTATGTCGATCTTTTTATTCTGTTTGGCTTAAACTCTCCAATTTGAAGCATGAATCGATTATGCTTGTGTATCAAGCAGAGAAGCTTGTCGCCTGATATACAGACATCCTCTGCTGGCAATACCATGGGGGAATAAGGGTATATGGTGGTTTATATGTGGGGTCTAACCCACACCCAGATATGAGGCACAGTGGGGAAAAACGGGGGCACGGGATTCCATGTGGTATCCCACGGTGCGTGGGCTCCGGGATACCTGATATTCTGGGGGCAGTGTATACCCACGACAGCGTAGGGTACCCTGTCATGTTTCCTTTCCTTTCACAACCACCAACAAGGAGAAAGCCTTTATTGTTGTTGCCTACTCAGGTTCAGGAGCTGTTGACATACACGTAGGTCGGGGTCCCACATCGTGCAGGTGGCCTCCAGACACCTCATCATGAAGGATCACTCGACCACACATTCGATATATGACAATTATAATGCATTTCAGATGTTAAAGCATGAATTGATTCTGCTTGTGTATCAAGCAGAGAAGCCTGTCATCTAGTATACAGACATCCTCGGCTGGCATTACGGTGGGGGGATAAAGGTATGTGGTGGTTTATATGGGAGTCTAACCCACACCCAGATTTGAGGCACAGTGGGAAGAGACGGGGGTAGGGGATTCTATGTGGTATCTCACAGTGCGTGTCTCCAAGATATCTGATATTCTGGGGGCAGTGTGTACCCACGTCGGCCTAGGCCATTCTGTCATGTTTCCTTTTCTTCCACTGTCATCAGCGATTATTTTTGTTGCCTACTCAGCTTCAGGAGCTGTTGACACATAGGTCGGCGGTCGAGTAAACAGTGTAGTGGGAAGTGACTCTAGAGCTTCGGCCAGCTAAGAGGTCATGGGCTCCGCAGTTGAGCTATGCTCTAAGTGTAAAAAGCAACAACAGCCACCCGCAACAGTTCCTAGTAACCCCCTATTTTTATTTTCTGAATCTAACTACTATATTCGCTTCGCAGTAGCACTACTAGAGCCTAAAGGTGTCCTAAATGGAGTACCTGCGTCCTCTAGCTCTAATTCCTCCGCTGGCCGGGCCCTCGAGGAGGCGAGTTTCGCGAACACAAAGAACGCACACGAACCCTTCATAGTCCTCCAACGGAGCCCTGCACCTATCGCAAACCCAGTGACGGTACGCCAAGTCACCACGAACGGTCAAATGGTCGATAGCCCAGAGATACTCCTTAAGGAGGTGCTTCTCGCAGCTAGAAGAGCCTGGGACTCTGTACATGGGACACCCACTGCAAAAAGGATTACGGAGTGTGACAGAGTCTGGGTTTTCATCGACGAGAATGCAAACTCTGCGGACGTGGGTGAAGTCTCTATGGATGATGCGGTACGCATAGAGGTCCATTGAACACATGTCGCAGTTCTTTGTGTCCTCGCAACAGATTGTGGGAGAGGGAGAGTCTGAGCCAAGCGATTGGTCAAGCTCGAACTGATCAGAGGAGGAATAGCCAGAGGAGGGCGAGCTAGAGTCCTGGTAATCGCAGACCTCGCCGTCAACAGCCTAAAATAACAATGAGCATTGTTTCTCTTGCCAGAGGGTTATCTCGGAGGAAAGCTTACCTGTTGATGAGTGTAGTACGGGGTATGAGGGAGCTGCTCGGGAGCGACTGGGAAGGTCATGGCAACAGGCGAAGGGGCTTCTCCTAAAATCAAATCCTCAATCGCTCGGATGATTTCGGATTCATCTGCCCCGCCATCAGGGATGGCATCGATGGGATTGCCTGGGTTGTTACTTCCTTCAGGCTGTGAGGTTGAGGCTGAGGACGCCATTTTCTGCGAGGCCGTCATGTTAGATGAACATTCGTGAGATAAAAGTATTTAGCGAGCATACCTGGTATAGCTGATGGTGAAACAGATTTTTTTTTTTGAGGATGGTTTTAATGGGTAGAGAGAGAGGAGAAGTAAGGTAGGAGCAAGAGGAGTATCAAGGCAATGGTTGTGACCCAGAACGGTTAGAAGCATTGAAACTAGTCGCGGCAGGCATCAAGAACCTGAAAATTGTTTTTCTGGTAGCCACCACTTTGGCCCCTGTTAGCGCGTTTTTATGTTCAGTTTCTTCATGCCTGTCGCGAGTACTAATTGCACACAAGGGTTGTTACTGCAGGTTCGTCACCTACCAGCTGCACAGAATTTTAATAGAGACACAAGGAAATTTTTATTATTTCCTAACAGTTCCAAGAACAAACCCAAAACCAATCATATGATGCCGCACATAATTCCTGACAGTGTGACGACTTCAGCGACAAGCATGCGATATGAGCTGATAGGTATCTATACTTTGGTTGGTTCGGCTCTAGTATCTGTAGCATATGCTCGTCATAGGCAGAGCGGAAGAGTTAAGAAAATATTGTAGTGCGATGAAGTATTTATTAGATAGGAGGTTAGACATTTAAGGAGATAGTACATTAAATACTATCAATTTATCTTTCCCCATGCGACATTCCCACTGTCTTTCTCGCGATGTCATGCTGGAACGAAAGAAAGGCCTCGAATATTCCCGCACACTAGAACGAATGTTCGTGTTCTTCCAGGAAGACAGGTAGAGGAAAGGGGCCACTAAGCGTAAAGGGCCTTTGTAGGGCTGTTATATTAATATTTGTATAGGGTAGGCTGGGTGGTTCAATAAAGAATTAGCATTTGGTATCCGTATATAGTAACCGTGATGTGATCTCACCTCTTGAATTATAGCGCCCTATCACCTGCCAGCACCAAAATACAGAAGTTGCAAATATCTCTCCCCGCATTACATGGCTTCTCACAGAATCGGCAAGCGAGAACGGAAGCTCCATTAACCCTCTCATCCCATAGGATAGAAACAGCATGCCTTTGCTCTCCAGTAAGCCATTCAGGCAGAGGATCCGGCAATGTCGATTGACTGGCAGCCTGTGGTACTCTGTTACTGGGGAGAAATGGGTCACCTGTGGTCTTACTGCGGACCCCGGCTTCAGCCTGACTGGTAATGAGATCGTAGCAAGCAGCAGAGCTCTCGAGAGCGTTGGGAGTAAGACTGAGGGGTTGGTAGAGAGGGACTGGGCGCGGTCCGGTTAGCGAGTCGAGAGGAGGGGGAATTGGAAGCTGTTCTTCTGCGGCGGGTATCGGGGCAGTTGTCGTCGGTCCCGAAAATCGCGGCATCCGAAAGCTGGATCGAAAAACCATAGGCCTGATAGGATGATGAAATTGTGGTGTAGAGGGCGCAAGGGGAGGGTTGGGGGTGGAACGCCTGCCCCCAGTGGCATTGTCCTGGCCCCGGCCACGTAGGTGCATGCGATCCGAAAGAACTCTGTCCAGATCGATGTCCTCTCTTGCGCTAACGGAAGTTCTTCTGCGGTGAGGGGGTGGTGTGTCAGATCTACGGTGTCCTCTTTGCCGGTGACGGCGCTCACTGTTGAGGCTTCCGTCCGGCGCAAAGACGTTGTTCACGTCTGTGATTTGGATAATGCAGGCATGAGTGAGATGGGAGAGGGCTGCAGCGAAGAACCAGCCATTGTTGGATGAATCTTGAGACATGGCAGATGCGGGATACTACTCGGTGGATATCTCTTTTTCTTTGCTACAGCGGGCGACAGCAGGATGTTAGAACCTGTCCATGGCAGGAGGGGGGGGGGGGTCTTACTAGTTTTCTATCGGGCTGAAAGAATTGTGCGACGACTGGGTGGTATTTTTAATAGGGTTTGAAGCGAGCAGCTGAGCAATAGAGATTGATCCGACTGTTTGATGAAACGGTACTTAGTACGGATGTTGCATGATGGTGTTGGGTTGAGGGGCGATGATTGTGAAAGTGGGTGGCGCGGTACGCGGATAGGATAAAGTGCGCGCTAAAGATTCATTGTGACCCCAACTACATGTAGGTAAATGCACCTCGGACTCCCTATCCAAGGCTGTTCTTCCGGTTTCTTCTGTTTCTCCTTTCATTGCCCGCTTTCTTCATTCGATTATTATAGTACCTTTAATATCATTCTTACATAACCTCCCTAATTTAGTAAATCAGTTATCTTTCTAATACCTTAAAAGATTGAAATACCGTCAACATCTATGATTTACGCTTATACCTGGTCCCCATGGATAAGATTAGGGGTGGAATTGCGATTGACTCTTGTACGTTCTACAAAAAAGAAATTCTTTAAAATCCAGCCCTAAGCATTTATATCTGCCAATATCTAACGTATTCTCTTCTTTCTCAAGGTTAATCGCCTCTACATAAAACATCACCCTACTCCTTTTAGCTCATGCCGCACTCAGACTGACACATTGGGCCGCCACCGTCCGAGCTTCCACGCTTCCTCACAATCTACACAGGGTTCTCAATGGTACGTATCAGTATGATTTTCATGCCATACCGTACCCACTGTTATATACTGCGGTGGTTATCGAACTGCATGATACTGTGCAGACTCTTTATCACACCAACTGTAATATATCATACTGTAAAGTGATGTCTTATATTCCTGGAAGGTTCCGGGGCAAAATCCAGGTTTTCCTTTCCTTTTCCCCCTCTTCCTAATTCATGAACTGCATAAATCGAGGTTAGTAAAGGTAAATGGAGATTTGTTTGTCAAGTCCCTACCATGATATTCATGCTATTATCGATACAGATAAAATCCATATTCTACCTACTATTACCTAAAGATCACCACACCGTACCGTACTCACTGTACTACCAACGAGTTTTATCGATATGTATTACAACACCGCACTATCATTGAGAACCCTGAATCTACATCCTACAAGCCCTAAAGGAAAAACGCTGCCGAGCACATTATTCGGACTCCTCTCGCGTGTAGCTGTCTTTTGCATAGGTGCGGGGCTGGCTGTATTCTCGCATGGAAGTTTCTGGGAGAGCCAGGGTAGTAAGGATACCGTGGGGACATCTCCGCAACTCAACTATACGACCTGTTCTGTGAAGCCCGGCTCGCGGCCTAGGAGGTTGTACCTTTCTGAATCGTACGTTTTGCCCAGAAGGGGTGTCGCTCCCAGGCAAGGTTCTTGAGTCGGAGCAAGAATGATAAGGGCTTTCCGAATACGCTCTATCGCCGATAAAGATATTTTCAAATTCCTGGTCCAGCGTCTCAGCAGGTGAATGACGCCCCGAAATTCCGGACCGATGTGGGCTAGCCGAGATTGCAAGAACCCTTTCCTTGCGCATTTCGGAGTCCTTTGTGTTCTCGTCTTCTTCAGCCCTAAAAACGCGTTGTGGCCATCCCCTGGCTTGGTAGTTTTCGCCTCTTGCAGACTCGGCGTCAATAAATCTTGGGGCATTCCGTTGACGGAGATGTCTAGCCCGAGTAACCCTTTCTCCGGAGCCGATTCGGTTTCTGTTCGCTATCATCGGGGGTCCCTGGACCTGTCGTGCGACTGAGATTCTGGCCATTCTCCGGCTTAGACTCGACAGGTCGGCGTCAGGGGCACTCTTCATGTTGTATTATCTACAGAGAAGGACTCTTGGGCGTGGTGGTTGGTAATGAGGGGCGGTTGGGGGAGTTAGGATGCGGTTGCTCGGTTGTTGGACTTGTGTATAAGTTGAACAAGATGGGCTCGGGGAGTTGGCGCAGGATATATTGTAGGTAAACGACCCAATAAACAAAGCGCGTTTGGAATCCTATTGAAAGAATGGCGAGTGCCCATCCCTGGGAAGTAAGGGTTCGTTGGAATGTACATTCCGAAGGGCGGCATGTGTGTAGTGGGAGAGAAACGACGCCCTAGCACCATCGTCCATCACAAGTGCATTTTTTTTTAAAAAAGAAATTAAAAATGCCAAGCTATATCTAGTAAGAAAGGTTATTTGTTAGGTTAGTCCTGGTTTTATGAAAGGGGCGACGTTGGAAAAGAATTTAGAACTTGGAACCCTTTGTAATTTTGTCCGAAACATAATTTGTTAGAGGAAGAATGAGGATCATAAACGATCACTCGGCTAGAGGTCCCTCGCGCTGTTAAAAAGATTTTTTTTTCCTTTAGTTCATTACTCGTATGCAACCTTGAATGTACGACGAGACGCACTAGTTGATCCCCAGAACGCCCTTTCTTCACCACCAACTCAAAGAAAATAAAGAAAAAAAAATAAAAGAAAAAAAAAATACATCCTGTCTCTTTCTCACCGCTCACTGACCTGGTAGCTCACAATCATTCACTAGGCACGTAGCCCAAAGGGATTTCTCCACACCCAAATTTCTTCTCCGTCCTCAAATCCAAGCAATTTTTCCCCCCCGCCCCCTACCTGATCCGGGAGTATCTTATGACTTTTAATGTCTTCCCCTTCCACTATGACGCGGCCTATTCTTGTTCCGTAGTTTCAATAAATGATACCCCCATATGTCTTCCCGGTATTAGCGCTATCAGTACTGCTTCCTCGGCCTTGTATTTGAGTCATGCCCATTCTCTCGTGTTGTTGAGAGTCAACCATGGTGCCAGGACCCCCTATACATTCATGCGTGGCAATCCTATCTAGGCATGTGGGATGTCACACTTGTATTATAGCTCGTTTTCTGAATTGAGCCTAGCCCCATTCGTGGTCGAAGTGTAAGGGTGATGTTTACTTTTGGAGATAGAAATCAGGCGAAATGAAATTTGCTTGACTAAGTGGGCATTCTTTGCCGCGCCTTATGTTGAGACTTATTAGGTATAAGTGCCTTTGAACTTAATTGTTATTGAATGCTTGACTATCACATACAATCCGGACAACACCCCTGGGCACCGCAGTTGTATGGACCTACTAGGTAATAGTTAAAACAAATATGCTGGCGAATTGACTTACCCTCGGAAGTCAAAGATGAGCATATCTTTCTGGCCTTCCGTCTCTGTTTCATTCGGTCATTATGCGTAGCCATTCGGCTAAGGTGTATCTAAATGTTCTGATACTCTGTTGGATAAGGAGAAGTGAAAAAACAAAGCAAATCGCCCTACTAGGATTCGGATATCACGGCACAGACGGCACTTTCAAAAGGCTTTGCAAATTACACACCCCGCCCCTCCACCCATCTGCTAATAGGTTCTCGAGTTCTTGGGTCCTTCCTCCACTTTATATCCGCCCTGCATCTTTTAGTGCCCTGCCGCTGACACATTTCAGGACCTTTGGGATACCCCCGTCAACGCGCATGGTTTAAAGATCCCGATTTTTTGTAGAAAACGCTGAAAGCATCAGGTAGAGCATTTCAGACCAATACTTTGGGGGCCTTGGGGCTCTTTTGTGCGGGTGAAGCATTGAAAGCGGTCTCGTAACGTATCTCGATGAGTAATGTAAGTACTAAGGTGTCCATGTCATGCGGTGTGGTCAGTTATAATAGAATAACACATGCAATATTGCTCGTGTGACCTCTCGTTGCTTGGAGTAGCAGACTACGGGTGTGTCGCTATTCAAAGAAAATATACAGGGAATCTATATATATTCGTGGTGTTCGTCAGCAGTGAAACCAGATATCCACACCCGCACAGTCTGTGTGGTCCCCAGAAGAATTCTGATAATTGAATGAACTAGCGAACCTCACGGACACTGACTGGACCTTTTGAGATATATGGCCATCAGTTCTGAATCCCCGAGAGTTTTATCTCGATTTTATTCAACGCGGTGGCCGGGGCGGGCAAAATAGGAGTACCATCATATATCAACGGAAGTGGTGGGCAAAATATATACCTCTAGTGTTGTATCGGTCTGCTAGCCAGCTATCTCGTAAACAGAAACCTTTAGTAACTCTCAGCCGATATACATGTATGTAGATCAGCCTCTAGCTGCCTGATGGTAAGCAACCGACGGCAAACAAAGGGAACGGGTTGGGATGATTGGATAGAGATTGTGAAGTAGGACCAGAGCAAAACTGTTCGTATTATGGGGGATATACGACAAAAAATAACCCGGTATTAGAACAAGAACCTACGCCGGGCCGAGCTTCCACGAGTTATCGATACCAGCAGTGGCTAGAGGCGAATCCTGAAGAGCTTCTAAAGCTATCACCGCAGCAATCCTAGTCGCCGTTAGCATGTCAAGAGCTATCTCGTACACCGTCCTACATCGCTGTAACATTCACCTCTACCTTCCTAACACCCTGATTCTCCTAGGCTCCCGCATTCCCCCTCCGCGAGGTTGGCGGGCCCCAAGGACCACCCCAGCTCACCTCTTCTTCGAAATCCAAGCAGTGTCCTCGAGTTCCCCAGATCTAGCCAGACGAGCTTAATTGACGACTCTCGTCAGAGCAGACTCCCACCTGTCAATCTCAACGCCTGTTGCGTATGATCTAGTTTAGCCGGCCGAAGTATTAGGTTGTTTTGGGTATTTTGCTATTGCGCTTGGTCATCCATCGCGTGCATGGGCTCACAGCTGTGACAAGTACCCCAAATAGATCGGGCGAACCGGTTCTCACTCCCTTCCCTCATTCCAGTTTCTTTTTCCATGGGATCGACCCCTCTCAGGTGGTAGTAACAATGATTTGATCATGCTTTGGCATTTTTCATCGAAGAAGCACACTGGCCGAGCGCCTCTCGACACTTGCTCATGTCAGCATCAAGAGCTCTTGATGGACCCACTCTTAGTGGCCGATCAGCCGTAAGTAATCGTACAACAAGGGTGTGCACCAATGAGGTAAGCGGGAGGTGCACCGAGCGGGCTGCAGGGAAAATCGCGCTATGAGCAAATCGGGTAAGGGATTTCCTTTGCATCACGACTTCCGACTCAACCAGACGTCGGAGCTCATCAAAATACGTTCGAGTGATATTTGGAGGCCGATAAACTCGAGGCAGGCGCCTACGCAGCACAAAACCCCTTGATTGCGCGAGGCCAAGCAGCGGCTCCGGCACTTTATTTCTCGAATCTGTGGCGTTATTTGGTCAATGTAAGTCCCCTCCTATAGCCTCTAGAGAATTATCTGTCTGTGTTTGAACAGGGTTAGTACTAAGGAAACTTTGAGTAGAGGAAGTACTGTTATTATTTTTAGGATACAAATTTTAAGCCCCCCAAATCAGGTCCCAGGTCCCAGTCCTACGCCGCTCCGGAGGTCTCTATAGAGAAGGGAAAGGGGATGAGCACTAGAGTGCAGGACCAACAGATCGAGAGGAATGCGAAGCCTAATCCTTCGTCATTCCAGGGCTCGCAATCCAACTCGTTCCCTCTCGCTCAGGAGTGTTGAAAGAGTGTTATTGGCTGCCGAGAAGCAAAAGTGGAGACCGATGATTATAGAAGGGGGCAAGAAGAGCACATATGCACACGCGTATCTGGGATCGGTGTAGACCTACTAGGTGTGCAATGGGAACAGAAAGTGAAAGACCGCAACGACAGGGCAGAGCTAGCAAGTATGTGGGCTCTGTGCAAAGGTGTGGGAGGCCTGGCATTTTCTGTTACTGGTGTGTACGCGCAGTACTGCACGCAACGCCACGACCCACGGTATAAATAGCAGGCCTCCCCCACCAAAAATCCAGAATCCATCCCAACAATCATCACTTTCCGATCCCGCTGATCGAGCGCTGCCGAGGCAGTTACTTACTGAAGCTGTTTATCCCTCAAAATCATCCCTCCTTCTTCCCTCCTCACTCTTTTCTGCCGTCCTCATGCCTCCCCCCCGCCGGAACGGCTATGCCGCTCAATACGATTTGAAGACAAGAGCACCAGTAGTCATCTCAAAGCAGCCTCCTTTGAATACACCGTATGTTTCCAAGGATGCAAGGGCTACTCTTTCTTCCGGACGTTATATTCGAGATCCCCAATACTCTGAGTCGGACGAAGACTTGGACTATAAGGGGTACGACCCAGATGCACCCAAGAAGAAGAAGCACTATGTGTATGTGAATGATTTTGATGAATACGAGCAGCTGTGTAAGCCTGATCGGCCTGGTCCATCTACTCATAACGAGCCTCCTCGACCTCCTCAGCCTGCCCAGCCAGCTCAGCCTGATCATACTACTGTAAGTACTCATCTCCCCCCCTCCAAAGGTTGACCCATACAACCGTTCCATACCTTCGTAACTCGATGATACCATCACCCTATAGGGTGTTCACTTAGGGACGACTATCACAGTAGGGATTTCTATCAAAATAGTTAGCTAATTTGGATTTCTCATTTAGGGTTATGATCCCAACAATCAGACCAACTTCTTCTTTGGTAGCAGTACCGAAGGATCCAATGCCAGTGTCACCAGCGGTTCTCAAACCGGCGTCACTTCCGAGCGGTCCTTCAGTTCCTCAGGCTCCCACCGCCGTACCCGCAGTATTTCATCAATGTCGACGCTTACCAACATCTCCGATCTCAGTACCAGTTATCAAGCAACGATAGCCTCGAAAGTGGCTCCTGGAGGCCCCTCCAACACCCCTCCAAGCACCCCCACCGCGCCCAAAGACAATGGCCACACCGCAGCGCCATCATCTAAGGGTAGGAACCTCAACAGGTACGACGCAAGATCGGCTCGGATTCCCGCGTGGGCCAAAGGGAAATGGGTTGCTGATGCCGATAAACATTCTCGTGCTATTCGCAAGACCATCAGTGGTGCTTTGGTGAAGAATAGAGCCAGCAAGGACGATAAGGAACTGGCTAAAGGGCTCTTCATTGCTAAAGCGCTCGCGGCGTTTGATAGGGGTGATGGTGAACTCCTCCTAGGGGAGTACGAGAAGAGCCGAGCGGGGCGCCAACCTATGTCACCTACCTCCTTTGAACGTGGACTAGCACGTCTATCCTCGAACCACGGCCGCCCAGACACATCCTTGGACTACGCCCGCTTGGCAATCGAACGCCACATGCCTAATGGATTCCCCGGACCTCTTTCCAGTAGATCCGGCAATGAGCAGGGTGACATTGAGAGTTTGTACCCTGGTTCCAGTGCAGCGAATAGCTCCAGCCAATATCATCGTCAAGGCCTTCAGTCGGGTTCGGGAGCTGGGGGAAACGGTTCCAGGTACAGGGAACGCTCCAAGTCCCCGGGGGCAGCTTCGAATGCCACTCTTCGCCAAGATTCCTCAACCCTCCGACGCTCGGCTTCCCCACCGGCGATGGATCTTCTATCTTACAGGTCAAGGTCCCGTCGGGTTTCCTCAAACATCCGTCGCCCGAATTCCCCACCGGCGATGGACCTTCTCCGTTACGGGACAAGGCCTCGTCGCTCGATCAAAGCACTCAGTATCCCCTCCGGCCCTCCAGTACCCCTTGAGGACTTTTCCCAGCGTCGCATCGCCACGCCATCTACAGCGTTGAGCCTTTGGGATACCGATGGCGATGAGGACGCTGTTGATGCTATGTATGCAAGCCCTCCCCACAAGAAGGCCCCCGCCGGTTCTGGAGCACACCAACCAGGAAGCCATCACGATGAGCAATTCCATAGATCAGTCTCCGACGATGATGTCAGTGATAACGACTGTGATGACGCTTACACAATTGATGAGGATGCTTATGGCGATCGCGACTCTGCTGCTGGGGATAACCGCCCTAAACCCCTCCCGAAGTTTGCAATTCGTCGCTCTCAGTCTGAGGGAACCTCCCTAGCTGCGGCTTCACGCTTCCGTCGTGCATCCTAGTTTCTGTGGGTCATGCACGATCAAGTCCTACCATTGCAATTGACCGGGTGGGTAGGAATTTTAGGTTTAAGGTTTAAGGTCTCGGTCTAATAATTGGGTATAACGGAGAAAAGGGGGAATCGCTTAGATGGTATAACGAGGTACTAATACTTACTTAATTGGACGGTATGGTGAAGGTGAAGCTTGGGGAAGTTTTATCGTTATCTTTCATATCTGTCTCGTATTTCTGTATCTTTGTTTTAGTACAATTTAATACGTCTCCTACATTTTCTCTTCTCCTTTAATTCCACACGCTTCCCTACTTCTTGGCGCGGGGCATAGAGGAAATCTTTTAAACTATTAACCTTCTTCCTCTAGGCTTTGCATATCATTCACCCCTTAATCGAGCGAAAGCGGTAAAGAAGGTGAATCCCGCCCGATTGTAGCATCATTTTGTTCTTCACCGGATCCACATGCTTACCGGATTTGGTTATATAAAGGAAAGGCTATCTGTGGGCGAGCACCCTAAAAGCAAGTAAGCCAACTGCCCCTATCATCGGCAATGGTAACTATTACCTATATATTTTCTTTACACAGATACACTACCCGCCTCGACCATATTCACCTCCCTTCCTCAGTCCGGCCCCAGAGGTTCAGCTAACTATATAGCACCTAATGTGTATGCGGAAACCACCCAGCACCCCCACCTCCAAGCAACTACACATAACACGATACATCACCTAATAATCATAGTGATATCGTGACGCCAACGGGGCGGCTTAGGGTTACTAAAGTACGATATTGAATTCCCCATCCTTCACCCCCTGAGACCCACCAGCAATACAGAACTGAGCCCCCCGCATGGACCTGGTAGTAGTCGTATCAGGCTGCTCGACATGGATCCAGGTATTACCGTGCCGCAGCACAGGGAAATGTGTTCCCCTAGCTATCTTCGATCTGACTAATATGATGGAGGCATGGGAAAATCTATAACTACATCGTTGAGCTGATCATCATGGTGGCGTGTTAGCTTGTTGGTCGGATAGTATCTAACCCATATATTCACCCCCCCTTGGAGCAGTGCAACAGGAGAGAAACCATAGCACGAAGGCGAGTTGAGTACCTAGGTACCATGTCGCCCCCTGTTAGTTCGCAGAGAATCAAGACTTAAGCGCGGCAAGTCCTTCTCATTATAAGCCCTTATTCTACTTACTAAATAACATGATTTTCCGTTGACCTCCTAAAGAAACCCGCTCCCATAATGTAAACGACGCATATCCTCCGGCACATTGCAACTCTCCTCAAATGAAGTGTCAACCCATTTAAACCCGCCTCCGACGAGTTCCAGATCATCTTCATCTAGCTCTCCCACGAAGCAGTACTTTAATATAATTTCCATCGAGTATATATCCTTTGAGATTTGGTGCTCTAAGGAACTAACAGTACCCAACCAATTTGCATATACAGGCTCGTCTGCGGTCCCCCTCCAGTCACTAAATGCGTTCAATATATCGCAAATTGCCTTATAGTTGTTTCTCATATCGCGGTGGATCTTTACATATCTCATCGCACATCGCCGGAAGCCTGGGTCATACCATAGCTCTGCCTCGGCGCGTACTAGCAGCGTAATCAATGCGGCAAGATCGGTTGTGAGGCTATAAGCTGTCTGCAGGGTTGCATAGTCCTTCCCTGACGTTTTGCCTAGAGTTGGGTTGCCGTCATTGAGGAAGATATACAGACGTGTTCTGCGGTCCTCAAGTTCCTCCAGCCTTGTATTCAGTCCGCTGACAAGGCTCTTGAGGTAATCCGGGGTAGGAACTTTAAGGGGTGATGGAGTCTTTTTCTCAGACATAGTGGATGAAGATGTATTGTGTGATCGAATTGTGTAGTTTTCATTGGGACCGACACAGGAATTGGAAACTAAGTAGCGCATCTAGCGGAGTGTTATACAGATTGAAGTGTCAGTACAAGCAATGAACTGAACGGCAGCTGTATTCAATGCTACCTATGTTCTTTTTAGTCCCCAAACAAGTACAGATCCGCAGGGTTCTTAGAACAGATTTCACCGCGCGGATCCAGTCCAGCGCTTAGGACCCATTCAACGGATGATAAGCCCAGATGAGTGTACCTAATTCTTCCTTCCATTTATCGTACCTCCATTCCATGGAAGTTCGCTAATTTAACTAACTTGAGCCCAATATTAGCCCTTATATACCAAGCAAGAGTCATCCCCGTGCCCCGGTCAGCCCCTGGGTATACTCCTACAATGGCAAGAAGGATGAGCGATACAGCATCTATTTTGAGTACCCCTCTGAGATAAGGGGGGTTCTTGGCCGGGGTACCAAAAGAGGTTTAAACGAGCGGCACCTCCTCTCAGCCCAGGACTGAACTCGACGAGCGGAGTTCGGGAGTCAATACAGCAGGGAGTGCTTGGGGAATAGTCCTAGGCCCCGCTAACAGCGTAGGTCCTGCGAGCATGAAGGTGATTTCGGGTTTTTGGGTACCACCTACAGAGGGTAAGCGGTAAAAAATGATGGTCAGGCATGGGTTGTGTATCAGCGGGAGCTCCCGATACAAGAAATCATTGGCACCAGCTGCAGAGAGAGGTCAAGGTTTTGAATATCTTCTGTACTAACCCCCAACATCAGCTCACCCATGCTAGACAAAGAATAACACAGATACCCTCCTCCCCCCCCCTCCTCAGATCAGATTTTCACTCTAATAAATTGATCACCTCATGGTCTCCTTTTCAATATCTCTAAGCACACAGGAATTTATTTGAAAGAGGTGACAGCTGTCCCCAGTATATATTGGGACACGTGGTTCTTCTGTCAGTCTTGTAAGTTGGTAACATACTGTATTTATACACCCTGCATAAGTGCTTTAAAATGCAAACAGACAAGTAGATAGACAGGTGTTCTCTTAGGTAGTACTTAAGATTGACTCACAACCCCGAAATCCCCCTTTCTAGCTGTATTGAATCTTTTGGCGCCTCAATAGATCGATACTAGCACCAGAATTAAGTTTTATTCATCTAGTAAAGGGGAAGAGTCTAGGTAAGGGCCAGTCTCGCTCTCAGGCTTCTGTCAACTCATTCCTCATTCTGCAGGCAACAGTCGATGCAGGATGGGCATGGAATGAGGGGATGCTGCCACAAATGCTGCCACGCTCTCTCAGAATTCCCTGGCGCAAACCCAGTCTTCGCCCCCCCCCCACGATCAAGCTGCAAGTATATACCACCTTTAAGTTATAAGTATATACCGCTACAATCAATTCTGAAAATTACCTCCTTCGAATCCCAGGATCTTCTTCTGACCCCGCATATTCCTACCCCCGTAGTTACCCTTCGTAATGAGAGTGCTTGTTATAGTCATGAACTATCTGTCTTTGAAGCAACCTAAACCCCCCGTAAGGTGAGTAACTATAAGCAGCAGGAGAGACAAAATTGCCTCAAAAAGAAGCCCCACTCTCCTCAAACTGTATATATTTTTCTACAGGCAGCAAGAAGTGATATCAAACTTAGCGTTGCGCTATTTGGTGTAAGGCCTCTTTCTTTTTTTTTTCATATATATCCTTTGCATTTGTTCCAGTTACAAAACATTGCATAAACAAATGAACTATGGCATAAAAAACCCCTTCTCATCAGGCCTCTCCTACCTACAAACAAACACACAAGTCGCCCTGGACCTTAACTTCCAAAGAGAGAGAGATTTGAGCAAATCATGATCAGATCCTTTACGAGCTGCCGCCAGTTCATTCACTGCTATCGAGGGATCCCGCCCTATCTTATAGGCCTCGAACCTTCCTAACACGGGAAAACCAATAGTAACTATGTGCGCTTAGTTTTGGTTTGTCCCGGCGCTGCTAGTTCCTTAGCCAACAGAACAGATGTGGTGCGGTTTGCTTTTCGGTTTTGACTGAAGCGCCAGTCTGCCCCTTTCCCTCTAACTCTAGCTCAGTTACCATCTCATATTGCTTCTAAACTCACCACATTCCATCTGACCACGTTCGTAACAACAACCCAACAACAACGTCAGAATGCCACCTGTTCGTTCCTCCGCCGCGTCTGGCGAGACCCTGAAGCTTAGAAGAAACCTTTACTCTTCCCCTTACAAACGATTGATAGGCGAAGCATTTCGTGCACCTTTATACGTTGGTGGCCGTTTCGTTCGTCCTTCTCGTCCTAGTTTTATGAGTATCAAGCGAGCCACCGGCAACAATCGCACTACACGCTTGAATACCTCTCCTCCTACGGTTCCCTCTTCTATCCAGGTGGATGAGTATAATGTTTCAAATCCGGTTACCCCTCACCTGTCTGTGGCTGTGACCTCCGGGACTTCAAAATCCTCTTTTTTCAATCACCCCTCCTCTGCTGCAAGTGCCTTCAGTGGTGTCCACCTAGTTGACTCGACTACTCCCTCGACCCCGGTGCGCCAGGTCGGCCGTCAAAACGTTGGGAATGCCATTCCCTTTCGACTACAACGGACACTAGAGCCCTATCTTGAGCGGATCGAGGAAGGTAGCCGTGGGAGTCCAATGAGCATCTGCAATACGCCCGCTTCTGTTAGTACTCGGTATGAAGGAGTCTTTGGAGATGTATGGTCCAGATTAAACCTCGAACCACCTGCCCCAACCGTGGAGCCGGCGTCTCTAGACAGGTCAGACCAGAATGAGGTCAAGAACGTTCACGGTCCTTTTCGCCTCCTTTCCTCCTCGCTACCTACTCCTTCCTTCCCTAGTACTATATTAGAATGGGACTCTCACGTCGGTCATATGCCGCTCCAGGCTGATGATCCGACCTTTGTCACCGCCCGTCCTCCCAAGCTCCCAATATCGAACCAACAGTCTGAGCTCTTTCAGCTATACTACACTCACTACAGGAAGCGGGTTCTTTCCCGAATGCTCCAAGGCATTGAACCTCCGCACCGTCAAGCCATAGAAGACTCTCCTGGGCCACCAACCGATGAACAGCTCTTAGGCGCATCCCCCGGCTCGGTGAGGGAAACCCCTACCCCAGAGGCTGCACTCCCCACCACACCAGACGAAGTTCGGCCTTCCGCGGCTATGGAAGTTAGCTACAGCCCAGCAGTCAACCTTAAGGCACGTGGCGAGGCTGAAAGGAGAATGGGCCCAATTCGTGCCATCAGCCCTGAGGGATATAATTTGAGGCCTAGATCATACATCAAGGAAGAAAAGCAGGTCAGATACGGGTCTATGATGAGGAGGATATGATGGAGTGTAAATGTGGAAATACGGTTGGATGTCCAGCATCTTGCCGGTGGCATTCAACTTTGATGAGGAACCTTGTTCTCCTTTCGTGTTTTCTTTTTTTCTTCGGTGGGAGGCTCTTCCTTTCGTATCAGGCCTGCTGTTCTGGGTTTTCCTTTGTGGAGTATTCTCCTTTGGGTTTCTCTTTGGGCTTTTCTCTTTGAGTTTTCTCTTTTTGAAAGGATTATGCGGTCATTTCCGTTTCAGGTCAGGCAACGTGTACGGGTTTTTTTGTAGGGGTCACATACCCTCTTGACGTGTAGTTTACAGAATTTGATACCCCAGTAGTTTTAAAAGTTCTTTTTGCATGATGAGTGACTATATATGTTGACCGACTGTTATATTATCTGTTACATCGAGAGCTACACTACTACCTTAATAGAATACAAATAGCCAAAAGCATACACCCCTTCTATCCGCCCCCTCATGATTAGCGCACAATTTATCTTCTTATCCCATCGCGAACCTCCTGACTCCAAGCTTGAACTACAGATAGCCTATCAACTTGAGAAATAGTTAACGGGATGGAATCAACCAGGCCCCTCTTGCCCTTGAGAAGCTTTTTTTCTCTTCTCCCCCTTTGGATTCGCATATATCTTCTCTCTTGCCACTCGCGCGTAGTATTAAGTTGTATTTATAGGCGGTGGATGCCACAGACAGAGTTAATACAGGATTAACCCTCATGCTTTGTGGTACCCGTCTGAGAGCTGTCAACCTTCCACTATTGTAAAGTGAAGAAGTATTTCACGCTCTTCCCGGCGCGGGAGTTTACGCCGGGTGATATCTGGTGATTAAATTTAGTGTTACAGGAGAAAGACCAAAACGTAGAACTATGATCCGTCGGAGCTCTATCCCAGTCACCGGTCATTTGCGATACATGTTGCTCTTTCCTAGCTATTTAGTTAACCACCATGTGTTTGCTCCGTGTGGGTGGGGCAATTCATGACCTTTCAATATGCCGGTGCGTAACGACGTTACGCGTGGTTGGAGCAATAAACCTAACCAGCGTAAAAATCGCCGGCGATGTGCGCCTGCTAAAACCACTTCCCTGGCACCTTTCTTTTTTTTTTACAAGACTGAAACCACATCACTACCACTCAGAACATTTATTCCCACGAAGCCCAACCTATGCCCCTCGCCCTACCAAAGGGGCCCGAAAAGAGATATCATTCTAGGTAGGTAAGCGGTTGAGCATGAATATGGTTGGTTGTCCATACTAAACCCACCCTACACCCACCCATCTACTATACCCAAAACTCCACACTTGTACCCCCATCGTTAGCGAACAACTACAAACCTTCAGTGTCACCCCCCATCCTACCTGTCCCCAGGTTTGCAGTACCCTCGCGCATACCGTTCGTGTATGAATTTCTTACAGAGGTACGTAGGTGCCGGATGAGCTACCCACTTACATCAGAAGATGCAAGACCATGCAAAATCCAGACTGAGAATTTATAGGCGTAGTAGAGTCACCTATTTATCACGTTATTCATCTACGATTCATTTTCCGCTCGCTCCTGATAGAGGTGGTTGCCTTGGTAAAGTTTAAAGAATCATTTGACCTGTAATGCCAGAGTATGGACCGGCTTTGAGGTCGACGATGATTCACAAGAAGATAATACCTACTATGAAATATATAGTACAGTGCCACGTGCTGGCCATGTGCGCTAGCTCATGAGCGGTCTTGCAGGTATCTATAAAAGGGCTTTCCCGAACCCCCTAACAACTCCTTCCTAAGCTACCCTACCTGCACTTACACACCCTTCCTGATCTAGTTACAGAGGCAACTGTCTAAACCCTTGCTACAATGACTAACCCATCTTCTACGTTCTGGAGTATCTTAGATATATTTCAAAACAACTTCCTCCACGTAATGAAGGAGGTATTTGCGATGGAGTTAAAACCAAATTTTGCTGCAATGAACCCTCAGGCCAGGGAGCCTAAGCCAAATCCTCGTCCAAAACCTAGCCCTGGTCCGCCACCTAACTCCCCAGCAAAGTTTGGGGATATTGTTTTGAAGCTCGAGGCTTTTACACTCCCACCAAACATTGGATTCCACTCACCAGTAGCTCCGAGCCGAGCCCAGGACACGCCAGACGCACCCCAAAACGGACTATCGCGGTATACGTCTCTAGATCCGGCGCCCCAACCAAAACCAAAGCCTCGCCCTCGTCCGGCTCCTAGGCCACCACCGAATTCGCCTTCCGGATATACAATTAGTATTAAAATTCACGATGATCTGCAGGCAACAAAGGCTCTTACAAACCCCGGCCCTATCCTACCGCCTGATGCGGCGCCAAGTTGCCCGAGAGGGTATGGGTTAGAGGAACTATCCTGGCTGCAAGGTCACCACCCTGTTCCTCGCAGCGTTCAGGGCGCCCCGCCCAAGATACTCTTTCAGGGTGGGGTTGCTGTTATTAGGGAGTCGGAAATACCAATGGACAGCCGATTTAGATGCACGAGCTGCGTCAAAAGTCCACGGAGACCCCCGACCAACACTTCAAGATATATCTACAAGCCCTTGAGCTCAATGAGTTCCCAAGGGGTCTTTGATATACCAGGAATGAATATGGCTTGTCCAATCTTCTAGACAATACGCGGCCCACAAATATGTTTAGTGTCAGGTTGCTGGATACGTTGGTTAGGTCAGGCTTCCGGGAGCCACTTCTCAGTAGTTGGGGCTCTACGGCGCCTTTGCTTTTAATTTGCAGGCATCTTCTTTGTTTTTTGTTCTCAACCGCTCAGGACCTTCTTTCGGGTTAGTGGTATATCATTTGGCGGTTAATGTAGGACATATATACACATCTATACATGAACCGGCTGCGGGGTCCGCTTTTTGCACATTTTTTTATTATTATCAATATTATGAGTATCAGTGTACTGTTTTTTGCATGTCAGTTAGGCTTATAACAGTACGCAAGACCGAGAAATAACGATTGGACTCAATCGTACCCTCCTTGATGTATGTCCCACTGCTCGTGCACTCAACATTTTGACTAGATATTCCGTGATCTGGCACAAGCTCTTAGAACCCACCACCTACCAAGGGACCTAATCTCACAAAGTTTCCAAAAAGCAAGCCCCAGATGCGGTGGGCTTCCAATGCCAAAGCTCGTGAACATGAATCTAGTGGGGTATGTATGGGAAAAACCTCCGAGAGTCGAGCAGCCAATCCCGTAGGTGCCTCAGATAAAGCACACATTCTACCCTGCTTCATGGCTATCACCGAGTAAGAGATTAGTTACCTAGTCGAGCGTTATACCGGGGATTTATAACTCTTCTATATAACTTGGGAGCTTGACTAGGCTACAACGTATCACATAGATGTTCCCATGGCCTGGTGTAAAACAGAAAACAAGACCGGGTTATGTTAGTTCTTGTAAAGCGTTAGCTTTATCCAGTGAATTGTGGATTTATGGATACATTGAAAATACCTGCTAAATAAATCTCGAAGTTCTCGACCATACTATATTCCAAACAAAACATTCATTGACTCATTACACCTACAACTCTAGTATGACCTACAACGTATGCCCTCACTAATGTAAGTTGGGTGTAAGATCTTTAACATTGTCCAACCTACCTCCTGTAGCCTCGCGCGCTCCCGCTCTCTGTAGATAACATGAAGCCTTTGCTTTGTGATTGCTATCTCCTGCTGCAAAAGGTACTGTCGTTGCCTTCTCCACGATACCAGGCTTTCCGCAGCAGCCTGCCGCACCTCCCATTCATAGTCATCACCTGCAAGGATATCAATGGTTCTCTCAAGCTGCGCCCTGCTCGGGCGCCGACGTTTTGTAGCCAGCCGACATTTGTGATAGTTTGATATCATATATTTTAGGTGGTCATTATCACGCTCGGTCGTGGAGTCCCCCGCGCGCGGCTGGGCCACAGCCTTTTCTCTTTCCCTTTCGACTTCCCGTTTTATTGCATGCCATAGCTCCTTGTCTTCAGCGGTAGGTACAAATCGCTTTGGGTTAGCTCTTTGAACTGGTGCTGGATTCATCTTGTCAAGGCCTTGCTATTGCAGGATTCGTTGTTGTTGACTATATACGCGGGAGACTCGTTAGCTTTAGTAGGCCCTGTCTAGGCTTTTGGCGCACTTAGGTCAAACTCGCGGGTAAACGGGCATGTACATGTCAGAAATATATATTAGGCGATTGAGGAGGGAGGCCTAGCAGAGGGCGGATGGGTCCATACTAGAACCAGGGAAGGAGAGTATAGAAAGCATAAGGTTAAGGAACACTGATAGTGTGGCAGCAGAAGGGCGTGTGTCGGTGTAGACGTACGCACTGTAGTTTGCACTTGGTGAAACGAAAAAAAAAATAGAAGATGTAAATACTTGTGCCAAGAAAGTATCTTTTTGACGCATGTGTCACACCCCGAGAAGAACATAACCCTCCACATAGGACAAAACCTCTGTTCATTTCTATAATATACCCTACATACTAAATTCAACGATTTTGAACTTAGCTAGGAGTAATAGCTCATAAGGTAAAGGTTTACAGGTAAATGTAACCAAGGCTCGGACCAAAACAAGAAGTGGCAAACGGTTGCTGTTAAACTAACGCCAAGGCTAACAAAACTCACGACAAAACAAAGATAGAAGTAATTCCTTTCACGCTCCAGTAATGAGCGGCGAGCATCGAGAAAGAACAACATCGGTGGTATAACTTGAACATATCCGCCTTACTACCTCTTTCTTCCCTTGCCCCCCCACAACTCTTCACTACATGAACCTCTCGTCCCTCCTACTCAGTCTCGCTTTCTTGACTTTCACCCCCGTCTGCAGGAATCCCCCCCATTGCTTCCCACTCTTGCTCCTTTTCCAGCTGGCCGATGTGGGAATTCAGAGTACAAATTTCCATGTTAAGGTCCGTCATCTGCTTTCCAATAGCCCAGTCTGCCTCGGTGAAGTCGCCATATTCTTTGCTTGGTTCGGTGAGAGAATTGAGCTTCTTGTAAGCAGCCGCGAGTTCGGTTTTGAGCTGGTCAAGGTTATAGCCGGCGGTAGGTGTGCCATCTAGGTAAGCTGCGCTCCCAGTACGAACCTGAGTATATTTCGACATTTTCGTTCTGTGCTTGGGTTGTGGATGGTGATGTTCTGGGCAAATGCGTGCGCCTTTCAAGGAGAAAGACCGGTGGATCCGACGCGATTGGATATTAGGGGTGCATAGACAAGAAAGTTGAGACACAGGCCTACTCAAGAATGTTGAGCGCCGTTTACATAAAAAGGAAAGAAAGAAAAAAAAGAAACACATTTGATGCCGGTGGATACTATGAATTTTCCATTCCTAGCGAGCTCGATGAAAATTTAAAACCTCCCGCGCCGGAACTCGATATTACATATAAATGTTAATGACTTTGAGTTAAAGCAAGCGTTGATAGAGTGATTAAGTCTTTTTGATTTGTTCGGTTGCC
This sequence comes from Morchella sp. 2015-shanyang, assembly GCA_024713795.1. Taxonomy (NCBI): domain Eukaryota; kingdom Fungi; phylum Ascomycota; class Pezizomycetes; order Pezizales; family Morchellaceae; genus Morchella; species Morchella sp. 2015-shanyang. Next base: position 437,111 of record JAMGZB010000007.1, read on the forward strand.
CAGGTGGGTGGTTATAGGGACTTATTGGCATTGCTTATAGGAGAGATTGTTTCAAGTGGTAGGTATAGGTACCATCACACTCTATTTTGAATCTCCTTCCTCCAGTCTGGGTCTTTTCTTTGGGTCCTAGGGGAGTCTACGGTGCTTGGCTCACAGGGTATCACTCGGTGACGGATCGGGTATGGTGCGGCGCGTTTTTTTTTTTTGGTTTACATCAGTAATCGATGGTGCGGCGCGTCTTAGGTGTGACATCCTGGTATTTTAGCTGGAACAACATCGCCACCCCCGCTGCTTGCGGACCAAACCAGGGCCTTTAATTCCAGCCAGTTTACAACCAAAAAACCAAGTTTTATATAATTATGCTTGCCATGTATGGGTATAAATGGGTTCAATAATGTTCCACTTCACGAAGACTTGACGCCTTTTACATAAAAAGAATAGGTAAATGGCATCGCTAATACCCTTTCAGCTATACAACATATCAGAAATATATGTGGGAGAACCATCTACATCAATCCACACATCAAGTATACTCCCTGTGCTACAAACTAACCTAATCCATGCAATCATTAAAAAAGCCTTTCTACTTCAAAACCACACCGCATTGCGAAACCTCCGCTTGTATATGTCCTGCATACTATTAACAAGTTAGGCAAAAAGGGAATACCCCCGCTTGCGACTGTCAAGGATGAAGATACACCACATGAAATGCCTTCGCTGGCGATTATCCATGCCAAGTATGAAGATAAACCATATCAAGGTCTGAAGAATTGCGAGAAACTAGTGGTTTGGCCCGTACCATTCTCTGATTTCAGATATTCTATTCCCGCCAGATCGATGTCCATCCATTTAGGTGAAACGCGGGGCGATAGCCAGGATATTTGGGGATGCTACCCTGACTACCCTACCGAGCACTGCAGCTCTGCGCATCTCCGGTGTCACACAATAGTTTCCTACGGTTGAGAGGCAACACAAGGGTTACACTGAACCCCTAAAAACATTCATCATGCCAGCTTCGGCTACTCACCAGCGAGGCTACTCTATCATAGGTGCCTAGGATCTGCTGCCCGAGCCAACACGGGCCAAGGTATCGCCGCCATACCTAGGAAACCACTATCTCTATACACCCAAATCTCTGTCCCAGAGTCATGCTAAGATCAATCACCCAGCGAGGTAATATTGCACTCACGTTATCCAAGTGTTGATGAAACACGTGCCACGCAGCTCTTGGACCACATGTTTGTTTGGGGTTCATGCGCTACAGGGAAAGAGGTCGCGTAGAATGTCGCAGTTCATGATGCCTTAATCCCATCCAATCTGTTACGCGCCTGGTAGATTTTATGGGAATAACTCAATAAGTAAATGCTGACCAACAAGTGCTGTGTTCTTCAGTATTTGATTTCTCTTGTCGCTCAATATCAGCTTCTCCCTGCACTACCCCCAGAGCGAGAACAACACAATCGATATCCCACCCCTCCACGGCGTCAGCACAAGCATTATAATGCGCCTCCCCACCCCCCCGCCTCTCCCTATCGGGGCTTTCATCGTGAAATCCCTCACCATCAAGCTAAACTCCCTAACGGACAACCTAAACCACGACACCAGGATCATCGCCCAGCGTTTGCAGAACCCCAACTACACACTCCAAACACAGCAGGATATCGTCCCCCTCAGCCGTATCTTGCGTAACTCTGAGCTATTCCGCGGCCTACATGCCCTCGTCTCCGACACGCTACACAACACTATTACCCACGCCAACCACCCCCCTGCGCAGATCGCCCGGCACAAGGGTATTAAAGTCGCGTATGAAGTCGCTCTGGACAATATGCAGCTGGCTCGCCTTGCCCTGATAAGCTTGCTCCAGATGCAGCTTGGAATTGAATATCAGGGGGGCATGATTGGTGACCCAGCGGAGATCGGGATGGATTTATATCTCTTGAGGCAGGCTATGTTCGGCGAGGTGACTGAAGAGGAGCAGAGGCGTATAGTGGAAAGGTGGGTCGCAAAGGCGCAGAGGGAGTTCGCAGAGTTGGGTGGGAGGGAGCGGGTGCTATATCAGGATGTGGATATGGACGCACTTATTGCTGGCCCGGCAAGGAGCTGAATGCTGGTTGGTCTTAATCATTTGTTTGTGCGTCGTCTAACCTCGTCACCCATAGGGCTGTGGGTATCGCGGAGAAAGGTGGCTTCGTTTTTTTTTTTTTTTTTTGAATCAGCTATATTTGTTGACACGTTGCGGCTCTAAGCTCCCCGGCTCATGTCTTTGCTCCACGATGTGTTTGCGGGGATCTGGCGGATGTGGCGTTCCCTCTCCTCTTGTCTCTCCTGACACATTATTGCTTGCGTTGTTTCGCTTTTTCCTTGGTATCCTATGGTTATATGTCTTGCTAGACGGATCATCGATCTGTAATACCTGTGCAGGGGGTCCGGTGTTAGCTAATTGTTTCTGTTTCTCTGATGCTGATGAATTGGTACATGAGATTTGCCTGAAGGACGCCACACACAGTCCCAATTCTTTGCCTATGATACGGAGTGTATTGTAATTTTATCCTCAATAGGGACAGCCCAAATACGACACGCCTTCCCTTTGTTTGGGTTAGGTGCATGCATGCATGGAATAACCGCGGGGTATCCAGAAGTGGTAGAAATGATGGCTATCAGGTCACTGAGTATATGGAGTGCTAAAGCTTATCGTTATAGACATGATGAGAGGAGGATACTGGGTAAGTCTACTCTATAGTGACGCCGCGCGAAACAGCTGTTGGTAGTAGGCGTAGGAGAATGACCCTTGTTACTGCCAGGGGGGTGGTAGAAACAGTAGACGAGTGAAGTCGATAAATCTATTCATCTTGATAGGTTAGCTTGATTGCACTGTGAGGTGGTTGTTACTTTGAGAGTTTGATGTTTTAGAAGGAGTAATAGGAATATCATCGGGCAGTGCTGAGGAACTGACTTGATGGCCTTTGGATGATTTTTTTTTTGATAGAAGACCTTAGTGGTTAATTCAAATATACGTGTCCCCAAACCTGATCATTACCGTGTCCCCAGGCTTGACCTTTGTTCATATACTGAACTGAACAATGCACGTGCGTAATTTGAATACACATCCAGGAGATTAACCTACTCCACTTGGGTGTGGCTTTACCATAGGGATTAAACTTGGTATGACGGGTGGGGTTTCAGGAAGGGAGGAACCAGAGTGTCCCTATATATGTTGATTACAAATCAAGAATTGTTCACGTCAAAAAATAATCGACAAATTTACCAACAAGAACGCAGCCTACCTATTCACCAACTTTCAGCCTCAAAGCCTTTCGAACTACAACCTTGTACAGTCTTCTCGGCCACCGGCAGGTCAACTCATTACCCTGAACGCCTACCTGTGCCCCCATGAATCAAAGAATCAGTCCATTCTTCACCTATCATATCGATCCTCGCGCCCACGATCAGCCATTCTATAACGTAGGTATGAAAATTCAAAGCTAATGACGAAACCCATTCAGGGGACCGTATTATGTATCGAATCTATTCCGTGGTACTCAGCATCCAGTTCTACAGTATTGTTCAGGGCTCCTTTGAGCAACATGATTCCACCAACGAGACTGCGCCGCGGAAACTCCACCGCAGAAACTCCACCAGTCACAGTGGTTACTGCTTCACGGGGGGACCCGGGAATGACTGAGACATAAGGCACCGTCCCACAGGAACCTCGTCGTGCGGGAAATAAGAAGGTGCAGAAATGGTTCTCAGCTCTGTTCGAGGAGGTATATAAACAGCTTAAATTCACCTACATAGTCCTCCATCGCGCCTTCGAACGTTTCTAAACTCCCACTAGTTCTTCGCTACTCTAGCAGCATATCAGACTACGGCATCCTTCTAGGCCACACTACTAACCCCCAAATCGAAATGTTTGACCCCCGCAGCTACCGGGAGCGCGACTACCATAGGCAGTCTGACAGCAACAGTAGCCACCACCGCGAGAATCGCTCCCCCGCCAGCTCCCAAGCCTCCGAATCCAGGCGCTGCCACAGTCATCGCACTCCCGCCAATACCGATGGTAGGGTCATCGACCTCACATCCCCCGATAGCAAGTATGGAGGCCACGCAACGCCACCACAGGCCCCTAGTCCCCGCTGCCGAGAGGCGGAGACACCTGACACCAACCCCACTAACCCACCAGGACGGCTAGACCACACACCGGGCGCCCAGGCGCACACACTACGCCATAGGGGTAATGAGGAAGAGGTAAAGATCCCTTGATACCCATACCACATATGTAACCCATGTTGACAGTATACAGAGCTCACCCTCTGTTGGCCCTGGCCCAGCATACCCTTACTACCCCAATGCCCGCTGCCCCGCCCCCGGGGTTGGGGAAGGCAATGCGTCCCCCACACCGTCAGCTGGTCCAGGACCAGCATACCCGTACTACCTTGATGCCCGGTCTCCATCCCCGGCTCCTCGTCAAGTCCGTAACACTCGCTCCCCTTGCGAGGACCCCGCCATCCCACCCCCTGCCCACCTCCACCCCGGCCGCCGCCTCGTTCGACGACAGTCACGCGAGGAAAACCACATTACCCACCTCGATGGGCTTCTCCGTCAAGCGCGCGCACAGTACAATCATGCACTGGCTAGCGCAAACTATCACGAGCAGATGGATGCAATGACGTTGCTGAGGGAGCGGAGAGAGGATAGGGAAGCCGGACCAAGAAGGGCGGAGAGGGTGAGAGAGAAGAGATGGAGGATGGATGATGGAGAGCTGTGTCCGCCTGGAGAGACGGCTATTGATGGCTTGACTACCATGGGGAGCAAGGAGGATCCGCAGATCTACTGGCACAACGGGAGGACGCACCTGAGCTCGTTTCTTTGAGTAGTGAGAAGATGAATATGCAGCATGAGTTTGGTGGGGAGGCGGTAGTCTTCCTTTCCTTTGGCGTACCCATTTTGTCGCTATCCAGTTTTTTTTTTTTTACTAACACATGCCTTTAAGAGGATGTCTTTTCTCTTCGATTTAGTTCCTACATATACCCCTACTTTGCTTTTATCTCCTGCTTCGTCTCCTTTATTCCCTTTTTATTTATCACGTCATTCCTATTACTATACCCCATCCCGCATTTCTCCTTTCCCTCAAGCTTCTCGCGCTGCCCTCCTCTGCTCCCAACCTTGCACCTCGTCTCCTTGATCACCCATCTCCTTATGCGTCAGCCTCCCTACTAAAAATTAATTGCCAAGCTTTAGTTATCCTTATTTACCCAGTTTCTTAAAACATCTATGGGGGGTGAAATAATAAAATCCATTATACAGAGATAAATGATATACTTGAAGCCCCGAAGTGCGGTCGCACAGCGGGGAGCACATATAACCATCTGGGAATTCTGTAGAGAGAATCTATATTTGACCCAACTATTCCCCACCCCTTGCTTGGTTCCCTGGGTGCTGTAGTCGAATTAGTAACCGAGCGAGTGATATCCTGTGATTTATTTACATGGGTTTTGGCGCCATAAACCATCACTCGCAGCGTGGGGTTAGACTTATTTTCGAATTTCCCTCTAAATAACACGACACATGACCCCTCCCCGGCTCTAGAGTTCGAGATAACCCTTGTATAGTCCAAGATAAAAGATACTATACCCTAATATAAATAACATCATATACACCAGAGAATACGCTAGGCACAAATATTGAACACGGGGCAACAAAGCAACAGATTCTACAGCTGGTTCGAGTGTTAGATTCAGAGTCGAGAATTATGGTATAATACATATATACGTAACAGAAAGCTCATAAGGTGAAACATCTTCAAGATTAGAGGCCCTGAGCGTAGTCCCCCATGGGCATCTTATTTCTCCCCATGGGAAAGGAGTCATGATCTCGCGTGCCTCCGCGAATTCGATGCATGTTGTACCTCCCTGGATACAGGAGGTCCTACGTTTGAGCCTGATACTAATCTTCTATCCTGCAGAACCACAACCAGGAAGTGATGGTTCGGCGGGAAGGAGTCAGATCATGAAGGATCACTCGCCAATATATATATATTAGTAGTAGAATATTTGCATAGCCAAACTTATGCGACTGTGTTATATGATTATATAGGCTTATATAACATTCTTCCGTAAAGTTAACCAAGTCCAATACTATAATCACACTTACCGGAGGTCGAAACACCCATACATTTATAAACATACTCATTCTAGGTCAACCATCATACACTGCCAGCGGTGGTCCTGACCGAACGTTCTGATTACAGTCTTTTCTATACATATCAAGACTCAGGAATGCGAGAATGTGTTTCTAGATAATGAACGCCGAGTATTTTGGCCGTCTGTAGCATCACCGGCGGTCTTCGATCAGAGTTGAGTATACTATTGTTTATAATAGGAAACACCCCAAAGAGTGGAACTCAGCCCTTACAAGTAGTGAGAAAGACAAACGGTAGTATTTTGATCTCAGTAAGAATGACGACACATGGTTGTCAACCTGTCCTGTGTGTGTGAATGGAGGGCTGAAGCGTCGTTCTTTGGATATCACTATCGAGGAAAAAGAAAAGAAAGAAAAACAGAGGAGTATATTAAACAACCCTCCCCCCCTGCTAAATTACCATGAGTACGTAAACCACTATTCAAAAAGCTCGTGGCGAGGAGTATATAAAAAACCTTCAATACTATTCAAAAATATCTAACCATGTTCAACCAGACGATAGAGCTCCATCACCACCGGTGTGTCATCCCCAGGAGAGGACCTCTCCGTTCCTCCATCGCTGAGCGCTACCACCAGCGCCGCCGGCTGGCCTCGTCCATGAAGAGTCCACGTATTAAGGCCGGCACTCGACAACCCATGCCTAGGGCAGCAGTCAATTCACGCCTGGCGAATGGATGGTAAAGTCTAACTAGTCCTGAGGAAGCATTCCCGGCGAGCTCGCTGTGTGGGCGTTAGCGCCACATTCTCGGGGGTTCGATTGTAATCGTCTTTCTGCCACCGCTCAGGATAAATGGGATCTCTTAGGTAGGTATATGCGGCCTTTGTCGGAGGTTTGTAGCCCATGTTGGCGCGTTGCTAACAACTGTGTTTACTGATCTAGTGGAGCAGCTCTTTCCGGATAATGTGCAACCGCCTACCGTTCAGAACGGGCAAGCAGCACTTGACGCACTTAGAGCGCATGTGGCAACTACTAGAGAGCGGTATAACATAGTGGATATGACATTAGAAGAGGCTAGAAGTGGGGCTCAGATGATGGGGGAGGTTGTTGGATGGCCGATCGAAGTGACATCGTACGTTTGTGGAGTTTCCGACGGCCAATTATGAGCTCGCCCTCCATAGCTTACTACTCCCTCCAACTACCAATAACCCGATATCGAGTATGTGATTGAGATGCCCGTTGAGCAGGTCGGGAATGAGTTGAATAGGATCATAGAGTATTTGCGGCTGGGTCCGTATGCTGAGGCCGGAGGGGCAAGAGTGGGAGAGCAATGAGGAGGATGAAGGGGAAGAGGAGAGTGAGTAAGGGAGCTTTTTTCTTTAGTTTACTTCATTTATTGCATGCAGGTGAATAAGGGAACACGAGGTCGGATTGGGGGATAAAGGGTCTCTGCGAGCTAAAGGAAAGTATGACTTTACTATCTCATCCCATTTACCTCTTAAATATCAAGAATTTTGGTGAAAATGTCTTGGTAGCTTTTTCTTTAAATAAATAATCTTTTTCATCGTGTTGAGGGCGACCCTATGCTCCTAGGATGTAGACTAGCATGTTCCCGTCAAAGAAAAGCGTAGGCTCACGTGAACTATCACATTAACTCATCATCTCATATGGAACTGAAGCAATACCCGCCCAGTCTTCTTACTTTCGTTCCGCGTGATCTCAGTCATGGTCTATCACTCGATTTCCTCCACTTCTAACGCGCACCACCCTCACTTAATCGGTGCAACCGGCTTGAGCTTAAGCCTTGGGCGCATATTCGATAAAGTACCGGAAACGGCCCTTGGGCCTATTGATTCCTAATATAATATGATAATATCGACACACCATGTGCTACCTGTAGAGTACCGGGAGGACCGGGTGTAAAGTGACAACTACAGTACTGGCGAGTAGCACAGCGATGTTCAATGCGGCAGTAAACTTTATATATGTACCTAAGTATAGCAATCCTTAGTACTTGAGCGCTTGCTGAAAATAACGTTGTTACTTACTCCGCCCAACTGAACCAAGGTAACCAAGACTTGATTATTTTCTGGCACTCTATCGCTCGGCTCACGCCACTGCTGCGCTATCAATCAGGCCTTCCTTGTTTCTCGCTATTTGAGTTTACTGTTTATCCTGGCATAGAAATTAATCACGGATGTGCGAGGAGATACTAGTTCCACGGGTTTTTGTATGCCATACTAGGAGCATTAACGGCGAGAGATTCTAAGTCTTTGGTGGTATAAAGTTTATAAGAGTTGGGTCGGCCTATATAGCTATATCTGCGCCCCACGACTCCGAACAAGTGCACCTCAAAATCTCAAAATCACCATCCGTCAAAGCAAGGAACTAAAGCACCCTACCAATCAAGCTCAAACAACCAAAAAATTACAAACCATACCATGTTCTCTCCACGGAGATCAGCCGATGGTGACCCTCGCTCCCCCCAGAATATACGACGAATTACCTATGTTATTTCCCCCCTTGGTGAACCTATGTCCTCCAATATTGAGAGACTTGCGTCAGGCCCGGTTCTTTCAGAGCAGCAGATTGATGACCTATATCATGGTATGCCACATCCTTTTTAGTACACGAAAGCAGCTGAGATACTAATTTCAAACACCCAGCCTGCTACCGGTTGTGCATTGCCGTCGATGGCGGAGATGAGGAATGGATAATCTCAGAGCGCCGTCAAGAGTTTATCCGGGCAAGAGATGCCCTCAGCACGGGGTCGAGTGCCGGGGGGGGCCGAGAGATCTCATGGTTAGACAGTTCAGCTGAAGGATCCTTTCGTTCTTTTCCTGTTGTGTCCCGGGAAAGTCCTAGGGGCTCTGCTGGAAGCCATAGCGGCTCCGTCTCGTTCTACAGCATGGGCTCTGGAGGTATATACAATGCTAGTGTCGTTTACGAGTCTGACGCAGAGCGGGATAGTACTAGCCAAAGTCCCTCGGTCGTAACTTCAGGCTATCTTACAGAGGACTATGAGAATGCTGCGCCGATCCCTATTCCAGTGAGCGATGAACAAATGGTTTATATGATGAGGCTAGATGCATATGATGATGAAATGGTTATGTCGGGTGTGCGGGGGTTTAGATTACATTTCAGGAGGGGGGTGGATCATGATTATTTATTCGATAGAGCGTCAAATGCATCTCGTTACAGTCGATTTTTACTTAGGGACTCACGGTCCAGCCTAGGGTCGTATCACAGCTCACAGCCCAGTCTAGAGCCACATAACGGGTCACTGTCCAGTCTAGGGTCATGTAACAGGCCAGTGCCCAGTCTACAGTCATATGACGGTTCACTGGACGGTGGAGAGCCAAGTGACAGACCACAGTCGTAGGTGGTAGGAAGGATGGAAATTTGGAATGAAGGATATATGTACCTAATTTAATTCCATTGATCGTGGAGTTCCTCCTGAACTCACCCTCTACAATGAGAATGGATTTATTGATATCACAGATTCATTAAGTTCTCTATCATTTAATTAATTTATCACCTAAGATTCTTCCACCTACCTTTCTCAGTTCATACAACTCGTTTGGGTTGGTACAATGATATAGATGATCGCGACCACTGGTACAGGTAGTCTCACCCTGCATCTGCACTTGACCAATCACGTTACAGTAGCGGTGGTGTAGGTCAAGAGGCTGGCACATGCAAGAGGCATCGACCTTGTTGATTGGCAGTATGGTGAGCACGCAGCAACTAGAACTAAAAGGGGACAATAGATGATGGCTTAGGATGCTGTGAGTACATTCGACCATTGAATGTCTAAGAGCATTGGTTGTATAATAGGTGATAGAAGTATATAAGTACTTAAAGTACTCGAAGTAACCGCTAGTTCCTGGTTCTAATACTTTTCTTCCTACTACCGCTGGCCTCATGGTTTAATTGACCACTACATGTACCCTAGCCCCCCCACCTATATACCAAGCCTTTACCAGAACATATATCTATAGCACCCTTTCCCAATACGTTACGTTCCAAGGCTCAAATTATAGAGGAGTACGATACTATCCTGATGCCTCGAACCGCACCTGTACCAAATGGCCTTACCGTCATTCCGGAGCACCCAGAAACCGCTGCAGCTCCAGCCGTGCCCACCCAGCCCCCCGCCCAGTCATTACCCCTCCGTCGTAGATTCCATCGCCGACATTACAGAACCTTGGATGAACTGTTTCGGGCTGCAGCGAATGGCGCTGGCAACAATAGCCAAGGTCTATCGACCGAAGGAGAACTAGTATACCTTGCAGAAGAAGTTACCACAGCGGCCCGCAGAGCAGACCGACCACCGTCGTCCAGGGCTCGCATTAGGGAAGCCTTCGGCCGATTTGGACTACTTCGCTATAGCCGTCCGCCACAGAGTGAAGAGGTGCCAAGAGCAACACCCGAGCAGAACGAGGTTATGGCAGAATTCCCCGTGAACAATACAGGTTTGTTCTCAGACGATGTTGCTGGTTTGAGTGAACAAAGAAATACCTTTGATGAATATAGGCGACGTAATCGCGACTTGGAGGAGTACCGCGGGGAGATTACTCATGTCATGGGCTTTCCGCTCGAGAACATCACGGGATATACTCTCATCTTGGCAAAGGAAGATGAGGATGGGTCGATAAGTGAAGGCGTAATGCAAAGGGTATACAGGAGTACTACTGATCCTGGAAGGTTGGAAGGGTATAATACGCGCTGGAGCTCTGATGATCCTAACCTTTCTCCTTCTGGGCCTTGACGTGGGGAGGCCGTAGTGGGTGTGCCCGGGGTTCTTGCATTACCTCCGGCATTTCGGCGGGTTGCTAATTTATCTTTCTGTTTTGTTATGGCTAGTATGCCTGCTGCATCGGCACCTCAATTTATACTGTTTCATTTTGTTACGACCTTTTCTCTTTATTCTACTATTATATAAAGCCATGTTCTCTTTTCAACTACTCACTATTACTGGTAACGACATTTTAAATATGTCCCTGGCATCAATAACCTGTGATGAATTCCTTTCGTATCATTAATTACATGTAGTGCACTGCGAAGGCCTGGTGCCTAGGGGCGGCACACTCTAGCTAGCTATGAGTTTCACCTATATTATTTCTATTATTTCAAAACAATTACCATAGAAACTCATTCCCTTCTTGCCTGGATTATGCATATTACCTAGCTGTGGTTAACAATATGTCAATTGTCAAATCACATTGAATTTAAGCATGCTTCTGGCCGCGATAAGATACATGTATCTCTATACTTCATCCTAGATGTGATATGCATATACTTGACATGATATCTTCTAAGTTGTCTTAAGCTTAAGTAACTTCACGTCAAACATGTAACTTTGGGATTGTTATCTCCTGGTTCGATCCCGGCCTTGAGCCCGCACCGGTCTGGGGTGGCTGCATGCGCTCTGGATACTCCCTGGTAAGATCTAGTCTCGTGCCCGTCCCCTGCGGGTAGAGCTAGCCGTGAAATCTACCCTCGTCTCCCAAGAAAGCTAGGGGGTGGCGGGGGTGGTGCGGTGAGTGCCCGTTCGGATCCATGCCTATGCTAAGGCCTCTAAAGAAGAACCCCTACTCTCATAAACGTATCGTCTCCTGCTATCCCTGTCTGAAAAGAGGTAAATCCAGTATTTAATTACCCAAACAAATTCTTAAGCTACAATTGGAGTCCAACCCCAGAAGACAATCAATCACCTAGAGGTGACGTGCAATGGCGCAAGACCAATTCACCAGAGACATGAACTGTAGAAAAAAGCTATTTGTGCGTGGTTGGGGGGCACGTTGTTAACCATTGAGATATACAGTAGATTCCTTTCATCAGGCAAAGGTTTTGAGGCGAAATTCAAAAGAGAAATACATGTATGGTCGAAGCCAAACCACGACGCTGGGTGCAGTTACCCGCTCCAGCATTGTCCGCCACTTCAATAACCTGCATCACCCCGCCCCATTTCCTTCCCATTGTCATCCACACAGGGAGTAACCAACGATGGTGAACGGCAGAGGCCTTTACGGCAGAAGAAACTACGCCGATCCAAGCTCACCAGCTCAGCCTAACCCCCCCGACGAGACAAATGTCGATACCTCCTTGCATAGGCCTCCAGATATTCCGCTGCAATTAAATCTCCCACGTCAACGTCAAGTGGGAGGTCGTAGGCCGAGAGCTGGATACCACCACCGTGAAGAGCCAACCCTTATGGAACCAGATGTGGAGGAGGAAGAGGAGTGGGTGATTAGGGGAAAATCTACCATGTCTGTGAGGAGTCGACCAGATTGCGTGCCCCCCAGCAGCTTTGGAGATCCCGCGGGGCCTGGGCTCCCCGATTCTCCGAGGGCCCCTGGGGCCTCATGGTACTCCACTACTTCCATGGCTGGAACGAGGCGCAGCAGTGAGAACTCCATCCAGGTGACGTTGCCGAAGAGGGTAATACTAATACCCACTATAGGAAGCGAAAGCCCCGCCAGTCTAACCCCACCATATAAGAAACTCAAACGTCCCCCCCCCCCCCCCATCCACTCCTTTTCCCCTCTATCAATCAGCTACTGACAGGAATAGCGGCTGGGTTAGATGGAGATGACCAAGCGGCTAGCGAGTACTATGTGCCAGGAAGTCAAGTAGTCGAGGTTGGCTCACAAGCGAGAGAGGACGACGATACACAGGAGAGTCAATACCAAGAAGGCCCAGGAATACAAGAATACTATAACCAATATCGCCAGCCAATACCTCCCCGGCCTATAGCGGAGACTCCTGCTCATGTCCGGCCGGGTGAGGCAAGAAATTGGGCTAACATGGCTTTTCGTCTTCTTCGCAACTATCCCCCCTGGATGAACCAAGCAGACATTGAGCACGAGTATGGACGCTTGGATAATATACTTGAGAGGGTGAGAAGGGAACAGCGGACACGTCAGCGTGCCAGGAACGATGAAAGCTCTGTTGGCGGCCTTAGGTCGGCAGAATACGATGCTCTGTTGGAAGAATGGCAAGAAAGTGAGGACTCCTCATCTTTGTCCTGTAACGAGTCTAACCTCGGGTGGTACGACACAGGAAACCCAGCCGTCAGTACTAAACAGCTCATGGACACAGTAATTGGGGGAGGGTCTGATAACGCTGTATTAGAGGAGGAAATGATCCGCCAACTTGGTAAGTGTATTATACATTTTGGATTCATCACATCACTAACTCCACACTGTCCCTTAGAAGACAAACTTGCAAGCTTGAAGCAGCGCCACGGCGCGGCTCCTGTTAAACAGGAGTATCAACGCGCAGCTGAGCCGAGACTTGGTAGGATCCCACCTTGGGTTCTCTTCTCTTTTGATTTAATATTGACTCCCGAGTAGATCAACATGAAGAACAGCGTGACAGATGGGACCTACCTACCTTTCGACAAGCGGCAGTTTCCAAATTTCCTCGCCGCTCAAGGGAACATCGACCAGCAGACGTGCCTAACAGCCAAGGGGTGGATGTAAGGTCGGTGTTTAATGGTATGAACATAGCTAATTTTACCCTACCTTTCGTCTACAGAGAATAACATCGTTTACTAATTACCATCAAACGCAGCCAAGTACACCTGCTACGCGGATTCTGAGCCACCCAGGCTCCAAAGGCCTCCTCGTCCTTTGGATAAGATACTTATGTCTCTCCCCGACCTACAGCTACAAGGCGGAGCCCCTAGACCCGCAGAAAATGTTCCTGGTCAGCTCCCCAGTAACAGCTTCCGGCCATACCCCGCTTATGGCAATGACTCTTCAGTGGATTGGGTGCATCGTCAGGATCCTAAACGAAGGTACACTCAGGTGCATGGTGGATATATGCCTGCTCATGAACAGGGAGGGGCTCCTGCAGAACTGATGGGCTCTCAGGAATACATAGATGGCGATTCTCCGCCTCACACTCCACCAACCCAATAGTCCACACTCATTCCCAGCTTAGCTAAGGTCGCATGTCAACATGGATGAGTCCCAGGGGGGCGTACTGTGCCCACTGTGAGTTCCACATATGGGGGATTTGCTCAATGATGAGGGGCATGCAATACAAAATTACGATCAATCTCCTGTACATTTTTGCCTAGGCTTAGTAGTCAATGCGTTGGGAAGAATAATAACGTAGATAAGACTCCCCTGATGAATGTGTTCTCAGCCTTTTTGGATATTGTAATTTCCTATGACTGTCCTTAATGTTGCCACGGAGGTGAACTAAAAGCGTTCGAAGTGATATTATCAATATCCCCTCGTTATGATACTATAGCTAAACGTTTACATCCCATGTAGATGAAGTTAAATCTTTAAGAAGCCTAAATCTATGGGTAATCAAAAGCTTCATTTATCCGTATGTTGATTACAGGCATTCACGACGCATGGGATGGGAGTGAGCCAGGGGAGCAGCGCTGAAGAAATTTTAGGCGCTAATGCATGAGGAGGGTTTCTCCCACTACTTCGAACACCCAGGAAATAATAGTTCACAGAACCCCAATACTAATAATCAAGTAAATTTGAAACTGTTGAGGCCACTCCCCGTGTTATAGGGTTTTCATTCTATCCTGGGATGATGAAGCTAAATGTGAGAGCTGGTTGCAGCCCTCGAAATACCATCACTACCTACGCGGCCCCAAGAGATCGAACAATAGCGCCTGCTGCTATTAATATTGGTTATTTTATACAGCTGCAGCCACCAACATCCCGCTAGCATTTCAGTTATCAGTCTGAGGGAACATTGGTAGCGCGGTACTTCTACTACACGCTGGGAGTAGTTCCTCCGGCGACGGCAGGAATGGTATGTATGTGTGGTAGCAGATGAGACAATCTTAATATTGGTTGACGGTACCGGCAAAGTAGGAGGGTGATTCTGAGTGGCCCCAGCTGTAAGCGATAGCATTGTTGTAATATACATAACCATTAGTAAAGCATCTCTCGATGATTGACCATACAGTACTCATGCCGCGGGGGATGCTCGTCGGGGGCACATGTTACCCCCATACCTCCATACCAAATCTTCATTTGTCCGGCGTTAATAAGGACACTCCCCTGCGCTGCGAAGGAGGAGTCTGAGGCATCTATTAATTAGTAAAGAATTTTTTCCAACAGAAGAGCTCTCAAGTATTGGCTTATCACTTGTGACAATGGAGTGGTTATGCATTGAAAGAAGGAAAGGGTTTGGTAGAACTTACCTTGGCGCTGATCGCTATAGGCTACATGTAGCCACTATTATCCCCGGACTTACACCTTGGTAACCTACGGTACATGCTAAGTTACACTCCAGGGCACCACCTGGACCCACCCTCGTCACCTTGATGATACCCGCCTATCGGTCGCAGTCAGCCCCGCTCCCACCACAACCCCGACATATTCATGTCAAAAAGGAACATCGAGATGCGCATCAAGGAGGAGGATAGTGATAGCACTCCCGCGCACATCAAAGAGGAAGATAGTGACAGCACCCCCACGCACAACCCTACACACGATGGCGGTGGTGCCAAAGTGCCCGATACCACCCTAATTCCTGTTAACACCGGCCAAACCTCCGCAGGAACCCATCATATGCGTCTTCGTCTCCGCACAAAGCCTCTAAGGGTTTCCAGCCCTGAGGTGGGTGAGCCGTTAGGTGAAGAAGTGGATCACAGTAGCAGCTCAGAGTCAAATGATAATTGGGATAGTACACCGGAGACACAATGTCAGGGTGAATCAGGCTTCCGATCCCTCCTCCAACTAGATTTATAAAGTAGCTAACAAATACAAGGTCGCAAGCGTCGGATTAACGTCAAGAAAAGAAAAAGAGCAAGTGGGGGCGGTAGCTGTATGATCTCTCTCTTCACCTCCATCCTAAGTTGGTATAATACTAAGTATTCCTAGCTCATGGCTCCGGTGAAAGTATTCCGGCACCCAGGCGCTCCGCTCGACATACAGTTATTAAGCCCAGCCCTACCCATGAAACCAGAGAGGATGGCCTTCTAAGCTACAGTACGTTTCCTCCCATTATACTTCTTACGTCCTGCAAAATGTCTCATATCTCTCTTCAAAGATACTGGCGTTGAAGCCCCACTCCAGCCGCTCAACACACCCTCCCTTGATAAAACCGTTCGGGCTCGTGTAAAACGAAAGATCGCTCCAATGCCATCCCGCCGTCGGCTGCCAGCCGTCGGTGCCAGTCGTGTCATTGCCCCTAGGGATAACCAAGGAACCGCCGGTTCTGGGGTTTCTCGGCGGGGTATCGCCCCTGGCCGTATCCGGAGGGTTCCGGTCTCCACCAATAACCTCAACCGCCCCGGAACCCAAAGAGCTACTGCTCCAAGCCCCACAGGCCGTGCGCAGAATTCCGGCCTTCCACTTTCAGGTGCTCCTGCCAACTCGCCCCTAGCGGCGATGGACAGGCCACACAGGCTCAGATATGAGAATACACCTAGCCTCGCTCTCTGTAAGCCCGGGGAATCTCTTAAGGCTGCGTTGGCCCGCCTCAATGTACCACCTAGCCGTAGGAGTCAGATCTGAGCTCTTTAAAGATAGGGAAGGCTACTGAGTGTATATCTTTTTGCCGCGTATTAGGTTAGGGGTTGCTCGAATAAGAATGTTGTTATTTGAGTCTCTATTGTCTTTCGCTCCTGCTTGTGCCTGTGCTTGGTTCATAATCTAGCTGGATTTAGCGACGCTGTGGCTGTACGAGTGAGTAGACCTCACTGCCGGGGTGCCGACATATTAAACAATGTAAATTCGTTAGTTGAAGGGTTCGATGCTATTCGTGGCTCGCTTTACGTGCGCTGTCAATGTAGACCGAGAGCACTAGCGCCGAAGGTGTACCCCCGCCGAGTACCTTATCTGATCTACATAATAAACTGATCTACATAATAAAGACAGCACCTTAGTCAGGATTCGGAGTAGAGCTTTAGAGATCAGATATGATTCTCGGCACTGGTGCATTCGATCTATACATTGACGGTCACCATCTCGCTATGCCCAGAGGAACTGTAGGAACAACACACTGCATAGGCACAACCACCCAGGGTAATGAGCACAGACGGCGTGAAAAGCATTACTCTAGTAGGCTGGATGGTATATGATAACTATATATTATAAATTCTTCTCGGATGTTCTCCCTAAGTGAATTGCCTAAATCTAGAGCCTTCGGCACCTACCCCGACCCCATCTCTCTCAATCTGTCCTCACAAAGCGCCATATAGCCCTCCACTATTTCACACAAGCCTTCAAACATTTCTCTCAGATCTGCACCTACTTTTACGAGCTCTCTCATCTTTGATACCCCCTCAGGGCCGCCCCTCGGGCACGGGGAACGCCTTGTAGCTCTCCAGTAATCAAGACGATCTAGTAGCTCATCGATCACCTCCACATAGCCCTTGATAGTCACGCGTTGCTCTAACGTACCGTCCCTCCGATCCTGCTCCCACATACCATCGGATTGGATATTTGCACCGTCCTCCTCCAAGCCTCCTACCGTGGAGGAACTCTCTGCTCCTTCAGTCATTAACTCGAAAATCACCTGAAACGCTACCAAGGCGTCAGAGAGGTCGTCGATCTTATCTTGGAGATCAACAAGAACTCTTTGAGTGTGGGTTATTCTGTGTTCGGAAAGGCTTGGAAACCCGTCTATATCCTCTTGGGTAATATCCATCGAGAGTTGCGTACCATGGTCTCTCAAGATTGGGTCTAACTCTCTGCATAAACCCTGAACGTATTCTTGCAGGGTTATCACTTCGTATTTGCGGTCTCGCAGGTCCTCTCTCTGTACCGCAGACATGTGCGGGACAACACTGTCCTCGAGCGCCTGGAAATGGAAAAGGCGGCCATAGATAATTTCCTTGATGTCGAAGGCGTTCGCATCCAGGACAGCTCGGAGTCGCTCGAAGGACTCAAGACTACCCTGCGTGTCGGTAGCCGCGTCGGTGGGAGGGTGGGTGTAAACATCGTGGATTCCTTTGAGGCGGTTGATGTTTTGTGTAAACTCTTGGGCTTTTTCGTAGAGGGCATTCATGTCAGGGAGGAGGTAGTTGAGATGTACGCGGCCGAGGTTTTCCTTGGACATTTAGATAGTGGGGGCCTCAGGAGGAGGGAGTAGTTACTCAGGTTGCAGTAGGTGTACAATCTTGTATTATGTGACGAAATATTCTGATGGGCCAATACAGCAATGGGGAAATCAGCGGTTCCAAAGGGGTGGGTATGTATATCTGAGGTTCAGGTGGTGATTTTTTTTTGTTTTAAGGGGCCTCCATCTGGCGTAAGGATCATACTATCCTTCTTTTGCTTAAAGGACATGCTGTCAGGAGAGCCACATGACCACCAGGGAGGCCAGCACATAATGCGTGACCCTTCCCCGTCATCTTCTCTTGCGTGTGAACGCGTATGCTGGGAGCACTAGGGAGTATACGTAATGAATGTTTTTTTGACTACGCGCCATCGACCTTTGCTTCTTCCCATTATATCTTGACCATATTCCACTGTTGTCTTCTCATTGTTAAATGTATTCACACCACGACGATAAACGCACACACATGTACTCTCAATCTCCTCTAACGATGACCAGGTAAAGAGGTACGTGCATGTAGGTAAGGTCTATGTTCCTATCTACTACCACTACGCTAGCGATCTTGGGTGGGTACGGCGCTTGACGATGGGGAAGGGGTGGAAGATAACCCTGGGCAGTCCTTGCCACGGCCTAGCGAGGACAGAGGGGCTAAGGGTGTCATTTGAACCATTAGTGCTAGACCACATTCTACGGAGTCCTTTTTATTCTACCCCGCTATGAAGATGCTCACTCACTCGTTCTTGAGGATACTTGGATTGTTAAATGTACAGATGCGCCAGGTATCGTGACCTGGGTGTAGAGTTGGACATGAAGGACAAAGAAGATATGTAGAAATTGACGAACCACCAAGAAAATCTATCTTCCAACCAGCAACAGCAGCTATCCAAACAAATACCCATTTACCAAATATTCATTTATATATATCCAATACCCTCTGACACTGATTGGCAAAGACACTACCTTCCTGCTCAGACTGCCTGATTTCATCCACGTAGCGCTCAACTATTGTTCTTGTATTTGAAGGGATCATATCCCGATAATCGTTGTAGAGCTTCAAGGCGAGGGCGTTCCGCTCAACCCCCTTTTGGTGTTGTCTGATGAATTGTCTGACCTCCTCTCTCAGAGGGCAGCTTGCGAAGGCTCTTTCAGACAGATCAGAATAGTCCTCCAGATTGGTCGTGACAGCGCGAGTGATGTTGCGACAGGCCTTAAGTAGGATATAATTGAAAGCTTTGTAATCGGAATGACTCTGGACGCGAAGCAACGCATTGTGGGTACCGCCGTGGGCTTGTTGTAGAGCTGTGAGCGCGGTTCCGGCATCACAAGCACGCAGGTCGAGACCTGTATTGAAGGTCATGATAGGATGTATTTGACGATTCGTGAAGGGAGTAGACAGGATACGAGGGCTGGTGGTTTAATGAAATCCTAGTGAAATGGGTGTTCTCCGCCGGTGCCTTCATATAGTTACCCTCCGCGCCGAAGTTGAGAAAGTATGAATGTATTGAAAACCGTCACACGTATGCACGTGTATGCACCCACTACACAGCTTCTTGCTGTACGAGCCCCTACACCATCCGAAGTCCCGACACCGCATACCCTACTTAGGCCGGGCTGATGGGAATTCCTTCCCACTGATAATAACCTCAATCATACTTGGTTCTTCCATCTACTCCACTACTTTGCTCATGATACGGATACGTAGTCTCAATTCCATCCCAGCTTACCGCTTCGCATGAATGCTTTTACCAATAACAACCCTTCAGCAACTATTAAGTCAAAAGGCCTACCTCCCGCAACAATCATCTACCAAAAATCATATGGCCCCTTGCTACACATGATGGTGTCAGAGAACTGCTATCTCCCCCGTTTCTAGTCATCGACAATTAGGAGTGACCGTTCCTAAGTCCAGGTACCCAAGAATTACTCCCGTTCCCACACTTCGGATTCCGGCGCGCCCAAGGTTCGATGCTAACCACAGGCAACAAGACCTCTACCATTGGAGTCACATTTGTAAATCTGATAAGCACCTTCGTTGTGTTTCTGGGGAATCATTCTACGCAGGGTTCTATTTGCGGCGTTAACTTTGAATTTTCCAACACAGATGGCTTCTTTATAGTCTCCCATCTTCGATGATTCACCAAGGTCAATCTTGCAAAATTTCCCTTTTCACTTCTTGTAGTCTTTGATATCTTTCTGATTCTATCTTCTCAATTTGGCTCGAGATGCACAACACCCGCAATTCACAAAGACTTCTTATATCATAGCTTGAACAAAAAAATTTAATTGGTTTGTTGCAACATAAGTCCTTATATGAATTTTAAAGTTAACAAAATGAGATGTTAGGGCGCTGTAGTATAAAAACACAAAAAGAAAGATTTCTTTATGACAGGATAGTGTGTTGCGTCTGAAAAACAGATTCCTACGGGGCTATGGGCTTAATGGTACAAATGAGCCCCCCTATATATCCTCCGTGTATGAATGAAGAATCTCCTGACACTCGTCAACAGATTCACTGTCCTTAATCTGATGTTCCTTGATGTCGTTGATATAACCACGGATTATACCAGCATGTGTACTCGAGATTCGGGACTTATAGCGGCCATAAAGCTCTAGAAGAAGGTTTGTTCTGTTGAGTGACTCAGAATAAAGTCTAATAAATTTCCGAACCTCCTCACGGAATGATTTTTCATAAAAGTTGCTGTCCGAGCATTTACTATAATCTTCGAGATTTTGGCTAAGAGCTATAGTGATCTTGTAACAGGCATCGATTATTCCATAGTTGTTTGCCTTCAGGTCTCTGTGACTTTGGACTTCCGACATGGATAGGCAGACTAAACGATTCGCCTGGGTAAGAGATGCTAATGCCCTGTCTGCATCGCACCGTTCCATGTTAAAGTCGTAGCAGTAGGACATGATTGTAGATTACTGTTCTTGGGAAGTCGGACTATTCGATAATGTGTAATCGGATCTTGAAGATGGAGCTGCTTGAAAGATCGGTGCAGTTTCTACCTCCTTTATAGTGCGCAGACCTTCTATATATATCGTCAGCGACCTCAAATTTTATTTTTGTGGGTAGGTTAAAAGATTTCAATATGATTACCCGATCGCAGCTACTATAGCTAGTATTTCCTGTTATCATATCACCGTATATATGTGACATTAGTAGAAGCTGCTTGAGACCGGGAAGACAACATCTTAATAGAATAAATATATGGTTTATAACGATATTTCCAGCCTTTATTCACTTTTATCCAAAGTTACTTTCTATCCGCAAGCCGCTCAGAGTGTAGTATTGAATACATGCAATTCCACAACCCTGTTAGGGAGGATTTATTGGCAACCTATTTGCACATACCCCACCCAGAGTGTTTGCCTATTGATATTGGCCACTCAGGCAGTGAACTCAAGCGTCGCACAGCATTATACTCCACCCGCATATGATATCCCCGTTCTTTGCATGTCTCTTGGGTACATGTAGTAAATAAAGCTACAGCGCGGCCAACCCTTATGACCACCCCCGAACCCCTCCGCTAACCTACCTGTCAACACGGGAGATGAATCTTTGATTCCATAGAAATATCCACCAGCATGCGGTAACATCGTGTTTATATGGATAAGGGCGGACTTATCAGGGATATATAATAGAACCCCTCACCTCTTATATAGCTTTTATCAATCTAAGCACTGGGGATAGATGGGATTATTGATTGTTGAGATTTACATAACGCATTTCTGTATGTGGAGACAACCTTTGTCTCGAACCAGTCGTTGGGTTGGGTGGTCTTAATTACTTATTAAACTTGGCATTACTCCTTAGAAACCTACCTTTCTCATGATTATAAAACACCTTCCTTACATAAATTGTCAACCTCTCAATCAAATGCTTAAATGGCGGTATGTTGTTGAGTCAGGCCTCTAACGCTTTCCAATAGCATTCTGATATTGTATGGATTAAGTGCCCGCTAATACGTGTAAGCCCTATCACAGTACTCGAGGTTTTGGGGTATTCGTTTATTGTTCAGGTTAAATCCCTGGCGCAATACTATCGACTTCCAAACAAAAAGAAAGAGGTCCCAAAAAGCCAATTGATGGAATCCAAAGCGGAGGCTGATATTGGAAGCTCTTGAGAAAGTAAAACATAGTGGGAAATGAAATAAAAAAGACGTAAACCCCCACCCCTGCTGTTGGTGCCACATCTCTTGTTCAAATATTCCTTAGGTATACCTTGTGATAGCTACTCCCAACTCGAGCGTCTTCTCCAAGAGGGGGTTGAGATCGTGCCCCTCGTCCGCGGGCAGCTTCCCCATCGTAACGACAAAGACGCCGGCTGCCGTCTGGCACCTTTTCGCAGCCTCCACCTCCTTTACCCCGTGCGGGAGCTTCAGCTTGTTCACGGCCTCCTCATATTCGTCGATGACTTCCTTGAAGTCGGCATAAAACTTTTCGATATTGATGTTCATATTACTCATAGCGTAAATGTGGATGGTGGGAGATATTGTTTGATGAGGTGGAGGTCGAACCGTAGATCGCTGTTTCGGGTGGCTGGTTAGATGGTGGGGAAGGTTGGGAACCAATGGCTGTGGGGAAATCGCTATACTTATATACCGTCCTCTTAGGATTACCGCAACGTGCCACGAGATATCGAGTACACCCGTTCACAGGTTTCCCAACCCACTCTTCATATAATACACTACCCTGCCTCCCCCTATAATTTGCTCAGCTACCCCTGCTATTAACTGCTGAACCAATCATATGAAAAACGCCCAATCACGTGGTAATGCTGTATCAGTGACACTAGGTTTAACCTCATTATTCTATGCTCCGATGCACATTCCCTTCTCTACTATGGGAGCCGATATTTTTCCAAATATTTAGTTAAGGGCAGGTCATTGGCGCGCTTGGAGGGCCCCCACGGTGCTGTACCGTATCCAACAGTACCGAGTTCTCTCTATCATTTCAAGAGATACCTTCCCTGCATATCGCCCAATAATGATTGGAGGGAGTATGTTTTGGATTTTATACCAACCCGTCGCCATACAGTGAAATGCAAAATCACTACTATTAAATCTCATAACGATATTCTTTTATAGCTGGTGTGACTTAACATCCTACGTCAATGCTACTGCTATGGTTCCCCGTCTCGGAATTACGAGTGGTGAACAATGCAGGCACGGTCGAGTGATATTCCATGTCGTTGCTCTAAACCATTCTTCCCACCACCAGTGAATATTAGAACTTACATTCTTGCTGTCCTCCACTTCAACAAATTTCATAGTCTAACTTTGGTCGGGTTTTTGAGAAGGCAATCAGATACAAAATATCAGACGTATCAGGGTAAGAGGAAACTGATATTCACACGCGGATTAGGCCTAATTGAAAGCGGAGTTGTTGGTTGGATCTGTGTGGGAAGCGGGGAGATTTAGAAAAAGCCTTACCCAAGAAATACTCCACCACGATGAATTCAGCATAGTGGCACCTCGTACTAAACTCTGTGGATCGTCTCACGATATCTTTTCGCCCAACAGGAAGAGTCTGATATAAGGTTTCTTATCAGCAAATGGTGTACAGACCCAATACCCACATGTAGCTGCTGTGGAAGTATGTTCAGTGACACCGGCTGCTGCCGGGTGCAAACACAGCTGATTCGTTTCCCGGACTTGTCACGTTTCCCTGGTCCCATGATAATGAATCTGATAGGTCGTGCCCTTCCCCGCTCAATAAATGAGAGTAATTCCCCCTCTCCAGAATTATATCCTCATCACCCTTTGATAATACTTGCTCTCAGCGCACGTATCAAAACTCGCCCCAACAAGCTCCCAGCAACCAAATACTTACATCGAACAGCTAAAGAAACAAAACCGCAGCAGAAACAAAATGTCGAACAGATCGGGTTATATACGGTCTTCGCCCTTCTTGATCCCAAGAGTCACTGAACGCGGAAAGATCAACGAAGGCCTCATAGGCAGATGCTCAGGGATTATACGCTCGCTGGAAGAGAGAGGGGTGGTAACTCCCAACCGCCAGTTCCCAATCTTCCCAGGTGAACACGACAATGTGAAGCGCACCATGCGAGAAGCAAGGTTTTATCTTATGGATCTCATCACCCATTGGAATGCTGAGCAGTACCCGTTTTTTACGGAGAATGGGGCCACCTCCGGGAGTGACATGACCATGAAGGATCTGGAAGATTACTTTGAGGAGTGGTATTCCGGGTGCCGAGCTGGTGCTATCACGACTCATAACGACCCGAACTTCATCTAGCGCCTGGTATGCGGGGCATACAACTTTACATATCCTTCTGCAATTTACCTCTTGCTGTTCCTGGGCGTGGGATTTCTTGGTCATTGTTTTCTTGCGTTATATTATGGCGTATCGTAGTTTTCATTTGTCTTCTCCTTTCGGCGCGTTTAGGTTTATTCTTCTTGCCCCACCTCTTTCACGTTACTCGATTCCCAGACCGCATTTTCATTGTTTTCTCTCTCTGGTTCGGGGAAAATAGGCAGGGGTATATTTACATGTAGTTAGGTGTTTTTTGCCCCTACACCATTTAACCCATCTTTTTATCCCCGTGTCAATTAGGTCTAGGTTGTGCTCTTCGCAATTTAAATCTACATACTTACGCCCGTTGAGATAGGGAATAATTTTACAATTTATACAGTTTACTCTGTGGTTCCCATACTTGCACTGCCCAAAATACTTCAAGCCAACTCCACACTGCCTCCAGGCCCCATCAAGGGCTTTTAGGGATGGAGTACGTATGTGAAATGTCAAATAGAAATATAATCGAGAGACCCATCCCCACACCAACGCTCTATACGCACTCCGTGACTGTGGGTCCTAACCATGAAGTCGGCATATAAAACATCTAGGGCATGGAATTGGATTCTATAGATGCTACGTAGCTACCGAGTCTCCTTTTACACCCTTTAGGCCAGCGAGTGACACGGCTCCCGAGATTGGCTACTATATATCTTCAAGTATTGCCCAGAAGAATAAGTTGTGCTTTATGTTGATGAATAATGTGTAGGTATACTGAGCTTCATGTTCATACGTTTCAAACAGGAAATAAATACTGGACTTTGTTTAGATACCTTGCATGTGTGTCTTTATTATTCAGCTCATGGTACGAACAACCGGCGCGAAGATAGAGGAGAAAGGGTGGGAATAGAAAAATTGAACCCTAGCTATTGACACATGAATGCCTACACGTAAGTGTCAACCACAACCGAAATGCCCAACAAAGAAAATCAACTTCTCCAACTCTGCAAATGCCAAAGTCTTTAACAATCCTCCTCTCCCACCACGCTTGTGAAAGTCGGACTCCTAGGACATGGCTCATCTAGTGAAGGCGGGATAATCAAACTCTCCGGTTCCTATTTGGTAACCACTTCGACGAACAAAGCGATCTGGGTAAAGCTGAAAAAGCCTAAATAGCCTCTGCACCGCGGCCTCGTAGCCGGGATAGTCGCTTTGCCCAATAGACTCTAAGTATGTATCTGCCTCTTTGATCATCTTTCTAGTAGCCTCGCGTTGTGAAATAGAGAAGCCAGTACTACCGGGGGCATTGTGTTTGGCAATTTTAGCCTCGAGGCTCTGGACGTAGAAGCTCATCGTAGCTTGGTCGGCTGGTGTCATCTTTCTTTACAAGAGTAGAGTTGCAGTGGTCTTGTCTAGAGCAGTTGTATGTGGGTTTATATGGCAAGACTGTACCTACGTATAACGTTGAAGCTGGCTTTCAGTATTGAGGAGTGAGCAAATTATTTGAGGGAAGGGGCACCCACGAGTGGCTTAACAGTACCTCAACTTTGTATACAATACGCCGTTTACCTATCAAGATTCTACGAGCGTTGATTCCAGGGCTCAATTTCAAGAGAGCTAGTCACTGCGCAGCCCAGGTTAGCAGAGATCGTGTGCCTGCGCTAGAATAGTGTACTAGTGATGGGAAAGTATACTGCGGCTACCTGGATTCTGTCATGACGTGTTTCCATTTGCCGACAGGTTTTCTACGCCCTATGATTATATAAATGTGACCCAACGGGAGAAACAGAGCTTGACACCGGGTAGGGGCATGTATTATCACTCGGTATTAGGAATCCCTAGAACTACTTTTTTGTTTAACTCATTGGGAGTAGAGTGTAGACTTACAGCTATGGCAACCTCCAACAACCATACTCCCTGAAAACAACCATACTTCCTGCACCTTGCGTACTGATGCGATCAATCATCGTCCATATAATCATTCTATGATATGCGGCCTTCACTATTAGACATTCTAAGCCTCCATACGTAGCGGTATTCCTGACCGCAGCATGTGCGGTCGGATACATGCAACATTAAATTCTATATCATCGAAGACCAGGTTTGCACTGAAGAGACCCGAACACAGGACTCTTTTCATGATACTATATTATGGCCGAACCTGATGTAGTGGACTCATCCAATCTTCATGTACTTGCATTGCTTCAGGCTTATATCCCTTGTTTAAATGGTGGGATGTTATACACCCGAAATTGTCTTTAATATTTTAGCCTTTTCCATACATCTGCCGTACATCTACGCCCTAGTCCCACACGCATAAAACCCACGTCTTGATCACGCTGACGCCAAACTAAGCCCGCATACCAAACCCCAGCCGCTCCAACGTCTCACAGCAGTACTCCCCGCCCAGCTCCAATATCATCTCCAAAATCGGATGTTCAATACGATTCCGCTCCTTGAGGAGCTTCCCATTACAAGCCTGGCATTCCCGAAAGGCCGTCATAAGCTGGTCCCTCCTCCCAAAATACCCATCGCTCTCCGTCCACTGCGGCGGATAGTTGTCTAGCGCGCTCCCAAGCTCGATAATATGCTGGATGGCACTAACAACTATCTCAGATAACTCAGCGTCAACAGGGAGCGACAGATCTCGATATGTGGACAGGAGGCTCTCAGCCTTGGTCTTGTTATTAGGTGTAGCGTCGGACATGGTGGCTTCGATATACTGACAGAGTATTTTGGTGTTGGGGAGCGACCAGACCTATGGCAGGGAATATAATGTGAGTGTTTAGCGAGTCTGATTGGAGACATGAGTGACTAGGTTGACGCCTTCGATTGCTTTTATGTGATAATGGCTACTTACTATAGGGTCCATTCAATTATTCGGCAATACAGCTCATTCTAAGCACAGGCTCGAGGTTGGCGAGGCTTCTATTTTGGGGTCATATGATAGCGGGCGGCTGCACGAGGATATCATTGGTATCCTTTGACAGTTAAACCATGCTTGAAAATACCTACTATTTTTAAATGACAAACGTTATTTTCATATAGAATACCAATGCTTGAAAACATGAGAGAACAGCCTCTTACGGTGCTTGTGTGGGTTGAGACAATATCCATGGTTTTAGTAGCGTTTGTAAAACTCGAACACCCTTACACCGGTATGCCTATACTAGGTTGTATCGGGTCTTGCACTAGTGAAATTAATAGAGCCTTGTACTATTCATCGGTCAACGTGCCAAAGGCGAGTGCAAGACTAAATGATAATCCTCTTCCGGCACAGGCCTATAATCTAGGGAAATATAAAGGGCATAACATATCTCGATCTGCGGTTGGGCACTACCCGGCGTGAAGAAAATAAGGCTAGAATCATATGAGCGATACCAAATACATACGGATAGCTATAGAAGGGGCACGCATGTTTTTGAAAGTCTATATCAGCACTCTTTTGAATATATAGGCAGTGTCTACCCTAAAGCAGAGAATGTAATAGTAAAACCTAATGCGCGCTATATCCCAGATTCTAATAGAGAGAACCAGGATTATGTCTAAAGCTCATGGGGGACGGCATGCCGTGTAGGAAAAGAGAATACTTTATTTAACTGGATATTCGAGGCCGTCGAGTGATAAGGCATGATCAGCCAGTCGAGTGACAGTCTATGATGTAATTCTCAATATTCTATTATTATTTTAATTAGTCTATTGATTATATCGGCATTCGACACGCTAGCCAGTTGGCATTCTTGCTACTAATGATAGGTCAGCATGCCCATTGGACGCCACCATTTTAATAATCATTTTCTCTTGTCTATAAACGGGTCCCTCGCAAAAAGTATAGTTTCTATATTTATATGTACTCCTAGAAAAGATTAATTCCACAATTCATCTCGCCCTACGAGCCCAAAGATATAAAGTGGCTACTTCCTTCAACAATTCCTATTTCTCTCGGCGGAGTGCGTTTTCCGTATCTATTTCCGTGCCTGTCAACGTCAGAGATCAGGCAAAGAAACTTCAAACACCTTCTCTCATCTAACAACGGCTCACAACTGCCTGATGTGGCGTCATTACACGCTCCTCTATTGTGTATATGCTACTGATACCATACCTTGCAAATTTCCTAGTGACTACATCAATTTAAGTAAGACTGATGATAGCTTTAACAATATTTGCGGATAGGAACATATAGACAACCATTCAGACTTTCCGATGGTAAGCGTCACGCACTGGCAGCGGTGTATCGCCCATGGAGGGGGAGATAATATTGGAGCTGCAGGTAATATAAAATCCAAGCATTCCATATTATTGGTAATATGATAATAACGCGGACGCGTAGAGTATACCAACTTTAGCAATCATAACCCTTTACGCACCCCTTGCACCACGAAAAAAAGAATGCCTCTACCCCACGTTCATCCCCGGTTGGTATTTGCTAAATATAACCCTTGGAGTGACACGCCTGTTGTACAAGGTGGGAGCATGCATTCGAGGAAGAGAGTACCCATATCTAATATCGTGTCAAGGTAAGGGGTATGTAGGACGAACTGCGGGTACGTTCAATTCTGCCTTGTAAATCTGCGGTGTAATGCGACAGTGCCAGGGAGTGTTATAGTGATCAGGCCCTATTAATCGAGGGCAACATATTACGGGAACAAAGTCACCCCTTTCCCCGTGGGCACCTGTCCGCATGTTGACAGTTTCATGATGCGATAACCTAAAATATGCTTTTGTTAGTTTAGTTCAAACAAAGTTAGTATATTAAGCCCAAGACTCTAGCATGTAGGGGGGGAAAGTGTGGCTAAGCGCACGGAACGCTAGAAAGTACAGACCACCCAACACTACACGAGGTGCTTCGTGGCTGTTAGCCGACCAGGGCCGGGTGGGGGGAGGGGGGTGGGCAATCAGAGGCCCTATAACCCTGGACTGGCACTTCCGCCTCAGCGGGGGTCAAAAAGCCCCAAGCGGCGGTGGGATCACGGCATGGCCAGCCTCTCTTAGTGCCCGGCTCATCAAGTCAGAGTGTCATCTTCCTCTCTAAAGCGGTGAGTATTGTGAAGCAAAGTGTGAGGTGCTGCGTCCGTAATAATTCCGTACGTGTTGAACTCATATGAGCGTCGTTAGTCGATGTTCTCTCCCAGGAATCACAGAGGGAGTATATCCATAGCCCCGTCACAACACATTATGTCAGGTAGCCTTGTCCCTAAATGTATCATGTAAGCGGATACGGGACACTCACTTGCGAACTGAAAGCTGTTTGATGCAATTGTGCCACTTTATATCGTCGTGATCCAATTGTCGACGAGACACGGCCTGCGACCTGCCGAGTGACAGCCGGTGACTAGTTTTTACCCGAGGCAATAAGATATCGCCAATCATACGTTCAGCTCCAAGAGATATGTGACCGGCATTATCGTGCATCTCCTAAATTGACGGTTAGTAGCATGCGCATTCAAATAGGGAACAAGGTCTCTTCGGTATTGTATCTCAGAACCCTCCATTTCCCTAGAATGACGAAGTCGGTGTCAGCCATATGATATTCAATACAAATATATCGAAAGACCCATTTTTAGACACCATAAGGCCTGAATAGGAGCGAGATCCTTCCAAGCGGGGATATATAACAACGGTCTTTGATACATACCTCTTCTGCCAACCAAGACCCAACCTGCAACACCATAACCCATTATTCCACCACCAACTCTCCCCTACAGCCTCAAGATGTCTACTCTCCACCTCAAAACCGTAGGTATCCACTATAGGCACAAAACCAACTCTGCACAGGGCGCCCAAACCACTATCTGCATCAGCCTGCTCTACTCCACTGCGAACCTGCTAGCCCGTTCCGAAACCGACAGTGACCCAACAGGTCTCATTACGCTGCTCCAGAGGGGCTCTGTTGCCAGGAGACTGGACACCCTAGACAAGGCTGTTAGTAAGCTCATGGAGGACAGGGAGGTTGCCACAAGCGCGATCACGGCCGACATCGCTGCGTTGGCGAAGGAGATGCGGGACGAGGCAAATGAGCTGTATGGGGGTGATGTAAGTGAGGACGACCACTTGTGAGACGCCCGTTGAGAGGTGGAGTAATGGATGACGGGAGGGAGAATGGTACGTCGTGTGTGTCTGATCATCGAGCTAGTCTTGGATTGGAAGGTAATGATAGTTGCGGGGTCATTTTCATATTCCTTTTGTATTGAGTAGGCATGGGCTACCCCTCTCGCCCTTTGTTATAATTGAATGCACTATAATATATCAGACTTTTTTATCCGAATATGTCCGTTCAGTGGTTTAAGTTTGGGCGCCCGTTGTCGATAGGCTCCGCCCATTTTGTGCGAGATTGTAATAAGGAGCTCATTTGCCCAGAGTATCGGCCTAGAAGGGTTCAATGTAGGTAGTTGTCATCCATTGAAGGTTCATAATTGTGCTGAGAAATAGGAGAAACCTCAGGGTTGGCGTGACATTACTCTTCCTCCTGAAACCGATGAAGAAGTGGTTAAACCACAGCGACTCATCCGCAACAGCATAAAAAGGTCAATGTAGTCCGCATTGCAGCAGACACCCACATACCCCATCTCCTCTTGCGTGGGCCTGTGACTATAGCAGCCTCCTCGTACATGGCGTGATGCAGAGTGATCCTGATACTCTCCCGTCCACAGGCTAGAAGGTTTCCCAGGTGGCAGGGAGAGGAGGCGGGGTAAGTGAGGGTGTCGATGGTGCGCCTATCGACATTGAGAAGCGTTCTGGGGCCTTGAGCCTTATTGGGCCAACCGTCTAACAGACCGCTTCTTGCGGGGGTGTGAGTGCGAATTCAGCCCCAGGGCTATAACAAGACTACAGCAGCAACTGGTGTCTAGTCCGACAAACATAGGACTGCCATCCCACAGTTACCGGCGGAGATATCTCATTTTGATGGCACAGTTCGGGGACCGTGACATCCGCCCTCCTCCCTCTGGGGAGGGGGCCCAGTGATCGTTCTTCATAGGCTTATCCCCCTAGTCCAAGTGCTGCTAGAACAGCATTAGCCCATGAAGAAGCAGGAAAAAAAACCAAAACAAGGAAGGAGCCCAAAGGAACAACACGAGGGAACCAAACTCACAAAGGCCATATAAACCCACAGACAGTACACCAAGGAAGAGGGGGGGGGGGGGTAACCCCATTCTAGTTGAGATCCATCTTCTGTATCGATAATAGCATGGATATCATGGTAGGGACTTGGCGCCCAAATAGGTCTTCATTTACCTTTACTAACCTCGATTTATGCAGTTCATAAATCTGGAAGAGAAGAAAAGGAAAACGTGGATTTTGCCCTGGAACACTTCAAGGAACATGAAACATCACTCGTTTACAGTAGTGATATATTATAGTTGATTGATTGATTGATACTTCATAATATATTATAGTTGGTATGATAAGGAGTCTTCAAAGTATCATGCAGTTCGATAACAACCACAGTACATAACAGTGGGTACGATATGACATGAAAATCATACTGATATACCATTGAGAGCCCTGCAAGACGTTTAACAAACACAAGTTATCTTCTCGGTGCTGACGAACCGCTCATGGAGGCCCCGACCCATCTCGTGTAGGTCATGACTGTGACCTTGATAGATTTATCTCTGCCATATCTAGCTGTTAGCCAAGACCACCAAGAATGCAAAGTACGGGGCGTGGGGGAGAATTACTGTGCTGTGGCCTAGATATCTGTCTGTTCTTCCTCTTTCGCCTACATGACAGACGTTGTGTTGTTGCTGCTTACATGTCCTTAGTTCTTTTAGCGCCCCGCCGCACCGCACTAAGCCCTAACCGCAGAGCCGCACCCCCACCTACAGCTGCGTCCACAAAGTTTTGGCACCCTGCAAAAACGCCCGCGATATTTACAACAAACAAATCATTCAGTCCCCCCCCCCCCCCATATGACAGCAGTACAGAAATATAACTGCAGATTTCTCTTTGTACTCGTTTTTATCTGGTTGTTTATACCAGGATTTGAGCTCAAGGGCTTTGTTTGAGAGTAGAGGTGCCAGAATCTTTCGGGCGCGGCTGTGTGCTGATGGCCATCAGCCAGTATACACATCAGCCCAGGGGTCTGAATGGTGCGTATCAGTATGGTCTTCTTGCCATATCGTACCCGCTGTTATATACCGAGGCGGCTATCCAACTACATAATATTTGGCAGCCTCCTTGCAATTGTCGTACTACCTATAATATATCATACTGTAATCGAGCGATGTCTCATGTTCCTGGAGTTGTTCTGGAGCATAGGTCTAGGGTTTTCTTTTCTTTTCCCTCCTCTTTTGGCCCATGAAGCACATGGAAAAAGCAGATAAAGACCCATTTAGGCGCCAAGACCCGACCGTGATGTCCATGATGTTATCGATGCAGATAAAATCCATATCCTACCTAAGTATCATCATATTGTACTTTACCCACCACACTATTAGCGAATCTTATCGATACGTATCACAATACATTATCATTGAGAGCCCTGCATCCACCCCGCGGCGCCCAATCTGGAGTAGACGCTAATCATGGCGGACCACCCAAAAAAAAAAAAGGAACAAAGGCAGAAGGGAGGACCCCACTCGCCATTGACCATCTTGTGTACTCTACATGTAGTCATCCCACACGAGTCACCCCTCACTGTCCTGCACCTCAACATCAATACCGCAGCCGCATGTGCATTGACAGCGAGGTTAAGATTCTACTATCCTCGCGCACACAAACCACATCCAGCTCGAGAGAACACTCCATCAACATCCACCAGCCCCACAAGCCGAACCACCCATCGCTGCAGTGGTTCTAGCAGCTGTACCCAGTTCCTATTCCCAGCAAAAAAAAAACCAAACCAAACTAAGCAAAATAGCCTACCACCAAACCGACTAAACAAGAACCCGCCGAAACGTTCCAAGGCCTTATCATTGCATATAGTCCACGGAACCAAGTCCACACCAAGGTACATGTTATCAGTGCCTGCGTCTGCCCTCTAGGGTGTTGAGAATTTACACATGAAATACATACATGCCTATGGAAGCCATTCACCCCCTCCCTTCACCCCCAAGTACAAACGAACCAAAGAAAGAAAACATCACCCGTCTTTCTCAACCTGGTGCGCAATTACACCGAGCCTCATCCATCACCCACCAGGCAAGCAACTTCCGGTTTGAATTCTAGTCTTCGTCATCATCACTTCCGCCAAATCCAATTCTCTCAGTCTGAACCTTGCCCTCCCCCCTCCCCTGCCGTACAGATGCGTTCGTTGCTTGTGTGGCATACCCGAACCGGAACTACCCAGAACAAGCTCTAGCTAGCTACAAACCCAAGCAAAACGGTGAGAAGACCAGAACCCAGTCAAAAAGGAGCTGCCCCAACAGCCCAAGGGATCCAAAGGAGCGTCTGTACAGAGATGCCGCAACATCAAGATCCAAACAATAAACCCATACCACCCCTCCCCCCCCTGTCCTCGCGCCACCACCGCCGCCAGTGTCCAGTCTAGCTCTAGCCCCAGTACAGCTATGTACATGTAGGTAGTAATTGATCTACACCGAGCCTGTCCTTCGTGTTTTTCCTGCGCGTTCTTGATGGTCCACTATGTACCTTTAACCCGACCTTTTTGACGCTCAACATGCTCAAGCAGCGCACGAGTACCCACACAACCCCCACCCCATCAGTGTCTACAAGCCCATCCCACCCCACGAACCACCCTCCCACAAAAGAAGGAAGAGGCTTACCAACCAACCCCAAGATAACCACCCCAAGACAACCTCCAAAAACCAGCTGTAGTGTAGTGCACCACGACGAGCGACTAGCATAAAACACCACACCCACGAGGCTATATCTATGCGTGTATATAAAGAGCAGACCAGTCATTACCAAGCCCCGCTGGAACCCCTACTACACTGCATGTATATGTATATGGATACAGTACCAAAAATCGGGCTGTTTTGGAGGCTTTAATACTACTGGTTGTGATATGATTTGCCGAAGTCGGAGTAGTACCCATAAAAACAAAAATATTATATATATAACAGCGGTATCATTTGCCAGACAGTAGTATCATGCTTTTGGGATAAATTCGCATTCATTTTGAATGCAAAGTCATATAAATATGTAAACTAAACTATAATATTACTGGATAGAAAAAAATGCCATAAGAATACCGCACTAGTGCTAGAATCATACTAATGCTAATTGAAATGAAGCTAACAGTTTATCATTAACTATATTTTATTTTATCTAGTATTACTAAAGCCTATCTTATATCTAAATGTTACCTAAACAGCTTAAAACTAGCATGTTCGCGATATACTATTTAAAATTGACTGTAAATATCTTATTTCTGGAGATCCGGTCCAACGGTTGGGTGTGGGGTGTTAAAGGGAGTATTGAAGTTCATTGACTCCGATGGTTCATTGATGGTATGGTCATTTAAATGATGGACTAATACATACATGTATGAAGAAATGTATGTATATATGTAAATACATGTATATACCCAAAGACAGGGACCCAACGGGACTAGTGGGTCACAGCAATACGAAATAAATACTAGTGTTGTGGCAGTAAAAATACAGCAGTCTTTTAAATGCCGGAGTCTACAAAAGTGGTAATCCGTCACCTCTGCTGCACTCTAGTAAAGGCTACCTTCCATAACCAACAGTAATGTTTCTAGAATTTACCCCACTGCAGTAATCTCTATATAACTATAAGACTACTGTATTTTACCTGCCTCGAAAACAGCCTCTTTTTTGGTACTGTATGTACTTATATACCCCGGGTCGACAAGCCAACCTTTCTTCTTCCACGTCTTCTGCCCAACAGGCTCCCACGCTCCCACGCCACCGGCGTCAGGATCTGTTATTTTGAAATAATCAGATACCACCTCTTGCAGCACCATATCCTTCCTCCCGTTATACATCCCACGCAGCGCCACACAGCACCACAGCACAATACTGTATGATAAATAAATAAATAAAATAAACCAAAAAAAAAAATAAACAAATAAAAAATAAAAATAAACTAAAAAAAAAACTAAACACCGCCACACCCCCGCACCACACCCACGCCCCTCTAAAACCCATACCTAACCCCCCACCTCTCATCGCCCCTCCTGCCCCCCTCGCCCCTCATCTCCCTCTTCACCTCCTCTCCCGTCCAATCCCTACACCTCCTCTCCCTCCTGCCATTCTCCCTGCGCAGCGCCCTACCAAAGCCCCAATACCCGACCCACGCGCCCGCGACCATCGCCAGCGTCACCACGAACGAGACGCGGTACCCCGGCGCATACTCCGGCGCATAGAGCCTCGCCGAGATGACGCCGGCCAGGTTGCCCCACCCGTTGATGCCCAGGACGACTGCGCGCTTGCCCGGCTCTGCTTGCTGTTAGCTACCATTGAACGGGGAGATGAGGGGAGGAGGACGAACCGGATATGTTTCCGCTCAGCCAGGCGACGGTGAGCGGGCTGGCGACGTAGCTGCCGGATAGGAGGATGCATAGCGCGAGGTAGCGCGCGGCGGAGGCGTCCGCGGGGAGCAGCACGACAAGGAAGAGGCCGGCCACGTTGATGCCCAGGCCGATGAGGATGTACTTGATGCGGCGGCGGGCGCGGTCCGAGAGGTACGTTATTCCCCAGAGTGTGAAGGCGCCGCAAAGGAACGGTGGCACGGTGAGGAGGTTTGCCGTCAGCGGCGGATGGCCCATTCCCTGTGTTATGTTAGCAAGCAGAGGAGGGAGGGGGGAGAGAAGAACAGACACACCTTGATGACGAGCGGCAAGAAGACCGAGAACGCGTTTGCGGGCACGGCGCTGGCAATGTTGACGGCAAGAATCCACCAGATCTTCCAGTCGCCAAATGCCTCCTTGACATCCCTCCTCGTGAGCCCCGCCTCGCCGCCAACCGTGTGCTTCCCCACCACCACCACCGCCGTCTCCTCCTCGTCCTGTTGGTCCTCACCGCCTCTGAGTAGCTCCTCGCCTTCTTCCTCCGAGTCGCTTCCGTGGTGATGGTGTTTCGCCGGCTCTTCCTCGTCCTCGCCGGCGCGCGCGCGGTCAAGGAGTACCCGCTTCTCCGCCCACTCGCGGTCCCCCTCATGCAGCCACCAGGCACTCCGCGGTCCGAGCGGCAGCCACCAGAACGTCGTGAGCGCGACAACAAGGGTTAGCGCCCCCTCGAGGAGAAACATGACCTGATATGCGTACAGCCCACCGCCTGCATCTCCCGCCGCCGCTTCCTCCTCTACCCCACCGTCAGCCCAGAAAAAAAAAAAAAAAAAAAACAGAGAGAAAAAGGAGACCCTACCGCCGCCAGGAAACAGCTTAAACACAACCCAACTGACCACCCCTCCAAACGCCCCCGCAACCGCATACTGCCCGTAAAACATGCCGAGCCGCTGCGCAAACTCATACCGCGTATAGAAGAGGCCAAGGTAGAACACAGTCGTGGGATAGAACCCCGCCTCAAGGGCGCCAATCATAGTCCTCAGGGCCAGCAACTGCGCCCTCGTCCGCACGAACGCCGTCATCGCCGTCAGAAACGCCCACCCAACCTACACACCCACATCAGCACCACGCACACCCAGCACTCGCAAAGGGGGGGGGGGGGAGAGAAACCATAACACCGCCGACCCACCGCGCGACGCCGACGCGCTTCCCGAGCGCCGCGCCAGCCGGCTGCAGGAGGACAAAGACGGCGAAGAAGAGCGCGACCGAGTCGTTGAGGTCCCCGGGGGCTAGGCCGGCGTGGCGCGTGAAGCCCGCGGTCTCGGCGTTGCCGATGTTGGAGCGGTCGAGCGAGTTGAGGAGGAAGAGGAGGGAGAGGAAGGGGAGGAGGTGCAGGTCCGTGCGGCGCAGGATGCGCTGCGTTTGCTCGGAGCGCGGCATGATGAGGGGGGTGCTGGACTAGCTAGGGGTTTGTTATTAGCTAGCTGTGGGGGTTTTGAGGAGCGGGGGGGAACGGACTGGTGGGGAGTCCAGCTTCTGGATCGAGAGGCGCGGTAGGGCCCAGTGGGTTTTGTGGTTTGTGTAGCAGCGATGGTGGTTTTGCGATTTGTGCAGCAGCGATGGTGGTTTGTTGTCGTAGGGCTGAGGTTTATCCTGTGGAGTTGAAGTTGTGGAGTCGCGATTGTGATGAGGCTCCGCACTGATGATCGCCCTCCCTGCATGTGCCAAGAGCAGGGCGTTAATGCACGGGCAAGGGCAGCAGATAAATACATGTATTGAATAATTTAGAGCAATTAATGTTGAATTACATTATGTAGTCTAACATTCTCGCCTCAATCGCCGTGGTATTTATGTCCAGTTGCTCCACTTGCACCTCCTCTCTCCCCTGGTGGTTATGATTTTCGCGCGGGATGCAGTTGTCGGTTATAAATCGGAGAGCTCCTTACCGTACCTCGCAGTCTAGAATAAATAAAGTAGACCCTGCAACGCGGACATGGACCCTTCCCAAAACAGAACACAATGGACGGTTCCAAGTACCGCTCAGCATAAATTAAACGTCCGCCAGCTACATGTACTGCTGCTTGATAGTGTGGGGGAAGCCTAGATAGATAGATAATGTGCGGATGAGAATAGCGGTGGCTACATGTACTTACATCCTACAGGAGAAAGAAACTTTCGCATCGTTACCAGGCGAAAAGAGCAGCATATCTGCCATATCTGCCATCAACCCCGACAGGGAGAACACACAGACGCAGGTACCTGCCAATCATGCATCCTCTACTCACATCCGCCCCCGGCAACCCGGTGAACCCACCAACGCCCAGTGCACCTTCATCATTGTGGCAAGTGCTGATCAGCTACGTAATTTTCGCTCTTTCTACACGAGATCCCAGACGGCACGATCACCTACAGCAGCCGTTGAACTCGACAGGTTCGTCAATGCGCCCTAATTGTGCTGTACTGAAATATAAACCGATCCGCGGCGCATGTCCGTGCTATATGAAGGGCACATAACCCCGCCCAGTACGAGGTACGAGAATCTTCTACGGTAAGGAGTTGCAGCGGAGTAATATGAGCGAGGATGGGGTAGACTGGAAAGAAGTTGGAGCGAAAACGGAGCGAGGATGGAAAATGCTTATATAGTTTATTATTTCTTATTTTCTGTTTGTTTGGTGGTTTATTGCTTCTTTTACCTCGAAGATAGCGGCGGAAGGAGGATACATGTACATGTAGTTCTGGGTGAGTACGATATTGCCATAGCTGCATACAACCGGTGCGTTAAAAAAAAAAAAAAAAAAAAAGAGAAAAAAAAAAGTCCCAGCAGAGCAACCCGCTGCCGCAACCAGCGTCATGGGGTATCACTCGGTTATTGATTCTTGGCGGGAAATGCACTTTCCACCAGAGGACGTAGCGAAGCTGGAAATGACAACCTCCCAACCACCAGGAGTTACATACCACATGCGAGTGATATGAGCGTTGAGATATATATTGCGACCAGAAATTAATAAAGGCGTCTGTCATCAATTTTTTTCTAGACCTTTACCCCTATTTTAAGTACCTTCCTTATAGTACACTAGTCAAAAAAATCAATTATTGTTTATAGAGGATGAAAATCTCGGGTTCTTCTCCCATACTAATATATTTAGTTGCGTAACTCGCGCACTCTCACGAATATAGAGATGCGGTTATCTATCAACCGATAGGACAATCTGTTATCTGATATGCCATGCAGGCGGCAGAGTAGCCAACGGCAGAGCTCTAGGACGGCAGGACAACAAGCCAAACTACCATCACCATCATCATTGCCATCACTATATATATAAACTCCTCATCTCCACCATCATGAATGCTAACTATCATATTATCAGACGAACACCGAACTATTTTTCCTAGATTCGTGTGGAAATAATTCTTGTAGTTATCGCGTTCCCCACCTGAGCCAGCGCCGCCAGCCGTTCATGCCGACTATGCCACTGCCAAGCCAGGTAGTCCAAAAAGCATGACGGACCATGGTGGACTGCAGTGTTCCAGCCAAGACAGTCCGTCCTGCTGGAGGACGGACTGCGGACTGCGGACTGCATAAGTACATACATGTATATATGTATTTTAGGTATAGTATGCCAACACAGATATAAATAAAATAATATATAACTTACAAAATATATAACACATATCTGCGGGGCTTCTCCTGAATTTTTGATTTTAAATCAATTCAAGAGCTTCGGATTCATACAAAAGTGGATGTGGTGTATTCAGGCGTCAAGTCAAAATGTGCAACACCCTGGGTACATAAACCTCCAGCAAGAAGGTTCCAGCAGCTCGAATGCCAAGACCACATGGTCACGTGAGCAAACAGGACTAGCCTTTTTCTTACTCCGGATCATTTCGATTCCAGGTAAGAGGGGGAAAAAACAGCTTACAGCCATGAATCATGGCATAGAACACTCAATGTATACTTCCCCGATGGATAAATTACATCTAGTTGATGTGGAAAACGGTCAGTTGATACGTAGTGGCTGTAAAATAGTACTGCACTTTACAATTATGATTCTTGATAATGTGTTTTATTCGTTAAGCTCATTCGTACCGCCCAACGCTCATACAGGTAAGCTTAGCTGCTCGCAGGGGATGGGTACGGTACAAGGCTACAGTACATTAGAAAACCGCACCCCACAAAGCAACGCCACAAATAAAACAACCAAGACAGAATAAACGAACGGACACGCCTCTCCTACAGCCAAGAAAAGCAGAAAAAAACAAAACAGTGCAGCACTCAACACCAGGACCGTAGCGCCCCAACCCCTGGAAAAAACCTACTCTTTTGCCTTCTTCTTCTCAATGCATTCCGGACAAAAGGTATTCTCCGTCTCGTATCTTGCGATCTTGCTGCCTCCGTCGGGACACCGGTACTTCGTGTCGTTGACGGCAAAAACGCAGTAGGACATTAGGATGAGGCGGTGGTGCCCGCACATCCAGTGCGTGAGGTGCTTCCAGTCGCACATCTGTAGTGAGTATGTAGTTTAGTTATGTAGTATGTTAGGTTTCTTGCTGGGATATGGAGGATGGTAAGCTAGGGGTTGGGGGTAAAGATGTGGGAGAGTATGAAGACTTGTTATTCCTAGCTGTCGGGAGAGAAAGCTCCCTCTTTATGCAAACATATAGTAATACAAAGGGAATATAATCAACGTAAATATACCCATACAATATCATTAGTCTATGACTAATGTGAGTATACAATAACGTCGTCATAACTCCTCATACTACATGTATTGCTCATTCCCGAGCGCATACTATTTCAAGCCTCTGGGAGGGGGGGTACGTACTTACCCTACCTTTATGATGCGTTTCCGGTTTTATGTATCGCTCTTCTCTCCCCACCTCTCTCTTCCCACAGAAAGGTTCTGCAAGTCAGCGCGGGGGTCTTTCGGTGTGCAAGAGTGCGCCTGTCCGGAGCATGGACGTACGGTAAGGGTGACATGACGGTTAGCTCCAGCTTTAGGCCCGAAGAGGCGGGCGCTATTACTGACAAGCCGAATTGAGCTCAAGCCTGAGAAGGTACTACCCATTATAATACAGAATCAGAGTTGGGTGACCCACGTAAAGATACAGTCCCTTTTATCTATCATAAGACATATATATTCTATATACTAGGCCGATTATTGAGTTGTTTATTTTCTAGTTTAAGCTCGAACCAGGATTTGTGTCGGACTCTGTATAAGGCGCGAACATCCCGAGCCTTCACCTCCGAATTCCAAGCTAGCTCAGCCAGACTCGTCTCCAGAAGGCTCTTGCCCATCACAGATATTAATATTATTTTCATTTTATGTCCGGTGGTATATATATGCACATTGGGGCATATGACAACCTAGCCTCCTTGCTCCTGCTAATTGAAGCTCGGGTTCAGTTCTCATGAAGCGGAGGGGCTTGCTGGTGGTAAACCGGAGTTTGTCAGGGGGAGAGGTTGATAGTCGGGGGGCCGCACGCGCGCCTGGGTTTTTTTCCCTACATCATTAATTGTATCCAGCCCGAAGGCACGCGCGCCTGGGTGGAGTGTAGGAGTCTTGTGTGGGAGCCCTTTATTTTTAGTGTTCCTCCGTGGAAAGGTTTCTACATGAGTTCACAATGCACGTGGGGATCCCAACGATAACACGGTGAGATGATAAGATGTACTTGACGTATACATATCAATATCATTTTCTGGTGGTACGGTGAGTGGGCTGCGGTGTGATCACCATTATCATTTACTAGGTGCTTAACATCAGGTACGTTAGATCTATAGAGTCGCGTATCTAAACTGATAATATCGAATTACGTCTCTGGCACGCGGATCGACAGTCGTTCCGCTCCGCTTTGCTTTTTCTGGGCCTGAGGACGTATCTAGCCTTCGGACGCACATTCCGCAACATGAGACATCACTCGTTGCTACTATGATATATCTGCCTGACCACAGCTAGCATATTACAGCCGTGTTCATGACCTTTCAGAGCCCATACTACTGCAACGAACTCAATATTTGATACCACCAACAACCATAAACTAATATTGGGAAGACCTCTAGTGTGGATAAAATAGACCCTGTCCTGTATATTTCTTTCCGGTATTTTCGCTAATTCAGAAGACCGAAGAACCCTTTAGCATTGCACCCGCCAAGTGTCTGCTCGTGATGCCGGTTACAGTTATACCGGACCCCTCTAAAGAACGAGGACAAATATTCACATACGGGATGAGTAAGAGAAAGTACATTGATATATACTCCATACTCTAGCTTATGGAGGACGTTGAGTAAACCATCTCCTTGTCTGCCAGCGCTTGCCGGGCTTCTCATAAGGCGGTGTTGGACCCCCCCCCCCCCACCACCTCCTTCAAGCGGAGGCATGGGATCAGCCGCTCAACTAGCAGCGAGGCTAGCATTAAGATGAGCCCCAAAACACGCGCTAGCATCGATGGTGAACCCTCCTAGCCACCCGCGCGGAATGTATGCCGTCCCTTGTCAAGAACGAAAAACCTACAGATTCTTTCGCCAGGGGTTGCCTGAGTGGTATAGAGTGCAAGCTCTAACCAGTATCACTCAGGTTCAACCCCTGAGAAAGGAGAACACTAACTGTTAGAAAAGCCGCACCCGGGTGGGGTGCATAAGTCTTTTGTTGCGGGGGGTGTCGATCCTTTTTTTCTCCCTCTTTTTTTTTTTTTGACTCTTCTCCCCCCCCCCCACAAACCCTACCGCGCAATTATTGCAAGAGTCAGTGCCAGGGGAGTTGGTTTGTTAGTTCCTGCTCCATGAAAAGGTGCTTTTGCAGTAGGCCCCACTGTACTAGGCTCAGCGGCTGTATCTCACGCGAAAATCTTGAGTCAAGGAACGAATACTTTTGTGCCAGTACTGTCTTCTCAATGATAATATGGGTATTGTGATGCGTGTCGGTAATATTCGCTAGTGGTATGGTGAGTAAAGTACAGCATGATGATCTTGGGGTAATAGTAGGTATATAGGATATGGGGTTTATCTGTATGGATAATACATACATGTAGGCATCACACCGTAGGAACATAGCATCTAATTGGATCTTCATTTGCTTTTTCTGACCTCGATTTATTCACTTCATTACTTAAAAGGAGGAAAGAGAAGGAATTCTTATATTTGTGCTCCGGGACACTTCCAAGGGGGGGAGGTATTACTCAATTATGAGAGCATAAACTATAGCTGGTAGGATAAGGAGGCCGTAGATCATGTAGGCTAGTAGCTGCCTCAGCACATAGCAGTGAGTACGATATGGCATGTAAATCATACCGATACATAAGTACTATTGAGAACCCTGTACCAATATTAAGCTATCGAATCTACCAATACATTGCTCCAGGTACCGAGTTCATCTGCAGAGCTTTTCCTTCCCTACAGTAGATTCCAATGCGGACCTTCTGTTAGACTCTTGATACTTCCTGCATTGGATACCAAATAAATACATAGTAAGGAAACCGTGCTTTCGGGATTACTTGAGTCTGCCTTAAAGTCCATCTTGAGTACATGTACTTGCTTGACCTCCCTAAGGACGGAAGCATAGGAGATCCATGTATATGAGTCTCGAACATGTACCTAGCTCAAATGTCGTGGTGGTTTCATGATTTTATCTACACAAGAGTCCGTATATAGTACTACAGAATGCCAGGTATAAAGTATACAGCGCTCCCGCCCGCCCGCGCATTTCCGTACCTGCCTCTCTACCTGTCAGCATGGTTGCCCGACCTGATGCTCGTTTCAGTACGCAGTACTCGATCCGGTGGGTTTGGTAATGTATTCGCTAGATTCACCGCTTAATTGGTGATGACCGATTAAGCAAAGTATGACTAGATGGCCCGTATTGTATTTAATGGGAGCGGAAAAACGGGGGGTGTAGGTGAGTTGTATAGACGAAAGTCTTAGCCTGGATTCAAGGCAAAGTCCTGCGGGGTTTCCTGATGCCCATTTATGTGAACAGTTACATTATCGTCAGAGGCACTGACTGCAAGTAGGCATTAAGTATCATGGTTATCGCTAGCCGGAGTTTAATCAATCCTTTCTCTCTTCTCACACGGAGCTTATACTAGGGCCTTGATAAGCCCTCGGGCTCCAAGCAATTGTGGTTCGAATTCTGGTTTAGGAGGTAAAAGATG
Source organism: Morchella sp. 2015-shanyang (assembly GCA_024713795.1). NCBI lineage: Eukaryota > Fungi > Ascomycota > Pezizomycetes > Pezizales > Morchellaceae > Morchella > Morchella sp. 2015-shanyang. The sequence goes on from JAMGZB010000007.1 coordinate 481,132, forward strand.
CGTGCTTTTGTGTGCACTAACCTCTCTTGCGGGTTAAGCATCAGTGTTGCCTGGACACGTCGTCGCTTAATGTATATGGACCCTAAAGTTGGCAGAGGCTGGTATCGAAGGAAATGCAATACAATATACCATGAACGTACTTTCTGTGCACATCGAGAGGTTTTGGTAGCGGGGCAGTTGGGAGGTCGGGGTACGAACGTGAGGAAAGAGCAAGTGTTGGGGTGTGTGCTTGTGGGGGGGTGGCGCAAGGGTGCGTTACATATAGCCACGGGTGAGGAATGCCAAGCTAACTTGTAGACCCCGCTTAAAGTTCTCTCAATCACACTTACAATCACCGGGGGTTGGCTGAGTGGTATAGAGTTTACTCTCTGATCACCACCACTCAGGTTCAACCCCCCAAGGACTCTAGCCGTAGATCATGCCCACGCCCTAGCCCTAGCCCAAGCCCAATGCCGGACCCAAGCCCAAGCCCGGACCCAAGCCCAAGCCCGGACCCAAGCCCAGCCCAAGGACCCGGACCCCGTAGTTTAGGAAGCAGCACCCGGGTGGGGTGCGTAAGTCTTTTGTTGCACAATAATAGAAAATGTCGACCTTATTTTTTTCCGTGATGAGTATCCTCCTTTCTTCTATAATGAGTGGAAACGATATACATCTCACAACCCTACAGCATGGAATTGCAGTGCCCTTCGCTTCGGCTCTGTCAGGGATAGGGGAAGGATTAGTGTCTATCGTGGGAATTTCGGTCCTCAAAAGGTCACTCAGTTGTGTCATGCGTGTAAGATACAGAAGTATTGAGATTGTGATTTTTCATTTCACATTTATCAGAGGAGGAAAATTCTAAAATAGTCAAAACGCTATGAAAGCCCACCAAACTAGCTACACTTTGAGTATAATCCAAATCCTCATTCCATCCTTCCAGTCCAATTATCGCTCCCTCAACCAGTTTAACGGCCTACTGATAGTCTGTCTCCTGTTTGGCAACACCCTCGGGCTCGGATCCAACCCCCACCTAAGATCCGCTCCTGACCCCCTCAGCTGATTGTCCAGCTCTTCCCTCATGATGCTGACATGTGCCAGGAGACCGGCTGAACAATCCATCAGGGCCTTGATTGCGGTGCTCTCCTTCTCCTTATCCGTGGCCTTTGCCAGGAGATGGCGCACGTCCCGTGTTAGCTTCTCGTACTTGCTCCAGATGCCGGTATTGAAATCGCCCGCGAGGAGAGAGGCGGAGAGCCCGCCGTGGGCGAGGCGAAGGTTATATTCATCGGTGCGGCAGCCGAGGCGTACGAGGCGGCTTGCGATGTCGTCGAGGCGCAGTTCGTGACGGCGCTCGAAGCTGATCCTGCGGTTGTTCAGGACGTATTTGCTTTCGGCCTCTTGCGCGTAGGTGCGGTAGTTTTCCCAGTTGGTGGGTTCGTCGGCCATGATGGTGTAGACAGGTGGGTATGTGGTTTGTTTGTAGCTATTGTTAGAAGGCGAGGCTTTTGGAGGCGAGTGTTGTAGATATAGATCTTAATATGAACTATGGACTGGTATAGTATCCAGACGTGCGTGCAAGGAGCTGTATGCCTCTTGAATGGGAGAGCCCCTAGCTTTCAGCTCAGCAATTGCTGGTAAAGACCACCCCATGTTGATCACGAGAACTCCAATCAAATCATAGTACACCCGGCTGGCCATATTAGTTGGAGTTGAATCCAACGGCGATTATGATCCCTATTTGGCGATTTCCCATTTATCCTGAGAATGGATTTCCGTCATCGCTAAATACTTTAGCGCCAGTTCCCATAATAATATAAACCTATATTAAGAAATTAATATTTCTATTATAGGACTTTTTTCTATAGGCTCTTATTGACCTATGTTTCGGTTAATCCTTATATTAGTAAATGATTTTAATACATGATAATAGCTTTATAAGGATTGATTTATTCACTGAAAAATATGGATGCGCAGGTGCCCCAGTGTTCACGCTTATTTTGCACAGGTGGATTTCGCGGATTAAACTTTTATTTACTTCCCGATTAAATGCTACAAGTCCTCGCTGCAGCTATTCACCTGCCTGCCTGCCTGCCTGCCATTCCTGCCTGCCGTACCTACCTGCCATATCTGCTTGATCCTCTGCTTGATCCTCTGCTTGATCCTCTGCTTGATTCGCTGCTTGATTCGCTGCTTGGATATTTGCTGCTTGATTCGCTGCCTAATTCACGGATTAGCTCATGTATGATTAGTAGAGGCAGAGAGCTTGGGGGGGGGGTGGAGATGGGGGTGTGAAGATGGAGGTGTGGAGATGGAGGAGGAAGAACGTGATAGTGTTGGGCACGAGCCTGTTCGAGACGAGCCTGGCCTAAAGCTCGAGCTGGCCCGGATTGTGGGAAGAAAGGCTCGATATGTTCGGGCTCCGGGATATAGCTCGAGCTTAGGCTCGAGCTCTCAAAGATGTAGTTAAAGATAGTCATATCGATATATATTTCATTTTTAGGTGATTCTCAGAGGATCTATCCTTGCTATACTTACAATTTTTGCCAATATCAACCCATTACTAGTAGGTTAGATCGCTCGAGCCTTAGCTCGAGCTGGCTTGGGCTCGTGGGGAGGAGAGCTCGAGGTGTCCGAGCCTAAAGCTCGAGCCTAAAGCTCGAACTAGCTCGGCTTGTGCCCAACACTAGAACGTGATATCTCTAAGTCCCAGCCCTAACCCTGAATTGCTTACAGTTTTTCACAATTCTTTTCCTTCGCATATGATTCTCTTCCAAAAGACCCTTAATTATGCTAAATTGGGCACCAAACATCATCTTTTTCACCCTTTTGGGTTCAATTAATGGTCTTTTCGAAATTAAGGCTTTTTAAAACCATACCGCAGTATTAGTGCTCAAAATCATACTTATAGAAATATGCGAACTGGCGCTGAAGTAGGTAGTGGATATTAGTATTTCTAATACGTAGCGGCCATACATGTACAGGGCTAGTTTTTTTTGTCGTAATAGCCCAATGAGATCTCCAGGGTTCGCAAGGCGGTGAGCAGTGTTCCCAACGGTTGTAACCAGTTTGTATTTTGAGCAAAACTAAACTGAACTAAACTAAAGTAAATAAAAATCCCCTACAACTAAACCGACCAAGCAGGAACTGGTTTATGCTACAGAACTGTTCTGAGGTCCTGGCGCCAGTATAACAGGAGCTACAGCTAGTAGACTCTCGCTATATAGATATTTTATATAAGGATTTAATCGCTATAAGGATACTGGTGGCCGGTCCGCAACTGCCGTTTTGCTAGAATTCCCCACTTTCTATAAGGATAATTCGCTATAAGGGTACGTACTCCTGACCCCGACCATATCCTTGTAGCGAGAGTCTACTATATACACAAAGGTGGTCAGGTTAGGGTCTCCTCTGGATATGGTGTTCGTTTTTTTTTTTTTACATCATTAAATGTATCCAGCCCTGAGGCTATGACGATATCGCACCAATTTACCCCCGGAACACCCCTCCCTCCTCCTCCACTTCAAACAAAAGACAGAAAACAGAAGAAAGCATAGTGTTGGGCACGAGCCTGTTCGAGACGAGCCTGGCCTAAAGCTCAAGCTGGCCCGGATTGTGGGAAGAAAGGCTCGATATGTTCGGGCTCCGGGATATAGCTCGAGCTTAGGCTCGAGCTCTCAAAGATGTAGTTGAAGATAGTCATATCGATATATATTTCATTTTTAGGTGATTTTCAGAGGATCTATCCTTGCTATATTTACAATTTTTGCCAATATCAACCCACCCATTACTAATAGGTTAGATCGCTCGAGCCTTAGCTCGAGCTTTTCCGATATCAGCTCGAGCTGGCTTGGGCTCGTGGGAGGAAAGCTCGAACTAGCTCGGCTTGTGCCCAACACTGAGAAAGCAAGGGAAAGAAAAACCCAAAAAACAAACAATATAACATAACTCTTCCCCCACTCCCCCCGCCTTGTCCCTCAAATCTCCCCATCCTTGTCTTGCCTCCCTTCCCTCCGCACTCTCTTCTTCACTCTTTTCTCCTCTCTCCGCCCTGTGCCCCCTCCACTGCTTCCATACCTCACCGACCTTCTCTACGCCTTTCCTTGTCCATAGTAGGGCTTTTACGATATGATGTTCGTAATTTGTATGAGGAGATCTAGCTGCATACAAAACCGGCTCTATCCTAGCCTAAAACTGAACTGAACCAAATAGAGACAAGACAAAACTGAACTGAACTGTTTCGTTACACGGTTGTGGTAAACCGGTTTGAACTGGTAAACCGAAGAACCGTTGGAAACACTAGCGGTGAGGCGTGTGTGGGGTTCACGAAGGAAAACAAATGAATCTTTGATAGCGGGGCAGTTGGGGGGTCGAAATATACACAATAAAAAAATGGGGTGAAATCACTACCATAGGACTACGGAATTTAGTGACAAATACCGAACTAAATCGGCATTAGAGGACGAGTACTGTACGGACACCGTACTCCTACCGCATTTCTAGCGTATCAACGACAATACCGTAGTGATCTCACCCCTCTTTTTGGTACTGTAAGCATAAATGTTGGGGTGTGCTTGTGGGAGGATGGTGCAAGGGTGCGTTACATATAGCCACGCGTGAGGATTGCCAAGCTGACTTGTAGACCTCGCTTAAGGTTGGAAAAAATGCAAACTCAATCACCGGGGGTTGGCTGAGTGGTATAGAGTTTACTCTCTGATCACCACCACTCAGGTTCAACCCCCCAAGGACTCTAGCTGTAGACCATGCCCAGCCCTAGCCCTAGCCCAAGCCCAAGCCCGGACCCAAGCCCGGACCCAAGCCCAAGCCCGGACCCAAGCCCAAGCCCGGACCCAAGCCCAGCCCAAGGACCCGGACCCTCGTAGTTTAGGAAGCAGCACCCGGGTGGGGTGCGTAAGTCTTTTGTTGCGCAACAGAAAATGTCGACCTCCTTTTTTTCCGTGACGAGTATCCTCCTCTCTTCTGTAATGAGAACGATATACATCTCACAATCTCACAGCATGGAATTGCAATGCCCTCCGCTTTGGCTCTGCCCGGGATAGGGGAAGGATTAGTGTGGGCTCGAGTTTCGTAACTAGAGTGCTATATATTTATCAATGGAACCAAGAGATCTAGATTTTCATTCTGGTAGCGTTGAGAGTTAAGTTATTTGTGTATGCTATACTACCGATATCCAAGGATAAATAAATTATAAACCAATGTGCAACTCCTACCAAACCCAACGAAGAGCAGATATTACGAACACACATACAACTACAGTCCACAAACACACCAATCTCCCCTACCTAGACCTCCCTGCTGTGTTTTCCCCCGCTGCTGCGCTCACACGGTCGACTCTTTTCGGCAAAAAGCTCGCCACAGCAGTATATCCAAACCTATGATTCGGCTTTCTACTCACCGCGTCCGTCAGCTCCACTTCATATGCGCGCGCCTTCGCACTCAGCATCTCGTAGCACTCCTTCAGCGCCGCCGTTGCCTCCTTCCCCGTCCGACCCCAGTGGTTCGACGTCTCGATTGCAGTCCTGCAGTTAGCCTTCACGCCAGCGATCTTGTTGGTCACGTTGGGAGTGAAGTGGCTCACCAGCATGGTGGGGGAGCAGTTGCCGTGGGAGAGGCGCAGGCTGTGCCTGTCGAGCTCTGATGCAAGCTCCTTGAGGCCTCTGTGGGCTGTGTTGATCTGGATGGCGAGAACTGGGTTGATGTTGCGGCGGTCGTTGAGGAAGTCGTCGTAGGACTCGACGTATTCGCCTAGGGTGATGGGGTTTATGGGGAGCCAGACCATGCTGGAAGTGTTGTGGGTCGTTTTTGGGAATGGTGGTGGGTGTTGGGCGGGATTTTGGGAGAAACTGAGGTTGATGGTGAGCGTTTGATGTGTTTTGGGTTCTTTCTAAATTCTCTTGGTTAAAGAGAAGGCAATAGCTGCTTTATTATAGCATAGCTCATAGTAAATAGACGGTTATATAATGTGGTGAAAGTGATCATTTATACTTGGAAGAATAGTAATAAAGATTGGTACTATAAAATAAATAATCGTTAAACCAAAAAAAAATTATAGCTCAGATCATCGCACGATAGTTTACAGGAAAGCTCTTACTCCGAGATCGCACACGACAGCCCTATATCAAGTGAAGCGTTGACCGTTCTAGCGTCCCTGAGCCCTATTCCTCAATGTTCATCTCCCACAGGCCTCACCTCCGAGTCACCTCTCCTGCAGCTCATCCAGGGCCCTCTTCAGCTCGCCCCACTCCTCCCTCTGCCATTCTGAGATTTCGATAAGGCACTGGAGCATATCCCCCAGCACGGCGTTGGTCTCAGTCGACCCGATATTGCCCTCATCCACAAGTCTAGCTGTCTCCACAAGACTGTCCCAGATGCGTTGCGAGCGCTTCAGCACGCCCCGTCTAAAACGGGTGGCCAGGTCTTCAGGGGAATATTGGCCGCTGGAGACGCGCGAGGTGTGGCCTTCCATCCCGCTGGCGAGCCGCTCCATGTGGACGAGGGTGTCCTGGAGGAGGGGAATGAGGACGCTGTCGGAGCCAGTGTAGCCGCTTGCGGGAAGTCTTTTGATGTAGGAGCGAACCTGGTTGGTTATGGTGGGCGTGAAGTTGGGTGGAGGAGGCATTATTGGGATTTTGTTTGGGTTTTTAGTGCGTACTTAGATACTTGGGTAAGGGAGGGGGGGGGTAAGGATGGTTTAGTTGGGTTTGGCGGTGAGCTTATGTTCGGTTGTGATACGTACTAGATCTCGGGGTTGAGGAGCAGGTCATGATAGCTTTTTTATAGCCTGGCTCACAGCGAACTGGTGGTTATATAATGCGGTAACAAGGATCTTTATATTTAGAAAACGGATATCAGAGATTGGTACTACCAGTAACAGTGAAAGACACAAGAAACAGAACTCCCATCGCTCAGGCACTCCAAAGGATTGATCATACTCCCACATCCCACAGTGCAGTGCTTACTTTATCAAATCAGGCATAGGGCTAACGGACCCTCGTCTAACTACAATTATCTATCCTAGCGACCTATTTCTCGATTGCTACTTCCCATAGGCCCCGGCAGCCTCACATTTCCTCCGATAAGACTCTTCCAGCGCTCTCTGCAGCGCGTCCCGGTCCTCCATCCCCTGATCTGCAAGCTTCTTATAGCACTTGACTACATCCACCACTGCGGTACGGGCCTCTTCCGACCCCCTATGCTTGTCATTTGCAATCTTATTGGCCTGTTCAATAGCGGCCAGAATACGCTGGGACCTCTCCAGTACAGCAGGTTGAAAAACACTAGCCATTTCTTCGGGGGAGTATCTACCACTAGAGACGCGCAAGATGTGTCTCTCCATCTCGGGGGCGAGCCGGCCCATGGAAACAAGAATGTTGTGGAGGAGAGGATACAAGATGCCGCCGGGTTTGGCGCAGGTGGCTGTAGAAAGCTTCCTGCGGCAGGAGCGGACGTGGTCGGTCAAGGTGTGAGTAGAGTGGGGTTGTGTAGGCATTATTAGGGATTTATTCAGAGCTTATTTTATTAGTGTGTTTTTGGAGAGTTGGGAGACGAGGTTGTACGTGAGATCTGGGGAGCGACCGTATAAAGTTGTTCGTAATGTGTTATATAGCACCCATCTTTGCCAAAATGATGCGGCTGGTAAGCGTAAGTGGGAATAGAAGGTATCACAGCCCGGACCTACATCGGTCAGGCGGCTAGGTCGATTCGCACATGGACCTTTCGCGGCTGAGAACTATTCTATCGCCTGCCCAACCGAGCCGTGCTTCAACCAGGTGATGCTCGCCGAAGAAATGCTGAGCCAAGAGGGGATCTTGACTTTGTGAGAGTGATACTTCATGACTATAATTTGATTACCCATGTATTGCTATTGCTCAAAAGTCCCGGGGCAACGCAACCACTGGTTTCAACGGGGGCTTGTTCCGGAACCCTTGACATGGAGCATGTGATCCGATGCTACTGAAATAACCTTTCGATCTATAGGCCGTTGTCAAATGATATCCAGCCTCCTTTTGCGTTGATATCTAGCGAGGTTTAATAACTATCAGGCGTTAGTAATGCCGCGTCAGAGCTGATTCCTCGATGTCTTTCTCAGGGCCTGTTGCGGGGCGATCCCTCAAAAGCCGTCAGTATTATAACCACCAGTGAAGGAATACTTGGTTGAATATATGCCAGAGTTCCCTGTGTGGGGAGCCATCTTCTCCCTCATCTTCCGGAGAGTCCTCCCGCGGCGTGGTGTGAGGATTATAACGCCCTACTGTATATACGTAGTCAGCTGTTATAAGCTGGCAATCATGGTCTATCAGTCCCATCAAGAACCTCACGATCACTTCCATAATTAGAAAGCCATCCTCTATTCAATGTTCCTCAAAGAGCAAATCTACAGAGACCCCTCACAATTTCTAGGATCCTCATATCCGTCTCTATCTAAGTCAATCAACCTACCTACGTATAGTAGAGAACTCTCTCCGCCATCCAACCATCGTGGTAGGGTCTACGATAGACACCTTCTAGAGTTCCCAGACCCCGGACATGCTCCCCTTCCGCGCAGAAGAGGCATAATCCACGACCTAGTAACGGCAATGATCGTTCAGGGGCCAGATTCATACGACGAATCACTACCGCCTCCCTGAATACCGTGAGTGCTTCCAACAGTCATTCTATACCGTTAATCATAGTACCGCATATGACGCGGCCTAGTGGATACGAGGTGTGGTGGACTATCCCGGGACGTGCTTAAATGAACCTGTACGCATTCGAGTTCTCTAGGTGTCTGATGATGATATTATAAAGAGGTTTCGGGGTTGCCTACCCGGTCTTTTTGGTCCAATTCAAATAGACACAGAAGATAGTGTGTGTTATCACCCTTATATCCTCTATCCCATAGAACTGTCTATGTGGAATGGCAATTTTGATTTTGAATCCCGCGGTTGGTAAGCTTGTATGGTATCTAAAACCCTAGGTAATCAACAGGTAGAATACATGCAAGCTCATTCCCAAGCACTATTAGCCCACAGCTCCCGTTGAACACTAACCCTATCAGCATAGAGGGCATAAATAGCTACCACACTTGATAGTCAAAAACCACAATCAATATCCACCTCAGAATACCAAAAGATAATTAAGCGTTCAAAACCAACCTTCGCCATGTCATATATCTTCGCCCCTCGCGCGGCCTTCCTCACAAAAGAGCACTCTAACAACCTCAACCCCCTCCTAACAAAGGACGACAAAGAGCTTCTCACAGATATCCTCAGCTACTCTGAGGACCTTGCACGCCTCCTAGACATGTGGGGCACTAAAGGCGAGTCCTGGAAAGATTTTCTGGAGTCCGAACTAGTCACCACAGAAGAGGTGCTTGACAACGCTTTGGAAAAGATTGGAGCAGCTGGCCGCTCCCAAATCCCACAGGTTGTGCTGCTCGTGGCAGATATGAAGTGTAGGAAGGGGGAGATTTGGGAGGAACAATATCCAGATAAGCCTGATAAGGTATGTGCATGGAGTTAACTTCATATGAGAGAATGTGAAGGCCTTTTGAGAGCTGCGTTAGTAACAGCAAGTTTGATAGGGGAAAACAATCGGGGAATATGTTGATCAGTTGTTTGGTGGGAAGCGGAATTGAATGAGAGTGAAAGTCTGGGTACGACGGGCCAGGGGTCTGGGTATGCATACCGAAGGGAGAAATCTAACTGACCCAGAAGCCCGTCAGGCTTCCGTGGATCTTATTTCCCAATGATAGGGCTAGAAACATAGTAACGGGTAAAGCCCAATAAATAGTAAGAGAGAACTTTGAAAACCCTTTGGGAGGACAACTCCTTTAGTTTCGGGAGCATAAGCACTTATAAAATGCAACAATTCTGTCTTGATGCTATTGATCAGCTGATCCATGGGCTGGAGCAGAAGGCGAGGGTGATGATCAAAAAGACCTCCACCGTCGCTGTCTTTATGGTGAACAATGTTCACTATTTCGAGAGCAATATACGGAAGAGCGAATCTTGCTCTGCATAAGTGAGAATATACTTTCTCTTGGTTTCCCTTGTTCTCGAATATCAAGGATAGCCGTAGCCTGAGGAAAGGGAAAGCTACAAGTGAATTTCCTATAGTTAATTGACACCATTAGTCCAATATTCACTCCCCATCCCAGGCCCTAGCCTCCCCCCACTCCATCCTATGGATCAGCCCAAAGCTAGAAATAATAATCATGACCTACCTCAAAACCGTAAACCACGCATTATGGCTACGTACATCAGTACTGCCCTCCCCCTCCAATTACGGCTCACCCAAGCAGGGCCCCCTCTCTCCTACTCCCACTCTCTGCCAATATCACCCAAGCACTGCAAGCCTCAGCCTTTCTGGGTTCCTACATTGGCCGTCCGGTTGTCACCGACTCTGCCAACTTGCACGGCATTGTTGCGAAGTTCAAGCTGATTCGCACTCGTAACCTCGCCCTGTTCTCCAGCTCTCAACTTCCAGAAGAGCTTGCTGCAATTGCTGCTCCTAAAAACTTCTACACCCTTCTGCGGGGCGGCGTTGCTGTACTGCTCGACGGCGAGGGGGCGCCTTCATATAGCGGGATGGTCTAGGCAGTGATGTAGGAGGGCACCTATGGGAGGATATGAGTAGGGAGGTGCTGGGTGCGTTGTGTTGCCAGATGGGCCTCGATGGTGCTCTCGACTGGTATATGCCTGGGGAGATCATGGCTGAGGCTCGGAAGGCGGCGGTGGTAAAGCTCAGGCTGGAGGCCATGGGGAGAGCGAATAGGGTGGTTGCAGCCATGCAGGGGCGTGGAAGGGGGTGGTTGTGGGGATAGGGGAAAACTAGAGGATTATGCGGAGGGATTACTAATGTGGCAAGATTCGGCAGAAGGCTAGCGCCGAGGGATGATTTCGTGTTTAATCAACGTTCTTTAGTGGACATTGACAGGGTTCTCAATGGTACGTATCGGTATGATTTTCATGCCATATCGTACCCACTGTTATATACTGCGGTGGTTATCGAACTACATGATACTTTGAAGACTCCTTATCATACCAACTATCATATCAATACTGTAAACGAGTGATGTCTTATGTTCCTTGAAGTGTTCCAGGGCAAAAATCCAGGTTTTCCTTTTCTTTTCCTCCCCTTCCCGATTTATGAGCTGCATAAGTCGAGGTTAGTAAAGGTAGATGAAGACTTATTTGGGCGCCAAGTCCCTACCATGATATTCATGCTATTATCGATACAGATAAAATCCATATCCTACCTACTATTACCTAAAAGATCATCATATCGTACTCTACTCACTGTACTACCAGTGAGTTTTATCAATATGTATTACAGCACCGCATTATCATTGAGAACCCTGGACATTGATGGTTTGCACTCATTTGTTTTAGATGCACGCGGAAACATGTATATAATTGCGTGCTTTCTCTTAACAGTTCTCCAAGACTAGCATTGACATACAAGTAAATAGACAAATTAGTTAAAGTTTCAAGTACGAAAGAAACACAAATGCGCAACGGACCCCCAGAGGGTGAAATACATATTCATCTCACCAACCACACAAGCACTATGCTAGCCCCACTCCATCGTCAAACTGGATACTGGAAAACCTCCAACTCCTGATCACAAAACTCGCAGCGCTGCCCGCTCTTGCCGGTGATATCACACGAGGAGCACCAGCAGTCTACAATAAATCCACAGCACTCGACGCCTTTCACGGCAGGATCCAGGCAGTAGAAACACCTTACAAGGCTTGTATCGGTTACCAAAGAGAGTGTAGCAGCCTCAGCGCCGTCGGGGTGATCTGAAGGACGCTCCACGATTTCCCAGGAGTCTCCGGGAAGTTTAGTCGCAGCTGTTTCATCGTCAGCGTGCCCAAGAAGGGGAGAATGTGCTGAAGACGAAGAGCCTGCTTTATTTTGTGAAGCCGGTGCGCGGGGTGCACTCATGGCACTGGGTTGGGGGCCAGATGTTGCGGTATTTGTAGTACCCGACGGGTCACTACCAGTTCCAGAAACGCGGATCGCTTGTTGGTCTGCATCGGAATCGCCGGAGGTCTCATCCATATAGCCTAGCGGGCTAGGGCTTGAAAGTCGGCGAGAACGGTTGGGCGCTTCTACGCTGGGGTTTAGGTATTGCGCACTAGTTGGCAAAAGTGCATGCCTTACTGGGTCGAGTGCTGCAACACGTGCAAGCCCGAGACCTAGCACCGGCATAGAGGCTGGGAACTCCCCACGTATTTCGATGATGTAAGGTTTGTCGAGGGTAAGGGACCGCATGATGTTAATGAGCTTTTGAAGTTAGATCTTAGCTTGTTCTGGTTGTTCTGGTTGCAACCTATACCGTAGCCTCTATTCTTACAGTGTGGGAAATCTTGGTTCAGGTAAGGAGTAGGTGCAGAGGGGGGGATCGGCTTAAATATACCAATTGCTAACTGTTTCACACAATATGATTACAAATAGTAAGTCATAAACAGAGGACTAATAGAATGAAAGGCTTCATACTACCAGAATATAGTGCCTTCTCGGAAAAATGGTCTCAGAGTATATCTTACGATCATACAATACCCCCTAGGAAGTAGCTGCGTCAAGTGACAAGCAGGTGCGTAAAACCTTGTTAGAGGTTCCACCTATCAGGCGCAATAACCACACGCATCAGAGGAACTAACTAACCTGAGAAACGATAATCTTGGCCAAGACCCCCATAAAGGCCAGCGCCGTCCACTCCATCGCCGACCAACATTCTCCCTCCCACATTTACATAAGAGTCAAGATGCCCCACATAAATAATCTCCAAATTCTTCGAACCCGCCTGGTGCAAGCAACCAGTGTTCACATCAATGAGCAGTACACCATCAGCGGACACACCTGCGAACGCATCGCCAGGTTACTGCCTACAATCCGGGCACTAATATTATATCTAGAGTCCCTGGGAGGTGTCCAACTAAGATGGCTGGATAGGGAAAGGAGGAGTATCCTCCGAGCCATGTTTAAGGATATGTGGCTACATAGATTAGATATGCTGAGACATGGGGATGAGGTACTGGGTGGGAGGGCATCGGAGCTGCTGCTCGATTTGACGATGCAACTGAGGGCAAAGGCGGTGGAGTTGAATGGGGGGTTCATTAGCACCTAGGTGTAGATGGGCCGATGTGAGTGATTGTATAACAGGTTGGGGGAGTACGAGGTACGGGATGTTGGAGAATTGTTTGATACATTCTTTGGTTGTGTGTGATACTACATGTAGTTTCTCTTTTGTGGACTTTTTATTATGTTCAAATTCAACAGCTCGATTCCTCTGGGCAGGTAGATGTCCCAAGTATAAGCCGGGTACTTGGTAAGTCAGTAAATAGTTGTCCACTGACTGGTTGCCCATGGTCGAGACCCACCCGCGAGGCCTCGGCCGTCACGGCTAACCGATTATGAGCGTATCATGAGCTGTCACTCGCCAAGTACTGTAAACCTTTAATTGCCATTGGTAGGAGATGGTCAATGCACACTTGAGTTAAGGTGTCTTTCGCTGACGCGGTTAAGAAACGGTTGCTTTGGCTGACTAAGACTTGACAGATGCCCCGCTTTCCTTCCTTGTTGCTTCGTCGCTTGATAGGGTTGTGCCTGGTGAAGAGCAAGAGGTGACAGAAGACTGAATTTCACTGAATGCACCCCATAGTATCATGTGCATGTATATGTATGGTAGGGAAGGGTTCATAGGAGGAAAGAGGGTAAGAGGTAAGCTATGAGAGGTCGCGTCGGCGGCCGAGCATAGCCTGGTGTGGTATGGTTGGCCACCATGATATCAAGTAGCCCCAAGGCCTAACAAGATGGCTCTCAACCATAAAACCAAGACGCGACAGACATCTTCCCCTATTACATACATGTAGATATCAAACCACCCCTCCACTCAGAAAAAAACAACCACCACCACCACCCTTTATTTGTAACCTTAGCAATCCATAGTTATTATTGCACATTATCAACACCGGGAAGCCTCGGAAGGTCTTCCAAGATCGCCGCTCCAATTCATCTCGCCCTAAAACGGATTTAACACCCCAGAGAGCCCCTCATCGTCCCTCTCCCCGTTGTATCTCACAACATACCATAATGCTCTCCACAAAATGGACCTCCAAAGCCACTATTCTCAAGGTTAAGTGGACCGCCTTCACCGCCATCAACAAATTGTCCCCCGGCGCGGTTGCACGTATCACACAAGCAATCGAGTTTCAAGCCAGTCTCGCTGAGTTCCTTGACGGATACGCCAGCTACCACTGCGTTGTAGGCGAATGGGGGAAAGAGCTGAGACTCAGGACAAAGATTAGGAGTCTATTTGTGCTGGTCGATATGGTAGAGGAGATGAACGACCATCTGGAGTGTAGAAGGATGGTGCAGAGTGTCTTTTGGTTTGCAGTTGCAATGAGTAAAGAGGCGCAGAGGCTGATCGAGGAGAGACAGGACTTAGAAAAGCGATCTAAGGATGTGAGCGGTGGGCAATCGATCTGAGAAGTTATAGGAGAGGTTTTTTGGGGTGTATGGGTATTGAGTATTCGCATTATTCATAGCGCGAGAAATTCAAATATATCATTGTTTTTTTAGGTATTCTATCAGCTATAGATACATGGCCTGCTCCACCGATATCGGTCTAGCAATTATAGAAACGGATACATCTCTTCCCATTGTTACAACATCAATCAACAGGTGTCTAAGAGCTTTGACATACATTGGCATCCACACCACCCAAGGTAACACCATTCCGCCGATACCATACCTACCCATACCATACCAACCCCTCGCTCCCACGCACATCTAGGTCATACATATAAGTATATAAGTGTTACCCCGCTACTGAACCCCTCAATACCACAGCCTCGTCGAGATGTAGAGGGAGGCCGCCCAGACTCGTCCAATCCCCATCGCGACAACGAACCTTCATTGCCGCCGTTGGATGCTGCGAGATGGCTGCCTCGCACCTCGACAATTACGACCCAATCTTTTACAACATGTGGGAGAGCACGCTTGTTATGCTTATAAGATTGTGTGAGAGTCTAGGGTAGCTGGGGTTGAATGGTGTTTGGGGGGAGTGCGAGGTGTTTGTGAGGAGGATTATGAGGTTGGTCATAGCAATGGGGATGGACTCGGAGTGGGGGTGTAGTAGGGCGACTGGGGTGGACCGGAACTAGTAGGCCGGAGATGGAGGCTGTGCAGATGGTAGAAGGAACCTAGGGCCTTGGTTTATCTGAAAGAACGTCAGGGGTATTTTTGGCCGCCAGCGTTGAGGTCGATCGCGGGGACTACAACCAGCACAACCTCTACTGACAGGTTAGTTTCACAGCTCTATAAGTGTCATTACAGAAGGTTGAGATGCGTATGAGTCTTTTAACCCTGGCAGGTGTGATACAGGGAAGCAAAAGACTTGCACATGCACACTTCCTATTCCCACGACGTAGACTAAAGGTTCAGATAATCTACCTGCTCCTCGACCTTCTAGCCAACCGTAACTCAGTCTTGCTTTTATGGTGGGACACATAGGTACTTGACAGCAAAATATATCAAAAAGCTAAGATGCCGAGCCACGAGTGATATAATGTGAGTCAATGCTAGGCAGAGAATCTTTGAAGATAAGTAAAACAATTGGGGCGAAGTTTTACAGGAATTAGTTATCGTATGCATGCTCCCGGACGCCCTACTATTCTGCGGTGCCGTTGAGCGACTTGCTCGCTGACCATAAAACACCACTTCCTGTAATCTGCATTAAGGTTATTGCTAACCCGCGATATTGGAGTTCAATGGAGTTTTATCAATAACAAAATGATATATTTTGCACTTTCTATATACGGGAGCTACCCTGGGAGGCAGCAATAAATATCCAAAGACGCATTGCACAACCCAATAGTACGAGAGAACAATATGGATCCTGTAAAGAAAAAGCACTAAAAGCGAATATAATTAACCCCATATCCACTATCGCCAGGAGGCCGGGACATGGGCAAAATCTGGTGCAGTGCAGTTTGTACAACAAGACACATGAAATTTATACAGGTAGAAACCTCCACAAGAAGATGAAAATTGATGTCAAAACAACAAATCTGTACCGCACCAGATTTTGTCCATGCCCCGGCCCGCCCGGAGATAGTCTACTGTGGAATTTTAGAGGTAAGCTGAGGGCGCTCTGCACTCCTCTATCTCTCACCCTGGTACATACTACGCCCAATCATCCCCCAATGAGATCCATCACATGATTTGTATAAGCATCGAAATCATCAAAGTAAAACTCTGGATATTCTAATGCACTTTGACCCCCAAGCGCTTCGACCGCAACTAAGTCTTGTGACGAAGGATTAAGCCTTGCTCGCTCTTGTGCAATCTGGTGTTGGCTGACGCGCTCTCTAAATGCTTCAACAAGCTCTTTCCAGGCCGTAATGAGGTCCCTTATGACTCTCGCATCGTCTGGGGTCACCTCCCCCCCTTTGACAAGCTCTTTGTACTTCGTGGTCGAGCGGTCGCATTTAACCATTTCGTCCATCAGAGACTCATTGTAAAACGTGAGCTCCGGAGCCCAAAATAGAAGCTTTGAGTCATCTCCTTTGCTCAGGCCGTCAGCGCTGAGGTCTAGCTCGTCAATCATTCCTTTCGTGAGATCTCTTAGCCCGGTGGTAATATCCTCGATGAAATCGGGGTTCCATAAATACCCAACATGGTGCGTGGTTACTGTTCTGTCAGGGTCACTGATTGGATATTGGGTATGCATATAGGAAGGTTATGAGAGCGACGTTTATAAAGGGGTCCGGAAGTTCATGGATAGGACTGTGAGGACGTGATGTTGGAATATGCCCTCTTTTGTAACCTTTGGGCACATGGCTTGCTTTACTATCGACTGTCAAGGCTTTAGTTTGAATGCGGAAGTGGTTTCGCCATGTACTGTTTATAGAAGGTCCCTCCATCACCATGCGTTAGGGAATAGCTGGAGACATACACTATTACATTAGAAAAATGAACCACCCGAATCAAGGCCGGACGAGCACCCCAGTAGATGGCAGTTTATCCCAATGGCTCAAAGATGATTTGGTAAAACATAAGTGTATTTGCTCCATACTTGACGTTATCTAAATGGAGTTTATTATAGATGCTTTACACAATGTTGAAACACAAGAACTGAGACATAGATTTCCGAACTGTGATGAACAACTCTGCTCCAGACTATTGATCCCCCCTCAAATAGCGTGGCACTCGCATTTGCTCATTACTGATACTGAAGGCTGTATACTCATCGTTCCAATAGAACTTAGGTCCGAGCATACGACGGCCACCGAGCAATTCAATTGCTGCCAAATCATCTGCCGTTGGCTCCACCATGGCTCTTCTCCTTACCTCATCGTATAAAACAACCCTGTCATCAAAGGCCTCCGCCGATCTCTTCCAAGCCAGAGTAAGCTCTCTTTTACAGCGAAGATCCTCGTGGGTGGCTTCCCTCTGATGGCACATCTCTCTGAATCTAGCCATCGCTCGTGTGAGTTTTATCATGAGGTCTTCCAGATCTTCATTGTAATTTTCAAGTTCTGGGGCCCAGTGAAGGATTCTTGAGTTGTTACTACTGGTCGGTGGTGGAATCTTGAGGTTATCGCATAGCTCTTCGTGAAATTTGTTTAGCTCGTCGATATAGCTCTCAATAATATGCGTCGCCCACAGAAACCCAACCTCATGCGTAGTTGCTGTTCTATCTGAGTCGCTGTTCTCGTACATGACTGGTGTTTCTGAAAATATCTTGGAAGTATCAAACTAGATGGAGTTGTGTATAGATCTTGAATAGTCGTCACCCACATGATACATTGGCTTTTATTATGACGGGGGGCTCTTGTGGGGATAGTATCCAGGCCCGATACGTTATTTGAAAGACGAAGCCGAATCCATATCTCCCGATACTTTATGGTCGTACGAGGTTCTTGAGTCTATTTCTAGAGGGAGGATCATGGTAGGAGGGAAGGATTAGAATGTTAGCAGCTCTACAGCAGCATCCATAACCTAGCCCCTATGATGTTCAGTAAATATAGCGCGCTCCCTTGGACGGCGTGGGGTACTCATTGAAGTTGTGTTCAACCATTGGCCAATTGATCAGAATCGATGGCTAAATACATTTTACTAATCATGCCAGTTACGATCATTTACCAGAGACACCAAGCTCAAGCATCTTCCGGGTATTGTAGGCACCGAAATGGTGACCTGGCGCTTGTAGCTGACCAACCTCTGAAAAACCTGTAAGCAATACGACAAATTTAGAAGGGAAAGACTATGGAATCCTTACGGCCTTCAAACGAGATTGAAATCCGCATGGTCCCGTTGGACCAGGCCTTTAATGTCTTGCTCTGGGATTGTATATGACCGAAACCTATGTCGTTGAAAGGGACTGAATCGGTGGTGCAGGTTCAAGAGACAGGATGCATTTCAGACTGTAGCCCCGTGTACATAGAAAGGAGCTTGGCATGGGAATTACCTGCCATGTTAACCGGGTAACATTTGACCTTCAGCCTCTATCTGCGTTAGTATCCCATCCTTAGATACTCTGATCCATTTCTAGCCATCATCACCGCCTAGGTAAGTCCATGCCATCGGTACCAGATTGCCGTTCAATCTAACTAGGTCAACTTAGTTCAGTACCTCAAAGACCGCTTCCTCTCCTCCCTTCCTCTCTAGTCATCAAGGATACTACTCAGGTAGGTACACCTCCGTACAAGCAACGCCTTGTTGCTGAAATCTACTAACCCGCCAAGGACCACATTTAGACGGTCAAAAATAATGGCCCCATCCACAGACCGGCCAAGGACAACCGCGGAGGTCGAGCAAAACCATCTGGCAAAAGAATATTTGAGTGACATTACAAACAAGTTTTACACTCACCGGCGTCAATGCAAAGATTCATGGAAACGGTTCAGAAAGGAGTGCAACCAAAAAATAACCTATCTACCCACGAGCGACGATATTCGCAGGTTCTTTGACGAGCAAAAAGAGCTCGTTACACAAGCCATGCCCCTTTACCTATACCGCGAGCAGGAACTCGAGATCTGCCTATGGCGTCAGAGGCACATGATTGGTATTCCAGAGTCAGAATTGGATTGGGCCGTTTACCAAATGAGGGCTACTGTTCGAGACCAACGCGAGGATTATTTGGAGAATTTTTTGTCGCAGCTGCAAGGAGGGCTTGAAGCTGCATGCAAGTATAATGACACTGTCGAAAGCAACCCCCAATTCCTTCCCATGCACAAAAGGGACTTCTTCATGTTCTGGAACACATTCATCTACGAAAAGAAAGCTCTACTCATACATCATGAGCATGCCAAGACTGCTAGCAAGGATGTGACATTCCTTAACGAAGTCCGGTATGAGTGCTACCACCGCATTCTTGTCAATGCGGCGGATATGCTGTATTCATATGGCGAGGCCAAGGCCATTCTCTACCCTGAGCATGGATCAAATCCTATGGACCCTGAACTAGCTCGAAAATCATTAAACGAAGCTGAGGACTCATGGTCCGCACTCAGGATACGACTTGACGCACTTTGGGCGCTCCAAAGCGTCCAAAGCGACGCACAAGGCCCTATTTTGGACGAAAGATTCCTGAGTATGGTAAAGGAGATTAAGCATCTCCATCTGAGAATCAAGAAAGCGAGAAAGTATCTCAATTATCAATCGATGGGATGGTACGACTACTAGTAATATCCTCAACCATCAGTATGTAGGTGCTTCCTTTTTAGTTCCTATAGCATGGTGTATCGTATCTAACAGGACACTACAGCCACCATCGTGATAGAGCATTCCTGGCAGTGGGTTTAGTTCTCTATAACCTTGTTAACTGCCAATCATCTCCCAATCGTCGATCTCGATTCATAGAATCAACACCATACCATCACTAGGAGCACCCACCAAACCTCGAACGTGTTTTCTTTATAAGAATAGATCTTCTCTGTCAATCTATAGCTGAAAATGTGAGAATTTCTTGTATCAATGTTCTTTTATCATATCTTTGAATCTATGATCCTGTCTCATTTACGAACATAACCACGCTCATTCCATTGCTCAATTTTAAACGATATGTGCTTAGCTTCAAGGACCTCCTTTGATGCTAACATTTCTTTGAAATTACATAGAAAATCTTGCTTTTTCTACCCCGCGCTAGCGGTTCATCGACTTTGCTGTCAATAGTATTTGCTAGAGAATTGGGCAAGGGAAAAGAGGCAGTTATACTCTTACCGCCGCGCCCAAACACTAGCAGCTCCATGGGTGCCTGTTTTGAAATTCAGGTTTGGGCGTTTACGCTTCTTTGTTTGGTAGCTGTCCACAGGAGATCAGGGAGCGGCATATCAATTGTTTTGTGCGGACGTGGGTTGGATTTGGAGCTTGGGGACCTGTATCAGAGTATCTTTTACAAGATCTAATCCTACTCATGTATACCCCTATTCCTCTAAAGTTTTTAACGGCCCTCGGTAATGAGAATGAAGGGCGAAATGATCCAACATCAAGTGAAGCTAAATACGTACCGTATAAAATGATACCACAAGAATCAGGGCGTAGGGATCACCTACACGAGGTTCTTGCACCACTCCGCGATGCAGGATCGATGGTGGAAGTAGCTCGACGAGAGCCCCATCTCCTCAAGAGAAGCTAAACGGGAGAAGAGCACGAAAGCTTAAGCCGGGCAAGCACAAACGTTAATTAAACCACATCGCCCGTAGTCTGACTCGATGATCTTACCCATATGCAAGAGGTATTGTGGCATGCTCGGTGGTGAAGGATCATCCTATCTTTCTAGGTGAGGGGTAGAGTTACAGCACCAGGCGTTGTGATGAAGACCCTATGATACCCCCAAATACGGGCATGAATATAGTAGGCGGTGTATGAAGCAGTAGCGATTTTGTGAGCTTCACCCCAGGTCTTGTCCCCTCGAATACCACAAGGGGTTCCATCACTCCTTCTCAAAATTCATTAATTAACCTAACATTACTGAGATACTTATGTAGGAAGCTAGATAGAACTACTTATATAAAGGAGAATGCATCCTCTCTTTAACTACATGTACTAGACGCCGCGCCAAGAAGTCCTCACTCCTCTGCACTAGCTCGCCCAACTCCCGCATACTGTCGGAATCATCCCTCCTCTACCATGCCTACCGCCTATCCTCCACGGAACCCTCATCCCCTGAGTCCACGTCTTTGTCCCCCTCGCACTCCCCACCATCTCCAGACCCCTCTTTCTCGCTCCCCTCATGATCTCCTCCGTCCTCGCAACTAGAATGGCATACTACAACTTGCAGCCGTTCTTTTTCAACGCATCCTCTACTATCTGCTTTGATCTCTCGACTGGGTCTGTCTTCAATGTCGGGTGATAAGACCTACGGATGGATGTCCCAAGGGCCGTTTTACCATCTTCCTTTTTTGCGGTTTTAGCAAACCGAATTTTACGCTCCGATTCAGGTTTAGCGGCGTTTGTGGTAGATGAATCCATGTTATATATGTGTGGCTAATAAGTGAAGTGTATTGATAGGATATGGTAAGAGCTTGATTATTGAGAGTTAATTTACATGGAGTCTGATTCTCTAATATAGGCATAATGCGGATATCAAGGGCTGATTCTATTGGGAATGCATGGCGGGGGTTGCGAAGAGGGGTGTCTATTCTCCATTCAAGAGCTATACTTAGCAGGATGTGATTTAGGCCCTGATATATATGATATCTTCCGTTCTAACGCCTGTCTTATTTAGTAGCTAGCATATCTCCCCAGGGGCTTCAAATCGATCATAGGCCGCGCTCAGGTGGAAGGCTCTTGACCCCAGCAGGGTTATTACCCCACTATACTAAGCGACCGCTAACTACAATCGCTCTTGCGATACCATAACCCACCTCACATCCTTTTAATATTTCTCAGAAGATGGAGCGATGCATGCATCTCGAGATATTAGGTAGAGACCGCTGGTTACGTCTTTGGTAGTCGGGATCTCCGCCTTGGGGTCCCCCTCCCGATTTCTGCTTTCTACAGAAGGGAATACTAATTGATTGTACCTCGAACAACTGCCCTTAAAACAAAACGAACACCTAAGAACCATAACTAAGTCCGCAGAGAGCAACCTCTATCATTCATTCTTACTCTTCCTAACACCAGCCTATTCCATAACACAAACAAATTATAATCTTCTGGTATTACACAGCTTACTATCACCTCTTGATTCACGCTCCCTAACTGCTCAGGGCAGCAATAGACGCTCCCATAAAATAAAAACTTTCCGCTACCCCCCCCACTTCTTCTACCGCCTACGAAATAACACAACAACAAACGCAACACCCTGCGCCCGGGCCCCCATTCACCCTCTGCTCCCTGCCCCGCGCATCCCTTCTCTCCGCAATCGCCCGCGACTTCTGTGGGGTGTCTTTTCCGTACTTGTATTTACTCTGGGGGTGACTGTCATGTACCTTGGCACGCTGTTTAAGCCTAGTAGAGTATAGGTTGTCGGGCATTGTGACTTCCGGTTACTAGTATGGCTAGGGATGTGTGGGCGCTCCGTTGAAGAGCTAGGGATCGTTTGTGGTGAGGGATATACAAGGAGTGGAGGGCTAGTTATTGAATTCTATAGGGATGGTGTTAAGTGCTCGGCGTGGGAGCCATTAAAGAGGGTAGGAGCGGCCCGTTTCGACACTGCGCACATCTATCAAGTGACACCAGATTGTACTGTGTCAATTGCACAGAGTACGAGCACGGAGTCAAAGTACGCGAAACCAACTGGCAATCGTTCTATGCGCAAAGGAGACGGGATTATTCCAAAGAAGCGCCAAGATTTGCGGTTCGTTGTTCAACTACATGTTGAAATAAGTAACAGTTAGTCAGTAATCCATAGAATATTCCCTTCATAAAAGGATGGTGGTCTTTAGGCTCTGGAGCTACTATAGTTCTGTTGCGGTGGTGATAGGGCGGAGGGCCCGGAGACAGTTTCGTGGGATTATACTCTATAGATAATGGGATCCATTGTTTTTATATCTAGTGGTTGAATCAGGAGATATTAGGGATTAATTACTAGAAACCTTCCGCATGGGTGAAGGAACTCGAGCACTACCTCTCACTCAACCCGCGTACTAAGTACAAGTTTATCGGTCTGTATCCAAAACTAGGACTTCTTAGACAACTGTCGAGCCCTGGCAACAGTAGCGTAGGCGGAACGGTCATACTGAACGCAGATTATATCAAGTAATATAACTAGTTCTCGCTACTGGGAACCTGAAATATTTTAGCTGCTAACTACGCCCGTATTTCGACAGAAGGGCGCGTTGGCAGTGTGTCGTTTAAATCGGGTCGTGTTTATTGGTGTTTTTTTTTTTGCGTTGTGCGTGTTGTGTTTGAGGGCGGAGGTTGAAGGGAGGAAAACCCATCCGCTCTGGTAAAGGAGGGAGTCGATGGTTGCCATAGCCTAAATGCATGTATGAAGTATAAATAAATAAATGAATAGCCCCCGTATTTCAGGTGATTGTTTGCAATACAAGCACGGGGAGTTTTTCCTAGCTAAACATGGTACTTATCTGATGAACAGTATAACCCTGAACGAAGAAATACTATTCCTCACTACCGACGAAGGTTGAGTAACCTCTCAGCCTATGACTTGCGCCATTGATTACCAGCCGACTCTAAGCACCGCTTATCACTCGTACCTCGCCAAGACCAGGCAGGGTTCATCGACCTCATGTCAACCGCACCTCACCCCAACGACCACGCGAGTAGGAGATCGAACTCTCTCATATATTCCATCGGAAAATCCACTCCCCCCGCTTGGTACGTCTACAGTCTCAGATCCGTTTCTCGGTAACACCTGGAGCAACCCGAGGTCCAGGGTTCCGGTGAGAAGCTGTGGCGCAGGCCTACACCGGCATGAAGAACCCCCGATACATGTCCGTGCTGCCTCGTATATAGAAAGTGAGTAGGGATCAAAATCTTATTTATCCGCGGTGGTGCTAAGGTTTAGCCTCCGGAGACCGAGCAATAGCGACCGCCGATGACCTCACTCCGGCGATACCGCGCTAATATATAAGGCCAATGCCCGTCCATCTAGGAACTAGGGGAACCAGGACTTGGATGCGGATAGGATAGAGGGCGAGCAGAAGCACCACTTCCAGGACACCGGGAATGATGCGACAACGTTCGCTAACGTTCGAGATGTTGCGCAATGTATTATTACATCGTGCACCCGGAACTTGATCCGGTGATCTGAGACAGGTCGCACATATAATAGCCGTGGCATACTATGAGCGCCACTGTGCAAGACAGAAAGTGCAAGTGCAAGTGCAGTGTCTTTTTGGTTGCTCTATAGGTTTTTTTCAATCTTTCTTTCTTTCTTTCTTGGGTTTTGGTATATGTGAGTAATAGTTACATCGCCCCTACAGCCTTCTCTTGCAGGTGTTTGGTTGCTTGGCTTCATGTCATTTCATTTGTTTTCCCCTTACTTTCTAAGTCTATGGGGCTGTCACTAACACAATGACCTTTCAGCGTTCGGAATATCTATTTAAAGCCATACGGATTTGATATTCGTTTCTCCCCCGACACCCATCACCAGAACTCGAACTATCCTTAATCTATAATAATCCCAGCCAGCCCAATCCTTCGCAATTAGTACCAAAAATGCTCGTCACTCTCCAGCACATCCTGCTCCTCCTCCTCCCCCTCACCCTAGCCACCCCGCTGCACCCCCGCGCCTCCAAGCCCGGCCTCGCCTACTCCCCCTACCACTCCAACGGCAACTGCAAATCCGCCTCCGAAGTATCCGCCGACCTCTCCAAGCTCAGGGGCTTCCCGCTGATCCGCTCCTACGGCACCTCCTGCGACCAAGTGAGGGCGATCCTCGCCGCCGCCAAACCGCTAGGCATGAAAGTGATGCTCGGCATCTACGAACTCGGCGACGTCGCCGCCGAGATCAAAAAGGTGGTGACCGACGTCGGCAACGACTGGGGCAGCGTCGACAGCATCTCCATCGGCAACGAGCACATGCACAACGGCCGCGTGTCGGCCGCCGACCTCGTCGGCAAGATCGGCGCCGCGCGCGCGCAGCTCAAGGCCGCGGGCGTAGACACGAGGGTCGTGTCGACGGACACAATGGACGCAATCATCACGAACCCGGCCGTGTGCCAGGCGTCCGACTTTGCAAGCGTCAATATCCACCCCTGGTTCGACTCCAACACGCAGGCGAGCACCGCGGGCGTGTTCATGAAGACGCAGATGGAGCGCGTGAGGAAGGCGTGTCCGGGGAAGGCGGTCGTCGTTGCGGAGACGGGCTGGCCGTGGAAGGGGGATACACACGGGAAGGCGGTGGCGGGGAGGAGGGAGCAGGAGGTGGCGCTCAGGGAGGAGTTTAGGGTTACAGGCGGCAGCGGCATCTTCCTGGGCCCGTTCGATGACGAGTGGAAGAAGGATCACCCGGGGAGCTTCAATGCCGAGAAGTGGTGGGGTATTGCAAATTTGGGCGCTTTTTAAGACGGCGGTGGAGAGGTGCTGCGGGCGGGGGTAATGGGTTTGGGCGTAATCTTGTTTGTAGATTTTGTTAGATACAGAGTTATAGACTTGTGTCCTTTCTTTTCTTTTTTCTTCTCTTCTTTCTTTTCTTTTCTCTTCTTTCTTTTCTTTTCTTTTCTTTTCTTTTCTTTTCCTTTCTTTTCTTTTCTCTTCTCTTTTCTTTGTTTTCTTTTATTTTCTTCTAGATGTTGTAGTGGGTTGTTTCTGTCTTTCTTTTCTCTTTACTTTTTGAGCTGTGTGAAATTAAGTATCCTTCCAACCGCACGACCATGAAAACCACGCTCTTGTGAGCACCCTCGCCCCCCCCCAAGAACTGCCCCTTAACCTGAAATGCACTTACCTCACTCACTCCCCACCGCCATAAATAAATACCACAGCACTCTCCTCTTCAACACACCAACACGTTAAACACCGGCTGTAGCACTATGTAGACTAATCCCCCACCATCGAAAGACGCATCCGGGTGGTTATCGAAAAGCGTCAGGAATAATAGTATAACCATGTTCTAGACCCTGCCAGAGTTATCATACTTCCTGCGCTGAAGCAATCAAAAACAAAAAAAAGTACTTTTTGCGTTCAGTGAGGCCCGGCCGCCGAGTGATAGGTTATGATCCGCCGCCGCATATCAACCAAGAACCTAACCTCCAGCCAGAACCACCGCCCCTATAGAAAGACGTGGTTTGGGCTTTTCCATCTTTGTGTGCTGTAACGGACTCCATTATTTTTTCTCTTTGGGTTCCGGCTGTTTTATTAGGGTATGGCAGATACGGCTCTGTGATGGATGTTCTAAGCAGGAGTTGGGGAGATGAATCTATTTTTGTAGAAGCAAAAATAACGACTACATATCCCAAAAATAGCAAACTAGTGAGAGGAGTGCAACATATTAAAACTACAGAATTCTTGTCGAGAATACGACCCTAAACTATATTCCCACCCCCGCCTTACTCCTCCAGAGCTGCATCTCCACCCTGAAACATGTTCCATAATCCCCACCCAACACCGACGACCACAACAGCGCCCATTACCGCCGTGTCCCACTCCCACGCCCAGCCTTTTCTACCGCCTGTCGCTCCCCACCTCCTCCCCATGGCCCTCCCCAGATCTCTCTGGTAGTTTGCCATCCCGACTTCCATCGTCCTCCACATAACACAGACACTGATCCTATCCCATCCAGTCAACACAACGTTCCCCTGCATGCCAACATCCCCTCTCTCATCGATTGGCACGCCCCACAACTCCACCTCCTCCAGGAACCACTCGCGCAGTTCCGCCACCATCTCCATAGCACGATCCCCTTCCGCCACAAGCTGCGGCAGCGCTTTGTCGAACGCGCTCATTGTCATTCGCCGACGCCGTGCAAGGTAGAACAGCTCCTCAGAGGCGTGGGAGAGCGTTGCGGTCAGCTCCTTTCCGGTGCCCTGCATGACCTTGATGAGGAGGACGCGGCGACGGGCGGGGGTATGGCGAAGCGCCTGGCGGTAGATGCTGAGCCGGGGGTTGAGCGGTGGGATATGAAAGAGGCGCCGGAAGGTGAAGGAGAGTTGTGGGGTGTAGCGGAAAAGGTGGGAGACTGTTAGCTGCGGGGTACGGTCGTAGAGGAGGGCGTCGAGACGGGGGGTCCAGAAAGGGCCGCGGGGCATGTGGAAGTGGGGGTCTGGGGGAAGGTGTGCCTTGACGGTGGAAAGGTCATTACGATCGAGCGGGGGAAGTGGGGTGGGTGTTTGTGCTGACCCAGATGCTTCGGGAGTGTGTGAAGGTGCGGTGGATCCATCAGGCTTGACCTCTATGGTGGGCTCCTCTTGCTCAGGAGTAGAGGGTTCAGTGGCGGTCGTAGTTGGTGCACATGCACTTTCGACACGTTGTCCGTCCTTGATAGGCTCTACTGGGGCGAGAGTATTCTCAGGAATTGTAACGTCCAAAGATTTATCCTCTCCGCTAGTTGCCCCTGGACCGTGAGGGGTATCTCCCTCTTGAGTTGGCACTAGCACTGAGGCGTCCTTAGTAATGGCCTTGAAAGCCCCAGCTTCGACGACGGTATCCTCTGTGGCGGCATCGTGGGGCTTGGTATCTTCTGCCGTTTGATCTTCTTTAAGACCGATATGCATCCCTGAAGTCGTAGCTTCGTTAAGCTCTTGCACAATTACCCCTTCCCCAACGCCGTCTCCATCAACACGTCTTGCCTCGAGGCTGGCCCCTCCGACATCTGTGATAGTCGATACGACCTCGGTTTGGGTCTCTCCAATAGGTGTCGCCATTACTGTATGTCGTTGTTTTGAATGGTGTTGTGGTTGGTTATCAATCTGTAATCTTGATTCCTGTCGGTGGCTGTTTGATGTGTTGGTGAGGTTGATGCCAGATATGCTGCATAGGGCAGTCGTTGTCATTCTATTCCCGCGGAGAGCTGGCGGTGTCGTCATTTGTCAGCGCGCTCTCCCAGAGGTGGGCTGGGGGGTGTGACGCACCGTGGGCTAGGCGTGTGTGCAGTTCCGGGTGATTATTAGATTTTTTTTCAACTTTGGTTAGTCTGATTGAGGTATAGGATTTGGGTTGAGTGTTACATTTTTACTCGATATGCAATAAAGGCGCGAGGGAAATTACATGTAGTATAGCCTGCAGATATACTTATTCCGCGGCGAAACAAAGGGTTGAAGTTTGCCACCACACAACACCATAGCTAATGTCTTCTCAGAAATACTAATATATCAACGTCACTCCTGAGGAGGCAGAACAACTAGACAATTGATCTCAGCACTCTCCAGACTGTTCCCACAAGTTTTAGCCTGCTGCGCTCCAGTCTCAAATTGCTTCTGGTGAGCTCATTCCTTTTTGCACAGCCGAGTGATGCTCCATGACGCCGCCAGAAGTCAATGTTTTTCCAAGACGAAGCTCTCCTTGTGGCAAAAATCGGGTAGCTGGTGTCCGAGTGATACCTCGTGATAGCGTCGCTAAAGAGTCTCTCTTCAAAAACTCGTCGCACCCAAGCCAGAGAACCAAGACTCTCTCCTTTCCCTGGGTAGCCTGAATCAGAACCGATGGCCAGTCCTCACGCTCCCCAGCATGTCTACTGCTGCCAAAGTAAAAACCTACGGAGATCTATTACTGCTTTTTGTGCTAGTGTGTGCATAGGTTTTTCCGCTGTTCTCTTAGGATTGGATTCGTGGTTTTCACCGAGGCTTATGTTTTGATCCAGCCAGTGAAATAAATCTTTTACACCCGTCCCAAGGTACTGTTGCTTTTAATTTGCAGACCCGCTAAGAAGATATCTTGATCCACACCCGTAGATATCCCACCATTGCCGGGACCTGAATGATAGGAGACTCTACCCTGTACTAGAACATATGTCAGTGTTTATCTAGTTAAAGGCTTGACACCTCTAAATAAATATCATTCCAGGAATGCAGAGGTCTCTTTCTAGAACATACTTTGTCCCATTTGTTATTAATTCCAACTATAGCTATACTACGATACTTGGAACGGTTGAGTTGTAACCCAGGTACTCTCTCACTCATCGTATATGGAAAAGAATCGCCAAACTACCGTTTTTCCTCGGATAGCCCAGTTGACAACATCTCCGCCGGAGGCATGATACGAGCCTAGCTGGTGCGTTCGAGTCTTGATTGTGCCTTCCCGCTCCATCTTCTATTCACCTCCGGCGGCCATGGATGGAACACTTTGTTCTCTGTTTAGTTCCGGATTCTCGTTCTCTCCAGGCGAGTACCTTTGGACCTGTTTGGGGAGACATATATTCAAATGGCTATTTTGTGCAGGCCCCATTAAGAAATGTAAGTCTAGGTGCAAACTTGCCCTGCTTTGTTTTGCTGAGGAAGTGCTATATGTAACCGATTGATGCGTATGTTTTCTTCGCACTAACGCGGAAAAAGTCAAGATCTTCTTTAGAGCACGAACCAGAGAGGCGCCGTATCGTGCGCGGCATGACAGGGCCCGGAACCCCTTGAAAGAAAATTCCGATTGGACAGTCATCCAACCCAAGTTTACCATCATACTTTGTCGGCTTCACAGGCCGGGTTTGACTCCTCTCGAATACCCTACACATTTCCTAACAAGGACGGCCATGGGTGGCGGTGATATATAGGGCATAGACGACAAGGGCAATCCCGATTGAAAGCTCTGTCGGAAAATTCCTGGACAGTCTAGAGGTATCATTAGTATAGCGTGCCTCTATAATATTGTACCAGGCAAGAATTCTCACCTTACCTATCCCATACAATACAACAATCGACGAAACGGCAGATATGGCGTGATATAGGGCACTAATTGGATTTTGATACTCCTTCATGACCTGTCACTCATTGTGATTCTTGACAAGCCAGCCTCTCATAATGATTCTTATGGCCTATCCCCGGTGCCGTACATTTGTGGAAAAACCTAGAGCTATTTATCTTTCAGCAGGTTAGGACAAGAAATGGATGTAGATATATACATACGGTCTCTACCAGCAGTGCTCCAGTTGTGTGTCCCTGCTCCAGTGGATGGGGGCCATTAATGGCCTCGGGGACCCGAATAGGCACTACACAAGCTTGTTGCTTTCTTTTTCAGCGAGCAAGAACGTGGTATTTTTTTCACCTGGAGGCTCTCTGTCCCTTCCCAGAGATGATCAGTGAATGTTTCTATCGTGACACCACAATCACTGCCCCGACTGCTTCCTAGACTCCCCAGTCGAGCACCTCACATGTTCGGGGAACGAGGTGGTTGTAGGATGAGGTATATAGCCATCGAGTTGGGTTTCAGGGCTGTGTGGGGTTTTCCTATAGAATTCTGTTCCTGTTAGCTGACCGTTCAGGCTCGGTAATAGTATATTAATCGAACACTCTAGGACAGTCGTACCTGACAATGTTGCCTCGCTCCGCTGGTACCCGTGCTGCGATGATGAAGAATCAGCGTGGTGAAGCAGTGCTAGGTGTGGAAGAGACGTAATACTACTGAAGGAGATGGGGAATGTTGGACGGCAAGTGGTTGTACCATAGAAATGTCAGACCTTCTAGAAGCCTCCCATGGCTAGTGGAAAAACTATCGGCCGTCGATGCTAAGGTACGTGTGCACCGTACTAGAGCGGCGATGGGTAAAGTACGGGATAGAGGCTCTAAGGAACGATATTTGAGAGCCGAATGGTTGGGGTTCCATGGTAGGATAATACCTCATTATTATTTTTCCTGCGATGTATGAGATTAGGGGCTGTCCGAAAATGATGGTAGGGTAACGATATACAGTCGCTTGCGAAAACCTGTGGATTAAGGCAGGGTTGGTTGGGGTAGTGTGTAAAAATGGCCTATTGCAACGGAGTATCGATAGGGTACAGGACTATCGCATGGAAAGATCAAATTGTCAAATTCGCGACCAGCCAGGCGATAGTCCTGTACCCTACCGATAGTTCGTTGCAACAGACTACCCTGGCTTATTCCACAGCTTTTCGAAAGCGACTATAATGATCAGGGTTTGACAAGCGGTGTGAACTGGTGAAATGGTGACATTGGGGGTTATTCTGAGGAAATCATGAAATGTCACTCGACTACGCCATTCTTTTTTGCGGGATTTGTCTTTGTCTACATGGAGAAAGAAGGGGAGAGAACATCACATTTGACAGCTTTCTGGGGACGCAGTGCCCTTTATTATTTCCTGCATAGATTGCTACTTAGTATAATAGTAATTGACGACATTGAATGTAGATGTCTTCATAAAAGAAGGATCGAAGCACTCGAACGCAAAACGGCTAAACAAAAGGCTACCACACGCGCAACAACCCAGGCCGGAATGGCGCTAAAAAAAAAAAAAAAAGGAGAGGCACACTAAAAGCCGAAAAGAAGGCCATCAATCAAACAAAAAAGAAAAAGAAAATGTCCACCCCCACCATCACAACTCGAAAACCCCGCTCATACACTAACTCCGGTTCCAAGACTCCAGAAACAAGAACAGATTATCGCTTCGGTCCCAGCCTGTTTGTCAGTCTCCGTTAGCCCCTGTGAACATACCAGAAGTCATCACTCCCGCCCAGGAGGTCGTGATCCTGACCATCCTCAGATTCAGAGTCATCCTGCCCCTCTTCCTCCGCCCCATCGCCCTCGGCTATCTGGCCTCTTGCTTCAACTGGCCCCGCGCTGCCGGCCCCCGCCTCTTGCTCCTCGCCTCCAACGCTCTCACCCCCACAATCTTGTCCATGTTCCTCATCTACCTCATCCACCCCATCCCTCCTCTCCGGCAATGTCACCCCCTTCCTCGCCATCCGTACACTAAACTCAAACTCCCGATCGCAAATAGCGGCCTGTAGAATCGCCATTCTTGTTCCGGCCGCCTCGGCCCTCCGCTGCACGTACAGCAGCTTCCCGCGGGTACGGCTCAGTTCTGTCTGCGTCCACAGCTCCGGGTGGAACATCATGACATCGAGGGCCACCTCG
The DNA here is from genome assembly GCA_024713795.1 of Morchella sp. 2015-shanyang. NCBI lineage: Eukaryota > Fungi > Ascomycota > Pezizomycetes > Pezizales > Morchellaceae > Morchella > Morchella sp. 2015-shanyang. Next base: position 513,047 of record JAMGZB010000007.1, read on the forward strand.
ATCTTCCGGACCTCAAGCGCGCTCTCGAAATACACTGTGACAAGGGTCTCTAGACGGGAACGCATGGCTGCGATAGGGCCACGCAGGGCACGGACTGTCGGCGTTTGTGGACGCTGTGGGGGTTGCCCAGGTGGCGGTGGGGGAGGTAGCCGCGGGAGGGGTCCTTCGGGGTTCTGCATTTTGCGCTGTTTGGTGGGTTTGTTGCTGTTATCTAGGTTATTAGTACTTGTGTCTATCTGTATGCTGACTGTCTGGAATAGGTTTACCTTCTCATCTTCACGAGGGGATGCGGTTTATATACCAAAAAAGATGGCTGAGTCAGTAAAAAACATCAAACCCCCTCGGTAGTATTAGATCAAACATGTGCTAATCGTCCTACTGTAATAGATCCATACTATTCCATTTCTTGCCCCATCTGACCTGCGGGACCTGCGACCCAAGGTAACCCGTCAGATGAAGACCAAAGGATCATGAGCCCATGGGGGGTGTGGGGAATACGATGATAGGACCGAAAAAGGAAGGGACACAAAATCAGCACCGGCCCAGTTCCAGCGATATTAGGAGCCACACCTTGTGCATGGAGTCATGGATTATCATTCGCCAGACTCTCCGCAAAACATCACACCCCATGGTCATCACTGCCTTACTGTGCGGAATAGGCGTCAACATATTTTTTGGGCTACCATGGGTGTCGTGACTGTTGTGCTCCGTTTGCACGGCCGCTGTGTGAGCGTTGATTGCAGCACACCTTGTTTAGGAATACCCACATTTCTCACAGCATTCACATTTGGTGGAGTGGTTTCTGGTCATGCGCTAAAGAGCTACCTACGGCCCGACAAAGGCCAATCAAAACTAATTTCAGGAGCAAGGACGCTTATACCACGAAAGTTCTTCTCCAGGACTATGTTAGCGTCAACGAGTTGTTCATACGGCCATGCTCGACAAAACACCGGAATGGAATGGTATAAGACGGCTGAAACAGTTTCAAAGTAGGTAAGTAGTCGTTTACCCCAATCCTTTGTATTTTTGTTCGCAACACCCCCCCCCCCCATGACTAGCCGGGCACAGGGAGAGTGAGGCCGGGAAACCCCGGCGGGGGTCCTCGCTGCGGATACCCTATCTGCTCCATCCTATTTACTTGGCCTGGATTCTGCTCTTCTAGGCTCGGGAGGTACCAAAGCCCCTGGACGACGCAAGGCAAGAGACAAAGCTCCGCTTCTACATGTACCTTTTAGCGACGACGGGCAGACTACACATCACGAGTATCGACTCTCTCTACAAGCACGGAGATTTTTCCGTCCATAGGTCTTAAAGCTGGGGCTAGGATTGGGGAGGAGTGAGGTGTTCCTTACATTTAAGTAGGAGTTCAAATAATGGCTTTTGTAGGTAGTTTTTACTGTGATAGAGCCCCGCTGGTGAATATGAGGTTTTTAAATGTCTACATGGTCTCTACACATTATAAGTGATTATTGTCAATCTTTTTCGTTGCCTGAGACAGGCGAGTGACCGCCCATGATGTAAATACGGCATTCTCAACACAACAATGTTAAAGCCCTGTCTCATTCACAGGAAAGCAGCGTAGGAGAAAAGAATTCCCATTCTCATTACTATTAAATCAACCCTAGCGCGCAAAAACCCCCTGAAGCAAAAACAGCCAAACCCGAAACCAAACCGCCCAAAAACCCCAAATACCAACTCCGCAAACATTCCACTACCCACCCCTCCTTACCCCCAACCCCTACGCCTTCCCGCCCTTCCCTCCACCCGCATCCTTCGCAAACCCCGCAAGCGCCTTCATGAGCCCCAGCTGCGCCTCGCTCGGCATCCCATACGGCATCGCCACCGGCTTTTCCGCTGCTCCGGCGCCGGTAGCGCTGGCACTGGCACCGGCGTCAAAGCCGCTGCCGGCATCGCCCAGCGCGGGAGAGTGTGCCCTGCGCACCCTTCTGCGGCGCGGGTTGCGGCGCGACGATTCCGTGTCGCCCATGTACCCGTCTTCCTCCCCCTCTTTGGGGTCTTGTTGGCCAGAGTGCTCGTTGGACATGGTGTTGACTTTGTTGTTTGAGTAAAATTGTAGTTGTGTGATGGTTTCGGACGAGCGATTGAAGGAGAGAAGCGGTGTGGGGTGCTGGTGGGGATGGCTTTATACCGAGACAGTGGATACTTGAAATACGGTGGGACAGGAGGGTGGCTCTCTCTGGTGACATGTTAGGCTTTTTCAACACGCTGGTGGGTGGGGGATAGAAGTCGTTTGAAGCATAAAGAGTGGGATTCAAGTGGACGCATGTCATTATCAGTGCGCGTGGCTTGGGGGGCATGCACCCATGATCTCTTTCTATGGCTCAGCTGTTACACGTTGTGCGTGGTTCCACTGGAGCTGAGTTTCTTCCCATGCCGGAACGTGAGCCCTTCTATACGTTCGTGAAGGTGCCAGGCCCCTGACTCTACCCACAAAAATGCCATCAGTCTTGTAGTTCCTGTCGCAAGCCTAGGGAATTATCCTGATAGTTATGGTAATGCGTAGACGACTGTTGCAAAATGCGGTTACTTTCCTAGGCAAGGTAAGTACTATTACTAAATAGCTGTACCAAAATAAGTCATGTCATGAATTTATTCCACTGCTGCGGTCGGTATACATACGGACAGAAAACCAAGCTAGAGATCCAATCCGAGTGATACCCCATGATGCACTACCGAGGCACCACCCAAGGCTGGTAGCGCCCGCCCCTACGCTGACAGGGAATACCTGTCAGACGCCCATGCCTGTGCCGCACCATGTTACGATACACCAAAGTACCTTGTTCACACCGGTCTCTCTCCCTCTCCCTATCCCTCATGAATCTATCCAGCCCACAACCCAACCTCCCTCTCTCGACCCAACACCACATCCACACCAACACGTTCCCCCACAAAGAATGGACTTCGCAATGCGCTACCTCCTCGGCTACTTCCTCGGCTACCTCTTCTTCCCGCAGCTGCGCGGGATCCTGCCCGCGTCGATAATGCTGCTCGTGGCGCTCGCGGCCACGCTCGTGCCTGCGCGCATCTGGTTTATCGTGCCTACTTGAGCCGGGCTCTGTGGTATTTTGCTTGTAGTGTTTTTTGGGAGGAGTAGGGGTGTGGGGTTGGAGGGCGGGATGGATGGGTGTTGATCTGATGTATCAGGCGTTGACGTGGCGGGGGTCGTCGTTTTTTTTTGTAGGTTTTATAGAGTGCGGGGGTATTTACTGGTTTTTTGTAGGCGGTAGCAGCACGGCTGGGGGTCGGAATATATCTTTAGTTGTAACTTTGAGCCCGCGTTTGCGGTTTTAAATTTTTCCAGCGTGTCGGGGGATAGACTGCTGAACAGATCCATGCTTACGTCTCGCCGGAGGAGAACATGCAGAACTCTCCTCGCACCAGATCCGACAATGTGCTCAACAATTCTTGAGGATGGGTATCTTTGCAAAAGCATCTGTTACTTCATAGTGCGTTTGCAGTGCTTTCAGAGTAGCAGTTGGGGGGAATGTGGTTGAGGGTTGTTAGGATCTAGTTTTAATCCCTTTAGCAGTAAGCACTATGATTTGTAAAGATCAGGCTCCTAAATCGCCACTTTACTCTCTTTCTTCATCTTCTTCACTTTCTTCTTTGTCGTCAGTCTCTTTATTTTCTCTGGAGTTGGATGTTGAGAATGATGGATAAAAGGTTTCCTTACTTTCCTTTGTTTAATGATTTTGGCGGGTTTGGTTTGGAATTGGGGATAGGTTTTATTTATGCCATAGGGTTTCCCTGCATGCAACATTCTTGTACCTAGAAATCAATGAAATTATGATTTAAGAAAAAAAAAAAAAAGCACTATGATTTGTCTTTTAATTTCAGGCACAGCAACGGTGGAGGGGGGAAATCAAACAAAGAATAAACCCGTTTGGGACGCAATCATAAACCTTTCTGAAAATCATTCGAGGGCGCTGGGGGCCTTGTTTCTGGAAATCAACCAAGTATATTTATGATTACTAAAGTGCTTTGATTAATCACCATACACACATCAAACCACAACCGCAAACCGTAACAAAAAACAAAGATTCACAGGTCACCATTCCAGACCAGCAAAAACAACATCTCCCCTCCCGCTCAGTCCACTGAACACAGCCAATCCAACGCAACCTGCGTATCCTTAAAGATAGCCTCCGCCAAATCGCCCGCCTTCTCCGCCGACCCCCTCCATGGCCCAGCATGCCTGATCAGCGCGCCCCACGCCCCCCTGAGCAGCTCCCGCTTCTTATAGCCCAGCTGCCGCTTCAAGACCGGATCCAGGTTCGCAGTCCTGATTATATCGATATACGACCCCAGATCCTTCGCATGCCTAAAAAAGTTCACAAACACGTCCAAGCTGCGCTCATCGCTGAAGGTACTCTCCGGCTGCGTCTGGAAATCTTTCCTCATGATCGCAACCTGCGTCGCATAAAACGTGATATGCCTCTCCTGCAGGAACAGCAACGAGTCCGTCAACATGCTGTCGACGAGGAAGACGGCCTCGTGGACGAGGCCGGCCGCCCGGTCCCACGGCTGCCCGACGAGGGTGCTCTTTATCTGGAGGAGACGCAGGGCGACTTCGTACATCTCTGTCTGCTTCCGCCTGTCGCTTTCGAAGCGGGTGAGGGCGCGGTCGAGAAATGCGGAGAGATCGACGAGGGGTGTGATGTGTGGGTCTAGGATGCTGCGGGTTGAGGGGTCTGTGCAGGTGCTGAGGATCCGGCGCGTGTCTACGGCCCAGTTCTTGTAGCTGCGGAATTCGTCGTAGGTTTTTCTTTGCTTTTCGCGGGCGAGAGTGGAGAAGTGCATTTTGAAGGGTGTGGATTGCTGTTTGGCGTAGGTTCTTGGGATGCTGGTGTTGTTAGGATGTTGTCTCGACAGTGTTGGAGGTTGAACAGGACAGTGAGGGCACACCATATGCTGGATATAACATTAGAGTACCCATCAGAGGATTGTATTCGAAAGCGACGAGCTGATTGAATAAGTGCTTTTACTTCATTATATACGTGCGAGAAGAACATTCAACCCCCTCGCCCAGCAGGTTCCCAACCGTAGGGCGCCATGTAAGTTACTCTTCAAGGACACACCCCATGCTCTAAACAATGTCACCACGGGAGTGATGCGCCAAAAAAGGAACCCCGTAGGGGTATCTTCACGAGATAGAATAAAGGATTTGTTGTGGAGGAATAGGAAATAGTAGACTTGGTTGGGCTTTAAGCCGTCTCAAAAAAATCGTTGCGGAGGCACAGGAAATGGTGGATCTGGCTGGGCTTTAAGCCGTCTCCACGTATCTCTTTCTACATATGGACTCTCTCTCAACGACACCAGCACCATAAAATACCGCAACCCACTTAGCCATATCGCTCAATGCCCGCTGCAAATCCTGGCGGTGTTGTATCTTAACTCCTCACCAATAATACAGTGTGCTTGCGGAAGGATGGTGCCAGGGCGCGTTACATATAGCCACGGGTGAGGAATGCCAAGCTGACTTGTAGACCTCGCTTAAGGTTGGAAAAAATGCAAAGTCAATCACCGGGGGTTGGCTGAGTGGTATAGAGTTTACTCTCTGATCACCACCACTCAGGTTCAACCCCCCAAGGACTCTAGCCGTAGATCATGCCCACGCCCTAGCCCTTGCCAAAGCCCAAGCCCGGACCCAAGCCCGGACCCAAGCCCGGACCCAAGCCCAAGCCCGGACCCAAGCCCATGCCCAAGGACCCGGACCATGTAGTTTAGGAAGCAGCACCCGGGTGGGGTGCGTAAGTCTTTTGTTGCGGGAAATGTCTATGTATTTTTTTTGGCCTCTTGATAATAAGTAAGTAATTAGGGCTGGATAGGGCTCAATTAATGGTTTTCAAGATAGGCATGCGCGTAGAAATTGCCATTAAAAAGTCCGTAAGCCTTTGGGGCTAGGGCTAGCACTTCGCAGATACTTTAGCGCCCGACCGTATAAGAATATCAGTTTGGTTTGGACCTGGCTTCAGTCCGATATCAAGCCTTTATAATTTTATGACCAATATCATAGGTCAGGTCTTAATTAGACTATGATTATTATGGTACATGATAATGCCGATATGAAATTGATTTCATTCACTGAAAAATCTAGATGCGCGGGTAGGCCAGCATTCACACTTGTTCTGCACGGGGGGGTTTCGCAGATTGAACTCTTATTTGTCTCACGATTTAATACTATATATATATGTCTAAAGGTTACTGCAGCGGCTTGCCTGCTTGCCTGCTTCATTGCATTTTCTGTACGGTACGTTACAGAACGGTACGTTACGGTACAGTGATTGATTCCGCCGGCGTGCTCGTTTGGATTCGCTGGATTCGCTGGATTCGCCAACTAATTCACCGACTAGCTCATCTCTGGATGATCACGGCGATTCATTGAGACGGGGGGGGTAGGAAGACTACTACGACTATGGTATCCGTGAATTGGGGGGGGGGGGCGCAGATGATGGAGCTGTGGTGATGGAGGTGTAGGATAAAGCCGTAGAGATGAAGCCGTAGAGATTCGCTGCTTGATTCGCTGCCTGCTTCACCGGTTGGCCCATGTCTGGACGATGATCGGATGCCCAATTGGCATAGAGATGAAGGCATAGATAAAGATATAGGGATACCCGCTGGCCGTACCTGCTTGATTCGATGCTTGATTCGCTGCTGCCCGCTTTACTGCTTGGTTTGCTGCCTGCTTCACCGGTTGGCACATGCCTAGACGATGATAGGATACTCAATTACAGTAGGGGGATTAATAAAGGCGTAGATCTGAAGGGGCAGGGATGATGGTGTAGAGGTGGAGGTATAGGCAGCAGGGTTCTCAGTGATAATGCGGTGTTGTAATACACACCGATAAAACTCGCTGGTGGTACAGTGAGTAAAGTACGATATGATAATCTTTAGGTAATAATAGGTAGGATATGGATTTTATCTGTATTGATAATGTTATGAATATTATGGTAGGGACTTGGCGGCCAAATAGATCTTCATTTACCTTTACTAACCTTGAATATGCAGTTCTTGAATCAGGAAGAGGAGGGAAAGAAAAGGAAAACCTAGATTTTTCCCCGGAACACTTCTAGGAATATAAGACGTCACTCTTTCACAGTATGATATATTATAGTACGATAAGGAGTCTGCAAAATATCATGCAGTTCGATAACCACCGCAGTATATAACAGTGGGTACGATATGGCATGAAAATCATACTGATACGGACCATTGAGAACCCTGATAGGCAGTATAGGGACGGAAGGCGTGCGTGTTTGGTATCTGCTAAGTCCTAACCATAACCCTCAAAGCTTACGGAATTTCCTAATGCCTACTTCTTACTTCTAAGTACGTAAATGCCTCTATGCGAAGGACTATTGTTGAGCACTATTCGGCTCTGATTATGTATGTGCCAAATATCAGTCTAATCCCCAAACCTAGCTCAATCAAGCCCTATTTTGATATGAGGGTTATACCAGACTTTTATATGCTATCGAGCTATTACCTAGTCTCATACAGATATGCGGACGGGCGGTAAAGTTCTTCGCACATGGAGAATCTTTGATAGCGGGGTAGCTGGGGGTGGTGTGCATATGGATTTGGGGGCACAATCTTTGCCTCAGGTCCATTGTTTGCCTGGGGCGAAACTGGCACTACATGGGTCTGATACTGGTGGTTTGGAGTGTGGGCAACAACATTTCCCTCGCTCTGTCAGGAATTGTAGCCTTGCGATACCCGTGAGTAGAACAACGCTCAAGATGCGGTGTTTGATTGTTGAAAAGGTATAGGTTACGTTGAAAAATTTGATACTGTTGGTTTTGAAAGTTTAAAATGAACAGGAAAAAAAAAAAAAAAAAAAAAGACCAAACGATAAAGGACTGTCTGTGTGAAGTGTAGAGCAACCATCGACCCGCGCCTGGCCTGGGGACTGGTGTGATGTAGACGGGTCAAAATCGGTCCCAACCCCAACGCCAAGAAGAGTTCAAGGCCAGGTGGCAAAAACAAGAAAACTTCGGACCGCGCCACCGGAGCGCTAAAAATTATCGACCCCGCTTCCGACCCCTCTTGCCCCCCTCCCACGAGGAGCTATAACAACTCTGCATGCGTTCTGCCCCCCCTCCTTGCTCCCCGTCTCGCCATAACCCGACCACTTGAACCTACTGGGCTCTCGTGTTCCTCCTCCGTCTCCTCCATGATCAAAAGTAGGCGAGGTGTAAACTTCGCATACCTACCATTTCTGCGCTTCTTTCTGCGATAATGACGGATGAACACTGTCCGTCCCCTCCGATTCTGGAAGATTCGCCAATACGTACGGGTATAGAAGACAAAATGTGACCTCATGGTAGGATTATAATAATCTTTGGTGACGGTTGCGGCGAATCTAACGATTTCGGATAGTTGCCCCTGACAATGGAGGAGTGGTAATGGTTTTTAGTCTATCTTCACTGGCATATGCGGATAAAGTAGGTGTGGAATTCAATGGCCGACCTTCCCTGGACTTTGTTATTAATAACCAAGTAGTATTTGATAGGGTCCCTATAGTATTCGCCTCTATAGGTCGCTTGTTTGCGTTGGAGTTCCATGAGGAATACACAGGAACGCACCAGATAGGGCTCCACCGAGCAATTGTCCAACCATGTCAAAACAAACTACAGGCAGTGACTGTACGTCCTCCTCTCACAGATGGTTGGACATTTTGGACTAAATATGCTAGCCTCCGTTTGTCAGCCTAAAACCATTCATCAGCATGTTACATTACCCAGTAACTGAACTCCTTCTAGAGCTCGGCTTCTTTCATCTTTCGATATTCTTTCAAGCAGGTTCAGACAAGAATCTTTGATCGCTCTACAAACCTCATGCACCCCTGAGGTATATGATAAAGAATACATTCTCCCGCCTGACCTTGAAGGCTAGGCTTTGTTTTTCTGGCCCCACCTCGGAATGTCAAACTCAACAGCGTCGCAAGAGCCATATTTATTAAACATGATCCACCACAGAAGAATAGGCTACTCGGCTGAACAGCGCCCCTGGTACATATAGTCCTTATACCTTTCCTTCTTCTCTGTCCTACACCATAGTCCTTTCACACAAATAGCAGGAACCTCTTTACCTCCTCTGGAAATTGCATCCAACCCTCGCCCTCCATATGTACCACCAGCGATAAGTGAAATTAGCGACGAACCGTAACTCGGCCCTTTATATAACGAGGCTAGGAAACCTCCTCAGTATCACCGTTGCTAGACTGCCAATCACTAGTGATATAGTCAAAACCTTCTTCGACAGAACTTTCCGCGTAATTGACACTGTTGATTCCAGGAGCAGAGGCAGCACGGTGGCAGATGACGGCTTTGGAAGCAGGGCCAGTAGGTTCGGTGCGCTTAGGCTCGGAGGCCTCTCCCGTGCTAGAGCTAGTTTGGGGCAGGTGGATGTGGTATCGATGCTCGACTTGGGACTAGGGGTGTTTCTAATCTCTCTGCATGTTGGAAAAATATCTAAGTAGGATCCACTTGCTGGCCATTTATTTACCGCTTACATGACTTCTATCCTATAGGAATCCAGCGCTGTGCTACCACCCATGACTTCCTTAATAACAGCTGACAATTGATACCAGTTCTCCCGTTGGGGTTTTAACCTACATTTAACCCTAGCCATTGCGGTGCCAACAAGCAAGTTGAGTGATGGGAACCTGGGGCAGTAGCATACATGACAGTGTATGGTCAACAGGCCTGGGATATTCTACAATTATCCCAAGGGTCGCTAGACGTGGTATCACCTTGGGTTAGTGGCGGATGAAAAAATTAATTCATGTCGATGACTAGGTTATATAGAGAAACCGGCGCATTGCGGCATTCTAGAGCACCAGCACACTGTCAGATACTTTACAATGCACAAGACATGCGCTCAAGGATGACCAGCAAGGATGGAGCAGGAATATCCATTGAACCTAAGGGGAACTTTTTTCCGTGGTTTAGAACAACCAGCAAAGACCCCTCACAGGATACACCACCCCGGGCAAGAATATTTACCGCCAGATTCCAGCATGTGGAAAACGATAATGACCTCAAAACACTTCTCTTCATAGAGACTTGTGAAACAAAGAGGAGAATCTACATTTAAATGTCTAAAACCACCGTGCTGGTGGCCCAATATGGTCAATGGGCGGGTTCCAAATTATACGAGTTACCTGACATTGGGTATCGCCAATGGAAAATTATGCAATGATTTGGTGTGAGGGATGCGCAGTTGGAGAGGTATCAAGCCTTCCAAAAACCTTGGAGTGTCACGGTTATTATCGCAGACAATATCAATGGGCTTCTTTCAGCAGCTCCAACAAGAAAGGTAGTGAAATAAAAACCTCAACTTATATCAATGAAGCCAGTGAGTTATTTACTGAGTATCAACAGTCCAGGTTCCTTCAAAGAGCCAATGGCCTCTAGTTTCAATATAACAACGCCCCATATAATTACCTAGGCCTTGATATTATCCCGCCCCTGGACAGTGATTCCAACGTTTGAAACTGGTTGTATTCGGAGGTCATACCATACCGAACTAAACTAGATTACATATCCAACTAAACTAAACTAAACTAGACTAAATATTGGTTCTCTAAACCGGTTTAAGAGTTCTTTTGTTTAGTTTGCAGGTCCCTAAATTAGATGTGTTTTCAGAGTCCTCCTCTTGATTTATCAGGTGTGATTAAGCTTGCCTAAAAGCGGTGGGTTTAAAGCAATATTTGACTGTAATGAACCGTTCAAACCAAATTAGCTCAAAGACAGAAACTCAACCGAAATATTAACTGAACCGGTTTGCCAAAACCGGTTTGTTTGGTAGAACGGGTGAACCACTGGAAACCCTGCCGCCCCACATGTCATGAATATCATGGTAGGGACTTGACAAACAAATCTCCATTTACCTTTACTAACCTCGATTTATGCAGTTCATGAATTAGGAAGAGGGGGAAAAGGAAAGGAAAACCTGGATTTTGCCCCGGAACACTTCCAGGAACATAAGACATCACTCGTTTACAGTCTCATATATTATAGTTGGTATGATAAAGAGCCTGCACAGTATCATGCAGTTCGATAACCACCGCAGTATTTAACAGTGGGTACGGTATGGCATGAAAATCATACTGATACGTACCATTGAGAACCCTGTGGCTTTGTTAATGTGGGACCTCTATAGTAAATATATCTAAAACAAGCTTCACTAATCCTCATTATTCAACATTTAAGAATGGGGATATATTGGCCGTTGAAAGAGAGCTGGATGAAACAGAACCGGATGAAAAAAAGTGGGCAAAAGACTTATGCACCCCACTCGGGTGCGGCTTTCTAAATGTTAGTAACAACTTCCTCAGGAGTTGAACCTAAGTAGTATGGACCTGTGTGCACTCCATACCACTAGGACAACCCCTGGTGAAAGCAGAGGTTAATTTACACTTTTGGCCCCCAGCTGGAGGCTAGTCTAGTGTTGGGCACAAGCCGAGCTAGTTCGAGCTTTCGGCTCGAGCTTTAGGCTCGGACACCTCGAGCTCTCCTCCCCACGAGCCCAAGCCAGCTCGAGCTGATATCGGAAAAGCTCGAGCTAAGGCTCGAGCGATCTCACCTATTAGTAATGAGTTGATATTGGCAAAATCGTAAATATAGCAAGATAGATCCTCTGAAAATGAAATATATATCGATATGACTATCTTTAGCTACATCTTTGAGAGCTCGAGCCTCAACTCGAGCTATATCCCGGAGCCCGAGCATATCGAGCCTTTCTTCCCACAATCCGGGCCAGCTCGAGCTTTAGGCCAGGCTCGTCTCGAACAGGCTCGTGCCCAACACTAGGCTAGTCTCACTTTCGGCTGGACCGTGCCGCAGCCTGGAAAAGAAAATACTTAGGATTATCAAAAACCTGCTTTGGCAGAGAAGTTTTTTTACAAATTGGACTTATAGATAGGCTTGGATTGATACGAGACTTGCTAGTTGGCCTTCTATATCGGAATAATGCCACCCCCCACAAACAAGACCCGAGCCTTAATTTAAGCCTTATCAAAGGTCAACCAATCTCTAAGAATATGGCTCTAGAAAGGGTAGATAACACTCGCCGGTCCATCCGCTCTTTCCCACTGAATTCAATCTACTTAGCCTTTTCCGGCAAAGCACTCATCTCATATGCACTCCCTGCTTGCAACGACTGCCGGAACGCCCTAGGGACTTTCCAAAAATTAAATTTAGACAGAAGTAGAATGTATGTACTACATCTTACTACATGTATGTAAGGAGAACTTTCACTACCGCCCGTCCGCACACCCGTATGAGGATTATGAGTCATTAACTTTGGTATTTCCTATAGGGTCCTTGAAATGCTATAACCTCGATTAGAGTTACAAGTATACTTAAGTACCCTACCGCCCGTACGCATACTTATCTATATGGGGATTATTTGACGCCCATGTAATTATCAATTACCCATTAGTTAGTATTAGTTCTCGTATTTTTTATAATGTCTTTGAAACGCTATGATTTCGACCAGAGCTCCTGCACCGCCCGTACGCATATCCATGTGAGTATTATACCATGCCTACGTACGTCCGAATTAACCACTATTTGATATTAACCCGCACAACTCCTATGAAGTCCTCAAAACGCCCTGTTTGCCCTAACAGTTATATATATTCAGCCTTAGCATATGCGATAAGGGCTATTCTATTCGGTGAAAATCTGGATGCGCAGGTAGGCCAGTATTCACACTGCCTCTGGCACAGGTGAACTCCGCAGATAAAAGCCTTGATTACGTCTCGATTGAATATGTACATTTGCTCTCCACAACTAACCTTTCCTACCTGCTTACCTGCCTGCCGTACCTACCTATCGTACCTACTTCATTCGCTACTTCTTGGGGGGCTGGATTCGCTAGACTAGGTGCCGGATTTGATGGACTCGCTTGATTGGGCGCTAGATCTGCTTGTTTGAGTGCTGGGTTCGCTGGATTCGCTGCCTAATTCACCCATTAGCTCATGTCTGGATGATAACGATTGATTTGGACGGGAGTAGTAAGGAGGCTACCACCACGGTATCAATGAAGTGCAGGGGGGCGGGGGGCGCGCGGGCGACGTGCGGAGACGAAGAGGCTGCTGAGGTGAAGAGGCTGTCGGGATGAAGCTGTAGGGATGAAGAAGCAGCCGAGATGAAGGCATAGAGATGAAGGTATAAAGCGGTTCTTGTTTAGTCGGTTCAGTTCCAGGCCATTCTAATTCAGCTCAGTTCAGTTTGGGTCGGCGCTGCTGAAAATTCAAACCAGTTACCGCCGCCGGAAACACTCGACCGCAAAGACAGAAGCCGTGCGTGTTGGATACTCACTTACATGTAAGTATCTACTAAGTCCTAGCCCTAACTCCCAAAAGCTTTCCGACTTTCTAATGACAATTTCTACGCACGTGCCTCTATCCAGAAAACCATTAATTAAGCCCTATCCAGCCCTAATTACTTACTTGTTATCAAGAGGCCAAAAAAATACATAGACATTTCCCGCAACAAAAGACTTACGCACCCCACCCGGGTGCTGCTTCCTAAACTACATGGATCCTTGGGCTGGGCTTGGGTCCGGGCTTGGGCTTGGGTCCGGGCTTGGGCTTGGGTCCGGGCTTGGGTCCGGGCTTGGGCTTGGGCTAGGGCTAGGGCTGGGCATGGTCTACAGCTAGAGTCCTTGGGGGGTTGAACCTGAGTGGTGGTGATCAGAGAGTAAACTCTATACCACTCAGCCAACCCCCGGTGATTGAGTTTGCATTTTTTCCAACTTTAAGCGGGCTCTACAAGCTAGCTTGGCATTCCTCACGTGCGGTCACATGTAACGCACCCGCATCACGCCCCACAAGCAAACACCCCAACACCCGCCCTTTCCTCATGCTTGTATTTCGACCCTTTCCTTTGCGTCCACACAGCAACAGTCCCCCCATCCCTAAAGTATCAGAACATCAGGCACATCTAGCAGTACTGTCATTTCCACAGTGGTTAGGACAAGCGGTCTCGCTGACAGCCTGCAAAAGATGGGACAAGTCGGGTTCGGACTGACAGGTAATTCTGAAATTATGGGACAAGTTGGACCTTGGAAAAAGCTATAAACTATGAAGATCCTGAAGATAAAAGTGTAGAATAGAGGAATTTTCAAATTCCAATTCTTCTTATGGATTGGTTTCCTGACAGCCCGACCAACAAGGGACAACCTGTTGACTGACCTGACGTTGTACCATAAATAAGGGACAAAACCGGTGCTGCTGACAGCTGACGTCCCAACCACTGTGGAAATGACAGTATACCATGACGCATGGTATTTCTACCAAAAGACCTAATCAGTCCAGAAGCCCCCCACGATACCGTACTTATACGCAGCCTACCACACCCCCCTTTTGTAATATACCCGTCACTAGTATCTCACTACCTACCGCCCATGATCGCCTCAACTACCCTGCAAACCAATTCTCCCGCATGGATCTCGGCGGTGCGGCGCGGTAAAGCGTGGGTGGATATCATCGTTAGTCTGTCACTAGCAATGCCGGAGGAGGCGTGAGGAAGTCGTATACTCTAGTTAATCGGTTGAATGGATAGTGTGGCGTGCAGGATGCGACGGAGCTGGAGACTAGTTCTGGCAAAGAAGAGCAATGGGGGATAAAGTTGTTTTCATAGGGCGTAGAAGCTGCACTTCAGGAAATGTGCATCTCACTTTCACAAGGAACGTAGGTCCTATTACGTTTTTAAACAATCCCAGGATGAGGTAGAATTAGTAGCAAGGATATTAAAGAAATTGTAATTTTTGTCCCTTTAATCATTTTAATCTTTGTACTTTCCATTTCCTGATCCTCCGCTCCACTACACCAAACCGAAATAGAAAGCAAAAATCCAGCAACGCAATTGAATTAGATTTCCGTATAACGAAATTCATTAAATCATAGTCAAACACATCGCATCGAGATCACTCGTAAAAACCCCCACACCCCTACTAGCACATTTGTCCAGCCACCCCACAAAGCAAAAAGCGCAAACGACCACATTCTTAATGTTCATTCCTAGGATAATACACAGACTTGAACTCCGAGAAACTGACCTTCTTCGGCCCACCCGCCCCCTTCCCACCTGGTTTCTTCAGCGCCGACTTCAACTCCCGCGTCGGCTTTGAGGTCCCAACTAAAGCACCCATCGACCGCCGCCGCGACAACGTGGTACCGCTGCCTCCCGCCTCGAAAGGCCCGGTGAGGCAGGGAAATAAGCTCATCGATCCTTGCCTTGCCAAGGTGCTACCGCTGCTGTTGCGGACGTGGCCTGGAGGAGGCCGTAACGATGTCACCGACATTCTGCTTGATAGCGAGGGAACGCTGCGTCTAGAGGGTGAAGACTCGGTGGGGACTCTGAGCATCCCATTTGACGGCTGCCGCAATACTGTACTGCGACCGTTGCCCCCGGCGCGTGAGGGCTCCATTGGGGGTTTCAGCGAGCCTGAAACAGGCGAGATCCTCCTGGATTGTTTAACGGCCGCATCCGAAGGGCCGCTTGGAGATCGTTTATGGTCGTGACCAGTATTATGTGTTGTGTATCCAGGACCTGTATAAGGTGGCCTCGATTGACTAGATCTCGATGAGCTAGCACAGCTGCCGCATTCGGCCCGCATTGATGAGGTAGTACTGCGAGGAGTATATGGAAGAACAGGCATGAGGGTCTTGGAGAAAGAGCTCTTTCGTGATAGACTGCTAGATCCATGAGAAACTGGTATACCCTTGTTTGCGCCTGGGTTGGTGGTGCGTGGAGCTGGAGCTGGGTATGTGCTGAACGGGCTCAGTGCCACACGTTCCTTGATAGTTTTTGGCCGATAGTCGTGCTGTTGGTTCTGCCCTACAGCTGGAGTGGAGCTGAATGGGCTCCGTGCTACATGCTCTTTAACACATAATGGTCTATGGTCTGTTCCCGGATCCCTACTGAATGGGCTCTGTGCTACACGCTCTTTAACGTATACTGTGCTGAAGCTTGGCAGCTCTTGCGGACGGACAAACACTAGGACTGGGGCGGTCCTGGGCTGGCTTTTTGTAGAGCTATGCGGTAGACCTGAGGAAGGACTATCTGTTCCGGGTCTTTGTGTGGAACCGGGTATATCAGGATTAGAGCTTTGCCTTTTCAGTTCTTTTGTAAGGCGGCCAGCGTCCGATGCACCTTGAGGGCTTGTGGCATGGTCGTTTGTGCTCCTCGGATATACACGGTGGAGGGGTTCTTGGCTGTTGGAGTAGTAGCCGCTGTGTTCGGGTGCGGCTCCAGAGGAATAGTAGCCACTTCCAGGGCTCTTTGGCGCCGGCGCTGTCTGCTGTGCCGGTGCCCCTTGTGGGTAGATATAGTCCAAAGGAAAGACCATGGTTGAGCGTGTGTATTAGGGTGGTAAGAGGCCTACTAGTATTGGTGTGGTGGGCGGGGATGGGACGGTGTATTTGAAAGCTCGGTACGAGAGGCAGAGAAATCTTTTCAGGAGTAGGTGCCGTTGATATTTGAGCAGAAAAAATGAATATTTAAGCATATTAATGCCATGCTGTTACATTCTACGGGAAGCGACGTTTTGCGTGCGCGTAGGGCTCTGGATCACGTGGGGAGGTCCGTTTCTGTTTCCGTATGTAATGTGCGTAGGACTCTGCCTGATCAGAAAGGTTCTGAACCGAATCTGTAGACGTGGGGTTTGGACACAGAACTAATAGAAGTGATTTGTCAACAGAATATTGATGGGGACGGGGTAGGTATTGGGCAAAGTGATAAAGGCGGAGATAGTACATAGGCAGGCAGGGAAGGTGGGAAACCACCTCGTTGAATAAAGAGATGACAGGTTATGCTGTAGGATACGGGGGACGCCAATACTGTCATTCTGATCGGGTAGGGGGGGGGCGTAATCCGATTGCAGTTGGGTTCTAGAATGGGAGGAGAGAGTACATGTATGAATACTTGTGAGCAATTGTACTCCTTGTTGGTCTTTGCTGATAATCCTCAGGACAGCTGAATGGCCTATTATCCACCGCTGTTAGCAACAAGATTTGATCACACTTTTCCACCCAGTCCTGCTCGCGGGGAACGTTCAACATATTATACTCGACTCTGACATACCTTATAATGCTAGAATATCAATATCCAGGGTTAGCCTCCATCATAAAGTATATAGTAGCTACAACAGAGCGCCACACCTCATCGCAAGCCATTAACTTCTCCATGGAACGAGGGTGCTCTTGGGGCTCCAAGGACAAAGCTTTACTCGGAAGGAGCTGAGGGTGTTGACGTTGTTTAGCGGAGTCTGGGTTGGTCCCCACGTTGCGATGAAGCCTATATCGAGGCGGTTGGTGCCCGGTCTATGGGTGCATGCACTACGTAGTTGAGGATTCTAGCGTACAATCCCGGTCTTGATCCATTTTTGCTGGGCGACGCGGGGCAGCTTTGTGAGATATCTCTAGAGAGGGGGGGCTCTGGTTCCGGTGACTGCGTGGGAAAGATTTTCTTTTTGGAGATGAGGATAGATTGGAGCGCTAACAGAAGGTTGAAAGAGCTGGTGGACGGAATCAGCGCGACAGCTACCCACCAGAGATTCTAAAAGTTCATAGTGGCGATTGGAGTGATTTTGGACTCCTATTTGGCTCTCTAAGGCCAGAAAAGAAACTAGGAATGTAACTTGCTTGCTGGGTGTTGTGGGCTGTCAAAATTACCCGGACGCCCAATGCAAGGCGCGCCTCCAACAAAACTCTACTACATGCAAGACCGTCAAGCTGGGTACCGGTATCAACTAGGCTGGCAAGTATCTCTTGAATCCCCCGCAAAAATTTAGGACTGTTTGTGGCTTATTTTTGGGCTGTTAATCTGTAGCATTATAGACAACCCGCAATACCTCTGGTAGACAGTAAATTCCATATTTCAAACTCTCCGTCACTATTTAGTTGACCGCTGTTGCGGTTTTGCCAGGGAATGCTATTGACCAGAAAGTGAGCTGTGCGCGGATGCATAAAAAAGAAAAATAGAGAGCAGTGATTTCAACGGTTGAAACTGGTTATATTTGTAGGCCATACCATATATATTACATGTGCAACCGAACTGAGCTGAACTAAACTGAATATTGGTTCTCTAAACCGGCTTAAGAGCCAGAACCGTTCTTTGTTTGGTTTACTGGTTCATAAGCTAGATGCGTTTTCAGAGTGCTTCCCTTGATTTATTAGGCGGAATTAAGCTCGCCCAAAACCGGTCAAGGCGGGGGATACGTCCTCTATTTGACGGGTCCCTGCATGATAGAACCGATTAGTAAACCAGTTTGAAGTGGTTTTTGACTGTGGTGGACCGTTCAAACCCAGATTAGCCCAAAGACAAACCCAACCAAAGTATCAGCTGAACCGGTTTACCAAAACCGGTTTGTTTGGTAGAACGGTTGGAAACCCTGACATTGTCGAGGTTTCCAGTGGTTTACCGGTCATATGGTTCAAACCGGTTTAACTAAACGGTTTAACGGAACAGTTGGTACAGTTCTTGCTACCATCAATCCATGGTTTGAATAGTTTAGGAATTAGCAAAGCCGGTTATACTACCGGTTTAAACGGTTTAAATACCTCATATTCATAGGCTCGAAAACCCAGTTCCGGAGATTGAACACCACGTTAGAGAAAGTGCATAGATATTTTATGGGCTATTAGTATGGTGAGGATGCAAAGATACAAAACCGCGGTTTAAGCAGTTGAGCCGGTTCAAACTGTCAAGATAAACAGTTGGTACAGTCGGTAAAGTTCAAGCTCCTTCATTTAGTGGCCGGTGCCGTTTTATCTTATATTACAAATAGTTTCTACCATTGGAAACCTTGAGCACACACCCCAACATTTGCTCTTTCCTCATGCCTGTATCTCGACCCCCCAACTACCCCGCTATCAAAGATTCTCCATGTGCACAGAACTTACCGCCCCTCCGCATATCTGCATGAGACTAAATAATAGCTCGATAGCATATGCAAGTCTGGTATAACCCTCATATCAAAACGGGGCTGAACCCAGCCTGGTCTGGAGACTATACCGATATCTGGCGCTACATGGTAGCGCCGAATAGGGCTCAACTAGTAGTCTTTTAGAGGTATGTATGTAGAAATAGGCATTAGCAAAATCCGTAAGCTTTTGAGGGTTAGGGTTAGGTTTTGGCAGATATCAAACACGCCTTCCGTCTCTACACTGCCTACACCTCCACCTCTACACCATCATCTATGCCCCGTCATGTACGCCTTCATATCAACGCCTTTATCAACGCCCCCACTGCAATTAATCATCCTATCATCGTCCAGAACCGGTGAAGCAGGCAGCAAACCAAGCAGTAAAGCGAGCAGCAGCAAATCAAGCAGCGAATAAAGCAGGTACGGCAAGCGGGTATCCCTATATCTTTATCTATGCCTTCATCTCCATGCCTTCACCCCCGCTACAATTGGGCATCCTATCGTCGTCCAGACATGGGCTAATTGGTGGAGCAGGCAGCGAATCAAGCAGCGAATCTCTGCGGCTTTATCCCTACACCTCCATCACCACAGCTCCATCATCTGCGCCTCCCATTTATGGATACCATGGTGGTAGTCATCCTACCCCCGTGTCAACAAACCGTCGTCATCATCTAGAGATAAGCTAATCGGTGAATTAGGTGGCGAATCCAGCGAATTCAGCACCTAACCCAGCAAATTCAGCACCCAATCGAGCGAATTCAGCACCAAACCCAGTGAATCCAGCGAATCCAGCGGGTCCAAACGAGCGCGCCGGTAGAATCAAGCACTATACCGTGATTTACCGTTCCGTAGTGTACCGTGCAGAACATGTAATGAAGCAGGCAAGCAGGCAAGCCGCTGTAGTAATAAATATATACATAGTATGATATCGTGAGATAAGTAAGAATTCTATCTGTGAAATTTGCCTATGCAGAACAAGTGTGAATACTGGCCTACCCGCGCATCCAGATCTTTCGTGAATAATATCAGTTTTATATCGGTATTATCATGTACCATAATCTTCACGAAATATCGACTTTAGCGAAATCACAGTCTAACTAAGACCTGTAATATTCGTCATAAAATCATAAAGGCTTGATATCGGACTGAAGCCAGGTTCAAATCAAACTAACACCCTAGTACGATCGAGCGGTAAAGTACGTGCGAAGTCATAGCCCTAAAAGGTTACGCTTTTTTTAACTCAGAGGCTAAAATAATACATGGACATTTCCCGCAACAAAAGACTTATGCACCCCACCCGGGTGCTGCTTCCTAAACTACGTGGGTCCTTGGGCTTGGGTCCGGGCTTGGGCTTGGGTCCGGGCTTGGGCATGGGCTTGGGTCCGGGCTTGGGCATGGGTCCGGGCTTGGGCATGGGTCCGGGCTTGGGCATGGGTCCGGGCTTGGGCATGGGCTTGGGTCCGGGCTTGGGCTTGGGCATGATCTACAGCTGAGTCCTTGGGGGGTTGAACCTGAGTGGTGGTGATCAGAGAGTAAACTCTATACCACTCAGCCAACCCCCGGTGATTGAGTTTGCATTTTTTCCAACTTTAAGCGGGCTCTACAAGCTAGCTTGGCATTCCTCACGTGCGGTCACATGTAACGCACCCGCATCACGCCCCACAAGCACACACCCCAACATTTGCTCTTGTATTTCGACCCCCCAACTGCCTCGCTATCAAGAACTCTAGATGTGCACAGAATTCACACCGTCCAACGCCATCATTCCTCTTTGCTTGTTCATCCTCGGTAATTTCCGCCTCCCAACCTCATCACCTCCTTTTAGCATAGTACCCTAGTAGCATAGCCATCTTCCACCAACAATTTGTCGACGGCACCGCACTCCCCCTCCGTACACGCTCCACACTCTTGTCGCCTATTTCCCTTTGATGTCCTTAAGATGCCTTTCTCGAAAAGCTAGCTAACGGTGTCTGCAGCGTTTCTCACCTCTAGGATTGCTCTCGCAGATGAGTCGCTGCGTTACGATAATCTTGACAACTACGACCCGGAGCGCGGCGATAGTTATGTATCGTGGGCCCGCTGGAGCACAGAGGCTAGAGACAGCGAATTATATGGCTGGTA
The DNA here is from genome assembly GCA_024713795.1 of Morchella sp. 2015-shanyang. Classification (NCBI taxonomy): domain Eukaryota; kingdom Fungi; phylum Ascomycota; class Pezizomycetes; order Pezizales; family Morchellaceae; genus Morchella; species Morchella sp. 2015-shanyang. The sequence goes on from JAMGZB010000007.1 coordinate 534,131, forward strand.
GCAGTGAGGGATCCAATTCGACCCTTCAGCGACAGGAGGATGGTCAATTTGCCTCCATTAGTGGCTTCACAGCATGGAGGTGAATTATATTATCTCACAGCTACAGCCTGCAGCAACGATATTAGGACTCGTATTACTTGATGCTCTTGTGTTAATAGGAGCGGGAATTGGCGTGCCTAAGGTACAGAGGAACCCGAATTATTGAAGGCTGTTGTTATTGATTCTTATGCTTTTCTTTGAAGATCAAGGAACTTTGTTCACGGGTTCGGGGAAGTCCCGAATCTCAATAAGGGTGGGTGGTAAGCCTTATGATGTCCCAAAGATATCAAGACCCACCGGTTGAAGTGTAATAATACTTCTAAGCCTAATAATAAGCATTTTTGTTGTCACTTGGTACCAGCGCCAGTGGCTCGTGCGCTTCAGCCACACGAGTGATCAGTTGTGAACCTGATGCCAAGGCGAGTGACTATTCATGATTTTGGTTTCTAGCCTTGCTGCCTATCAGGTTTGAACCAGCATTAATCATGTTAAGACACTCATATACCATGAAAAGAGGCTTTCCAACATCCAGGTATCCTTCGGGCAAAATCAAATTCGAAAACCATTATCTCTGGTAACCTAAATCTGATATTATCATCATTTAGGAAGCCAGGCTTACAGTAGCTAGATTCTGGACTGCTCGGTGGTACCATACCATTGTCCTGGCATAGAATATGGTATATTTTCAATCACAATACGATGGTTAATCCTTCTCCAAAAATCACTAGTTTGATCGCTTACCACGTGTTGTTGAATTTACTTACTTGCGTTATAATAACCCCCCTTTTTGTTATCTATTAAGAAATCATTGGGCAAAGTGGATGGAAAGGAGCACCGTCAATTTAAGGGGGCTACGGAGGGAGTTTCTTTTTCTTCCCAGTCGTAGACAACTGCTTAAAGTTGTGTAAATCCACTCCACGGCCAATCCCCTACGCACGCCCCTTGTAATGTTGTGATTTACCTCATTATTTGGATTCCTTTATACAAGCCTTCACGTTACATCCATTCACCGCTAACCCTTCAAGTATCACACTAAATTACCTCAAATTCAGTCCGGCGTGATTTTAATGATTATATTGAAAAGTAGCACGTGCTAAAGATGCCATGTACCCCGCCACATATAATTAGCTCCGTCACAATTAAGAACCCTGAAAAAAAGGTGAAGCAAAGCCACGCTACGCAAAGACATAAAGGAAAGCTAAGAGCATGTGCAAAACCAAAAAAGGTTGTCTAAAGGAGAATTTTCCAGCCCCTGGTAATTGCACAATTTCTAGAACTTGACGAGAAAGATGCTGCTCCTGTCCTCGTTCATACATGCCAGTCCAAAGATGATAAGGAGAAACTCATCCTATATCGGGCCTGAAACAATGGAAATGCCATAAAAAAATATCGTGATACCCATTAGTGGCACCAGAAACTACAAAAGAAACCCCTAAACAAATAACAGAGAAATCATCGCCCGGCCCCGTCAAACCCTAAACGTCAACCAGCGGAAGACCCCTACGGGGAAAAGGAAAACTTCCAGGATCTATCTCACCGTTCCCGGAGAGCCCTTAAACCTACCTCCCTTCCCTCCTACCTGAATAGCCACTACCATGAGCACTTTGCTCGCCGCTGCTACCTCCGCTCCTAACGCTACTACCATGGCTACCACCATGGCTACCATACTCACGACTACTACCTCCACTCCTCACACTACCCCCATAGCTACAGCTACTATGTCCCTGACGGCTACTACTGCTACGCCTACTGCCGCTGTGGCTACTACTATGGTGACTACTCCCGGTTCTGCGTGTTATTCTGGCCCACTCCGATGCCTCGTTCCCCTTCTGCGGAGTATTCGCCCTCTCATCATGCTGTCTCTGCACCTGGGCCGGATTCAGATTATTTCCCATATGTGATTCCTGCGTGCGGAAGCTTCTGACACTCCCCGCCGGGGTCGAACTGGGGCTGGACCGGTTAGAGCCAGAGTGGATCGACCCGTAGCCGCTCGACTCGTATGTCAAGTGGGACGCCGCCGCTGTGTACGGCGACGCGGGATGGCCATGCGATGTTGCAGGCCTTGGGAATGGTGGAGGCGCCATAGGAGACATGAATCGTGGTGGAGGGGTCAGAGGGCTTTGCTCCGGAGTCCTGAATACTGGGGTTCGAGAGGCTCTGGCAACCTCCTGATACATCTCGAGACTCGGCGGAGGTGGTGGAGCTGGCATGGTGAAATGCACGGGGAGCGGAGCTGCGGGCGGATGGCATCTTGGATCGATCGGTAGCCCACTTGGATTGTAAAACCAATCAGGCTTGGGCCCTGAATTTGGATTTATCCCTGATATACCATGAGGTTGGGGGATGGTATCCGGAGGGAGACGTGGGGGGGGTGTAAGTAGGGCATAGATGACCCCATTGGTATACCATCTTTTTTCTGCCATTCTTTCTTTGAGGTTTGATCTACGAGGAGAAATGAAAGCCTTGATATATTGTGAGGACAGGTGAGGTGGTTACTGTTATGAGGTGCTGCGGCAGGTCTCGATGGTCTGTGAGATAGAGCAGAAAGATAGAAGTAGGAATAGTAGTATACAGTCGAAGGGGAGACAGCCTTTTATGGGCTTGGACAGGTCAGGTGATTGATATAATCAAGATCACACAGCTCTAGAAAGCGACCAATCATTTAAAATGCCGGCTTAAGGGATAGCTGATATTACAAGTAAGATCTGCTGATGTTGAGGGAAGCATTCAATAAAAACAGATCCATTATATTTCTCTCCATAGATAGTGGGAAGTCTAGGTTCCGATCCTTAAGTATAATAGTTCTCCTTTGGAGAACCCGAACATAACCTCTCATTAGTTTTTCCCTTCCTCCAAACAAGCTAAGAGTTTTTACTGCTTTTCTGTCGAGAAGCTATTTCTTTCAATGAGCTTAGTACTACCAACACCTCTAGGGAAGGACTTAATTACCAGAGAGGTAAGTTCCGCACACCTGCTTGAACGCGGACCGAACCTCTAGCGAGAAATAAGAAACAGCATAGAACTCCGCAAGTTGGATTGTAGCTGTATAAACATCTTTACCCTATCTGTCGACTCGTCGATCAACAATGACCACCCTCTCTACCTGTCGTAATCTCCGTCAACCACCAGATTATTTCAGCCCCCCCCTTATTGGTACTACCAGAAATCCTGGTCCAACAGGATACCACCCTGTACCCCCTTCTGTCAGCATCTCGTGCCAAAGCATCCAGAGGTAAAGCGAATGTGAAAGACAAAAAAAACTGTAAGCCACCCCTAAATATCTCATTTCTCATGACTCAAGGCCACCACCGCTCGTAAAATGTACCGCCACTAATCCTTTCCCTCTCTGATTTATCAAATCACTCTACACTGATGTAGGCTGTCAACTGTGCCAAAGAGAAGGAACCATCAGCTGTTGTTGAAGCCAAGAAAGGCAGCACCACTGATACCAGCCTCAGGACTTTAATACTGGTTCTACTCCGCCCCCTCTCCTATTTAATATCTGAGAACTAGGGTGGTGCCCAAGGGCAGTCTAGGTCGAGGTGTTGCCGAGCGCCAACCATATATTGGGATACGGTTACAAATGCGATCACCATAGAATCGAAGAAGGCAAAAGCCAACGCATGGGGGCGGGGCTAATGAATGTTGAGGACAACACCTTAGGCCCACGATCCGAAAGATACACAGCAGTGCTGGCGGGAGCACGGAGAGCTATTTGCATCCGGCAGCATAGTTCTCTGTATTGCCCGAATACCATGGTGGATTATATTTGTTTAGCAAGTGTTGTTTAGGCTGAGCTGCTAACCGAACACGGTGCCAGCCCTAAGATCTTTGTTACTGGAAAACCCTTTTCTTCGCCACTGCCTACCTTCTAATTTCGGCAAGGCCTTGGAAACTGCGGGAATAGAGGTCAACATACCTCGGGTTCTTCCTGCGGGATGACCCCCCTACCAACTACATAACTTGATGAACAAACTGGTAGTCGCCGCCTTGCAGCTACTACGTGCCAGTCCCTGCGGTCCCTTCCTGCGCTCCTGACCCCGCCCCCAACCGCCAGCTAAGCACGCTTTCCCCTTCCAGAAGAAGCAAATTCTATTGAGCTTATGGCCTGAGGGGAGTTCTCGCGAGCCATCTTCACCTAAGCCAGGCCCTAGCAAGACCCCTGGCAGAGTGCTCACACGTCGTTTTCCCTAAGAGGCTTATTCAATAGGGATTTCTTGGTCAATACTGTTCCTTTCCCAGTTCTAAATGAGTTGATGGAACCTGGCTAGTTTTCACAAACCTGGTGCCTCCAGAATGGTATGGGGGCTAGCTGAGCTCCAATACTAACTCCCACAACACCTCTCCGAGTATATGACCGACCCCGAGTGCTAGCACCCGCCCCTTTTCACCTATCCTCACTATGGCATGTTTAGTATTTGGGTAAAGAAGTTATATCACAAAGCCACTTGGAAATCCACATACCCCAGCTAAATTGCTCGATCTTAAGCAGCCTACCAAAATGCCGCAGCAAGGTGAGCTTCAGATACCGAAAATACCAAACTAAAACCACTCTCAGAGAGATACACACCGAGGTTTGACGTGACAACTCCTCAGGTCATCTCCAACGGTTTAAGACTAGCCATTCCTGCAATGTTGGGCACCACTGGACGCTTTAGCCCCAGGCAAACTCGACATAAAATCCGGAATCAGTTCAGTCCCTAGTCTGCGGCCTAGCCGTGGTGTAGAGTTGAGGTGTTGGGAATTCTCGGTTGGTGGTGGGGTGAAGAGGTTGAAGTTGAGGCTCCCGGTGTGGTGCCAACGTTGCTTTGATGTGTGCCGATCTATGACCGATCCCGCACGGAATACTCCAGCCTCACGTTTCCCAATCGCTCCCTGCAACACTGATATATGCACTTTTTACAAGCGTAGACTACTAAATAGCTTGCGAACATCATTATCTCACTTTACGCTCTTGGTATTCCTTCTTCATAGGCTAGGAAACATGAGTTGGAAAGGCTGGTGTACGTCTAGCTTCCTCCATCCCCCTTCTCTTTTTCTCCTATGTTCTACAACGCTATTGAATCTAATATCCATCTCTCCATGGCTCGTATGAATTACGAAACACCTACCATTAATAGTGAACAAAATAATCTGCAGGAACATACCCGCCGGCTCTGCCTCCCAGCGCCTCCGACAGGAACAAAAGTCCTCAATCCTTGATGCGTCAAGCATAAACCTTAATCACCATGAGAGTTCCTGTCAACCTCATGAAAAAAATGCAAGTCTTCACCGATGGACCAATCCCCCATAATAGACAATAGACCTTCTATGACTGTACTCTAAGTATGTATTTGCCGGCGGTAGTAGCAGAAAAAATCCCATTCTATAAAAGACGAAACTCACGGTAACAAAAGACTTACGCACCCCACCCGAGTGCGGCTTTCTACACCTTAGTTCAGGGGTTGAATCCAAGCAGCATTAATTAGAGTTTACACTCTATACCACCGAGACAACCCCTAGTGATTGTGAGGGTGACCGAAACAGCTTCGACCGCAGCTCTCAAGCTAGCTTCGCATCTGCTGGCTGGGATAACGCAATGCACGACCATTTCCCCCCTCTTTAAAATCTCTGCTCCTGAGCCACAGTGTTCACTTCTCAATTCTCATGATTGTAGGCTCAGTGGTAGTCTCACACCCATCTCTACGGAAGGCTTGCTGTCCTCCGTAGGGTCAGTGGATATAAATGCCTATACCCATGCACAGTGATACCGAAACCATAAATCCTTAGTCCTATTAGCCGACTTGAAATCCCAATAGGCTACATACATATAGGAACTCAGGCTAGTTTATTTGCCCAATGGATCAACATCTCTTTCTTTCTACCTTTTCCTTGCTACTGGGTATCGTAATGTTATGGCGCAGACAATGTGGAGCAACCTGGTAACAGCATCAAAAATGGGGGGTAGGATCATTACGGTACTCCCGCCAATACGCTAGCGATGCAGTAAGAATACGGCATTTCTACAGTAGTACGTACTCTTCTTTTAATACCGGTTTGATTTGGTCAAGCATTTGCCACTAAATTCCGTAGCCCTATGGTACGTAGTGATTTCACCCCATTTCTTCATACTAAAGTTCAAGGGCATGTGCCAAAGAACTATCAGGGAACACCAGAACTCCATGTAGCGGACTACTAATCTTTTGGCCCTCACCTCTGAATTCTTTACCCTTTCTTTTTTTTTGTTTACATCATTAATCGCACCCAGCCCTGAGGCTATGACGATATCGCACCATTTTATCCCCAGAACGCCCCTCCCTCCACCACCATCAGACAAAACAAAACACAAAACACAAAAGAGGGCATTACCCCGCCTAAGCACCTAACAATTTAACACCTTCTCTCCACCAAAAGCTCAAGCAATTCTAACATATTTTCCCCACCTAAACATCCGTCTCGTCCCTCTCCAAGTCCCCCCAACCCTGTCTCATCTGAGTTCTTTACCCTTTTCCTCAGTTAGAAAAACATAGTGGAAACTTTAAAGTGTAGTTTAGCGGGTTTATTGTAAGCTTTCCCTAATACATCTATCGATAACCTAGTAGAGCCTAGTAGGCTATCTGAAAAGATGACGGCCAAAGTGAAACTTCCTTATGATGTATCTTTTCCGCAACGGACCTTTTCTAGTACAGCACGAGAAGTCATCATCAAGGAGGAGTAAATTTCTTGTTACTACGGAGGTCTTAAATTTCTTTCCAGCCCTAGAATTATGAGACCTATGGTAACAGCAGAAAAAAACCTCCGTCCCACGATAAACCCAAAATGGTTGGTGGCGACAAAAGACTTATGCACCCCACCCGGGTGCTGCTTCCTAAACTACGAATGGGTCCGGGCTTGGGCTTGGGTCCGGGCTTGGGCTTGGGTCCGGGCTTGGGCTTGGGTCCGGCATTGGGCTTGGGCTTGGGCTAGGGCTAGGGCTTGGGCATGAGCTACGGCTAGAGTCCTTGGGGGGTTGAACCTGAGTGGTGGCGATCAGAGAGTAAACTCTATACCACTCAGCCAACCCCCGGTGATTGTAAGTGTGATTGAGAGAACTTTGACCGCATTTTCCACGCTAGCTTGGCATCCACCTGGAGCGACGCAACACACATCACGTGCACCACCGTGAGAGTAACTACATAAGTAGTTTTAAGACTAAAACCACCATGGCACAATACCAGATACCTATTTTCATTCTCGTTTCAATATTCGGCTGAAAGGTTTGTACCGACTCCATACCAAGCATTAACAGTTTTTTATTTAAACTTACCCTAATTCAATGTTACAGATTCAGAGAAAGCTGTAAAAAAAAATATAGCAAACAATAAATAACTTATATAGAATAAACCTCCACAAGTATTTATAAACCTCTCAACCCCGAGCTCAAACCTTGATAGCCTGTCCGAAGACGTCAATATTAGTATCCTGTCAAAGCTCTTTCATACTACCAACCTTAGTCACAATGTGCAAATTTGAGATCACGCTGTATCCCTTTTGTGGCTACCCCTACCAAGTCATATCTTCCCAATCAGTCCGAGACCCTTGTAAGTTCGTCCGGGAGTAGCTTCAATGCACTCCCTTGAACATCTATTCACATCTCTAACCTCTGCCAGTTGATCCCAAGATCTGCCGTCGCACTAATATCGAATACTGCGAGCGCGCTGTGCTGGCTAATGTTTGTTGTATCAGCCCCACGCTTCCAGAGGTCCAATATCGTGCTGCCATCCAGGCCCTTTCTGACACTGTCATCAGAGTAGATTTCAATAACTGTAACCTTGGTCGTAAGTTGCCCCCCTGGTTTGTCTAATCACGTATGTTGGCTCACATGTAATGTGTATGTAGCTGGAGTCAATAACCGCGGGTGCCGAGTAGGCACCCCAGTGCGCCAGATTAGGCGATTTGGACAGACGGCGCTCTATGACATGCCGCCGGATAGAAGGCCAGCGACTGGTCCGGAGGAGGATCCCTATTGGGAATGGTATATGAGAGCGGTTCAGAAGAATGTTTAGGACCGGAGTGGGTATTATATCATATCAGATAAGGGATGAAAGTGAGTACGCATTGTGTTGTTTTGTCTCAGGTTATCTGCTAGCTGGATGAGCGTTTTCAACTTCGTTCTTACTTCTCTCTTTTTTTTTTCTCTTCTTTTATTCTCTTCTTTTTCTCTCTTCTTTTTTTCTCTTCCTTTCCGCCTCCCCCCCCCCCTCTCTCTCTTCCTTCTCCCCAGGCCCCCCCCTCCTTTTCCTCCTCCTTTCTTTTACCCTCCTGTCCTCTAGTTTTTTTCTTCCCCCCCTTTTAATTGCCCTCCCCCTCCCCTTCTTTCTTTTCTTCCCTCCTTGGGAGAGATAATATGTGGATGTAACCGTACGTGAGCTTTTGGAACACATGTACCATATATAATCATTTTGTGAAGTAGTTGGCTAAGAACACAATTTTTGAGTTCTAAAGTAGTTAGGGTATGCATACTTATGGCCAAGTCAATGTTTCAGGACGTTGAGAGGATACAGTCCCGGAAATGGGGGTAAAGGTGTAGCCGTGGGGCTACGGTATTCAGTCAAGGATACCGGTTTAAACCATGGCCAGCATCGTAAGTAGAATATCCTATCGATACCGCATCAATACAGGATTCATACAGGATCACTAGCGTAATGGCTGGGATACGGTAGTGAATTTCTGCCTATTCCCGGCCGTACTGTACATGTATGACGTAAGTACACGTAGGTGTATTATTATAACCTACATATACACCTGATCAAATGAACTCTTTGAACTAATTGCGACTAGATTTAACTCATAGAATATTACTTAGAGTATGTTCTAGTTCTTACGCTCCAACCCTTCTTTCCTTGATCATCATACTTCTACGCTCCGGCTTATCCTCATCAAATTCAATTGATAACAGTCCAGCTTTAACTTGAGTTACAATGAATTGATCACGCCTATATATAACTCCAACTATCCCATTTCAAAAGGCGCCAGGGACCCATCAGTGACATATTCGGCGTAGAATACATCCCTACCATAAAACAAATGGCGAATATCTCACTCCCGGAATACATATATTTACTTGATTCGTGCATCTTTTAACATCATAGTTCTCGAATTCGATCTTATCAAGCTTTTTATCATAAATATCCACCACCCACTAATACAATCATGTGCGTCCACACAATAGTCGAATACCCCTTCTGCAACTCTCCAAACATCTATGTAACCATCGCCGATGTCATAATGCGCGAAACTCAAGGAATGGGCAGGTGCTGCAAATATTCCTTTATCCCTTGCGCGAAATACGAGGCAACTGGAGAGCTCTGTGTCCAATTGTGGCACAAGGACGAGGCCCAATACCGCGAGGATATTTTGGAACGCAACGATACCATCGTCAGAATTGAGCTTTCTGACTGTAACATGAAACGTATGTTTTCAACTCCGTGAAGAACCCCCCCCCCCCCTTTACATTATCCTAAGTCTAACTTGCAGTGGTCTTTTAGGGAATGGGAAGTGGCACTCGTGCAAGGCCGGCTTAGGTAGACGAAAGACAGACCAATTTAGTAACCCCGTCGTTATAGAGGGGGATCTGAATGTGGGGCCGGAGCGGAAGCCCAAGCCCGGGCCTGAGGGGGAGGAGCTTAAAGAAGCGATTCTGAGAGCGCAGAGGAACTGGCAAATGCTACCAGCTTAATGATGAGCTACATACCCCGTTCCTCCTCCGTTAGTGGACTTCATTCCCCTTGGTTCCCTTTTGGCTACAGAAGTCTTGTTTAACTTGCTTCCCCCTCCTAGCACCAGTTCTGTCTGTTCTTTAGGAACCCAGTGTAGTTTTGATGCGGTATATTAGAGATATTCTTAAATTTATATAATGTCCTATTTTACTTTATTGGGCACTTGAGAATATCACAATGGTTCTTATAGGCTTTATATTATGCTCTAGTCCTATAGCCCTATAAACCGCTTGATGATCGACGAAAAACCCCACCCCCACCTGATCACGTCCAAAGATGGCGTGCGTTAGCGGGGTTAACTACCGAAATAGGCCAGATGAACGGACTAATTACTATGCCTCGAATGCCGCCTTTATTGTCAACCCTAGGCCTCCAAGGTGTGTTCATATATGCATAGCTATAGCCACTCTAGCTCTGTGCAAGATAGAGCTACTAAATTCGGGGTCGGTAACTACTATGAATATAGTACCTCTGAAGCCCCATCCGACCGATACCCGAGTACATCTCCTCACTAAGCTATGGCTAGGGGCGTGCACCCATCGCATAATATGTTCATCTTTACGGGATCCGCTCCTTTTTTGAATTTAAGATCACCCTCGGACCGAACAACGGTAGTCTCGATCCAACGTTCTATGCGTACTTCTTAGCCTGAACCATGGGTAATTCCATACAATTAATTTTTGGTGATTATCTGATTTAAAGGAACTACAAGCATTATTCAAGGTACCTAGGAATAAACCCACTTCAAACTTCTGCGTCCTATAAAACCAGATGAGGCCTGACTCACTTCCAGGCCCTACAAGAAATATTCCTACTACCACTCCACACCCAAATCGGCGTCACAAGGCTCAAAAGAAACCATGTGTATTCACAAAATTATAGACTACTACTTTTGTGGCTCTGAGCTCGATGAGGTCGATCTAGATAACTTCCCCACCACGAGTAAGTTAAATGATTCCTTAAACAAGATTCCTTCCCTCCTTCCCTCCTTCCTCCAGAGTCTAACAGATGCTAGGCAATCCCAACTACGAAATGACCAATGAGTTCTGCTCTAAATACTACTTCTATCCGTGTCCAATCATGCAACTCACAAACACTCCCTGCGTAGAGCCGACAGCCAGTGAAGTAATGTACCGTATAGAGATCAAGGCGCGCAGCGATACAATTATCCTTGTTTCCCTAGACGACTGTGGCCTCCCCCGTGAGTTCTTCTACACTAGAGCCAATAGCTGGAGTACCCACAGCACTTTAACGTTGTTGAATTAACGAACATTTAGATGCAGAAGACGGCGGACCCTGGGGCTGTAGACGCCCCAAACCCCAAGGCACTGATCCCTCAGACGTTCCGCGCCGTCGACGCACAGTGAAACCGGAGGAGGGGGACATGATAAAAGCTGCCTTTTTGGCCGTCGAGAGAAATACGCACATGATATGGGATTCGAGCTTGACTTCTCCCACTATACCATGCCTCACAGCTACCTCCCCGGCCGCTGATACCCGGTTCTTGCCAGTGTAGCCTACTACCTCTCAGGTCCACCATCTCTGTATGATAGAATAGATCCTGTTTAGCTTTTTCTTTCTCTCTCCGTCCTTTTTTTTCTTTTTTTTTTTTCGTGGACGTGGACGTTGCATGTTAGTGTTTTTTTAATTTTGCTGCTTGAGACCATGAACACCGGTCTTTCTATTTTGGGGCCTCAATTTTTTATATTCTATGAATTGTGGGATCGATCGATTTCCTTCTTTCTACGGTCTTGCCCGAACGACTGACGTGGTTGTGCGGGGTGTCCTTCTGTTATAGTAGCTCTTGGCATTCGGTTCGTGTTCCTGGAGCGTCACCAGTTATCACTCGAAGAAGCTACCAGTTGGTAACTGTGAGCTCGGGACTCCAATATGATGAGAGAGGTATGTTCTTATGCCCGGAATTACTCAGGAGGTTCTCATCTCCATGGTATGTCTTTATTTCGGCATAAATACTTGTATGGCCCTGTATCATGGAATTGATTCAACCTAAGTACATGTACTTACAAGTGTGTGGTACTTAACGCATGTCCATGTATCCACCACACAACCCCAACGAAGTAACCTTCGGCAGTCGAACCGCACAGTGAAGTTTAAGCTTTGTTGTTATCTAATACATACATACTTTACACGTACGCCGCACCGACCGACGCGACGGATATTACCAGTGTAGAATACATATCCCCTGGAAAGCGAAGCTGGACATACAAATCAGCGACGCGGCGTGGAATGTATCACCGCCTTCTATTTTTCGTCCCATTACTTGAGAAGACCCGCCTCCACCAGTCGCAGTGCCCAGCGTCGGCTACCCCCGCACACATCAAATGTGTTACCACATCGTCAAGCACTTCTACTTCTGCGGCCACCCCTCGTTCGAGGTGACGGCGCAGGACGCAATTTTCATAGGTACATATATATACATCTATATCGCTATATACGTGCAGCATAGCTAATGTTGCAATTGGTGCGTAGTCGACGGCCACGACAAAGACGTATGTAAATCCTACACGTTCTACCCGTGCCACAAGACGCAGGAAACCGGCGTCTACTGCATCCCCTGGCAAGGCAAGACGGAGAAATATCGTATGGAAATCGAAGCACACCCGGACACGATCATCATTGTCTCTTTGGGCGACTGTAATCTCGGGAGTAAGACACCCCCACGCACCCCCGGCTCTGATCTGATCGCTGACTAATGGGGGTACAGGACGCACAGTGATGGGGGGGTGTAAGCAGGTGCCGAGGAGGCTGCTGGCAATGCTGGACCTGAAGTGGGCGCCGGTCCCGGAGGATTTGGTCAGGGATGTTAAGAGGGGGGGCGAGGACGAGATGGATAGGTTGATCTGGTCGAGGGAGAGGAATTACCAGTTGATGGCTGAGCTGGAGGAGAAGCTCAGGGTTCCTACCCCGCCCTCTTCGAGGCCGTGAGGAGGTGTGATGAGATTGTATGGTTTGGGCTGTAATAATTGATGTATTCATTTTTTCCTTCTTTTTTTTACGTACCAAATATTGGGGTTCCGTCTTTCTAACGTCAGAGTGGCTTGTGAGAGTAGAATTTACAAAAGTAATTTCCTTCTTTTTCTTTTGTACTGGCTGTCTTCTTGGTAACAGTTGTAACCTACTCCTATCTGGTATTTCTCTTGTAGAACGTATTGCCGGGTTACAAAATAACTACGCACCCCGATTTGCACGGAAAAGCAACTTTTTTTGAGGGTATCTTGTCCAGATATACCAACATAAAGTTTGTAACATCAATAAAATACCCCCAGACCGCTAGGACCACAACCATATACTTATTACAACTACTTGTGGAGTGGTGAGTTCCCGAAGTGAGCCTTTTTTGTTAGTAATTATAACCCACATTGCAACCATACAAAGCTCAACAACTCTGGCAGTGTGTAACATCACAAATACACACGGTATTAGTAATATAACCATATACCATAATTCCCGAGTTTGAGAGTTGTAGTACTCCTAGTGTGAAATTTAGAGCTGTTTTTCCATATAAATTGAGGTGCGTAGTTATTTTTGTAATCGATCCGGCAATACGTATTATAGAAATTAAATACACAACCATCTTATAGTATGCTTCAGAGTTTTAGCCCAAATTAATTATTTCTCTACATACATACAGACATATCTAATACAAGTGCCAACGTCACCACTCCCAGACGAGGTTCTCTTCACCTCGTACTACACCACCATCACCACCACCACCACCACACTCCCGAGTCAGGTCTTCTTTACAATAACCGCAATACGATCGACTACGATTAAAATCAACCACAATCTCTCATCCACGCGCGCATCCAAACAAAACAACCCACAAGTCCCATACAATGGCCGAGTCCTATGTACGGATTCTAAACCTTCCCCTGCTAAGCCCATAATTAATAACATACCACCTAGTTTCCTGCTTCCGCATCAATATCCTGCGTCCCAAATATATCCATTTCTCCCCATACCATACCTCTCTCACAAAACAGCACAGACGACGTATCACCCCCGTAACAGCAAAATGTGCATCAACCTCGTCAAAAAGTACTACTTCTGCGGCTCCACCGAGGCAGCAGTAACTCCAATAGACGGCTGGCTCCTCTGTACCTCCTCCCCCCCCCCCTTCTTCCCTCCACACCCTCACTAACCCCCGACACAGCAGCAGAAGACGATAGTAGGCACTGCCGCGTAACCAGCTTCTACTCCTGCGCCGCCTCCAAGGCGTCACAGCGCCTGTGCCCGCGCCCGGAGTCCGCCGACCTCGACACCGCGCCAACAACGATCGTGCTGGTGCTGCTGGGCGACTGCAACAGCGAAGAATGCCTGCACCAGGAGCCTAGGAGCACCACGGACCGCTTTGGAAAGCCGTATTTCCCCCGCGGCTGGCGGACCGTGTGGCCGGGCGCGGAGAACGAGATGGAGGAGGTTGTGTGGGGCAGGGAGAGGAATAGGCATTTGTTGGCTGCGGTGGGGATCAAGCAGGAGGTTAGGGGGGGGCCCCTGACGCCGCTGGTGCCGGTGCGTGAGGGGCCGCTGGTGCTGGAGGGTAGGCGATAGTAGCGGTGTTTGGGGGTTTTGCTTTTTTGTGAATGTGTTGTTTTTTGTTTATTTTTGTTCGTTCGGACTTTCTTGGGATGGGTGGGTGTAGGTGTTACTGAAGCTGGAAGGGGTTAGGGATGGTCATCCTTTTTCCTCTGTCTTTGTGTAGTTCTACTCTATATTTGCAATCTTCGTGTTATTATAGCTAACCATGCTATTATATATGCTACAGCTCTTAATATACCTCTTCTGTTATGCTTAGCAGGCGATAGCTCCTCTCTTTCAACCCCGGTAATAGATTTCTATAGTCTAGGGCCCCACTAGATATTACTGGGAGTAAGAAACACGGTTATCAATCGGTTATAAACTCAGGTCCAGTTGAGAGGGAGTACGATACTGTGTCAGGGTTAGGGTTACTAAGCAATAACATAGCCGGAGGGCGGGGGCAAGTCCGTTCCTGCCCTCCAAAGGCATATATACAAAGCACACACCCGCATTTTTGCCTATGCCACCCAGTTATAAACACCAGTTTCCAATCGCTTGAGTTTTAAACACGGCCTCTAGTATCCCACGGGACACTGATCCACAGAATTGAATATCACCGCCCCCATCACAACCCATCACTCGGTCCCTCGCGTGTGCATGTAGGTATTGATACATGTAAGTAAGCGAACATTCTCATTGCAACAAAAATCTGTACGAGAACGCAACTCCAGATAACTGTTACTCAACAACCGCCAGGAAGTTGAGGATGACAGCTTTATAGATAGACTCCCTGGTAGTGATAATATGTTTTAGCCCAAGTGTCACATCAACAGCGCTACTTTGAAATTTTCGTGGTTTTGGTGGTTGCTCTCCCAATGTTCGCTTACTTGTGACATCCCGACAATACATACATGTAGATTTACTAGGGGTTACCACCTCGCGACCGCGAGTTGTGTAAGTTTTAATCCTCTAGCCTTTCTTTTTTTTTTTTTTTTTTCGTTTACATCATTAATCGTATCCAGCCCCAACCAAGGCTATGACGATATCGCACCGTTTTATCCCCAGAACGCCCCCTCCTTCCGCCGCCATCATCAACAAAAGGAAAACACACACACAAAAAATAAGCCATTCCAACACATTTCCTATTCCCCGTCCCTTTCTAACCCTGCCTCATCTCCTTTTCCTCCGCCAGCTCCTCTTCGCTTCTCCGCCCGCTTCCCTCTCCACTGCTTCCATATCCTGCTAGTTTTTCGCTATCCCTTTCTTTGTCCACAGCAGCGCCTTAATTGTTGTAAGATCTGTTTCTTCTCGTCGGCTAGATTCGGTGTATGGGCATGCCGTAAGAATATGTTCTTTAATCCTCTAGCTCTCTCTATGGTAGGTACATATACATGTATACATGTACTCTAGTTACGGGGGCCTCCCCCCCCCCCAATTCCCGCCAGTTTGACCTTACATTTCCCTGTGATGCAATTCAGTCCACAAATTTTGATGCGTTGCCAAGGAAAGGATCTTTTCTTTTGTTGCCGGCCTTTTCATTTTGTAGCCTTGGGTGCTCTACCAACACAAATGATGGTGGGTCAGACAGTAATTCTAACCAAACAGAATGTTTAATTCTGTCTTCTCTTCACAGACACCAAACTAAACCAGACGCTCATTGTACACACCCAGTTCCTATTTCCCAACCACGCCCAGAGAGCCAGAAAACATACAGCAAAAAAAAAAAAAAAAAAAAAAATAGAAGTATATTACCCAAGCCTGCATCTACAAATTGCCTGCGCTTGATGAACTTGAAAGAGCTGTTGAGGAACTCGCAGTGGCCATTGATGTGCTTGAAGCGGTCACCGACGTACTCGACATCACCGAGCTCGATACCGTCGCATTCGCCGCGTATATATTCAGGCTCCCAGATCCACCACAAAACGAGTACTGATCGCCGCCACACAGCATACCGCAGTGACTATCCGGCTGTTTCACCGCCGTCGTGGCAATCACATCGCCGCAGTGGCACTCCGTGCTATACTCCAGCCCCGCATATCTGTACCCGCCTGACCTACAATATGCAACGCAAATCGAGACCGTCATATTGCTTGCCGCCGTCGCAGCCGCAGCGAGCGCCCGTTCGCCGACTCCCTCGCTGTAGCATCCCAGCGACGTGTACCCACCTTCACTTGCAATCACCGTTGGCTGCTTCGACACGCCGATTAGAGTGTTGTTGTATACCGAGAGTGCACTGGGCCCGCCGCAGATGGCATTTGGGTTTCCGCCGCAGGGCATGGTGCAGGCGGTTGAGCCGAGGACTGAGCCATTCTCGAGAACGGTGCCGCAGAAACACTCGGTGGAGTATTCAACGCCGGATAATGGGTATCTTTTGGTTGTGCAGTAGTCCTGGCAGTGCTCAAGGGTCATGGAGGCGTTTGCGAAGCTGTCCCCCGACAGCGAGCGGCCGGTGGTGCCTTCGGTTGCGCAGCCGACATATGTGAAGTTTGGTCTGATGGTTGGAGTTGCTAGAGAGGGCGTTGCGGTCAGTGTTATAGACACAGTCGGGGGACTGGTAATGATAGTTGTGGAACTTGTGGTGTTACTAGGAATGGTCGTGTCGCCGTAAATATTTAACCTCCCGGCACTTCCGCAAAACGAATATACATCTCCGCCGCACAACATATTGCAATCGCTATCAGGGACCTTTGCTGCTGTTGAAGCAATCACAGAACCGCAGTAGCACTCGGTACTGTACTCCAAACCCGCGAATCTGAATCCCGCATTTTTACAATACTGGACACAGCTAGCCACTGTCATGCTACTCGCCGCCGTCACAGCCCCCGCAAGAGCGCGTTCGTTCAGGCCCTCAGTATAGCAGCCCCTGCTGAAATAGCTATCCACGTTCGGGATAATACTCGGTGTTCTCGGAGCACCCAATTCTGTGTTATTGTAAACCGACAGAGCTCCAGGCCCGCCACAAATTTGCGTCGCATCTCCTCCGCAAGCCATAACACACTGAGTTGTGCCACCGATTGTCGAGCCGTTCTCAAGGGTATTGCCGCAGTAGCACTCTGTGGAGTATTCCATTCCCGAGAGAGGATAACCTTTGCTGGTGCAGTACTGTTGGCAGCTTTGGATGGTTAGAGTTGAGCTTGCTGTGGCGTCTTTCGAGAGAGCTCGACCGTTTGTACCTTCGTTTGCGCAGCCAAGGTATTTGTAGCTTCCTGTAGGGAGGGCTGATGCTGACGTTGTGGACCAGGAGATGACCGATGTGGATGAGATAGTCGGAAAGGTGGCGGATATCGAAAGGTTGTTCGACATTGTGAAGGATGAAATGATGATAGAGGAGGAGATACTGCCGGGGGCTGTGGATGATGAAACAATGGGTGTGGACGGGCCAATGATCGAAGATGAGGGCGAGATGGTTGTATTTCCGGGAGTGTATTGGCGTCTATCTGCAAACAGACTCATGTACGCCCCGTCCCCTCCACAGTACTCCTGGAAATTTCCTTTACAAAGATACTGACAGAATGTATCAGCTACCTTTACGAGCGGCATTTTCGTCCCACACCAACCTAATAACAAAACACAATCAGCCAAGTCGACTACGCCGATGGATCCCATAAAACTTACATTCGCCCTCATACTGCGTCGCCGCGAATGGAAAATTCGGATGCCTTTGAAGGCAGTCCGCTTGGCATATTCCGTTAGTGTTGTTAACACTGTAGTAAAGCAGCTCCTCTAAATTCCTAGCAGGATTTGCGTCCTTATAGCACCCAAGATACCGATACCATCCCTGGCCACTTGGATCAAGCGGACCAACCTGGGTTGAAGCACCGTTGCAGATAAAATCAATCTCATGTTTGCCGAACGAAGGGTCGTTATTATTCATCGTCCATAAAGTTGCTAGCGTGGTCGAGTCCTCGTTTACTTGGCTCTTTGGCGGAGAACAGATCAATGTTGCCTCTTCGTATGCTCCGGGTGCAATTTGGGAACCTTCGGCAATGGAGCCAAGTGCATTTACTGCCGCAAGCGCACCGGATACTGGGGGTTTTGAGATAGTGGTGGTGAGCGTTGTTCCGCCTTTATTACTCAGTCGCATTGTCCTGAACTGCTGCGTCCCGAGTGGAACCTTTCCGAACTCAAATGCAACTCCCTTTTTAAACTCAACCCAGGTTCCATTTGGAAGATGCCACTCCAGTACAGCCTTTGGCGCAGAGCCTGCGGCCCCGAAAGCGCCGACGACCTTTCTTCCACCATTTGTACTAATTCTCAGATATGCCGCGAAATAACCCGATGTGGTAGCATTGAAGTTCACAGTGGTCAAAATCGATGAGGTTCCTGGAACAGATGACCCGACAGGCGGAAGGTTCACGAATGTGAATGGACCGCTCGTTGTTGTTCCATTTGCTAAAAAAGGCCCGGATGAACTGTTCGAGCTGAGTTGGTAGTCGGTAATGATCAGCGGACTTTGCCCGTCGTTCTGTATGGAAAATTGAAGATCTTTTCCGGACGTTTCTGCCCCAACGATCGACTCGCCGAAGGATAGAACGTTAGGCTGGATGGTCAAGATTGGTGTTTGTGAGAGGGCAACACCGCGTATCCCAACGGGGGTATTGGTAGCGTATTTCTCGGTTCCGCCGTTGGTAGTACGGATATTGATGTTGGTACTGAGAGGGCCAACAACCTTTGGTGTAAAATTGGCACTGAAAATAAAGGTTTCTCCAACTGCCATAACCTTCGGAAGAGTGTAGCCAAAGGCCTGAAAGTTAATTCCAATATCTAAATCGATAGTATTGATTGTGAGTGGGATTTTCGATTGGCAATTGATGCTGAGAGTGGACGTATTCCCGATATTGACCGTCCCCGCATCATACGGTGATGAGCAATTGAGCGGCATATTTACCGGAGACCCAAAGGCAGTCACATATCCCGTATGGCTGGTCAAATACACCTTTCCATCACCAAACGTTGGCCTAGAGAACTTGACCTGTCCGACGTTGTTGAATAATGCCAGTGTCGGTAGAATACCGTTTACCGGAACAGTTCCATATGCTCTAAGATTGGATCCGTCGACATCTGATATCCAGAGAATTCCAGAGCCAGGTTGTCCGTCCAGCGAAGTGACGGAAGCATGCCCGACACCTTGACGGCCCGCTGCAGTCTCCGTCGTTTCACCTGCTTGTATAAAAACTGGCTCTCCAGCACCATTTTTACCAAACTTGAAGGCAACAGTTTTATGTCCTACAGGTGTCACGTAGACATATCCACCGTCGTGCGGCCATGATCCTGCAGTTGCAAAAACAGGTCCTGCCATCGCGATAACCTGCAATGCCTTATCCTTCCTGCCTGGACCCATCTGATACCCGCCAAGATCATCCAGATTGAGAAAATACAACTTTCCTGTCTTCCCAGCCACACACCCGATTCTCTTAACACTGTCTGTTGAGAAAACCTTAGGATCCAACAGCGCAAAACCAGATGTCCCCAGGTCTTTATCCATCCCGTCCAGATCCCTCTTCTCCCACGGTATAAAAAAGTCCGTTACCGTCAAGCTCCCGTCACTGTTAATAGCCATGTTGACGACCGCCTCTTCCAGTGATGTCGGCGGCTGCCTTCCAGGGACTGGGTCGTCTGCAAGCTGACTCGCATACCCGTTTCCAGTTGCGAAAAACATACGCCCGGGATTGTCACTCGCTAGCCCGCCGCCGGACATCCATATACCGCCGCCAATGCCGCTTTTCTCGGTTCCACCCTCCATAGCGTACTTGGTGACTAGCCTACCCTCTGTGGCATGCCACCCAATAACCCACCCTGTAAAGTTCCACTGTACGCAATGCGACGCAAACCCCGCATACACATAGTCGCCTACTTGCAGAAGTGCCGGCCGTTGATGGTGCTTTCCGCCCTCAAACATCCTCCACGGCGCATTATCGGCCACAATCCCCTCTAGCGGGATCGGAAAATTTGGCTTGCTCTCCAGTGTCATCACATCCAATGCATGGATGTAGTATCTCCCGGCCTTGAGTCCTTGGGGGGTTCTGATCGTTTGGTCTACGTATGTTTTGGTCGTGACATACCAGACACCAATGTCGGGGTCAATGACCCCCGTCGCAGTGGATCCGACGCAATCAGCGACGTCATTACAGCCCTCAAGGTCGGGGCTCACAAGGAAGGGAATAAATAGTTGACGCGAGGCGAGGATCTCGCCAGTGGTTGCAGACATCCGGTAAGCAATATTCATTTGCGAGATTACATAGACGAATTGGTCTTGCCCCGGGGGAGTGAAGACGAGCGGTTGCGCATAAATCTCTATTTGAAGTTAAGAATCGATTCAGAACTAGGGATGCATGGGTCAACAAGTATAACTCACGCTCAGTGAACCCATTATAGTTTCCGAGGAGCTTTTGCTTCCAAATTTGATTGAAGCTACCTGAGGAAACGACATTTGGATCTAGTTTATGAGTGCTCTGATAGCCGCTGCGCGTGTTATCTCCTGTGATTTTCACAAAGTCAGTTATATCATCGCCTCCTTTAGAGGGGGGAATGACATACCTCCGCTAGTGATGGTATCTGTAGGATTTTTTGAAATCTTTTCCGCCGTTACTGCTTGGAGATTTGCCAACAGCAGCGCGACTACAAGCGCTCTCCGAAATTTGGCAAATATTTCCATCATGGCCTTGGTGCACGAATTATGGCAAGGCTTTACGAGCTGAAGATGGTAACTATAAACAGAAGAGGCTCTGTTAGCTTCAACCATGTAGTATTACCGCACTTACGAATCGTTGACGGTGCCTACTTACCAGTCATATATGTATAGCTTCCTACTGATTATCCCTTCTCGACAATGGATGGCTAGATGATATTGACTCGAATAGAATTGACAGAAAACAGCTACCGTTAAGTACATGTGATTTTTTCTCTACTTGGCGCACCCAGGCAGGTACAGACCGCCGAAGACGCAACAGTCCACCCCTGAAACCATCTGATTCCCTTATCATTGATTGCTCTCCGGCTTCCCACATGCAACCCAACCTTCTTTTCCTCAGCTTAACTTTACCCTGACGCTTGGCTCGGGGTCCAGAGTCAAAATAGCCTTTGATGCAAGGAGTGGGCCGCTCAAGCATATAATTGTGAAAATTTGCAGCCCTATGCAATAGAGAGAGTTTTGCTGCGGCAACACAGATGTACATAAAAGACATTTTATCTGTAAAGATGTGTAGGTGGGCGTGGTACGAGCTGTTCGGATAATTCAGATCAGCAGGTGCCCTGGGCCCTCCCCATGCGGGGGGGGGTCGTTGCGGAAACTCATAGTGCGCATATACCGTCCTATACAATATTATACTGCAAACAGGAGCTTAAATCTATAGGGCCTAAGCGGGTCAATCAGATATATTGATCGATGCAGGGATTGTGACTTGTACTCCACATATATATATATACATGTATATCAGAAAGACTATTGACAGCACTAATAACGGAAAAAAAAAAATCTTGCACACTAGAATACGGGAACGAACGCACCCACTATACGCTCTGCGGCGAGCATGAGATTGCTGACAGCAGTCAAAGTGGTCTTCTCTGTACAGCCATCACAGGCTCCTCGAAAGAAACATTCCGTCCGGAACTTTACAGTCCTGGTCTCACACGCGTGTCGAGGATCGATTGATTTTCGCGGCACCTTCCACTTCTCCGGAGGGCTGAAAACCAGTACCCGGGATTGTTTTGCATGTTGTCGTCCTCGTATATATCTAAGTCTGGATCATTATCTGGCAAGGGAAACCGCCGGGAGCAACCCCACAGGTACTGCATGCGCCCCCTTAGAGGTCGGGTAAGAAGCTGTAGCTATTCTATAATTAATATCATGGCATCAGAAGGGCATGAATTCCTTGAGACTTTCGAACCCGCAGCCACAGTCGATCTATACAAGGGCAAACCGTGCGCGCATGTAAATATCAAGATCGACCCGTCTCCATCAAAGTGTTTCGTTGGAGTTAGAACTACCGCGTGACTGTCACGTCGTGTTGCGCGTGTAACATTCGGTGCACGTGCATCTGTATGTATGTCTTACTTGTATGCAGAAAGCCACACTTGCCATGCAATATGCGCCACCTTTATATTCCAGCCTTCGGAACTACATGTAGGTACATTTATATTTGAGACATAGATATTCTAGCTTCACACCAAATCTAGAACGTCACGTCAGTAAACGAAACTTAAAACCCTTGGTATCTCACCTACCCGAGCTTCGAGGTAATTAGGCTCTTGAATAACTAAATCGTGATCTAGTACATTGGAGGTCCAACGCATTACAATTACGGCTGCGTCTTTTCGTTCCCCGGGTGCTGGCATGTGCATAAAGGAAAAAAGTCTAGATTGACAATCAAACTTTCAATCCACAGTTTTAGCCCCTCTTGCTGCGATATCGGATCCTGATGTTGTGTGATTAGCACTCTATTTCCTGACGAGAATCTATATTTTTACCCAAGTTACATGACATACGGGACTTAAAACTTGCCAGTTTTTAGCAGACCAAATGCTCGTGATAACTTTTGACAGCCATTGCTGTCCGGAATATCCTTATGGTGCCTTTCTCCTATAGATATGCTGTCCCTTGGAGTCCCTCTTCTGATCCGACGTGTGACGGCTAGATCAATGGATCGATACACTAGACAGGCAGCAGTGTACTCTCCCGGGTCTCAGGCCCGTGTGCGCTTAGATGGGCAGATCAAAGTGTGTTAGCATGCTAATTAAAATCCAGCGGCAGGTGGTAAGGGAATGGTGAGGTCTACATGTGAGAACCGAATGGAAGGCAGACTTTGGTAGTAACGTGTTTAGTACATGTATTGTAAGTAGTAAACACGCTAACCGAATGCCCTGTCCCTTGCTTACACCCACCACAATGAAAGCTCAGAACCACCCCCGGCTGGAGAATATCTTGCTAATTATTGCCAAGAAGGCATTCGCGAGTTTCTTTTCATCTTTCTGGTGATAGGGAGTTGATCATCTCTTCCTTGTGATTTCTCCTCATGACCCATCACTCGATATGTAGCCTGGGTACAATAACACCAGTCCACCTCATCCATCTACTAGAACAAATAACCACACTTTATCTACTCTTCGCAGCTTTCGAACGAACACATTCTCCGCGCCCACCGTAACAGTGAACAACACATACAGCCTCATCAACCGCCGAGAGCAGGAAAAAGGCCCCGAATCACACCACAGTAGAGGAACCATTGTGGACCAAGAAAGGCATAGAAAAAGCACTAGACATATGGGACCAATGGCTGAAACATGGACGTAAAGAAAGAGGGGAGACAGACGCGGACGAAAAGGAAAAATTAAAAGAAAGAAAATACGGATGAGGATGGGGTGACGTGGAGAGGAGTCAGGAGTAGGAAAAGGACCGCAAAGGCCGTCGCCATAATCGCTCATTATTCTCGTTATTTTCATTAAATTTCCTTCATTATATTATTCAAGAATATAGCGAGGGAGAAGGGGCAGTTCCGGGGAGTGCGATATTGTCATAGTTGTAGGGCTATGTACAAGATCAATTGAGATGTTTAGTCCTCACCACTAGCGCGTTGCCCTAGATCCAAGCCCTCAACACTGAATTTAAATACATCACCTCTTGCATAATGTCCGGCGAAGCCCACGTCCATGTCCATTTTCCCCCTCACGACCTGCTCTTCTACATCCCCAATTTCATACTCCAAAGTTCCCTCCTTGCAAACCAATGGCCCAGCAAGGACGTTCCCCATCGGATCTATAATTGCACTTCCCCCCGAAGACACAGTTAAACTGTTCACCTCGAGCGGTTCATAGCCATCCACGTAGTCCGGTAGTTGATGGCTTTGAACATACTGATTACAGCTTAAGACGAAGCATCGTCCCTCCATTGCTATGTGCCGCATGGTCGACATCCAGGACTCTCTGGCGTCGGCTGTGGGTGCAAGGTATATTGATACCCCCTGAGCGTATAGGGAAGTACGCAACAGCGGCATACTAAAGTCCTGATTTAAACAACTCCATTACTACCACTTGAATGCAAGATCAGGACTTACTAATTCTCCCAACAAATTGCAGCTCCCAGGGTCACCTGTTGTCCCTCAATGTTGGCTTCCACCGCCTTCAAGGTCTTTGGAGATCCCACCCCCCAAACAACCCTCTCTGCCCCTGTCTTGGAAACCTATCTGTTAAATTCCATTAATCTTTATAGCTCAAAAAAACTTACTGGCATAACCTTTCTTCTCTTTCCCACAAGCCCCCTTTCCGGGTCTACGAATACACATGCGCAGTACAGGCTCCCGCCACACTTCTCCACTAATCCTACCACCAAAAATATGTCTGTATCCTTGGAAATCTTCTCCAATCTCTCTCGTGTCCCATCCCCAGCTCCCGGCCTATAGATCCCTGTCCCATCCGGACATGAATCCCCCAAGTCCACACACTGCTTCCAATACTCATAATACTGGTCCCTTCCCTTCTCGCTCCGCGAACCAACTACAGCACCAAAGCTGCATGTCCGCGGATATCCACCTAGGAAAGCTTCTGGAAACAGTAGGAGTCCCACGCCCTTTTTTGAAGCCTTATTGGCTACACGTTCTAGACAACATAGA
The DNA here is from genome assembly GCA_024713795.1 of Morchella sp. 2015-shanyang. NCBI lineage: Eukaryota > Fungi > Ascomycota > Pezizomycetes > Pezizales > Morchellaceae > Morchella > Morchella sp. 2015-shanyang. The sequence goes on from JAMGZB010000007.1 coordinate 559,050, forward strand.
GTCTCTTCGAGATTTTCACGGGTGTGATATTGGGCGATAGCGACTATCATGGTTAGCTTTCCTGAGTGAGTTTTGTTGATGTGCGAGACATACAATCGCTTCTACCCCACCCCTATATGTACGTGGGGTATTGGTTGTGGGACAAGATTGTGGGGTGTGGGGGGATACCCGAGGTCCGCCCGTAACTAGCTCCCACTGTCCTTCATTCCGTCTAACTCTGGTAACCTGGTTAATTCACAGCGCGTCCGTTACCTCGAAGAATCTATGGAGCTGAATAGACGCCCACCGGCGCAACACGCGTCTACGTCTATACAGTCTCAGCAATTCTTAATGCCATTACTTAATGCACGAACAAGATCAATGGCACAAACTTTGAGGTATGTATGTTTCGGCTTTATAAATTTAATTAGCACAGCTACTGGTCTTTCGTTTTACTACGCTTGCCCTATTGTCGAGTAGGAAATCAGAGAGACTCCAAAAGAACGGCGCTAAGTACATGCCCTTGAAGTGTGAACTCTTCTTAATGCCGCTTACTTCCCCATTAGCCGCCTATTACATGTATACAAAATTCCTCTACAAACCGCTCGCTTCTGCCTATAGTAATGATCATGTATCTCCCACGACTACGGAACAACAGCATTTCATACTAGATTATCATTTTGACACACTGGTTCTATCACTATATGGCATCCCCCATTGGTGTCCAGTCGCCTACACGAAGGCTTGGCCCCTGCTTGTTAATACCCGGACTGGGTTAGGGTTACACATTCGTAATCAGTCCCTAAGGATCTGATTCCACTTTCTCCCTAAAGTACCGAAGGTGTGGTGTGTACCTACATCTGTATATCATCGCCTATCACTCGAAATAGTTCATTTCCGAGGGTTTTAAAAACGTTGTAGTCCTCGAACCACCACTAGTTTCACCTACAAAAACGTTGCGCAACTAAAACAAGAAACCCACAGTCTTCAGTAGAGAGCGACGACTTACGATAAAGAGAAACCCGTGCCCTAGAGCTCGCCTGCTCTTATTTGAGTTACTCGCTTGGCGTATCCATCCACCAACCACGAATCGAGCTCCCAGTACCCCCTTCACCACTACAACCACCACGAACCAATATTTTGGCTTCTACCACCCGAGCTATTCAGACCCCAATGCTCGGGCCAGCAAAAGTGATTGCGCCCGGGCCCGAACCGAGGATCACTTGCGTGTGAGGCAAGTGTGATAACCAGCTACACCGCGCAACCGCCTTCTGGCTGTTTCTGAAGCATAAAAACGTGGGAAACGAGGCAAAGAAACTGGCTTCTACTTCTAGGATATTTTCCATGACCTTACATAACCATCCTCATATGCAGGGGAGAACTCGTTCAGTTTAGAGGATTACATGTACTTAAGTTACGCAGGGGTTCACTACGGGCCGGCATTCAGGACTCCTAGGTGATTATTACGAGGAAGAGATAGTTTCTAGACTTTTGATGTGGCATTTTTAATAGTGAATATGTACTTGTAGGGATTTTGGGGATTATGTAGTTTGGCTGGCGGCAGGATGTCGGACGCATTTGAAGCGCAAAAGCACAGGATACCAATTCCGCAGTCGAGCTATGTACGTATGCTACATGTACTTGAGGTATACACCACTTGGTCACCTTCGAATCGAAAAGCCCCTTTCTATAATAAATTTTCATTCTCTATTTTCTTTTAATAACTTTCACATAAGGGATCGACCGATCGGGTAGCAGCTGCCATAGTGCTATTTAGGTTGGTCTTATGTATCAACAGTACCAAAACTTGGTCCTAACCTCCGTGTCAAAAATTAACATATGTATTTATAACACATCCAAGCTTGAAGCCAGCCATTAGTGATTCCGAAGCCGACTCTAGTACATGCAACACGGTTGGGACATCCTCCCGCCCAGCCTTTTGTTGTACTGTCGTACTAATATATTCGCCCAGAGTGCTTACTATTCCTCATTCTAGCTTTGACTTCATATCAACCGCACATATACATCTACATGTACGTATGCTTTTATCATATAACTAGGGTCCTACTAATCTAAACCACTTCTACATGCCCCTCAAGCCGATGCTACTCCGACTAATCATCCTACATGTGCAGCTACTATACTCCGGAATCGATATTGTAATCATCCCTTCCTGGCGCGGAAAACAACAGCGTTCAAGGGGCTTTACAGGCTGCGGTTGCGAGATTAAGCCTTTCGGAGGATTTAATGATCCATCGCCGAAACTTTATGAAATTTCGAAAACCGGGCTGATAGGAACCCTAACCCTTAGAAATGGGCGAGTGAGGAGAGATGATTTTGTGGGCTTAATGAGCGCCAGTACGCGATAAGGGCATGAAGGGCTATCTTTTTTCAATAGAGTTTGGTAATTCTCTCGTACGAATGTTATGCAGATAACCATACTGCGACTAATAGCCGATTATGTGTAACTAGTACTCGGGCTCTGAGGTTTTTTTATTCGACCTCTACAAAAGAACGAACCCCACCCCCAGGAAATATTCAGATGCATTGTAGGTTTATGGGTGGATTTTGTTACATGTGCTTATTTGTATAGCATTCGGGGAATTAGTCTACCGAAGGCTTATTCACGGAGCAAGCGGAGAGGCTTCGTTTGTGATATCCAGTCCAAGGCATATTAAATATTTGTGTAAAAGTAAATCGAACCCGGAGTACTTGACATGAATATCCATTGGCTAACAGTGCGCCGAAAGGTACTAGTTCCAATAAATCTGCAGCGGAAGAGAACCCCCAAGATCCGCCGCGCTTCGGGTCAAAGCAGGCCAAGACCGGCTGATGTTTCAGCAAAAAAACAGCATATTGCGAAATGCTTGTTGTCAAAGATGAAATCGAGGGGTAAATTAAAGTACATGTCAACTTCCCTGTCTAAAACTCTGCCTCCCGGAAACTCGGCATCTACCAGTGGGGAGGGGGGGGGGGTTCCATGGGTCCTCGATTTAGCCAAGCCGTTGATATTAAGAGTACGTACCTATCTGCACCCCACAAATTTCTCCGGAAATAGTGGTAAAGCTTCCTTTGGACACCACCCTCGTTTTTCCCCCTTGTACAGCATACATGCGCGCGTATAGGCTTAGATTACATGTACTGATGATCGGATTTCTTGGCATTCTCGTCTCCTTATTCACCTCACGGGCAGGATCATCACCACCCCCAACACTTTAGCAAGGGCCACAATACAACTCAGTTTTACAGATATTAGGCGGTCTTGAATCCATACGTAAGCCTAGTATGAGCCCTCGCCCCCCCCTCCCCCGGGAATACCTGTACTAATATAACAACAGATATCGATGGGGTGCCTACATGTACAAGTAGGTACATGTAGTACCATGACAGTCCTTAATTATGAAACTAGCAGTTAGAGAGGGTAGTGTATAGCAGCGAGTTTGTGGCCATACATCGAGAGATTATACAAGAGCTATCTTTACCTTCTACCAATGAATTGGGCAATGCCACAACCATCCGGCTATATTTGAAGAAAAATGGCACACTGCACGGCGTTCGCAGAACTCGATGCATGAGTGTGAATAGCGGGTGAAAAGCCTCTCGTGTGCATCTGCACGGGAAACAATTTAAGCTCACCACCGAATACCGTGAGAGATCTTGATTCCCCGTGTTCGGTTTAATAAATGTGCTCACTATGGTTAGAAAACCGGATACACCAAAAAGATCGACACTGACCCTGGCAGGGATTTTGATAGGCAGGCACCTTGTGTTGTGAAACCTAGCTGCTGTCAGGGCAATAGAACTATTTCATCCCCAGAAGATATATGAAATTCTCTCGGCGACAAGGACCGACCCCGAAGTTTTGTAGACCCAAACTCACATGGATCTCCACTCAAGGCCTCCCGCATGGCATTGTTTAAGGCCGAAGAATGTCAAGATCTACGTATTGTACCTCACCTGGCATGGTTATTTGTATATTTCTTTCAGAGAAGCCCCCAATCCGCTTTTGATCGGCAAATCTATACAGGAGTTCGTCCTTAGAAATTTGGAAGTTCTCTCGCGAAAAGATTCTCCGACCACCGACAGGGCCGACAGGGTCTTCTATCATGACTACAATGGTGCGATATTACTCCATCATGCTAGAATATGTCAGGGTCGATACCTCATGCCCCAGCTATAAAGAAGCTGCAATTCCCCCGCCTAGAGCTTTTCCTTTCTCTCATCATCACAGCAGAGTTCTCTATCTCAATCAATACCTCTCTCTTCAGCCCGGTTTTAATCCTTCACAATGAAAGTTTCACTCTCCCTTCTCGCGGTCTGCTTAACGCAGCTTGTTTCCGCAATTCCATCATCCCTTAACAGGCGCGCTGTTACTGGATACAGCACTGTTGCCAGCACTGGTGTAAGTAGAAACATTCGAATCCTTGGAAATCCAAATACTCACGCTTTTTGGGGCAGTTCGCTACTCAGAACGGTGGAACTACTGGTGGTAAGGGGGGTACTGTCACCACCGTGACTACCCTTGCTGCACTCCAATCCGCTGTTGCGGGTGATGCTGCCAAGATCGTCATCATCAGTGGAACTCTCACCTCTACCGAATCTGAAGGTGTTGCTGTTAAGCCTGGTGCCAATACCTCGATCCTTGGTGCTCAGGGTGCTAGTATGTCTTGTCTGTAAGATGCTTTAAATTTGATCAGTGCTGATATTGTCTAGCCCTCGTCAACATTGGAATCCGAATTCTTAACACCAAAAACGTCATTGTTCGTGGTCTCACCATCCAGAAGGTTCTTGCCTCCACCGATGCCATTGCCATTCAGGCTTCCTCCAACGTCTGGATCGACCACAACGATCTTTCCTCCGACATGGACCACGACAAGGACTACTACGACGGTCTTCTTGACATCACCCACGGCTGCGACTGGGTCACCGTCTCCTACAACTACCTTCACGACCACTGGAAGGCCTCCCTCGTTGGACACTCTGACAGCAACAGCGCTGAGGACAGTGGCCATCTCACTGTTACCTACCACCACAACTACTGGAAGAACTTGAACTCCCGCGGTCCTTCCTTCCGTTTCGGAACCGGCCACATCTATAACAACTACTATGACACCCTCAATGACGGAATCAACACCCGTGACGGTGCCCAGCTTCTGATTGAGAACAACGTCTTTGTCAACACTGAGGATGCCATGTAAGCACTTTCCTATCTCTCCCGCCCCAGGACAATATGCTGATTTGAGTAATAGCTACTCCACTGATGCCGGCTATGCTGTCGCCACCGGAAACGACTTGGGAATCGGCACCAACGAGGCTCTTGTTGGAACCATCTCTGCATCTAGCCTTCCCTACACTTACTCCCTTGACAGCCTCAGCACTGTCGCCGGTGTTACCTCCTCCGCCGGTGCCACCGTCTGGTTCAGTTCCAGCACTGCTTAAATTGAGACTGGTTCATAACTCAGTATATGGGGGAGGATGGTGAAGGGTATCTTTGAAAATGTATTGTAGTACGAGGGTGGTGGAAGTAGAAATTTAAAAATGCCATATGGCTCTAAACGTTGATACCGTGCAGTTGTGTCACTTGTGTGTTGCGTGCTTGGCTCATGTTCTGTCACTCGGTTGGTTGGCTTGGCACGCATGTTCTAAAAAAAAAAAAAAAAAAAAAAGCGGAAGATATCACCAACGTGTAGTCGGAAAAATTCTCATTCATGTTAACATTTCTTCCTTTTCCTACACCATGTAGAGACCTATTCTTCCTCTCCTTTTATTTTAATTGTTAATTTTACAAGAAAATGGAACTTCATACTCCATCAAATTTTTTTAAACCCCCACTCCCAAGACGAGAACCCCATCCAGAAGGACACTTAGCAACCTACCCCGCTTAAAACACACACTTATCCGAGAACTCCAACCCTATCGCCGATGTTCGATTATGTTTTCGTGTTCCTTAGTAATTTTGCACATATGACGAGAAGAAAACAACGAGAAAAACAGGAACTCAATCGAAAAAGCGGAAGGCGAGGCTAGGCTAACCCTCCAATGGGCGATTGGTACTGCCAAAGATCCCGAGACGCCCAATTTCCGTGGACATGTTGTCGTGCAAGATGCGAGTGAGTTCTAGTCCCCTCTCCTGCTTCCTATCGGCGATCTCCCTCTCGACCTTGTCAAGGCGCTTACTCTCCTCAGTAAGCCTCTTCCTCTCCTCGTCAAGTCGCTTGCTTTCGTTAGCAAGCCACATCCTCTTCCTGTCAAGGTTCTCCACCTCATCGCCGAATGCGACGCTGATCCTATCGAAATCACGTCCGATGTCCCCCGAACATGCAACCGAGATAGCGACATTGATTTCCTTGACCTTGGCAGCACCAAATTCATCATCCAGATATCTCATCGCATGTCCTGCACAGGCCGTAAGCTCAGAGAGCCTATTGACGTCGAGTGGAGTGCGGTTGGTGTACGCTTCGTCGAGCTCTTCGAGTCCGTCGAAGACGAAAGTGATGATGCGCATGTCCTGGGTGCCCACAAGCGTGAGTTTTCCCTTCGCACAGGCCTTATAGAACTCCCCTGACCAGCGTGTGAGAGTGGTAGACTGGGCGGTGGTCCAACTGTTGCGGATAAGTAGGCGCGGGTAGTGAAGCTGCGCATAGCGGAAGAAGGCTACTTCCAGATTAAATTGAAGGGTGCGGAGGATAGGGTGTTGGATTTGAGGCAGGATGGAGATTGGCGGGAGCGGGCGGAGGCGGGGAAAATGGGAAATCGATTCGGTACCGGGGGCGGCGCTACTACGGGATGGAGGTCTATTATGAATGGACATCACGCGAGTGCTCGATCTGCGGGATTCGTTCCGAGTCTTGCGGTAGCTGCGGCGGAGCTGGCGGACGGCGGTACTATCCTCAGAAGTTTCGCTGTGACGGTCGAATTCAATGGCGAGCTGCGAAGGCTGAATGGAAGAAAGGCTTTTGTCATTGCGTTTTGCAGAGGGAGATGGTCCAGAAGGGCTATTGTTTCGTTAGCCGGGAGTGACAAAGATGAACTCATATCTGATATATACATTTATATATCAAACGAGAATCACTCACATGCTGCCATCCTGCTTCATGCCCCGTCTCCTCATTGACTCAACCTCGAGCTCCTCGATGAACCCATGTTGGATCATCGCCAATAGGGAGTTGGTGACCCACTGCCGGACCCTCACAACTGGTGCATCAATGTTAAGCTTTTCAACCAATTGTGGTATGTTGTCAAGCAGCCCAACATACAACCTGATCTGGCCCACGAATGTATCTTTAGCAAACAGGCTGCTACTTTTCTCCCAAAAGCCGACAGTCATCGAGGTTTGGCGTATCCACTCGACAGTCTCCGAGTGCTCAAGGGGCAAGGGGGGATGTTTTGGGGCCTTCCTCTAATGTATACCTTCCTTTCCGACTCTTCGCGCAGTATGTAATCGAGGAAGTTCCCGCGCTCAATGAGGTGTAGCAGTTCATTACGTACTATAGTCTGGTCGTATCCAGCACGAGTCATCTTCGCGGTGATGGAACTGCAAACTACGTTATTAAGCCTAATCTGGCCGATGAATTCACCACTTTCGACGTTGAAGCCCCGCTCGTAGGTGATTTTGCGGACCCAGCTAGCGAGATCCGACGGCGGGGTGGAGGGCTCTCCCATAGGCCTGGGCCCCCAAGAGCTAGAGGCGACTCGCGGGGGAATCGGATCCTGGTTTTCATAGGCGGATTTACAGTAGTTAAGTGGGAGACATGGCGCATCCTCATCCAGAAGGTATCGGTCCATTGTTGCGGAAGCGTAAGAGAGGTTATCACCAGTACTGTTGACAAGTGGTAGCTAGAGAGATGATGAAATCTTTAGCACCAGGGACAGGGACAACAATAGAGGTTCTTGGATGCCGAGAGTTTTGTGTATCAAGTATCAATCAATCAATGCTGAGAGTTTTGAACAGACGGACTATGGTGGTCGAGTGAGATATCATGATTGTCTTTTTTTTTCTTTCTTTCGTCTGGTGATAGGTGGTCTCATGACTCGGAAGTAGGGTTTATTTATTCGGTGGGGTAGTACGTGTTTTACCCAATTTTTTTTTTGGTGTTGGGGAGTTCCGGGAGTCTGTAGTCGTGGGATATCCGTACTAGCTTTGTACTACTCGAAACTCTATCCGATGGCTTCGTTTGTTGCGTGGATTCACAACTACACGGGAGGAGCTACGGGGGAACATGGTCATTAAGGTATTTTTCTTTTTTTCTTTTTATTTTTATATCTGTGTTTGAATTTTTCTGTATTTTTTTATCTCTATTTATATATATATTTGTGTTTTTCTTTACTGGTGATGGCGGAAAGATGTGTTTCGATTTCAATACTAGCCGTCTCCAGTCAGGGATTATTGTTTTCTCAACGATTGGTTGAAGGGTACAGATCAGGTCGGCTAATAGTAATTTGGATCTCATATGCACAGCTAATTTTTATGGAACAGCTAAAGTAAAGGTGATTGGCGGCTAAGATCAAGATTAGATTAGACCCTTGGCGATCTTGAGGAGGCGTCGACCCTACTTGTTCGAGTCACTGGGGCTTTTTTTTTTTCTCTTTGAGGGATGTCAATGTGGGTTAATTTTCACGCCTGAGATTTAAATATCTTGGGTACTAGGCTAGCTCGCCCCCAGCCCTCAGCAAGGGGATTGGTACGAGACCAGCCGGGTACATATATCTGCATGCCTACAGTCGCTCATAGCATGTTTCGATAGCTATGTACATACAATCATCTACCATCATCACTCACAATATCTCAACTATATATGTACCCACACAAGAACAACCGCTCAGAACCTACTCCTCCCGCCGCCAAACCCTCACGGTAAACACCCTACTCCCCTTCGCCGGGAACCCCGAGAAATAATCCATACCCTGCTTCACATCCTCCCACGACGTATTATGCAGCTCCATCTTGTACCTCCTAAAGATGCTTCCGAGGACCAGGTACAGCTCGCAGTATGCCAGACTATATATGCTCTCTCTATATTAGACACCTAATATCGACTATGCTATTGTTGCTGGGTTGTGGAGAACTAGCTTACCTCATTCCGACACACATACGTTGGCCGCGCCCGAAGGGAACGAGGTACTTTTCGAGGTTCTTGCTTGTGGGCGAGAGCCAGCGGGTGGGATCAAATTTCTCGGGCGAGGGGAAGGTTGTGGGGTTACGGTGGAGGTGGTAGGTGGACATGGAGACGACGCTCTAGGTAGTATTAGTACTGCGTGGGATTCACGGAGGTGAGGAAAAATACCTCATGGGGGAGGTGGTAGTCGTTGTATGTGATGCCTCCCTTCGGTGTTACTCGGGGGGCGTATCCGAATACGCCAGGGGCAAGCCGTAGACCCTCTTTTACAACTGCGATCTAGGTAGACTGTGAGTATATCATATTCACAAAGGTTGGGAGGGATCAAAAAAATTCAATCACTGACGAGGTAAGGAAGCCTCTCCAACTTGGTAAACGACAGGTCCTCCGGATCCGGGAATCCTTCGAGGAGCTCGCGGTAGAGTTTTTCTGCGATGTCTGGGTTTGAGACGATACCGAAGGCCGTCATAATGAGGGTGTAGGATAATGTCTTGTGATATTTCAGCTACCAGGTGTATTCAGAGATGAAGGAGTGAGCTTCATACCTCGGCGCCGGCAGCAAAACATACAACACCGTTCAGGATTATGTCGTCGTCAGATAGCTGGTCTCTTTTGAAGTCTTCAGGGCTCAGCAGGTGGTGAAAAATGCTAGTTCCGGCCCCTCCGGATGCTTTGATGCCGTTGAAGGATCCCCGCGACATCTAGAACTCAAATAATTATCAGCCCAATATTCCCCCACCTAGTCTTTTCCAAAAGCTTCACTTCCACTTACCATCTTCAAATTGTTCAAGCTCTCAATTGCCGGCAACATAAATCTCCCCACGCTCTTCGGGAATGCCTTCAGCGCCGTTGGCAACCACGGAAAATATTTGACCACCCAAAACCCCTTCAGCCTGCGCTGTCCATCATCCGAGAACTGCTTCCCCAGATCCTCCATATCGAGTATCCCCAGCGGAAAATTAAATGAAGTCGTCGTCGACATATCTACCGATGCCGCCCTCAGCCCATTCTGGATATCAAACAACCATCCTTCTGACTGCTTTCCTCCTTCCCCCGCATTATCGATCCTCCCCAGCAGCTTCTTGATGGTATTAAGAATCACGGGCTCAAGTGCCAAAATGCCGCGCCGCGCAAAGAAGTCCTTGATCGGCGCGCGGCGCTTGGCATGCATCTCATTTGTGCGCGTGCTGAAGATGGAGTCGCCAAAGCCGAAGGCGTCATATGTGACGGGGTCCTTCTCGAATGCCGACCCCACGTAGTGGACCTTGCTATAAAACTCGGGATCGCTAACCGAGACTTCGTTTGGCGCGATGCGCACGATTGGCCCATACCTTTTGTGGAGCTCCTCGGCGTGGAAGACGAATCTGCCGTCGTGGGCAAAGAGGTTGTACCAGGCTTCATAGAACAGCGTCAACGCGGCAAGCTTGGGGCCGGGGATGCGCGAGAGGGGGTGCAGGTACAGCCGGTATAGGCATATGGAGCCGAGATAGATCGCACATGCTGTGAAAAGGGCAGGTAGCAGCGGGATCGTAGGAACGCTGCTGAGGAAAGTCATCGAGAAGATGGCCACCAGGTGTGGCCTTGCGAAAGCTGGGGCGGAAGAGAAGGCTGTTAAGTCTTCTTTTCCTCTCTCAAATGCTGGGGAGCTAACGCATGGCAACACCCCGCAATTCGGGCTGGCGCTTAGTTGTGAAAGCACTTGATACCTATCGTGGCATTCCCAGAGTACTAGTATCAAGAAACTAGCCTTGGATCCGATCCTGGATTATCGGCAACGTATCATTCGCTAATCGGTCCTCTTAGACAGATTTACCTAAGAGCATATGTAGATAGCTGCAGCCGACTCCCGGGGACCTTAGTCGGAAAAATATATCGGCATTGAATGAGCGGATGCAAATCGATCAATGAATCTCATTAAAGGTAGGTCTAGTGTGATGAAGATCGACTTGTCTCTTCTTGGTAGATTCAGTGAAGGAGCCATTTTTCGATATATTAATTATGTTATCGACAGCAGAAGTTCTTGTCTTGCTGTTATAAAGTATCTGTATCTGTCGGAAGCTGCACAACACTACATGTATCTAATAGGTAAGGTTAGTTAAGATCAAACAGTAGATAAAGATGAGAATAACTTGCCCTCATAATCTTGAGCTTGAGAAATCCAATTGCTCCCTTCCGAGCCTTTTCCCAACCAGCATCCCATCAAGTTATAGCCATGCAGCCCATTATTCAATCCATCACCTTTTTAATTTCTGGTGATAATCTTGGCACAATTGTACAAGCCGGACCATGGATTGTTGTCTCGGGAGACACCCCGCGCGTGCCTCGCTGTGCAGATGGATGACTGGCTGATTGATTGCCTGAGACCCCCGCTAGTTCGAGTGTGTACTTGATCCCCTACGATGGGTTGTATTAGGATATTGTAGGTACAGTCGCACCTTGCTATGACGTCGTTAGCGTATTCTGGGAGCCAAACCCCTACGAGATAGCAAATATACGAGACAGCAAATAGTCTTTGGTGGAGAAGAGCAGTACCTGTCCCTCAAATCCGTACGAGACAGCAAGAGATCCGAGATATCGAAATACGAGATAGCGAGGTGCGACTGTATTTCTTCAGTTCCTGAGGAAATAATCGGGATATAACCAAACGCGGTTGTGATTGGCAGTGGAGAAGCATACAAACATTCAAAAGCGACTTAAGAGTATTACATTAGCTTGAAATATCCTTTGAGATCAGTAATATCGATAGCGAAGGGTCAGCGAGAACCAGACAAGAAACTTCACCACACTGACGTCAATCTGAACAGCGGTATGCCTAATGGATAAATCAATCAAAGTGGTTTCCGTAAGAACCCTAACCCACACAACAACTTTGTATTACACCATCGTAGAAAAACCCCGCTACCGCACCCCCACCTATCAGCGAAACTTTTAAACAACATTTCTCATAAAATATCGTCTACAAGGCACCTTTAACAACCAATGGAATCATTAGGAGGCCCCTACGGCCGCGAACAGATCTTAGGTGCGTACTCGCGCGGACAAATCTACATAACATGCACTGCTCTAACATGAACTTACGGCCTACAAATAGAGAACTGCATGTTCCTCTTTGATCGTGAAATCTCCTTGGTCACCTTCTATCAGCCCTTATCATGTCCTCACGCCACCCCAAACAATACACACACTGCCAGAGCGTATGCCATGATTATACCCAACGTTCGTAGATGCTCGGCCAGCGTGGCTCGAACTAAACACATCCTTGAAAAAGGCTGGGCGAGCTTTGACATCTGCCCACTGTCAACGTCGATACATAACCAGTCCTATTGCAATGCTACCTTGCTCACACAGCAGGCGATCGAGCACCTAGGACAAAGAGTATTGAAAAGGATGGGCGATTTGTTGACCACTCCGGAGCTAGCAGAAGACGTTGGATTCTTACCGCCGGACCACGCAGCTAGTTGATAGCCCCCCTGATACCGGCAGGCGGCGATGTATGATTATAATCATGAGGTTTTTCGATGCGCCTTTCCACGTACTCTGAGGGTTTTTGTTGTCTCCAAGTCACTTATTGCACTGCTCTGAGGGTTACTAGTGCCAGTAGATGGCCATTCTTCGTTCATTTCTTTTATACAGGACTGTAATACTTTATTTCGTGGTTATTATTTCTGTTTGCGTGGTATAGTGACTTTAAGAAAATTATACATGTTTTTTGAGCTGGAGATAACGTTCGATAACCTCTTCTAACCCCCAGAGAGCTTAAGTGGGAATAGACCGTCTTAAACCTACCTATACGGAGTCCCTTGTGATAACGAAATAAAGGGGAGTACATGGCATACGTATTACACAGAGAGGTCCAAAGAAACAAAGCAGCTTAATATAGAGTAGATTTATATTTTAGCTTACAGTGGATCTGATGTCAAAGTAAGTAGCCGGGAGGGTGTAAACAATATCCTCTGTATATACAGAACAGACAGGATCTATAGTACATAATATCCAATCAATGACTTCTAACGTTGTGAAATTGGGGTAAGAGTCTTATGCTTTCTACATAAGCTCAATCATTTGCAGATATTTAAATTCCACCTGAACCCATACCTATCAATTGATCGAAGTTGTAATATAAATTAGTTGATCCAATAGGCACATTCTCTTGCCGAGATATCGGTATTGTGACCGTTTCTATTAATATAAATTTAGGGAATTATACCAGTTCATGCCATGGCCCTCATGGGGTCTTTTACAATATGCAGCTAATATTGAAAAGAATGAATTAACATCACTCATACCGGGAGTAGCGTTTCGCAATACACAAACATAAGCGCACAGTCGCATTCTGCCCCCACATTACTTAACTGCCTATCTCGTGTCGAAACTACTCTACCCAAGTGGGATTCCCTCTCAAGGTAAGGGAACACCCGTAAGTTATAATAATTGAACCCTTAGTGATAGTATGCCCGGTAGTGTGATCAAGAGAATAGATAAATGATCCAATTGGATACCTATCTATTGGCCATGATTTATGGCGTGGCACCCATGAGACCAGGACCGAGACGTAAAGCTCCCATATTCGAGACTGACTACTAGGTCAACTAAATAATTGGGCAATCTCTTTGTTAACCGGGAAGCCTTGGGTTAATTCTCTTTTAACCTCGACGGACCCTTATGAATTCAACCTATGTATGACACACCGTTAATATAGTGCACGGGTGATTACAGGTTACCGTTTGTCATACTCTGTTTTCGGAAGTACATCCCATGTCCACTTTATTCTTCTCGTCTGTCAAAGGCAATTAATTATGCTCGTGGATAACTAAAACTATGGATGAATGAGTACACTTTGCGGTTTTCTCTATTCTATCATACTGTAATTGCAATGATCATAGCAACGGCATCGATCCTTAAGTTCTAATTTATATTATTGTTAGCAAAATCAAAACTGTACGAAGCCATGAAGTGAACAGACTTCATATCCAAATTAACCACCAAATAAGAAAGAATACTCCCGCACGGTTAATAGTCAATTATCATTCGGGGCCCATCCGGAAAGCACAAAAGCAGTATAATTGTGGCCGGGAACGAAACACCACGCTTTAAGCAGATGAGTTTCCTCTCTTCCGGAAGCGTCCATATTCTTTTAAAGATGCCCCCACCATGGGGTTCTTCGCTCAGCTGGGAATAATCCTCCTGCAGCAAAGCGGAAAGCCAGTACTCGGGGAGGAATCCTCTTACCATATGACAGGGCACTCCCGAAATTGACGAGTGGAGAAAATTATTGAAATTGCCACGAACCTTAATACAGAGCCACCTGACCAGCACCGTGGAATATTATATAATTCAGCGTCCGTCGCCCAAGGCTCCTCGTATTTTCATAGCACTAAAATAGTTAACCCGATCCTCAAAGTTCTCTTTATCCCTATAAAACCTTACCATGAAATTTCCCGCCCTCTTTCTCTCTCTCCTCGCCCTCACTGCTACTACCACGCTTGCAGGGACCGCTTCCTGGGACTCATTCTATGATGACAGCAATTCTCCCACCAACAACATAGCCTGCAGTAGCAGCTTCTCCGCGGGCACATTGGGTGGCATTTCACGCTTCCCATACCTTGTCGCTAGTCCCCATATCTTAGACTTCCGTTCGCCGAACTGCGGAAGGTGTTGGAGAGTTACCTACCTTGGAACGGGGGGATCAATCGTAGTCCGGGGGGTTGATGTGGGTAGGGACTATGGCTGGGTCTTGAGTAAGACAGCATTGAATAATCTGACAGATTGGAAAGCAGAGGTACTGGGGAGAGTGGCAGTGTCCTCTACACCAGTTGATTGCCCTTAGCAGAGCGTTGAGCGTGAGTCGACGCAGCCGTATAAGCTGGGAAGTCCTACTTCAGTCGAAGGATGGAAAGTTGCTCGTCGATATTATTGTTCCGCCTGGTTTTCTTCTTGATCGTGAACGTATCTTTCTGGAACCACACGCAGTCGCGTTAGTTATAGGGATGGCGATAGGTGGCTACGGCTAAAATCATGCTACCTCTAGTTAGAAAAATTTGCTTTTCAATCAGATATTCCATGTTGTTGGCAGTGCACTTGTTGGAACGACCTAACGTACCGTTAATGACCTACATGTAGGGTAAAATACCTTATTGCACATCTATACGTGTATCATCCAGTTAGTGCTCCTGGTTTAATTGTTGGTAGCTATAGGTAGATCGATAGACTCAATATCCGGTCGCGTGATACTTCTTGATCTAACGGTTGACCACACACACCTTGATCCGCTTTGCCCAAACTCGCCGCTGTTCTTACTCGTACAGTCGCGTCCAACAAGTTTTGGCCGTTGGGAGGACTTAGCGACGGCGCGACACCCCACAAATATCAACAGAAAAATTAAATGATAATATATTTAATAGATAGAATATAGGGATGTTTCACAGGGTATAAGCAAATTAAATATGTGATGAGAGTTTAAAATATCTATTGTTTGCAATCAAAAATTCTCTATTTCCTTTTAGTCATGAATCCAACAATTCATTCACCTTTGATGGGAAATTTATACCCCGACTCTACGAAGACTAAAATTTAAAACATATAGTGAATATAAGGTGCTCCCTGACTACAACTTTATAGCATTTTCGAAGGTATCTTATATGTTTTCATATGTGGATTACAGGGTCGAAATCTGTTGATTTGATATTAGGAATTTTGTATTATTAGTATTTGAGGCATTTCTGAGAATAAATTAAGAATATATACAATTATATTAATATTTTTAGTTTCGTAACAGTCTAGCAAGTTCTAATATATATTCTCAATTGAATATATTGATATTTGATTTATGCTGCTATGTTTTAGTATTTTGATAAAGATGTCACAAAACGACAAAAGTTAATCACTATTTTCTATTATTATGCCACACATATGAAAACGCCTACGACAACTCTTAAAATATTAAAAAGTTATATATAGGGATTATCTTATAATGAAGATAAGCTCTTTATTACAGTTCTAAATGATAAGGGCTAATTTTTCTATAGAAAGGTAAATAAGTTGGCAAATTCCTTACCAAAAATAAATGTACTATTTCTGGCATTAGCTGGAGGGTACAGCAAATTCTGGTCACATATTTGATTTCCTGATATTTTATTAAATACTACTATGTATTCTCTATCAAATAGCTTGCCAATTGATTTATTCGTTGATGTTTTGTGGGGTTCACGGGTTGCCGCCGCCACCAAAACGGCCAAAATTTGTTGGACGCGGCTGTACGTAACCTGTAGGACAGGGTTTCACCCTAGCGCATATATATCTGTACGACAAGCGCTCTGATTTTCTTGGCGTTTGTACTTTTTTTTTTTTAACTCATAATTTCATTCGTTTTCTAGGTTACAAGAATTTCGCATGCAGGGAATCCCTATGGCGTGAACAAAAACCTATCCCCAACGTCCGCCCAAAAAAAAAAAAAAAAAAAAAGCAGGAAAATAATCCCAAAAAAAATTGCGAGAAAAGATAAAGTAAGAGGAGAAAAGAGCCAGTGCTGAATTTACTGGTTGTAACAGTCTCGTCAGCTCACTATCTAAGGAGTGGAGGGGCGTAGTGAAACCGCTTATTCGGTATCCATGGGAAGGTGGGGTGAGCGTGGGACACTTTACTGAAAAGACCTCGCAGCAGTTTTCCATGGCCTTGGAAGAGCCTTGGCAGGTCGGGACTGGGCAGCGGTGGGCGGTGGTGAGGTGTGGTTTGCCGCATAACTCTGGTGTTTGTACTATTGCATACCAGACTAAATTCCGGACTTGGCGCGTATTTGTATCGCAAAATACTACATGTAGGTACATTTTGTTCGTCTAGCTACACGTCGGAGTATAGTTTAAGATTATCTCGGTTTAGGTGTCCAATAAGAGCAACCTCATGATACTTCCCATACCTAACGTATAAAGGATGTGTGAGTTATCAATTAATTAAAGAATAGGAACATGATCCGAGTGATAAGTCGTGATTCCAATCTCACCAATAAGAGTATACGTAATGATTGAGTGATTAATTCATATGCATTGGCTACGTGCAACCAATAAGATCTCATTGTAATATTATTACAACTTCAAATAGTGGTATAATCATACATACTGAAAGGTATCAGATAAACTCGAGGGCAGTGGAGATCACGCAGGACAAACCTCGCCGATAGTGTTGGAGCCTTTTTTCTAATCCTATGAATTAGTTAGTCTGATCGGCCCGCATGAATAACCTCTAATTAGACTCTTTTTGAAGAAATTGATTAAAGGAGGCATCTTGCAGTATTTTATCTTTAATTAGTGTTATATTTACATACGAGTGATCATCCATGATGCAACTAGTACAAGTATGTGCATTATTCAGTTAGAAAATTAACTACGCGATTTTGGTTTCAGTCTAGATATTCCAAGCAATGGCCAAACACAGTATTGAATACCAACTCCACTATCTCCTTTGTGATTTCATCTTGAATCGCAACAATAGCTAATTAAATTGTTTTCAAAACTCCTTGACAATATAAGTACAACCATTGAATTCCTCCATAATTCCTTACCACAGCTGCAGAATACATACACTCCCAATACTTCCAATAATTACATCCATATCAAATCAAGCATATACCAAAATGTCGTACACTCAGCGCTTGACGCCTTCGAAGGCAGTACAACCTTCCTCTAGTATTGGGATCCTCGAAGCCCGTGTTAAATCTTGTGAAGACGCCCTTGCGTCCTCCCAGGCTGAACTCAGTCAAATTGAACCCGTCCTCGAGCGCGAAATCGACAGGATCACCGTTCTAAACACCGCATACAACCAGAGTGGGAGGGAAGATGTATGGTGGCCAGCTTACACCGTGATTTCGGGGAATATTAGGAGACTGGAGGGGGGCAGAAACGTGGCGGAGAAAGACAGGGTCAAATATGCGGCTGCTTTAAGAGCCGCCCGGCGCAATTTGGCGGCGGCAAAGGAGTGGGAGAAGTTTCAGGAAGAGGCAGAGAGAAAGGGTAAGAGTGTTGAGGAGAATGACCTGGAAAATATCGGACCGAATGAAGATGTGGAGGGTAAGGTCAATCAAGATATTTGAGTGACACCCGAATTTGCATAGTATGTAGGTTTCTATATTAGTGGTTAGTTCAGGATTAGTGTCGTGTCCATAGCTTGCTGCTCACCTTACGGTTCAGGCATGAGGGTATCTAGTGCCCATAGAAAGTGAAAACACGTACACCAAAGAATTTAACTAGAGAATTTATTCAGAAATCAAGAAACTACACAGAAATATCTCATTTTTTATTTTGAACTGAAAATACTAGTAGTTCCAAACATGGATGTAGTCTGTATATCAATCTAGAGCCGAAATACCTTAAATCGCAAACCTGCTTCGAAAAAATGAGATACATGTAGTCACCGGTGCCCGAGCCCAGAAAAAACGACTTCTTTGGTAAGTTTAGTATAGGAATAGTAAATGGGCTCCTCGCTGATTGAATGTATTCTACATTTGTCCTGTTACTCTTTTTTTTTTTTGGCATAGCAAATTCTATTCTACCTGAGCGATTGCCTGCAACATATGCATTTACACGAGCTAGGCCCTCCGCTCAAACCTTTCCCCCGAAAAATTTATCAAAATCAACACTCGTATCCTATCATAAACAAAGAACATAAAAGATGTTCGTTCGGATATTGTTTGTCTTCATTGCTGCACTCCTTATCCCTTCAACGACGTGCAAGCCATGTGCCCACAACTGCATCGTAACTCGCGAGACCGCAGACTACCCGGAAGACTGTAGTAAGCCAAATGATTGGGGGTGTATTTGTGAAAGCAGTGGGTTTCGGAGAAGCGTCGAGGATTGCCTAAATATGGCCTGTGTAACGGGTTGGGGACCATGTATGTTAATCTTTCTTCTTGTGGGAGTATAAATGCTCATTTCCTCCCCAGTGTCTTATAAGAGGGCTACGGTTGAGATCTGCGGATGGGGCACTGGTGATAGCACCGGCGAAGAAGAAGAGGTAATAAAATCGATTGAACTACCATCACCATCACCACCATCTCCTCCTTCGCTTTCTCCTCCTCCTCCACCACTGCCACAGTCTGAGACTATGCAGATTAGTACTACAATTACGATTTTCCCACCATCACCGCCATCTTCTCCAAATGCTGCTGACACTAAGCCAACATAGAACCCCCCAGCAACTACTAACATTGCTCCACCTCCACCTCCACCTCCACCTCCACCTCCACAAACCCAAAATAGCCCTTCGCTTCCACCTTCCCCTCCTCCTTCTCGTGCTGGTTCTACTAATACTCCTCCCCAACCATCACCGCTACCGCCGCCATCCGATCCAACAAGACCACTAATCCCCCCACCGATTGAAACATCGGTATTACCACCCCCGCCATCCCCTAAATTATTGGACCCACCAAGTCCACAATCTCTCACCAACGGCGCCTTCTCAACCTCAGTCCCTCCTCAAGCTTCCCAAGGTACCTTTACCCCTTCTCTCCTTGTCTTGAAAAACAAAACCTTCGATATATCTGTATTTCCCCGGGCATATCTAGCCAAACCTTCTAGGTCAACGCATGGCAGAAAAACGTCCACGGTCCTCCCTTTAGTGTTTTGTTTATTCTTTGTCGGTTTATTTCTTTATTATTTACCGTGCTAAGTCCCGCACCTGTAGGTTCTGGCTCTTTATATCCCACTCCGACTGGCCATTCCTCAGGTAGCAGCTTTCTCAAACCAGGCTCTCAAGCCTCGAGCACTGTGCAACCTGAATCATGGGGGAAGGCAGGCTTCACTGCACTTCCGAGACTTGGGGTGCAGATGAACTCGAGCATTTCCTTGAGAATTGGAATCGCTTGGAGATTTTTAGTCCTCGGCGCTATTTATTCCGTCTTGTAGACTTTCTCCGGGAGTGGTCGTGCTATAGGTGGACACCCAGTCGGCCATATTTTTTAAGTAAGGGAAGGGGATGTCTATCTAGTGAGTGATCGGCGGTAAAAGTGCCAGTCGATGAGTTACCAGTACGGGAATTGTCATGTTAACAGTGCATCTTTGTCTTTCCTACGCATTTGTAAATAGAGGTTTCGGCTGAATTAATAAATGCGGTAAACGTACGATGAAAAAAAGAAAAAAAGGGGGGGAAGTCATTGCCGTGTAGTGACAAGTACCGAGTCAAACCATTAATACCGTTTCTTACTACATTACTGGCGCATTTACGGGAATGCCGCAGCGAATCCGTACTCCACTCTGATACTGTAAAGGAGTTGGTTAGGTGTCGTGACTTCTTCAGCCGTTGCAACGCCAACGAAAAACTCCGTGCCTAGCCGTCACGGGTTGAAGTTCATCTTTCAGGACCTCAAAGTTTAATTTCTTATATTACTTGTCATACCCTTGATGACTAAATGTTTCTTCTTAGCGCCACTGAGCTGGATAAAGAGGGCAACTTCTCTCTTCCTTTTCCATCCCTCCTTAGTGATAGGACGACCTAACTTATCTCGGTATATTTTATTCTCTTCTCTAATATGGAAGGGATTGGTTTGTCATATCCGGATACTAACATACCCTCAACATTCGCACAAGGCATCGTCATATATCATGAAGGATGACTGTCATTGATAAAAAGACATTTTCCCCGCTCGTCCCCTTATCTTATCTTACTTCAATGGACTTTTGTGTCTTCCACTCCTCAGGTCCAACCAAAGTGTTGCCTTAGGAGTAAGGCTAGGGCAACTGTCCTACTAGGTGAGTGAGAGCCTGTGCATCCAAACACACCACTCATATCTCTGCTAAGAACGCACAGAATAATTGCACTTCCTCGCTAAATGTGCTTCAACTCGTAAGTTCTCGACTCATAATTTTTCCCTCGGACCGATCGAGAACTGAATCAGGACCAACATTTTTTGTCGGCAGCTTAGCCACCTGTCACGTCACGTCACAGCGCTGATTAGTAAAAAAGGCACCTTACCTAACCGGCACCTCGACTAATAATAGGTAGGATGCTGTGCACGGACTTTCCTGATAGGCTTCTGTCTTGGCGTTGATAACGACTAGCCCTATCCTTGTCGGTCCCCTGTCACACACCTGAAGGAGTTTAGAAAAAGCGTCATCGTACCTCCAGCGCGCGCGGTGAAGGACGAAGCTACATGGAACAAGAAAAAGAAGACAATAGAAAGATTGAAAAATTGCGGGGGGGTTGCTTCAAAATATCAGCTGTGTTCCTGATGTTACAGGGGAAACGGAAGGAAAAAAAGAAATGGTATCATATCTCGTCAACAAAAAAAAAAAAAAAAAAAGGAAAAAACAATCGCAATCCACCCACTCCACGCAACCAGCCAGCCAGCCAGCCAGCCAGCACTGAATATTAGACCTCCGATAAGGCCCCAGATTACCGAACGAACAAGAGATTAAAGAAAAAACAAAGGAAACCCCAAGAGAGTGAATAACAGAAAGGAAACAAAAATTAAAAGGAAATATCTAATATTTTATGTACAACACGGGCATAAAATCATCCTCCATGGCCTTTTCTTCGGTTTCGGTTTCGGTGTTAATTTAGGTGTTGACCATCTCCTCGGATTTGGTGCAGAAGGTGTTGGTGGTAGGCTATATGTTTCCCTTATAGGCCTATGCCTCTGGTGCTAAAAGGGTCCTTAAGTCAACAGCTGGGGAGAAAGGGGGGGAAAAAAAGTATATGTAATCAAGCGAGAGCTCACAACTTAACAATAAAGTATATCAGCAGGTATGTATACTTACTGGTAGCGGTGGAAGTGGTTTTTCGAGATCCCGTCTACCTGCTCGCCCCACCAATCGACCTGAAGAACCCTGAGAGATTTGAGAGACCTCGGTGACATGAGAAATCTCGGAGACCTGGGAGACCTTCGAGGTCTTTCGCCTCTTGCCCTCGTCCTGATACACGAACCAGCGCGAAAATACCATAAGGATCCGTCTTGCTGGATCGATGCCTCCTGGTGTGTTGTATCTCTCCTCCTGTGGCTCGAGTACTCGTAATTTGCTTTATTACAGTGCTTTGTCGCTTTCCTTTTTGGCGTAGGGGATGTGAAGTGGCGGGTGGAAGATCAATCTGGAAGGCAGAAAGAATAAAGGCTGAATGTTCGATCCTTCTTTCCCAGCTCAGGAACGGAAAACAGAACAGAATAGAACAGAATAATCTGCAACGGCGGAGGTGTGGGGGGGGTGGAAGCAGGAAGCAGATGATATGTCCATTAAAAAATCGCCAAGACACAGCTGAAAAGAAACTACCTTAGGCCGGGGTTCCGATTTGGAGCTGATTTGACACCGGCCCGTTGCCGAGGAAAAAGCAAAATTACTGAAATACCTAACAGCAAGAGGGAATGGATTCAAGTGCGGGGAAAAAAGATTGTCAGGGTGCGATGTTGTTCGAGCAATATAAGACGGTCGACTTGTGTGTGTGTGTGTGCGAGCACGGGAGACGAAAAAGTTGCATGCATCTATTTCATTCGATGCCCCTGTTTGTGGTTTGTGGTGCCTTAAGTAGAGTACCTACATGCCAACCAAGTACTGGCTACCACCTCTTACATAGGCGCGCGGTTTGGGCCAACAGGAGACGGGCCGGAACGAACCGATGAAATAACGGGACGCCGTGAAACAAAAAAGAAAACCCGAGGGGAAGGGAGACATGGGCAACAAGAGATACCGCGAGTCCGGAATCACGAATCACGAAGAATGACATATCTATAACAGTACCTACCCTCTCCACGTGTTGGTTCGCCATGGACCTTTACCCTCGCTTCATACTTTATCCTTGCTGATTATATAGGACGTTAACATCTCTACACATGTAGAGATTAACTTTAATTATTTTGACCAACGCATGATTGGTGGTGGATTCCATGAAGCATCAGGCTAATTTGAAATCATTGGTCAAAAAAATTGTTGGAGTGGGAAGTACAAATAAATGTCTTGAAATACGCAGGCAATTAACAGCAGTCAATCAGTGCCCTTGATGCATGGGCATACACTGCACCCTTCGTCATCATATTCAGCATCATCATATTCCTCTCGTTCATGATATGGGCAGCCAGCATGATCAACCGTCCTTTTTTACTGCCGGCCCGTGACCCCTCTCTTCTCTGGAATGCCAAGCCAATGCTCTCCAGTTCGATGGGGGTGGCCTCTGAGATTAAATCTAATGATCCAAGGACCAGGATATCAATACTCTCCTACCCGATTTACATACAGTAGATAGAAGCGGGGAGGGGGGTAAGAAATTTGAGAAAGGTAGACGCAGATTCCCGTCCTCCCTTTCAATTGGGGAAAAGCGTCTGCTTGCTTACAATTGAGGGGTTGACTCGTGCCAAGGCTAGGCTGAGTGAGTGATAGGGCAAAGTCTAGTTGCTTTTTACTTTGCAGCATAGTCGTGTAACTACGTACGTGCAAGTAGAGAGGGGCCATGGGAACCAATAAATTAGCTGCCCCACCTATGTACCATACCTACATTGTAGGAGGGGTGGGGATCCTGACAGAATATCTACCGACAACTCTAGCTACCTACATACACGTCTTCGCCGATCGCGTGCCGTTGTGAGGATGTGGTGGGATGCAAATAGTAGCTTATGAGGGGCCGAGTGCTAGTTTGTGAATGGGTTTACTGATCTGCGCACTGCTGCAGTCACAGGGTTTCTCCGAGAGAGAACTTTTTTTTTTTAGGATACCGGCAATGTTTATCGATCCCCACGCACCAAAGGAAATTTACCTTTGAAACATATCTTGCAAAACTCTACCGTTAGGTTTCAAGGAGGGAGGATAGGCATACTCTCCCCCTTTGGAAGTTCGTCCGGTTTATACACACATGATGCAGGTGGATCGCGAATCTGCTATGTATGCCCTCTCCCTCCATGTCATCTCTTCACCTTCTTTTTGTACCCTTTTTTTTTTCTTTTCAACACACAACCTATTTGCACGTCACTGCCATTGGCGACAGCCTGGTCATGGTCTCATCTTACACAATGGCCATGAACAACCACTAATCAAGAACCGCACCCAGGCCGTGATCCGGGTCCCGCAGAATCCGCAGCCCTCCACTTTTCCTTCACCTTTGACTTTTTTTTCTCCCTCCTTCCTTCTCCACTTTTGTGGGGATTTTCCGACCCCTTAAGCTTCAAACCGCAAGACCTTCACGTGCGCGCGCACGGGAGTTTGAATCCCAATTTTCATGCTTGTCTGCCTGCCTGCCTGCCTGCCTGCAGAGACTGTGCTCCTACATCTTTAACTGATGACGACGCGGCGACATGACATGGCCGCTGTGCGGTATGGCGTCGGCTGGTGTAAGGATTTACGCAGGGACCAGAAAGGAGTTTTAGATCGAGCGCGCACGCCGCACCGTTCCGCGCCGGCGTGCACTTTTGACGTTGATGTGATGTGGCGTATTGCTGGGCCGACGTTGACTTCGAGGTCGGCACATGGCCCATCGGAGGAAGAGAGGGAGAAGAGTGCGGGAATTGAAACTTTCTCATAGCAGTACGACCTGCGCTGAGGATATAATAGGTGAGAGACCGATACTAATTAATTAGTTTCTTGTCTCTGCGGATGCGCGCTTGCGCTTCGCAGACTAACTAGATGTAGGTACATAATCAACAGACAGTTGGGAACCACCGCGGTAACTGCCAGTTAGAACGATAACGCAAGAGTGATCCATGTCTTTACCGTGATTTAAAAGAGAGACACTATATTTCCATTAAGTAGAATATTGGCGATATAGGTTCATGTATCATGTACCTACATGTACCTACTCCACCTGTTGGTACCGTCGCTCGATGTGGCTTCGTCGATCTCGGATTTTACGAGCTACTCACACAAGACACCCACCCACCCCCGGTCTAATTTAAGCAAGCACACAGTGTTTGGGGCCAGAGTCATTTTGCAGTAAAGGGCAGTATGTAGGCAAGTCGAATATACATATTTTTTTTCCCTACCTAGCTACTACTACAGCCCTAGCGAGCTGATACGTCTAGAAGAAGCAGACCCTTATATGCAGTTAGAGTACTCTAGCTACCGCTCCCCACCTTAAATGTGTTTTGTCGAAAAAGGGAACAACTGGGCTCAGCCTACCAGAACCATACAAAGGCAACTTTTTCTTTTTTTTTATCCTTTTCGCAAACAGCCGCCGAAAAATAAAAAATAAAAAATAAAAATAAAATAAAAGAATCGGGGCCCCCACTTGAATTACTCTAGATGTATGCACTTAGGTATGTAGATAGATTTGGTCTTGTATACGTACGCACTTCTAATTTTCGAATCCTCTTTTTTTTTTTTTTTTTTTTTTCTTCCTCGTTGTAGTACGTCGTAGGTTCGGATTTAGTCTTCTCCCCCACCCCAACCTCTCTACATATGTATCTTTGGATAACAATGTTAGTTTTTTTTTTCTTTTTTTTTTCTCTTTCGTTTATCCATTCATATATATATGGCGAGTTTCAATCTACATGTAAGTACCTAATACGGCACTGACCCCCCGAAAAACAAAAACAAAACCAAAAGGAGCCGCGCCGCCAAGGCCGAGTGACACCTGATGAATCACACAACACAACAGCACCACCACCACTACATGTACGTTTGTTGTTCATCATTTCGTGTGTGTACGAGAGGAGGAGGGGGAAAACCAAAATCAAAATTAAAAAAAAAAAAAAAAAAAAAAAAATTCTGAATCAACACCCTCCTCCCTGATAGATACAAGACATGTAGTGGTCAACAATAGCGAGATCGAAGCTGAATGGCGCAGTAGACGACGACGACGACGACGACGCTAGCACGCTTTTTTGGGGGGGGTGTGAGTGTCTCGATCGGGAAAGGCTCTAGAGCTAGTGTAGAATGCAGACCTAAGATTAGAAGCGTGTGTGGATCCTTGGCGATTTGCATTTTGCTCTGGTTGCTCTTGACTTTTAGGGATGGGATGGGATGGATGGGATGGGATGGGGTGTGGGGTGGGGTGAGGGATAAGCTAATGACTTATGTATCACCCCCACCACCACCACCACGCGGTGTAGGTATGCCCTCCCTACATTTCCTCGTGGAAAAGCACAAGAAGATAGTTCTAGAGTACCACCCCATCACAGGACGCGTGGATCAGACCACAGCGCGGATGGTGATGGGAAAAAAAAAAGAAACTGTTTAAACAAGGGCGCCATGATCTGAGGTAGAGTAGTTACATGTAGTTGAAGACAAGGTTTCCCGGGTCCCAATAATACCGCGCACACAAGGTACCCCTGGTACCGCGCCGTACCGGGTATGGGTAACGAAACAGAGACTGGGGGAACGGCATGCCGATATTAGATGTCGATGCACAGTATAGTACCGGGGTGTAAGGGTAAGTACTGAGACGCCTGTTTTAGGGAATTTTAAAAAGTGAGGGCCTGCAAAAGGATCTGGTTGGGCAGATGATATGATTTTTTGAAAAAAATAATCCTTGGCAGCCAAACACGTATTTGGATAGTGTACCCTGCAGTTCTCACAACACAACCTCCTCAATCTCTTTTCTACTTTTGTTTTTTTCGAACCTCACAAAAATGCTTCTTGATGACTACAAATCGCTATTCAGATGAAATTGAGATTGAGCGCTTTTCAGCAATTATTTTTTTGTATTTTTAGGAAAATATTTAGATTTTTTAAATGAAAATATATGAAGTGTCTCCGTACTTCTTTCCCCCATACAAATCTTGCAGCCAAGGCCAAAACTCATTGGATGCTTTTGGTTGCCACACATGGCGCCCATACAAATTTACCCAATCAATCCAGGTGTCTCGGTATTTAAGGTGCACATCCGGTACATGTAGCTAAGCTATATACTAAAGCATGTATGTATGCAAGCAGAGAGGAGAAGAGAAGTAAGTACATACCTACCCGGGGAATAGATAGAGCATAGCATCCACGATCGAACCCAAGCATCAGGAAGTAGGCTGCATGGCTCGTGTCGTGTTCGCCTTTGCTTATTTCCTGTAGCGCTCTACTCTACTGTCTCTAGATCATACAAAAAAAAAAAACACCAGATATGGGGCTGAGACACTTCGACTTCTTCTTAAACCCCAAGGGGTAATCCGGGAGAAGCAATCTGAGACCCCCCCCCTGGATCCCCCCTCAATGTTATTCTCTTCATGGCCATGGGCTAAGCACTGAATTGCTTTTTGGGGGGCGTGACTAGTGCACCTCCCCTAAGAATTCAATACACGCCACACAACGCGCGCCACATGAACCCGTAACGCGGCGTGACATCTCTCAGATATCTATGATCGGGGGTGATATGGTAGTCGGAGACCCCGACGGAAGACCAGACTAGCTAGGCGAGGCCTTGCAGGCAGTGCCAGGGTGTAGTTAGAGCCAAACGCCACGCGTAGAACCCCAAGCAAGAAGAGCGCTGGTAGTTATTATTCTATATGTAGTACATCATCTGGGAGTAAACACTCTACTCCCCCAAGTTTTTTTTAGGTCTGTCCCTTTTTGTACTGGTTGCAACGCAACCAAATGTTAGGTACCAAAAGGGACAGACTTAAAATTTTGGCGAGTACGGTAATAGTACCGAAAAATTTCTCCATCTCGCTTTTTTTTTTTTTTTTTTTTTTTTTTTTTTTTTTTTTCCAAGCAATGCGGGGTCAAGTATTTTTTGAACTCTCGAGCTCCCTTCTCCCGCGTTCCGTAGACATCAAAGGCCAACAATCACATGTTATCACTCGCACCCACACAGAACCTCTCCTACAATCAATCCACCAATCTAGCACTTTATACCCACAGCCAATCAACAAAACTAATCTATTCCATTACCGCCCGTTTTCTGACCAACTAGACACTCTATTAAAAAAAACATTCCGCCCATCACATATAAACCAATCAATCCCACACATAACCGATCGAAAAATAAAAAAACTAATCCTACACAACTTTTTTTTTTCCCGAGAATACTAACTACTCACACCC
Organism: Morchella sp. 2015-shanyang; assembly: GCA_024713795.1. Classification (NCBI taxonomy): domain Eukaryota; kingdom Fungi; phylum Ascomycota; class Pezizomycetes; order Pezizales; family Morchellaceae; genus Morchella; species Morchella sp. 2015-shanyang. The sequence goes on from JAMGZB010000007.1 coordinate 587,077, forward strand.
CCCCCACCCAGCTCCCCTAGTACGGGCTATTCCACACACTGGGCGAGTACCCACCCTGAGTATATCCCCCCCCAGGCGAGATCAATAAACTATTTGTCCCCCCGCCTCTCATCTGTCCCTATAAAAAAAACAAATCTCCATTAGCCATCACTCACGTAGGTGTACGGATAGATAGATAGTAGTGTACTTACAGATCTAAGCCCCCCAATCATCGTACTCAACCCCGGCTGTCCACCGAGCCCCACCCCGCCGCCGCCCAACCCGACACCACCACCACTCCTACCATACGCGCCCCACTCGCCGCCGCCGTCGCCGGCACCACCGTTCCAACTCTGCTGCACCATGGGCTGCTGCTGTATCGGCAGAATCGGTAGCTGCTGCTGCTGCTGCTGCTGGCCCTGTGGCGTATGCTGCTGCTGGCTCTGTGGCCCACCACTCTGGTGACTCTGATGACTCTGATGACTCTGCTGGCTTTGCTGACTCTGACTCTGCGTCATCGGCGGCGGCGCCACGCCCATAAACTCGATTCTACCCCCCTTGGCACTAACCGCCGTGAGGAAATTCTGCAGCTTCCGCAACGCCTCCATCATCTCGCCCATCGCCTTTTCTCCCTGCTCAATCTGCTCCTCGCGGGCGCGCTTGAGTGCGGCCGGGAGGCGCATGGCGAGGCCCTGCGAACATGCCTCGGCGGTGACTGCGGGGGCGGTGACGCCATTGTTGTGGGCGTGCTCCTCAGCGACTTGGAGCGCGGTGGTGGCTTCGCAGACGCGGATCTGCGGTGCGTTTTGGAAGTCCATGGCGAGCTTGATGAGGCCGACGATTTCACCAAGCGTTTGCACGGCATCGACCATCACCTGTAGGACATCCTTGGGAATGTTATAGAATGTGGACGCGGGGGAGCCACCGTGATCCTGTGGGAGGCCAGGGGAGGTGATATTGGTACCGGCATGATCGTCAAAGAAACGGCGGAATAGTTGTGGCAAGACGCTCGGAGCTGTCAAGGATATTAGCACACATATATATACCCGCATCAGGATGGTACTTACGGAATTGGAATATCACAGCATATACGCCATCGACGACAACCCTAAACCTACTCCTAAGGCCCTTCACAAGCTCCCCAACGACCCTATCAACACCCTTCTCATGTTCCTTGCCCCTCTTCACTGCCTCCATCTTCCCCCTCAACTGTCTCTCACTCTCATCCATCCAAAACCTCCTCTCGGCATCAGCGGCCCTGATCGTCTCCCCGACCGACAACAGCGGCTGCACCGAAACCTGCAAGTACCTCGCATTACGATCTGAAACCAGCGACTGGAGCACATGCTCGTGCTCCTCCATCGTGATGTGGAGCTTATTCAGCAGGTCGATAGCCTCGAGGAGAAGATGGTACTCGAGCGCCGTGCCCTCCGTGATGCTGGACCTCGACGACGCGCTGAGGAGCCAGACCCTGACTTCCTCCCACTTGCCGCCGAGGACCTCGAGCTGCCCCTTGACGTCCTTGTAGGCAACCTCGACGTACTCGTTCTCAAAGATATGGTAGATCTCGGTATCAACCTCCATCTTGCGTCTCGCCTCCTCCTGCTCAAACTCGTCTCGCATGCGCTCGATATCGGCAAACGTGAACCTGCCCGTATTGTACAACTGCGCTGTCTGCGCCTGATTCCGGTGTCTGCGTTGGTGGCTCTCCGTCTGGAACTGGTGTAGGCGCTGATTGGTAACATTCTCGAGGGCGCGTCTTGCCTCGCTGAGATATGTGTCGAGACTGGGACTGTTGACGGCCGTATCGAGCGCCGCATACGCCAAGTGCAGGAACTGGGGAATCTCGGCGGAGCTTGCTGCATCCTCATCGCTCCCGGAATTACCTCCACCGAAAGCCGCAACGATCGTGGACAATGGGCCAGTGTCAATAGGTCTGTTCTGGGAGCCGTATTCGCCCTTATACCCAACCGGGAATGGCGTCGCGCCCGGCTGTCCGATTTGCTCGTTATCGCCGCCCTTGGATTGGGCCTCGCTGACAACTGTCGAGGCATCATCATCGCCATACAGTCTTCTTCTAGCACTTGGATCGATACGGATTGCGGGAACACTTGGAACGGGCCGTGGCATCTGCAGCTCCAAATCAACCTTCGGTGCCTTCGCAACTTGCTCGATGGTCGGCGTGGGACTCGGCGTCTGGTCCGATCTACCCATATCATAACTACCGCGGTGGTGCTGCTGGTGCTGCTGATGCTGGTACCCGTGTTGGCGCCCACCAAACGCATCCATCCCGGCAGTCTTAAGATCCAGATTCTCAATCTCCGGCAGTCTCGGCGGCGGCGGAAGCGGCTGCATGCCCTCATACCCAAGGCCGCCCTCCTCACGGTCCTCATCGTCACTGTCATCCTGCCCGAACGGGTTCGAGTCCCCACCATTATCCTTCTTCTTGCCATGTCCCGGCGTCAAGCCGACCTGTCGTCCCCTCTCCATCTCCTCGGCGCCCACCCACTCCTTCCATATCCTCAATCTCTTTTCCCGAATCATTGCTAGCTGGTGCCCGAGATCCCCTGTCCCGGTCAGATGCACATTGTTTGCCTTATCCGCAACGGCCGCGTCGTCGCACAGGTACAGCGCAAACGTGAGCAGGCTCTGAATGTGCTCTGCCGGGAGCTGCGGCAGCAGTCCTTGCAGTCCATGGTACAGCACCTCCTCGTCGGAGCCCACTCGGGGGATCTGTTGGTGGCCTCCCATCATTCTCGGCTCGGGGGTCGCACTCTCGCTCGGGTTTGTGCCCTGGTCGTCATTATCGTCATCGTCCATGAAGTTTGGCGGCGAATGTATATGCACTCTTCTCGAATGTTGTTGCTGTTGCTGTTGCTGTTGCTGTTGCTGGCTCTGCGAGGGCATCGTTTGTGGTTGCTGCTGCTGCTGTTGCTGCTGCTGCTGCGATATGAGCGGCTTCTGAAGGTTCTGGGTAAACGCCTTGAAGGCGCCATTATCACTGCTATAATCATTCTGCTGGTGATGATGCTGATGCTGATGTTGATGCTGATGCTGGTGCTGATGCTGTGGAGGCGGCGGCGGTCCCACCGGTGGTCCCTGCGGAATACTTGGCTGACTCCCACCACTCGTGACCCTCTGCTGGGCAGTCTCGAACCATGCCGGCTGCTGCTGCTCCTGTTGGACCGGTCGCGCAACAGCGGCAGTTGTATCGGCCCACTGACCCCTCATGACACTCTCTCTGGTGCTCCCGATATTGATACCTCCGCTATTCGCCCCACTAGCGCTGTTGGGACTATTCGCCGACCCCGCACTACCACTGCCACCTCCAGACAGCGGCGACGTAACGTGGTGGCCATGACTGGCACCCGGGAAGCGTGGGTTAGGGTTTGCCGGGTTCCCCGGCGACATCTGCTGTGCGGGTGATGGCTTCGAGTATAGGTAGTTCCCGAGTCCGACCTCTGCGGGGCTTCGCTGGGAGGGGTTCGTCTGCATCGGCGGCCGCCCGAATCCTTGCTGTGCCTTTGGAGAGATTCCGTTGGGAGGATGCGGCTGGGACTGCGAGTGGGGTTGAGGCAGGGGCTGCTGAGGCTGAGGTTGGGACTGAGGCTGTGGCTGCGACTGCCCAGGCAGGTTCTGTGAAGTCTGGGATTGAGGTTGGTTCTGTTGTAACTGAGGTTGCGGACCGCCACTACCGATTGTCTGTTGAGATTGTCCAGGGCCCGCCGACGACATATAGCCCAGTCCCAACCCCTTCTTGCTACTCTCCCCTCTCTTATTATTTTCATGCTCATTCTCATTCACCTCCTCATCGATCCGCTTCTGCGGGCGGTACTCTGTCGGGATAGGATCATCCTCCTCCGCACTCCCCGGCCTCTCGCCCTTACCCAGCCCACTCCCAACACTCCCTGTCCTCTTTCCAAGTGGTGGCGGGCCCCCCCTCTCATCCGAGTTCTTCTTCATGTGGGTCCTCCTTCCCAAGAACCCTGTCGGCGTTCCGCCTTCGCCATCTTCCCTCGTGTCGCGCAGTTTCTTCCCAATCAACCCCAACCCAACAAGGCCCCTATACCCACCCTGCTTCAAGAACGAGGGCCCCATGGCCGGCGACCCAAACTCGCTCCCGGGGGTATCAGGCGGCGGCACACTCGGCGCTGGCGGCGGAGCAGGCCCATCAGGCAGTGGCGTAAGCAGGGGGTGTGGGTGGTGGTAACTGTCGCGGTCGCGGGTATTAAGTGGTGGCAGGTCCCTCTGTTGCTGCTCGCGCTCCCAGTCGCGCTCCTGCTGCTCCTGCTGCCTTTTCCGGTCCTGCGGCGACGCCTGCGCAGCCTGGCCCCCGGGGGGACTATATGGTAGGTTGCGCGCTGGCGGTCGAGAGCTTGTGCCGGATCCGTGGGGAGATCCGCTGGCATAGTTGACGGGTGGCGATTGTGTCTGGTTGTGGTGTGGACTCGATGGTAAGACGTTGGCATTGCTTGTGTATGTGCTAGCTGCGTTTGGGCTCTGGGAGGCGCCGAAGCTTGGTTTTCGTTCTGCGGACTGCTGAGCTTGAGGTTGGGACTGTGATTGGGTGCCGCCATACTGCTGCGATGGACTCGAGCCGGCGTGCGGTGGTGTGTTCACATTACTTCCACTGCCGCTCTGCTTGTTGTAGAGTTCTCCGCGGGTGCTGAGCGGGCTTGTATTCTTTGGCTGCTGCTGCAGGACACTAGCCGGTAGCGGTGGAGGCTGGTAACCAAGTCTCCCTCTGGGCGATGTGGACCCGCTCAGGATCTGCCTCTGCAAGTGCTGTTGATAATTGAACGTCCCCTTTATATACGGCGGTGAAGCTGGTTGCTGTTGCTGTTGCTGTTGCTGTTGCTGTTGCTGTTGCTGTTGCTGCTGCTGTTGCTGTTGCTGTCGAGAAGCATGCGTATTGAACGCCGACTGCTCCCTATCCCTATCCCTTTCTCTCTCCCGCTCCTGCTCCCTCTCCCATTGACGATCCCTCTCCCTTTCCCGCTGCTCCCTCTCCCGTATCTCGCGTTCCTGCTCCTGCTCAGTATAGCCACTACCACCAGCACCAGCACCACCACTACCCTGCGGCGGTGTGGGTCGCTGTATAACGCCCGCATCACCACCGCCGCCCCCACTACCCCCCTGGGCTCGGTTTGCACTTGGATTCCTCCTGCTCGCGGCGGCCGCAGCCGCACCATTCCGCTCAATCACCGACCCCTCCTGCAGACTCCGCATGCTCATGCTCACATCCTGGTCTCCTCCTCCGCCACCGCCACCGCTACCACCACCACCCCAACCCACATGTTGCGCAGGCTGGGCCTCTCTATGGTTACTATAGAGCGGCGGCTGCGACTGTGAGCTATTGCTCGCGACGCTCCCCGAGCTCTGATTGAACGCCGGCGTCTGGTTTGGCGCCGCGACGGGCGTGGGCGGCATGGCGAAGTGACTGCTGCTGTGCGCGTTCGGATACGGGAGCGAGTTGGTGTTGACGGGGCTCGAGTGTGCGGGCGGCGTGGGCTTGAAGGAGGCGTGTGGTGAGGGCGGAGCCGGCTTCAATGGGTGATCTTGTTGTGGATTGCTGTTGCTGTTACTGCCATAGGAGCTGGTTCGCGGGGCGGCGCCGGGGTGCGTGTTAGAGTAACCGCCGAGAACCGGCGATGAGTGCTGCTGGTTATTGTTGCTGCTGCTGCTACCCTGTTGCTGTTGCTGATTCGTTGACGTCGGCGGCGGCGGCAGAATGGGGCCGGGAAAGTGGTGGCTCGGACTTGCGTTACTACCCATACCCACATCTTGAAACGACAAGGACCTCGCCGACGGCGAAGCCGCTGCCACTGCCGCTGCAGAAGACGACGACGATTGCCCCTGCTTCTGGATATTGATGGGTTGCGAGTACGACTTTACGGGCGAGTTCTCTGGACTATCGACATCGATCAGTCGCTCCGAATGCTGCTGCTGCTGCTGCTGGGGATTGCTGTATCGCTGTGCCGGCGACGATGATTCCCCGGTCGCTCCGTTAAGGGAGCCTGCACTTCCGCTATTGTTATTGCCGCCACCACCGCCGGGTCCGCCACCACCACCGCCTATGCCCTCGACGCGCTCGGCGGTGAGGTTTGGTGTGGTGGGGGCGCTCGTGAAGTCTTCTTGTGGGTATTGTGGGGTGAAGTCGAAGAAGGAGGAGGAGCTTGATAGCTGTTGCTGTTGCTGTTGGGACGACATGGTTGGTGGTGTGGGGTGGAGAATAAAATAAAACTATATTCTAATTTGACGTCAAGGGGTTAGAAACGTATGTTTGGTGGGGGGTTAAAATGAATGTTGTAGTAGTAAAAAAAGAAATAAGAAAAGATAAAAAAATAAAAGGTTGCTATTTAAAAAAAAAATAACTTGACGGGGGAAAATAACAGAAAGGTATTGTGTTGTTATTGAGAAAGAGAGAGAGCCGGGAAAGCGGGGAAAATCGCTCACGTACGTTCCGTTACGAGGGCTGCGAGCGCGGCGGAGTGGGGATACTCTGTTGATTGGCCGGTTATAGAGGAAAGTATGATGGTATGATGGTGAAGAACGGCAACAAGAATAATAATAATAGGAGAATGAGGATGAGGAGAAGGGGATAGACAAAGTTAGGTAAGGTAGGATCGGATATACGATGCAGGATAGAAGACTACATGTAATAACACACCATACACGACTTCTACTACTTCCTCTGTTTCTGCCTTCTTCTTCCCCGTGATGGAGAGAGAGAAAGAGTAAAAATAGCAATAGTAGTTGAAGAAGTACGTTAGATGTAGGCAAGTAAAAAAAAAAAGAAAAAAAAGAAAGAAAAACCGTAGAACAATAAAAACAAGAAAGAAAAAAAAGTGGGGGAATTATTAGATGGTATTCTATATTTAAAAAAATAAAAAAATAAAACACACAAAAAAAGATATCCTTATCGTCTATGGATGTGGAGCTCGTGTCGTGTCGTGTCGTGTCGTGTCGTCGATAGCTGTTGCTGTTGCTGTTGCCGTTGTCGATAGCAGTTGTTCTATGTAGGTAAGAGAGGTTGGTTGCTTCTTTGACACTTCCTCTTCTGCTTCTTGCTGCTTGCTGCTGTTGGTTAGGTCAGCTGAGTTGTTCTGTCTGTCTGTGTCTGGAATAAGATGCGGCAAAGGCGCGAATTAAGCGAGAGGAGTTTGGGGGGGGGGGGTAGCAGCAGCAGCAACGACGACAACTGAAGTGAAGAGTGAAAAAAAAAAAGGGTCTCTCGGTAGATAGACAGATAGATAGGGAGGGTGGGTGGGGGAGGGGCTACAGACTGGAATGATGGAGTCGTCGAGTGCGTGACGGGGATGAGGCAAAAGACGTTGTTGATGATGCTGTCGATGATGATGATGATGATGAGGACGGGGGTTTAGTCGCGATGGAGGGGGGGCGTGAGGGATGGATGGATGGATGGGATGAGGGATGTGACAGCGTGTATGGGCGGATGAATTATTTGGGATAGATAAATGGCTAAAAAGCCACAACACAAACCACAGAGAGAAGAAGAAGAAGAGGAAGAAGAAGGGGAGAGAGACCCACGATGGTAGATTGAATAGTACTCACTGTCTAAGTTGGCGGTAGTTGTTAGAGCTATGTACTAACAACCTTTGATACTATCACCACCACCACCACCACCACTACAACTAAGAGGTATCACTACCACCACGGATACCACTACTACTATGAGTAGTGCAAGAGCAATAGGGTGCTCCACTAAGAATCCGAGTAAGCACCAACCAGCAAGTATTGTATATTAGATATGGAGAGTATGTAGTCCACCCTCTTCCCAGCAGCAGCAGCAAACAAACAAGCGACCTCTCTACTTGTTCCTACTACTGCTACTTACTACTAACTCATGCACTTTGATGCCTTGTCAACGGCGGCGGCGGCGACGGGTAGAAGCGACCCACGAGGATATGAGGTAAGAGGGGGAGGGGGAGGGAGGATCTTGTCTCGCAAACCGACAAAATTAAGCCCCTCGAATCGTAGCCTCCGGGTAGGCACTTGCAGTCCAGTTCAGAAAGAGAAGGCTCAGTTCAGTTCGTAGTATGTACCGTGCCCACGAAACCCCAAACAGACAGCAGGCAGACAGACGCACGCCCACAACGAGGCTAAAGGGTAAGGGTAAAAAAAAAAAAAAAAAAAAAGGTGGTTAAGTAGGGAATGGGTAGGGGGAGAGCAAAAAAAAAAAAAAAAAAAAAAAAAAAGAACGAAAAGACCAGAAGCTGAGGGAAAAAATTAATTTTTTTTTTTTTCCCTCAGCAGCAGCAGCAGCAACAGAAGCTCTCCCACCACCGCCCACCCCCCCCCCCCCCTTCAAAGGTGTGGGTGGGATGAGTTGGCAGCTCTCTCTGGTGGGGCGCACTAATTAATTCGTTCATTGGCTCTCCCGCAACAACCCTTCGCTCGCTCGCTCGACCCTTCAACCCTTCAACCCTTGGCACAACAGCCCTGCAGCAAGAAGAGCCAGTTACCCGGGTGTCTGTGCGCTGGAATCCATCGTGACCGTTTGGCTGGCATGGCTTGTGAAAACGAATTAAGGATACATGTGGGCGCTGGATACCCCTGGCGGAAAAATAAAAAAACCATAGAGTTCAATTGTCAAGAAAAATGAACTAAATAGACACAAACATAACCCACGCGCAAAGAAAGCCGGTTTAATCAAAGTATTATTACTGAATGCGGATCACATGCAAATCAGCCAGGACGGTCGCTGTTATTGGGAGGTTCTGTAGCTATCATGTAGCGTGATAGTGAAACGGTACTGATTCACCTACATCGTTACGTTAGACTTCACTCTTTGCCCCCATTTTCATGGAACGGAAGAAATAGCCTACCAGCTCAATCAAACAGCAGGAACCCGTATATGTACATGTATGTATATACGTCCGCGTCCTGCCAATGACCGACCGAGGATGAGGCTCAACTGTTAGCGTCCATGCCAAGGATTGTCACACCCGAGTGAGAACTTGTGCGGGGTATAATCAGTACCGAGGAGAGACGTCACGATACTGTACTGAAGAGTTAAGCTCACTCCTACAATTGCCCTCACACCGTCCACCATGGTTCTTCTCATCCACGCATGTGTATTATTTTCTTTGTCGGATCTGTTTTCTTTAATTACTTCATCTATCTATAAAAATAGGGGCTTTACCCATAGACCGAATAATCAACTCACTACTCTTTTTAGTAATCTTATTACCTATCAAGGGGGTCCAAATCCCAATATCAATCACAGCATACTACAAATACATTCCACGGCACGTACGCTGCGCTCTGCCTCCACCGTAAGCCCAGAAATGACTCCACCTCGGGCCGGGGAACTCGGTATTGTATGGAGCTGTGATATCTCTTTTCTCCCGTCCGTCCCCTACTATCTCCGTCTCCAGTCGATCACTCAACTTATAATGACATCTGGCAGCCTTCATTATATACGGCGGTCGATTGAATACCCCCCAGGGCACCACCACCACCGTCCTACTCGCCGGCACCAGCTGCCCTAAACAACTATAATATCAGAATATCCTACGAGCACCCAACCCCCCGAATCACACAATCACCACCGACCTTCCCAGCTAGCTAGCCAGACCGCCTAAGCCCCAGATATATCCGCCAAGAATTAGTACTGCGCCCTTCCTGCAACATGCAAGCCTTCCATCAATTCTCCCGGCGGGTGAAGTGTGGAATAGAATAACCTCACAGAGATGGCGTTTCCGGTTTGCCCATTGAATCCATATCGCCTATGTACGGATCGGCCGGTCGGTGCGCGCGGTATTCTACATAACGCCATGTTGTGCCCGGGGGGACATCTGAGGCTATGCGCAAGTGTAGAATGGCGAGGACCAATATACTATTCCAGCACCGCATCAGCCGTTCCAAAAGACAGGGTCTCGCTTAAAGGACCCTTCTAGAAGCTGCTGCTTGATACATCCATCGTAGTGGGTCATCCTTCTTTCCCGGCTTAATCCCCGGCTAAAAACGGTTTTGATGATGAGAAGACCGATATTCAGCACGCAGCTGCCAGTCGTCCCGGGAATTAAACGTCCCCCTTTTTTTTCACATAACGGCCCGACGGCCCAATTACGAACTGGACGTCACGTCGATGCAGGTTAACACTACTCTAATGGCGTGACGCTGGGGGCTTTAGTTTGTGCTACATGCACAGGCCATACATACACACATGTACATACATGTGTGTTTCCGTTTCTTGCGAGCTCTATTGAACACAAATATCAGAGCCTCGTTCACAGCTCAGAAAACTACAAATCCTACCCAACAAGAAACTATGTTCCCTATATATACCGGGTACCTTAAACAACACCGCCCCTACCGCAAGTTCTCTAAATCCCCTGATCATCCCAGACAGCTGTTGCAATGGTCTCCCGCCCCCTCCTGGGCTTTTATTCAACCACTCACCCCGCGCCCTTGTCTCGCCCGCCCTCTCACCACTTGGCCCCGGCGGTGCCTGATACGATCCCCTGCCACCAGCCCATGCAGGCCAGCAAACTACATGTAGCTATATATATATATATAGCCACACTCCCTCCGTGGGGCGGTATATATAGCAAAGCTCAACCCAACTGGTCGCCTAGATCCCTTGCCCCACCAGGGCCAATGGTGACTGGCGGATCACCCATGGACGAGGAAGCCCCCGACACCGCCACGACCAGTGAGTGATAGCCTGCCTTGCCCTGCCGCCTTGTAGCTGTTCTATAAGCCGATGGAACTAGACTGAGAAACTAGGCTTTATGCTTTTCGTCTGTGTTTACAGCAGGCTCAGTGATACGGGTATATTATTCCATTCTCCTCTAACTAATCCAGAAACCCAGTTTTAGGATCTTACATAGCTATATGCAGGACGTATAGACCAGTCCAAGCCGGATGTTGGGGGGCTTGAGCAAGAGAGACTCTTGTGTTTTTGGGATTGGGCGGGATGAGGATACAGTGCAGGACTACGTTTTCGTAGTGTACACATATACCTGCCAATGTAACCGTACCCGTATTTTGTAGTGTACATTTGCTATCGTTGTCGAGACTTGTAGAGTTGTCTGCTCACTTGTACTGTTAATCTAATTCGAAAAGAAAGGAAAAAAAAAACACAATTATCAGATTAGGTGCTGTACGTCAGCTCCATACATGCCCGGCCAAATGAGAAGAAGTATTACAGGTACCACGGACGTGTAGGCCCCCACTTGTGATCGAAAGGATAAAAAAAGAAGGGAATTAACACTTGTGGAGGAATATTTATACTTCCACAGGGTTAGGGTTCTGGGTCTTTCGGGCTTCACACTACATGTTGTACTCTACACCTGGCCAACATCATGTGTATGGCTATCCCCTGATTCTCCTCCTCCTCCTGCTCCTCCTCATCCTCCATATCGATTTGATAGGTGTATAGGCCCAAGTGCAAGCAAAGTCTGGGGGATGATCTATCCACAGCCCCGCCGATCATCGGAGACACAAGGCTCACTAGAAGTTATACTTAGGTACAGTCTTCTAGAAGAAGCAGCTCCCCACCATGATCTTCGACCCCTCCATGGTCGCAAATAGATCGATAGTGGCTTTCTTTTCTTTCACTCGATCTGACACCATGGTTCAAAAAAACGGATTTCTGGTTTTTTTTTTCTCCTTTTGAGGGGGAGAACTTTGCTAAACTATGATATCGAGAATTTCAAGAGCCCTAATCTGCATTCTTCTTCCCCACAAACTCCTCGCGCGCAACGGCCCGCCAGTCCAATTCCGAACTGAACGTTAGCTAGCCCGGAGGGAATCGTGGCGCCGTCGCAGCGGGGGGGGGGGGATTTATATGACCTGTAGAGTAGCACAAAAGAAGCCAAGTAGGTTGATATTAAACCTCACTCGCTCGCCTCTCCCCTTCCAATTGCCTTTCAGCGGGCACGCCGAAACTCCCGCAAATAGTGCATATCGCAAAAACAGCGAATCGAGCGCTCTCCCGAGGCGTGCATGTTCCAGCCAGCCCAACCCAGCCACTGCCCGACAAGTCAGTCAGTCAGTCTGTCTGTATCGATACGCATGTTTTTTTTTTTTTTTCAAAAAAAAAAAAGCCGCTCGCCGAATCCCTGCCAGTTTGGGGGAGGAGTCCAGTTGGCGACTACCGGGGGAATGGAAGTATAGTGACCAATGAATGATTAACGCAGCCCCGTTCTCTCTGAGATGTTTAAATATGGCGTTGTTCCCCCGCGCTTTTTGAGAGAGACAAGCAAGGAGCCATTTGAGACGAGACTCAATACCTTATATCTATATCTATACCTATATCTATATCTTCTCTAACCCTCTACCACTACAAACCGCAAAGATGCCGCCGACCGGCCAGAAGGTTAGTTAGTCGGAGCTATTGGGAAACCAGGCAGTTCACTAACGTACGCTTGTTGTGGCAGATTGCGGTCCTCGTAAAACCTCGGCCTCCCGGGAAGAAAGCACCCGTATGCAGTCCTCCAGCTATATAAGATTGTAATAAAAACCCTGTTAAGGTTAACTTGCTGACTGACTTGGGGTTATCCATATAACAGGCAGTAGTGGTCCCGAAGAATGGCCCACGGCCGGCGGTAAAGGTTACGGAACAGCCGACACGATTCAGACCGAATACTGGACATAAGGTATAATTTGGAGGCACCGTTAGGAATTAGAGCTGGGTTTGGATATAGTAGCCGTCTCAAAGCAAATTCGGTCAGCCATGAAGCTTGTGAACTATATGTAATTTATTGGCAGTAATTTATTGGCAGTTCTCACGATTTGTAATGCAACTCACAGCGCTGCATATCGTTGTGCAACCCTTATCTTCACCCCATTGGCCCATGCATTCGGAAATCACCACATACACTGCAACTCACATTCCCTCATCTTTGAGCCTCATCCTCTTTCTCCTCTAGTCATTCTAAAGCCATGCCCCCACTAGAGTTCCGCCTGCAGATATTGTAGACGCACATATCTAAAACACATTGCACGATGAACACGATAACGCCCCGCCTCCTGATGATAGCGACCAATAGTGCCCGCTCTCGGACCATCCGTACTACCCGAACCCGAGAGCAGACAATCGGTGTACGCGGACTCGCCTTTGTCGCGAAGCGCGAGCTTGCACAGAAGGCCACTGTAAGTGAAAGGATACGCAATCAATCACCTCCTATTGTGCTAAAATTGGAAAAAAGCCGATAGTGCTCCAGGGCATGTCGCGGGCCACGGTACCGCTAACGGCCGGGCAAACACACGTCACGTTATTTATGCCGGTGGGATCGAGATCCGAGACATTGATGAGTATGCGGAGCATAGGAGCGGTGCCGACGGGGAAATCCTCAAATGCCGGGGCACCCCAAGCACCAGTAGCGGGAATAAAGTTTGGGATAGGTGTTGGGGCTGTAAGGCAGGCAGTGCCAGTAGAGAGTTCGAAGTTTGAGAACGGGAGAGTAAAGAGTGTGGGTGGATTAGGAAAGATGCTGGGTTGCTTTTTGGGTATTTGAACGGAACGGGGTGGTGAGTGATTGATGGTTCGTGATGGAGGTGTCTCTGCCTTCGACAATTTAGAATGGACGCTGTTTGTAAGCTACATATTCAATATTAGCTAACGCCTAGGTGCCTCACTTCTATGTAGGGCCCGAATATATGCAGGAACATATAAAGTGAATATTCGGGAGAGTAATAGATCGTTGTATGCGCCGAAAACAGACCCGTATTTAAGAAGGGGATAGTGTTGTATCGTGTTGGGTGTAAGAAAAGAGATTGGGAACAAGAAAAGGGTAGTATATATATAAGAAGTGGAAAGGAAGATTCTGCGTACCTTTTAGACAACACAAGGACTATCCATTCCTATCAAGAATCAAGGCGAGAAGCTAGCTCTCGGTCATATCATTGAATGAGAAAGTGTTTCCGCAAGGGAAATGGAATAACTTCTTGAACAACCGGGTGAGAAAGAATCCCAAGACTCTCCTCTGTCATAGACCCAAGGTGGCAGTTGGCACAATTGGAATATTCTTTTTTTGACTTAATCATGATGTATCACTCGATATTATCAAATCGCTTGTAATATCCGAACATCACTATTTTTATTTTATTTATTACTTTATACATGCATGCAGCCTTCCGGCTATGGCAACCGTCTTCCCCCACCTCTCCGGGGTTGACATTCTTCCCCTAATCCTCCTCCGCCCAAAAACAAAAAAACAAACACAACTCAAACCAAAAACACAAAACAAACACACAAAACAAAATTCATATCCGCACCCCACTCCCGGCCTCCTCTTCCACTCCTCTCGTTAGTTCCGAACATCACTATCATGGATAAGGCTACCCAGAAAACTCGATGGTAACGTTGAGTGCTGATATTACATCAATGCATGTATCTATTCATTTCCCCCGGATATTGGTGATCCTCTTCATGTCGGGTATCGCCCCAAAGGGCTTCTCCGGCCAAGTGTAGCCCTCACAGTAAATACCCTCCTATTGCTGCTAGATGTAGCTCTCCATTCTGAGCAAGAGCCCTTCAGCCGGATGAATTCGGCCCTAGATACTCTCGTTCTACTAAGGATGGATTCGCGTCCCATTTTGAAGGGTTGGATATTTTTGATCTATGAACACTCGTTTCGTCGAAGAAGGCCACTATTTGATTTGAGTTTTGGTTTTTAGCCGAGCGAATTCTCATCTTCCGTAATGGGAAATTGAGGAGATAGGAAACGTGAGGATTTGGAAAGAGTTGCGATGGCAAAGAGTCAGGCTGTGTTGGATGACCTGGTGTCGCTGGAAAATGAATTTAGTGCGCACTTTTTGCAATGTGTCCTAGACTGCCCTTTTTTTTTTTTCGCCACTTCTCTTTCACCACACCTTGGGTCCATGTACGTTACATGTGCATGTACTGTACTTTCCCCCACCACCGACCTCAAACATCTTTTCCCCCTCCCCAACAACCACACTGCCGAAAGACCTACCCTTATTACACCGGGAAAAATCTAAATTAAGATACTCTCGCGAGGGGGAAGGGACATAAAACTATCGAGCTCGCTATATATGGTCGTATCCCCCGACGTGTTGGCATTTATCTTTCTTGGAGGGTCGATATCAATACAGTATTCTTGAATTCAAGCTTTGGTGTGTGTGTGTGTGAACACAGATGCAGCTTGTGAGTATAAGCATGTAAGACCCAAAAAGAAGCCCCAAGGTTCCATTGCTAGATACTACAAGTAGCCATTATAGTGAATGATTTTCCCTGGCAGGTGGGGTACTGAGATACTATTCCGGCTAGGTTTCTACACGAATAATATATCAGACGCGCTGCTCGCTGACCCTATGAATTTCATTGACGGTAAGTTACTAATAGTTAATATATATTGGATAGAAGACTAATCTTTAGAAATGCTACCTCTCTGGAGGAACTCTCCGAGCGCTGCCAAAATGCCTTCAAGAGATCCTCCTTTATCTTCCGTCTTCCAAGACCGCTGCGGAATCTTGCTCACACCCAATCAGTCACCAACTCCCTAGTTACAATCTAGACTCTATGCATATGAAGACACCACATTTCTATCCTGTAGCCGCAATTCCAATTATACAACAATACATATCGCCAAATCTCTATATATCAACATCTACGCATCAGCCCGGCGGTGCCAAGGCCTAGCCAATACTGTCCAGCTTCATATCTATAGAATAAATATTCCGGTAATTTCTATCTCTAACGTCTACGCTGTTCCCCTTCCCGCTGATAGATGTTGCATGATGGAAAAGAAAACCCTCATATGAAATACACCAGCCACAAAATATTCGAACATTCAATGGCGGAAGTGGAAGCACGAAGAAGAAGGAGAGGCAGGTGAGGAGTAGAGGGAACTGGGGCGGAGAAATCTGTGATAAAAGATTGACATTACATTTTTGAGGGTTTTGATGTTGGGTGGCGAGAAGTTGTATTCTGTTTTTTTTTTTGCCTTTTTAGATTTCTTTTGAAGATGGCGGTGGAGGGGGAGGCGTTCCGGGGAGAAAATAGCACGCCATTGCCGTAGCCAGGAGGCTGCATGAATTAATGAGTTAAACAAAACAAAGTAAAATAAAGTAAAACAAAACACTCGAACATTCACATGTTAAAACACCGTGCATTCCTGAAGTTAAATTAGATAACCAGTGCAAACCCACCCTAGCACCCCATCTCACCAGAGCACACAACTCAGTACATTTACCGTACTCCTAGGCCTAAGACACCGCCACTATAAACGCAACTCAATTCAGCCATGCAGCATTATCAGCGTAATTAGAGAATTGCATATTCGTTACTGGCTAGCACCTCTTGTCAGGATCGATATAGATTATTGCGCTTAGGCGAGGATTGGAATTAGCTAGTGCAGTACGAGCTTGGGCGGTTATTTATATACATGTAGATACATGGGCCCTGATAATGAGTTGGGCCAGAAGATCTGGGCGGTAAGCTACATGTAGTAGAGTAGCTGTTGGTGGCCTAGTGTCACCAGCTCGCCATACCAACTCGAGCAATTGCCAAGACCGGGTGATTATTCGTGATTCCGTGTTCCAGTATTAGTCTCACGTCACCATTTAGGGATTCCCCGAATGAGTTTTATGTCTCTACGTCATTGCATATAGGAAACGAATATCATCACGACACAGCAATACTACATTAGTAGCACAGTTCAAAGTTCCAAGTTCATGTTTATATTATGCTAGGTATCGTATAAACGTCCTGAAAGGGAATAGAAACCCTGCAGTCATAAACTACGACCGGCCGCGCCCAAGCGACAGTATCTGATTAAATAAGGGGATAAAAAAAAAGGAGAGGTATATCAAAGGAAAAGGCAAAAAATGTCTCGAGACCCAAATACTCCAAGTACCAGGAAAAGAAAGTAAAGGAAACCCAGAAAACCAAACACAAAGGAAATTCTCTATGAACGTGGAAAGCTCAGAATACCCGTACTCCCAAGAAAAGAGGAAAGAAATCCGAAAGATAAACAGAACCCCCCGCCGCCCTACTTCTCCAACAAGATATCATGCGCCTCCTTGACCTTCACAAACTTCTGCTCCAATATTTTCTTTTCCCCCTCGTCCATCCCGGCCAGCCTATCCGGATGACACTTGAGCGCAAGCTTCTTGTAAGCCGACCTAATTGCGGCATCATCAGCGCCTGGTTGAAGCCCTAACTCGGCCCAATATGGGCTCAAGTCCGCCGGCAATGTCTCGGGCTCGTGTGCACCGCCTGGGCCTGGGTAAGCCCCTCCATTTGAACCTGGGTAGGAGCCACTAGTGGGTCCCGGCGGAAACTCGTAGCCACTTCTATAGCTACTACTTGGGCGGGAGTAGTAACCCCCGTGGGCGGTGGATGGGCGGTGGCTGTGGTTGTTGCTCCCACCGCTAGAATAACCCTCAGCATACGGATGGGGCGGCGGCGGCGCTGCTTCGTAGGCAGGGCCGGCGGTGAATGGGTGGGTTTTTCCCTGATAGGCCTGGTAGTAAGTAGTTTCATAGGACTGGGGCGGTGGGAATGTATAGCTGGCGTATTGCACCCCGGAGGGGTACCCATCGGTCGAAGTATAGAAGGTCTCTACATGGGCACCAGAATTCACAGGCCTTTCTGCCGGATAGCGATCGTGTGTATGCTCGTATCTGTGGTGCCTATCCCTGCGGCCACTATCTCCCGTTTCAGGGCGGTCGTGATCCCTTCGGTGGCTCTCTCCCGTTGCAGGGTAGTCGTGGTCCCTTCGGTGGCTCTCTCCCGTTGCAGAGTAGTCGTGGTCCCTTCGGTAGCTCTCTCTCGTTGTAGGGCGGTCGTGATCCCTTCGGTGGCTCTCTCCCGTTGCAGGGCGGTCGTGGTCCCTTCGGTGACTCTCTCCCGTTGCAGGGTAGTCGTGGTCCCTTCGGTGGCTCTCTCCCGTTGCAGAGTAGTCGTGGTCCCTTCGGTAGCTCTCTCTCGTTGTAGGGCGGTCGTGATCCCTTCGGTGGCTCTCTCTCGTTGCAGGGCGGTCGTGGTCCTTTAGGTGGCTCTCTCCTGTTGCAGGGCGGTCATGGTCCCTTCGGTGGCTCTCTCCTGTTGCAGGGCGGTCGTGGTCCCTTCGGTGGCTCCCTCCCCGGCCAGAGGCCGCCCTCTCCACAGCTGCAGCACGGGATGCGGAAGGTCTTGGGTCTCTGCGGCTACCTCCGCTACCGGTATCGGCAGCGCCGTCAGTATGTGGACTCTCTGTTCTGGACGTATGTATATCTGGGGTGCGGCGCCGATGGGGCGACGGCGGGGGGGGTGTTGAGGGGGCCCGGTGCAGCATCGGGGTAGGATGATAATCCTGCTCTAGTACTGGCCAGGAAGGTGGTGGGGGTGCTGCAATTGGCTCAGCATAGTATGAATAGTCCTTTTTGCGCTCCGGGGACCATCCATGGAACTGCCCCGGGGGTTCACGACGACCTCTTGAGCTGCTGCGCCTATGGTGTGGGGCTGTTGCCTCCTCTGGATGTTCCGGTGCAGTGTTGCGGCGACGCACTGATGTGGAGCGCCTGGGGTTCGAAATCCTCATCTCTTCTACCCGCGGATATACCACTTGGATGGTCGGTGAGCGAGCCCTCGCAGCTGATCCAGATCTGTGTCTGGATCGGTGTCTCTCCACAGACATTGGCACCACCGTTGCCCGGCGAATAGCAATAGTTGGTGACTGGGGCCTACTGCTGGAAGGGCCTCCTGAGCGGCTTCTCTTGGATCGCTCTTTACCATCCTTATCTCTACGCTCATGGCGGTGAGGTTTTGAAGGGGGCTTTGGAGACTCATTGCATGGACCACATCCTAACTCGACGCGCAGGCAGAACCGGTCCTCGGAGCTTGATCTGCCCATTTAATATTATGTATAATAGTAGTAGTAGTAGTAGTGGTGGTGGTGGTGGTGGTGGTGGTGGTGGTACCTTATGCTTTTGTGCTGGTGTGGGACGTTAATTTTGGTAATGACTGGGGAGGAGAAGAGGTTAGAACCTGCAGGTAGATGGGCCTTTTATAGCTTTAAGGGGGTAGTATTCTAAGGCCAAAGAATAGTTGCACTTTCAAACGTGGTGACAGCCTTACCACTATTGGTTCATATTGAATCTTTCAAGGCCAGACACCTGACTTGAATATGGAACGGCCCGCAATTGATCCAGGCCAGGTGATAGGGTAGACACTGGCCAGCACCCCGAGCTTCGTGCTTCATCGTTTGTATATCTCAGTATATCGGCCAATAGAAGGTATCCTGCACGCGAAAAACGTACCTATATGCCGAAATAAGTTTTTTTTATGCCCGAGTGACCAGCTGTGAACTTGGGTAGAATGTCAGGCTAGTAAGTAGAATAGCGAAAAGAGCCATTCTATTAGAGCTTTAGCTGTAAGATGAACTGTTTGGGTAACCTGAGCAATGGTTTTGGTGTTTACAAGCCCTCCATGACTTCATGTGCCATTCTTTTAACATGACAGGTGCTACCAATTGCTCTGGGTGTATCTAGTTAAAGAATCTGCTTAGACGCGGGAGTAAAGGGAAAAACAGCACATTAATCGGATAGGACTTCAGTTTCAATACCATCCATGAGGCATGCCTTGTTTTTCAATAGGACTACATGTAACCTTTCGCCAAACCATCCAGACTGATCACTCGCCCATCGCTTTGTGTTCTGTCTAACCCACCAGGCAGGAGAAGGGGAAAGCAGGAAGTGGTCCTGGGGCCTATAGGGGAGAGGTTTTGGGTTTTTTGGGGGGGTTTTCTGTAGTAGTATAATCGTTAGAACAATGAATTTTGAGGGTTTATGCAGGCATCATAACAAACTGGTAACGGGTTATCATGAACACACTGACATCCAAGGAAGAGCCGAATGGAATCACTAGAGTGATACAACCAGTTTATCGGTTCCGTATTTAAGGGGCCTTTCATGTGGTTCCAAAATCAGATAAAATTCAAATGTTCATTCCTTTGGGTCGTTTCGGTGAACACCGTGTTCCCATGGAGGGGTAGCAAGCTAGCGAGACAAACTGTCAGCCACTCTGCCCTTAGCTAGCGAATCACTCGCACATCCCAGCAACCCTTCACTCCACACCTAAAACAGATATTTCATCATTCTACTTTGCAACGTTGGGGCATGATATCATCTAGGCCGTTCTTTTAGGGCCCTCGGTAATGTCTCAACCAAATTCATCATCCAGTACCCACTATCCACTGACACCCAAGTCTGCTGGCAGCATCTGGAGAGCCAGAATCTATTTTCGTCAAGTGCACAGTCCAAAACGCCTAACCTCAGTTTCCAGCGCGCGAGCGTACGCAGGCGAGAAGCACATCTGGACATCTGTACGCACCATCCTCCAAATCACCCCAACGACGACACCGGTGCGAAGCGAAAAAAATTCGTAGCAATCGCAGCATGTAGAAGAGCATCGATCGAATATCGGAACGGTACAAACCCTGAGGCTTGGAGAAAGACGCAGCCCTATCCACACTCAGCCTTGCCTGTGATGCCTAGAGCCCATGCTTTTGGTTCGCAAACCTCAGATCCATCCAAAAGACGTCGTTTCGATTCAGTTCTGGGCTGGGGGCGCGCCGGATTTGCAGCGCACGCATCAAACAAAACCTCTGGTTGCCTTCCGAGGGGGAAAAGAAACCGATGATGCAAGGGCAGCTAGAATCTCGTCTCGGGCCTTGTCCACACCACTATCTTTCCGATGGTGCCTGGGCGCAACAGTCAGATTCCGATCGCATGGTAATGCATAGAATAGTTTCATGTTCCATCGTCGAGCCTCGTCGAGCCTCTGACAATGCAGCATATGTCAGTTTCAACGACGTCACAAACAGTTCAAGGATACTCCCTTCAATATCGACGTGGTTTGCTTAATCGATTACCGATCCACCTCCCTTCATACCCGGTTGAGCTAAATAAAGTTCTCGCCGAAATTCTCCCGCATTTACCCAAACTGGCGTGGGTGGTGAATACAAGCGGGACCCTGCCTCAAGGCAACGAACTGGGTGATAGAAACCTACATGTGTACATATAAGTACATAAAACGGCTAATGAGGTTGATAAGCGAAGATATCAATCAGAAAGGGTGAAGCAAGTAGGGCCGATACCAGAATAAGACCTATCACAGGGCACATTCTCTCAAGCAAGGGATAGGAGCACGTTCCATTAGATAGGCAGGACGAGAAATTCTCCATTTTATATTGCAGTGGAGTAATGATTTCTTTCTTGATAGATCTTGCTCACAAGTGAGGGTAGTTATTTGTTATTTATTCTTCCCCATCTCCACCGGCAGTAAGTAATATTATCCCTTCCTCTCCATGCCATGGCATCAATCCCCATACAACAGTAAGAAGTAAAAGAAAAAAGAAAAAAAAAATAACAAGCAAGAAAATATACATACAACCCATCAGAACCCGCATAGCTGATTGCTCTAAGCAACAGCCAGAAAAAAAAAAGTCAAAAAATCAGAGATAAATTGATGGGAAGAAAAAAAGACAACCGGACGCCAGCCGACCAACCGAATGATACCGAACGATGTGAGCCGAAAAACATTAACAACAAGAGTGAGAAGGAATGAAACGACCGAATCGAAGCATATGAAGTATTCCGCGAGGTGTTAAAGTAAAAAAAAAAAAAAAAAAAAAACGGAGGGCGCTTAAGTTGGATAAGATAACGAGTACCAGGTAGGTACAATGGGACTAAAAGCTTAGGTGCATGTCTTTTATCGTATATCGGTCCCCGTTGGTTCCTGCATGATTGGGCGTCACGATGCATCATCTAATGCAGGGTCCTCTTCCCCAGCTCAGCGCAACCCCCCCCCCCCCACAACCCTTCCCTCCTTAACTCAATAATCGTTACTCCCTCCCCATACCAGCACCAGACCGGTTCGCATCACCTAAGAATCACCAACTTTTTCTCTCCCTCCTACCAACCCACCTTCACGTTAGTCCACATTTACAGAATATTATAGAGAGGGGGGTGTTTCGACATACTTGACGCCTTCTTTCTCCGGATCAATAGCAATATAAGAATCAGCACGACAATTAGCGCCACAAGCGCCGCAAGGATAGTTGCCAGGAGCCGTTTCTGTTCCATCTCGTCTCCGTCTTCTTCGTGGTGATGATGGTTCCCCTTGATTGGTTGTTGGTGCAGACGTGATATCCAGAGGAGGAGGATGTAGTGGTAGTGGTGCCGTGGGGGAGAACTGGGTGCAAGATAGCAATACTACTACTACACTCACCACGGAGCAAGGGGAAAAAAAGAAAAAAAAAAGAACGAAGTAATGGAAATCGAACAATCAAGTGAACGAAGTGGTTTCTTCCAAAAAAGCGAGCGATAGCCTATGCAAGAGGCAGCTGTAAGTGTGGAAGGTATAAAAAAAAGGAGGTTGTCTTGACTAAGTATCCCACTACCCGTACACAGACAGTAAGTGTAGAGAGGGAAGAGGAGCGGACCCGGATCGACAGGGGAACCCCAGTCAAATTGCGGAGGATGATAGTGTGCGGTCCGCGGTGTGGGTGTGGGTACATACATGGAGGAGGTACATGTACTCTCTCTACCAAGGTGGGCTATGGCAATGGGCATGGGAGAAGGAAGGGGTGTGTTTCACATCATGGGATTTTTTTTTTCGCTCTACTTATTTTGGTAGCCGATGTAACGTACATATATGTAGGTATATATCCTATCGTGGTTTTTTTAAAGACCTTCTTGTTCAGTAAGGAATAGTAATTATTGTCCCGGTGGGGATTTACCGGCAAAGAAAGGAGGTTCGGTAAGATGAATACCTACGTATACGCAGTTCCATCGACTCCATTGATCAATCCGGGCACTTGCCAGCCGGTTTTCTGTAGGTAGGCGTCTGTACTCAGATGACTCTCTGGGGGCAGTGAACTCGAAGTTAGAGGTTCGAGAGCCTGGGTTAGGGTTCGCACAGTCATGTCAAAGAGCGCATGTAAAGTACTTTTAGGTACCGTCTGTGCTCTACGATGCCAGTGTTTTAGTTTGTCTCAACCAAACACAAATCTATTCGAGGAGGAGGAGGCCTAAGCGAGTCAATTCTATGATCTGATAAGATAGACCCAAAGAAAAACCTTATCTATTTCCGGGCTCAATTCTTTTCTTGGTTATGATGTAAATCTGCAGACGGTCGCATGTCCGCAGCCCCTGCTGAAACGGCTCTTGACGATCTAGAGCGCCGATCACGCGTTCTATAATTTGAAATGTTTCTTTCCCCCATATGAGGCTTGGTGTGTGAGTGGTGTTTGTGTGGTGACAAGACCTAGGTATCGATGCATTGGGATAAGGTGGCTGGCAGCTGGGAAGGTTACCAGCATAACTTCACAAAGGGATGGATTTATGTAACCTACCGAAATTTCCCCAAGTGCAATTGCGACCGACCAATACCACAAACACCCTCCCCCCGAGTAACGGCCGTTGGCACAGACTTTTCGGCCCTGCATCGTCAGGCTAGGATCCGCGATACGCAGAGAGGGGGTTCAGCATTGAATTCCGAGATTCCTATCCATCCATCCATCGGCGGTCTAAATGGGGAATGTCTCGTAGTGGATAAGGATTAAGGAACTCATTGCGCAACCCACGAAACCATCCCAAACATGGTCTCCCCTGCAGTGCATACCGATCGTCCCTTTGGTTACAGAGTTAAAAGAGCCTCATACATGTAGTTCACCAAAGATCACTCATGCCTTCGAGAGATGCGACCGGTGTTCTTGACGCGTCCTGTCCTAGCTTGTAGGTACTGAAAACCTGGTTATCCTTCGGGGGCCTTGCCTGAACCAGGTTGAGGGATGAGATTGAGCGATTGGGTCTGATCCGGCGTTGTGTCCAGGCCACTCAGTATTGGTAATGCCTGTCCAGCACCTCTATCTCCATCTATTCTTACCAGACTCAATCAGCCCTACAGGAAGGATACTCCTATCCATAACCGTCGAAAGTCTTAACCCTAGCTCGACACGGAATCTAGAAAGACGGAATAGTGTGATCGATCCAGGAGGACGGGAACTCTCAAGCTCTCATAGGCTGGTCATGGCAGCAGCTGTCACTGTACTTACTATGTAGCTGCAACCACGGTACCGTGTATTGTATGTACTCCAGGCATTTGTGCTAGCTACATGTACTTGATGTAGCCCCTTAAACGTTTCGATCCCGATATTACCGTTATCTTTCCACGTGTCCTGGTACGTATTTTGTTTATGTACCTGCATATGACGTAAAAATACTGGCACAGACCATGATGGCCTCCAATGTGGTTTCCGTCTGGTTCCTTTAATTATGAGAATATGTAGGCGCATATACTTTTTTTTTTTTTGGCGGAGGTACAGGTACATACTTTAAACACAGGTTGCTCAAAAGGCCGTGACACGTGCAGGATATCATGCAGAAACAAGGAGAGGGGAACCTTCTATCACCCACTCCCTAAGTTGATCGCATAGGCTTCATGATCGACCGCCGTCCCTTGGAAGAACAGATGGCCCATCTAAGGAGAGCCAAACATTCATTAGTACATCGCGTTCTTTCACGGAAAACCTCCCGAGCTCTCCCGGTGGCTTCCCTAAATTGTTTCAGGTCCTTCTAGTACTAGTACTACTTATTTATATATACACAGGAGTACAACTGTAGCCATAATACCTCCAACCGAAGAATCCAGTTCCGCGAGATTCTTGCACCTTGATAAACGCCCCCTCTGTAAGATACATGATCTCGACCAGCCGCAGCATTCGCAAATATACTAACCTCGTGGAGCTCAGGTGTAGCCTCTACTTTCTTGAACTGAGGCACGCCTTGTTCATGCCAACAAGTTACGCGAGGAAAAAAGAAAATAAAAAAAGGAAGGAGAAGAAGAAGAAGAAGAAGTAGAAGCAGAAGAAGAAAGAAAAAAAAAAAAAAAAAAGAAGAAGAAGAGGCTCTATAAGGATTGAAGAGTTCAAACGCGCCAGCACTAAATCTAACATTGATTTCCATTCAGGCCACCCTACAACCAGGCCGCGAGCCTAAGGATGATATCTGGTTCGCCGGCGGTCAGTCATCATTAGTGGGAGCTCCAGCTCAAGCTCTTGGCAATTAGGGATCCCATCTCAGAATGATCGAACAATTCGTTTCTGATAAGCACGTTAGTTCAATTGCACCGCTCAATCTTAATACATGAGATAGCGTGTCAACAAAGATAGCCAATACCTTCTAGTAATATCATTCCACTATCAGTTACTCGCTCTCTAAGACAATAACTTTTCGACAAAAACTAACCCATATCTCTAGATGCGTGGCGTATGCGGCGCATAGTAGCTATCCTCAAACTCATACCGAGCCATTGCCTCAGCAATCCCCGCAATTTCCCTCTTCCTCTCAATCTCTGCTCGCTGCAGCTCCGCCGCCTTCTGTTCCTCCGTCTTCTTTTCCTCCCTCTTCTTCCTCGCCTGTGGCCTTGCCGTCTTCTCGCGTGCTTTTCCCAAGAACCCCTCTATGGCCGCGACATTCTTCTTGAGCGCTTCGAGTCTCATAAGGTGAAGCTTCATCTCGCATTCACCCGCCACGAGCTCACGTGTTAACTTCTCCTCGAGCTCCTGGTCCTCGGACACCCGAGCCTGGTATTTCGCAATTGTGATCTGGGTAAGACTGACCCGCAGCTTGACGCATCTGAGATTGACGTTTGTTTTTTTAGTAGCGAGGGCTGACAGGGCAGCTTCGAGGGATGCGACGTTTGACGAGGCGTCGACTTGGACGTAGTCTTGGTCTGATAACAACGCGGAAGTCATCTCGAGTGTGTTGATATGGGTAGGCATGAATGATACGCGGTTAATGGAAACGTGGTTTAATAATCCCGGGTTTTGTTGTGTGTGCAAGAAGTAGGCACCAGTACTAGTTGTGCGTGCGTGGGGTGGGTGTGTGCGGCAGAGAGAGAGTGTACGTCGCTTGCTTGCTTGATTGCAAGTTGATTGATTCATTGCGGTCCCATACATACTGCATGCTATGAGCAGTTAATATACCGGAGGGGAAAACAATATTCAAGCAAGATAGCTGTGAGTTTTTGAATTTAACAACATGTTCGTGTCTGGTATATGTACGTACATGTAGTTACCCCCTATCGGGCGCTCTTGAAACTAATCAAATCTCGACTTGCTTAGCTAAAGGTGGGGTGCATCATGTATTCGAATACCCAACAGGCACCGTATGAGTTCGCGACTGCATTGCTAGTTAACAACAGCCCACTCACGGGCAGGGGTTCTAACCCCTGTTGAGCGTTGAGTATAGGTACTGTAATAAGCTGGCTGCTGGCTGGCTACATGGTATTACTTCGGTGAAATTCTACGGGTAACCAAACTCTGCAAATTCATTTACATATTGATTTCAATTGCATGTTCTTATCCCAAAGTTTATATATAGATGACATTATTTCTGGATGTTGACTTATTGGTATTGTTGACATCGTTTGAGTTCCTGTTGTTTTGCCAAGCGGTTTAGGGGTATGTAGGGGTTGGGGGGAGTCGCTTAGTCCGGCACTACCCGGGCAGGGCGGTGGTAAGTAAGGAGGGGGGGGGGGTGTGTTCCACGTGCGCCTACTCTACTCGATCTACTCTACCTACACTATTGACGACAGGTCGGGGGCGTTGTTTAACAGACTGGGGGTAGGTTCTTTGGATTGAGTGGCTAACATTGATCGCGCCGGGGAAGATCAGGCCTAGGGCTAGCAACATAACAGAAAAAAAAAAAACTGTATTCTGCGCCGCGTAGACGCTAGAAGCCCGGAGGGCTGGTTGGTAGTTTAGTTGGATGCGAACGCAGTTGTTGGAGTGGGACATACAGAGTGATAGTTCATGACTAGACTAGGACTCGTTAGGTGTTGTTGCTGAGGATTTTCGTCTGGGTTCAGGCTCGGCCGCTGTGCACTGGTGGGGTGGGGTGGCTGGGCTGCCCGTGGGGGAGGTAGTCGTGGGGGGGCGTACATTACGATTTGGGCTTTCGGGGAGGCGTTGATCTGTTAGTAACTGTGGAGAAGAAGGCTATCGACGTAGTCTGGATAGTATGTGTAACGGTCGGGGTATTTATACGTCCTGAATATCAAACCCAATCTAGTCTAGTCTCACGGAGCTCGCCCCAGGCCGATAAACAGAATGCTTGTAGGGGTGCTCAGTACTCGTGCGTCGTCGGAAACACGCGTTGCGGATGTGGGACAGAGTGATAGTTCATGACTAGAATTCGGGATTGGTGCTAGTTGTACGGATATAACAGTGGCTTTCGCCATGTTCGGCGGTCTTGGTTTGTAACCGCCGTGATGTTGCGGTGGTGCCGGCCGGGGGGAGTATAGTAGACATGCGGGTCTTTATCTTCTCCTGCGATACTATGTTGTGGCGAGACGGATTCGATTGTGTGTGGGGGGGGGGTGTATGGTCGGAGTTATTTTCTTTGTTGTACAGTTTCTTGGTGACCGTTTGGATGGGCATGTGGTCGTGTATTAAACGATCTCAGATGTTTAGAGCATCCATCTTTCTTTTCAGGGCCGCGGATCTAGGTCTAGGAAGTGGGTCATTTATCATCACTCGCCTGCCCCGCGCCATTAGCCCTCATGCAAACAATCACGGTGATGGTTATGCTTACATTATAATATACCGAGAATAATATGACTGCCCAAGCCTCGAGTATGCTTATTTCGTGGACCTCCAATGCCCGGATTCATAGAACCGCCTTAGCAGAGGCAAGGCCACGAGTGGAAGTTCCTCTGGGCCGCTCCGTAAGCAAGGTGCTGGTGTTGTAACCCCCACTTTGGGTCTTGCTCCAATATTCCGGTGAAAGAGTTGTCCAATTTATACCTGGTGGTCATCCAATATTGTCTGTTTTTGATTCTGATAAGTTTTGCAAAAGCTGCTGGATTTAGTGACCCGACTCATAGTGCACAGCACTCATCACTGGCCTCGACGGAGAACCTTGGATATGGACATGAGTTTGCTTTTCCTTGCTGTTAAGCGTTTTTTCAAGCTCTATTCGCTATGTTAAGTTTTTTTTTTTTTAATTCAAAAAGGAAAGCATGGCCATATGGTTGTCGGGATGCACTAGGGCAGCCACGAAAGGTTGGAATTGAAGTTACATCTAGATCAGTAGGCATATCAAGTATTATAGTACTGTGCTCGGGTATAGTCATTAGCTAGTGGTCGATGATTGAAAATCCTCTCCCCAATTTTAGTATCCAGGGGGGTTAGAGGAGTACGTAAGGTAAATACATACATCTTTTATTACAAAGCTTTTTTTCCATCTTAACATCGCCCTATGCCATGCCTCAGTTGGATGTCAATGTCAGTAATGTGCAGCGCCGGCCATGCTATATATGCGGGGTGGTCAGCAGGAGGGGTTGTCTTAACCCGGAGAGTGCTGCTAGCATCGGGTATAGTTGGTAATATCTCAATGCATCCCGACAATAATTCTCCGCAGTACCGTTATTTGGCTACATGTACACTCGCCCACGGGCTGACGGAGGATCCTGCCTGGTGGCGGTCAAGGGTTCGGAGAGAAATCAAAAAAGCAATTATATATTCCTATCACAACGACACTGCTATGGAACGAATACTAATAATGAGAATAGAAAACATCCGTGATACCATACAACTGTCCAAATCTGGGAATACATGATAATGCTACTGGAAATCTAAGAGGAGTCCGGAACTGTTTGTTGACTTAGGGAAGCACCCGGGTAGCTACCAGAGTACTCGCTGAAATCCAGATATGTCTGAGGGGGTTGTGACGAGTCCATATAGTAATTGTGGAGTTCATCTTGAGCTGGATTTGATTGAAAGGTCCGGGAAGTTGTGGTAGGGCTTTGGAGGAGGTAATAGGGGCGGACAGGATATGGATTGAAAGCGTCTTCGCTAAAATCAGTCAATACCCCCGGAACCTGAAAAGCGTCTATACTATCATTAAAATCCCCGGGAAGTGTTGGATTTGATAGTAATGATTGCGAAGATTGTGAGAGACTCTTTTTCCTAACTCGCTTGGTCGTGGAACTATTTTGTTGTTTGGTATTAACTTTTTCATCCGCTTCATCCCTCCTGCGCTTGAGTTCCAACAACACCTCGCC
Source organism: Morchella sp. 2015-shanyang (assembly GCA_024713795.1). NCBI lineage: Eukaryota > Fungi > Ascomycota > Pezizomycetes > Pezizales > Morchellaceae > Morchella > Morchella sp. 2015-shanyang. The sequence goes on from JAMGZB010000007.1 coordinate 616,106, forward strand.
CCTTTCCAAAACACATGCTCCTGTAGTGTTTAACCTTCTTTTATCGGGTTTAGATTTTGCTGACAATTCCTTGATCTCGTTGCGAAGGTGTTCTTCTCCCATTTCATGCATTACTACCCTAGCTGCACAGGTCTCGGCACCCATCTTAAATTTGGTAAATATGGAGCGTTGTTTTACTGATCTTGGACTATTGGAACTAATAGTTGCAAGTGCTTCGACATAGAGAGTATGAATTGATCTTGGTGTAGTAGGGGTTTGAGGCCGGTAAGATAATAAATCATAAGTGGTTTGATGGTTTGGATTGTTTGGAGGGGGTCCAGGTTCAATAGTATGGTTGATATACGGTTTAGGTAAAATAGCTTTTCAAGGACAACAGCAGGGTCGTAAGGCCAAATCCCCGTTGCACGAAAACCTGAAGCAATGTTTTCTTTACTAAAGGCTTTTGTTCGAGCTTTAGAAAGGAGGTTTGGGAAGTTGTCTTTCCGAATTGGTGTGTTGACTAAGTTAACCTCTTGCTTATAATATTTCTGAACCGCAGAGAACACGCTGACATCCAGAGGCTGAAGTACATGAGATGTATGTGCCGGAAGACAAAAAGGAATAATCTTATGATTTAGGCAAAAATCAATAAACTCTAAATTGAGGTGTGATTCGAAACCGTCGAAAATAAGAAGCCTCAATTCTCCTAATGCTCTATTATAACAATGTAAGTTACCAGAATTATAATTTATTTCATGGATGTAATTAAATACCTTGCTGCAATTTCAGGCTCGAAAATTCATGTAATATATTCAATGCATAATTGACTGTTATTATAACCCTTCGGTGAATACCCAAACCAAAACTCCATCTCTTTTTTGTTATGATACCAATCAGCCATATGACTTTTACCTTTGAATATAATCAAAGGGGTAACCAAGAATCCATCTGGTGCTATACTCTCAACCATACTGCATAATTCTCTTGACCATTGCTCTTTAAGGACTGGGCTTTTCCGTATATTGTGACAGATTCGTTTTGTTGTATCTCCGACGCCCATCACAAACCTTTTTTCATCTAGGTTATAAGTATTGCGTGGTGCAATACTGTATTTTTTGCTAACGCTTTTGAGCTATAAAAATCCAAAATTAGTCTTTTCTATTATATAAATATATATGAAATATATATTTCAGTACTGATTTATTACCTTCCAAAAGAAATCATCCATGATATCTCAACTATGTGCGTTGGCTCGGTTAGCTGCAATCGTCTTAGTCAAAACATATCGACATTCTTGGTGTCGACCAAGAAATCTATAAATCCAGCTTTTCCCCAGTATTTTGGAAGGTTCTCTTCTATTAAGAAGACTTTGTGCAAGTGAGTAGAATACTGTCCTACTTGCTGGAACGTTAAAGTCATCAAGAAATAGTAATCTTTCAACCAATACTTTTTCCTCGGCTGGGGTAAGGACTTGGTAGTCATTGTGGATGTCCTCTAACGTCTTTTGATTTGGATTATGAATGTGTCGCCTTAATGTAGTTTCTGCTACATCATACAATTTTGCTATCTGAATTATGACTGGTTTCGGGTCAGAAGGATTCTGATTGTAGGACCGTAACTCTGCATAGTAGTGGCTGAGAGCAAGAGTTAGAGGTTCATATTTTGAATAAGAAAGAGAGTGATCCACAATCGGAACTTGAAAGATAGCTAAATTTTCCATTTTGATCGTTGAACTTAGGGAAATGACGCAGACAAGACCTTTACCACTATTCTTTATCTGCGACGTGACAAGAACGAACGCTACTAACTGCCACCCAGCAAGTTAAAGAACCAAGATTGATATCACGATTGATATTCGCTAACGCAGACATACCTTGTCCGCCATCAGACAGGATCTCCACCACCGCGGAACAGAAGTACTAGGCGCCACTCTTCCGGATAGGATATAAAAATCGATTCATTCGGCCGATATAATTCATCATCGATAAGATGTCTTATCGATCAATCGGTTGTTAATCCAGCGTCAGAATAAGCAACCAACCACAAATATTATTTTTGATCCACACGCTAGCCCGTTTGGATGCTAGATATTTTTTCTGTGTTTTCATTTTTGTAGAAATTTTCAAGAAACTGATAATAAATCAAATCAGTAGAAATTAACAATAAACTAACCTGTTTGGTTTGCGGTTTTGCTCAATTCTACAAGCCACTTATTAAGCGAGTATTTGCCTTAAATGTCTTAGCCGATTTGTTACATAATCCCTAGGTACCGAGAATTTTTTTTCACAACACCGGAATCATTCAACAACAATGTCGGGTCAACAAGATGCTTCGAGGGCCGCTTGGGATGAGAGTTCCGAAAAATTTCTCATCGAGAAACTCCTGGACGAAGTAAAGAGAGGCAAACGGGCAGAAAATGGATTTAAAAAGGAATCATACATAACAGTTATGTTTGAACTCAATAGCCGTTATAGTTTGAGCCTCGATGCGCAACAAATTAAAAATAAGTATAATGCAGTAAGTAAATCTATATTGTTTTCAAATTGATATAATTGATCTAATATACTGAACTAAAAGCTAAAAAAGAAATACGATACGTTCAGCATGCTCAGAAGTAATAGCGGTTTTGGTTGGGATGAAGTAAATCATTTACCTACAGCTCCGCCTGACGTATGGGAACGTTATCTCAAGGTATATAAATTTCAATAAAATATTTGAATAGTATCTAATTCATTTTATTAGGCACATCCGAATGCAAAAGAGTTTAGGTTCAAAACTTTACGCAATCTTATATTACTTGAGGAATTATTTTCCGATACCCGTGCGACTGGAGAATACGCAATCACTCCAAGTCAAATTCCTTGTTTTTTGATCAATTCCAACCATATACCTCCAACAACACATCGAATCCCACGAAAACGTCAAGCCAATACATCTTGGTCAATTTTAGAAAACAACTCAGATGACGGTCAAGGCTCTGATATTGACGAATCACAACCAAATCTCCCGATTGATCCAGAAATTATATTCTCAAATGCACTTATACCGACTGAAACCTCCATTACACAAGCTCCAAATTTACAGCAATATCTTCGGGACTCTCAAACACCCTTTTATTCCAATATAAACCCCGAAAGTATAAATCAAGCAAAAAGACAGTGCAGAATTAAGAAAAGTACAGGGAAAGCAATTGCGGATGCTCTCGTTGATATTAAAGATACTGCATTGACAATACATCGGGATAGTATGAGTGGGAAAAGCAAGACCGAGCAAGCGATTATCAAATTACAGAAGGAATATGGGGCGGTATTAGATATAGAGGAAATGATACTAGCTGCAGACGTATTTGAAAGTATTATGAAATGTGAGATGTTTGTAGTGATGGAACCTGGAGACTTCCGTGATAAATGGTTGAAGAAGCAAATCAATAATCTGCGAGATAAATAGAATCATATCTTATTGTATATTGTTTATTTGTATCAATTTACTTACTATTATTACGTAGAAAATGTTCATAATCCACCCACATCGATTGCGCAATCTTATCTCTTAATTCGACCATACTAATATCTTCTATTTCAACTTTATTGAAGCAGTAAGAATGATCTTCCTCAGAAATTGCCAGTACGTCCTCAATGCTTTGTTGTATCTGCCGCTGATTATTTTCCCAGTTCAAGATCTCATTCTCTAGGCTGTTGACTTGTATATAATTATGTAGTGCAGCCAACGCAAACACCAGCTTAACCTGCGTTGTATAAGGATACTCGGGTGTTCGAGTTAGAATAGGGAATCTTCTCTTCCATATCCCAAATACCCGTTCAATAGCATTTCTCAATTGCGAATGACGTAGATTGAATAATTCTTGAGGAGTACTCGGCCTATAAGAAAGTACATGTCAGTACTCAAAAGCGATGTGGGGAGAAGTAAGATTAAAACCTTTGACTAGCCAATGCTTGTTCTCTTAAATGGTATCGCACTCCCCTATATGGTGTAATGAAACCTTTCCGCATTCCATAACCAGCATCCGCAAGATAATATTTCCCTTCAGGAATACTAAAGTCTTTTCCAAGAGCATACTGAAGTATTTTTGCATCGTGTGCTGAACCTTCCCAACCCGGTAGAACATAACAGAATTGTAGATTGAACGTACATGCTGCAAGCACATTCTGTGTAATCTCACCCTTACGATTGCGATAGGGTGCTTGAACCGCTTCCTGAGTTCCAACTCTGGCTTTAATATGTGTCCCGTCAATAGCCCCTATGCAGTCCTTAAAATAAGGATATAGTTTAGGATTGCTGAGTATCTCAAATGGGGTAGAGATATTAGGTAGTTGAACGTAGTATGGATAGAGATAATATAAAGCATCGAGGACTTTGTTAAAATACCTGTTGATCAGTTAGTAAAAGATACTGTATACCGGATATTGAAATTGTACCTGCTTATTGTTTCTCCGCTATGCTGAAATCTTTCCTGTAGTGACCTATTGGAAGCGTTCTCCGATACAACTTTAATAAATATTAATAACTGTTCCTCGGTAGACACTGATTTGGTAGGTAATACCAGGTCCCGAGAGTTGAACCAGAGGCAGAGCTGATGAAAAACCAATGGTGGCATCCGCAATATTTCCCTCAAGCGATCTGGGTTCTTAGAAGCCATCAGCTCAGAAACATACTGGGCCCCATCGAGAGAAGAAGTCTTGCTTGAAGCCTTCGACTGTTGAAGTGATTGATAGCTCCCAACTGCTATCGCTATATCCATTAACATTTTCGCATCCATCAAATCAGGATTTCCTATCCTCTCTGCTGCAACGAAACCAAACAGTTTCCGTAGCAAAACTAAACTGCAAGCTCCTAACTCAAACAGCAGATCTCCAATCAAATAGGCAATCTAGAGGCCCTAGCAGGTACACCAAACGTTTCCGATAATGAAACGAAACACTTCCGGGAGCGAAACCAAACAGGAAACTCATAGGTTTCCTTGCCACCCAGCCAACCTGTAGGCCTGATAGCTAAACGAAACGATTCAAACAAGAAACGAAACGTTTTGCCTCCTATAAGTGAAACGAACAGCACTTCCTTACTCCAAACAGAGTTTGCTCCTATTTAGCGAAACGAAACGGTCCTGTAGCGAAACGAAACAGTGTGATTGTGAAACGAAACAGTCTCGGCAGGAAAACCAGACAGAGGTAGGAAGCGAGTACTAATGTCAAGTTACCTATCTAAACAATTAGCATACTGATGATATTCTTGATAGGGGATATACCTGTTATTTTCTTTTGATGAAGATGAACCCATAGAGAACGAAGGAACTTGTAGGTGGGGAGGATGTGGATGAGTGAGGATGCGGGTGAGGATGTGGGGTGATGCAAGGATGTGGGTGTGGCACAGTTTCAGTAAAGCCACTTCCTCCAGTTTATTTTTTGAAAACTCACCTCTTGAGCTGATTATTTTTTTCCCGGGTTTATTGCAGTCCACAGAGGTTTAGATTCTGTTTATTGTGGTTTTCCAAACACCCAGTTTATTTTTCTTTCTACAGAAGTTGCCAATAAACCCAATAAACCTAATAAACCGGGTCATCCAAACGGAGCCTTAATGTTTACCCGCGAATCTCCAGGCCAGTCGTACTCTTTGGATCGATCCCCCTCCACTCATGTGTACAGGGAATTCGCGATTTTATCACACACAGTCTGAGGTGAGCATTAACATTCCTGTTAAATATTTCCTCCGGCCCCACTTCGCGGCGTCTCCGGCCCTTGTTCTTCGGACCCTGGATCCCTGGAGAACGAAAGCTTAAGGTTTCGCAGCGAGTAGATATGCTTTATCTGGCATTATCGCCTATGCAAGGCTGCATAATCTTCTTTCTTTCAGCCGCATACGCAATATCGCCAGGCAGTTACCGCAAATATGCACCTAAAGTGCAATTCCCCCCCCCCCCCAGCTGTGTGCTGATGAGGGAGCAAACGATACCGGAGTGCCCGACGTCTCTGATCAGTGTCTTCGAAACCGCACGCGATGCGAAACCGCACAAAACCCTGTCTTATCCAGAGGAGGAGGTGCATGGATCACCTATGGATGATCATGGTCTTCGGGCCCGGATGTGCGCGTCCCGATCAATCACACACGCCAATCGGGTTGTTCTTTCGCTTCGTTCCTAGCCTTGGGATGTTTGGCATAGGTGGGTCGATAGTATAAGATACGTATGTACGAGTTAAGTCACAGGATCCGGAGAATTATGAAAGACGTGCTTTGACATGCGAAGTGATAATAGGATGCGTATATATCAGCCGATACCAACTTTTCCCTATGCAAATGATTGTACTACACGATCTAGGCTTCCGTAAAAAAAAATAACCCTTCGATCTTTTCACACTACACCACCTCCGGTGTAAATCATCACGAAGCGTGTTCGGAGCCTACTTGATCCGTGCCTGCAGTTGACTCATACACTAGCTAGGTACATATTTTGCGACAACTCCCTGTAAATACATGGTGTATTAAATAATTAAGTTGCTGACTTTGATATCTCGGCATTCTTATCTTAGTTTGGAAGTGAAAAACTATGGCCTCGAGTGACCGCTGATGACCGCATATACGGGAGAGGAGTTGGTATGAGTTAAAATGTCATAAATTGTTGTGAGTTATGGCTTGCACGAGTTTTGAATACATACTCCCCTAGTTGATCGTGGAGCTGATTTCTAGTGAAGTTAGAACACCGCCGTATTCTTATGAAATGGATTCCTAGGCCAGCTGTTACGGTGCCGCTGTCTAACCTCGGGGTATATTGAACCACTGGTTTTTTCTTTCTTGACAAGATTGGTCGATTTAGAACTCGTGGGATCCTACGGAGACTATTGAGATCCACAAAGTATATTTTTCTCAGGTAGCATCGGCAGAGTATATATGCGTAAGAGCTAATTCCACTTCCGCCAGGAGGAGATCAGGATCATACCTAGAGGTTACTTCGACGTCTATTCGGCCTGCACAATATAATGATCAAAAGAAAGAAAAACAAGATACTCGATAGAGATCAAAAAAGACACACTTACTCGATAGTGAGAGAAAAAAATAAGACTACTACCTACATAAACGGGCAACTGGTGGTTCGACTGAATATGAGGGGTATGGTTCTCCAACAATAACTGTTGACCACAGTATCTACATGTATATACCTTTATTAATCTTCCTACAATTTATCATTTATTTCTTTATTGCTAGCGCGAAACTAACTCTCCTAGACATCCTATCACCTACATGAGATTCTTCACCGCTCAATCTTCTAATAAGGGAGATAAACAATCGCCTTGAAGTTTATAAATTCAAATGTGGATTTAGGAGATTAATATCTAAACCCATGATTCTCAGCAGCAGGTTTGTATATATGGGCCAACTTAATGAGAGAGATGAAGCGCTGACACCCCAAACTAGAATGAGCCCATGGGGTGTCTGCAACAGTTCCAGACCGGCCTTTCTCCAAAACCCCACTTACTTGAACCAACCACATCATCGGCAGCGGTCCGAGTTTTTTTTCTCACAATTAACATTCAAAATTTCCTGCCGCAATTCCTCTACATTTGAGATCGAATCGGCAAAGAGAAGCAATCACCATATCTGATTCGTGCGGCTACTAGTTGAGTAATCAAATAATTTCGAATACTTAGTGGTCATATATCCTAACTCCATCCGGAGAGAAGAGCTACTATCTCCGCCATATATGTACGGCAACCTAGCATATCTACCCACCACATATTGCCCACTGCCCCTCCAAGAGGCACACACGGAACGAACGGCAAGAAAACCTTGCCCCACCCCCGGCGCAGCCCCCACGAGAACCTACCCAATTCGCCAATTGTTCTCGTCGTCTGTAAGGCTGGAAAATAAAAGATGTCGATTTTCCCGCTAGCCGTAGTTTAAGCTAGGTTTCCTTCTCTTTTCGAGGATGGCGCCCGCCCAGAGCGCCAGAATGACAGCTCTTCCGTTTCGCTAAATAGCAAATAAACTTGGGATTGATTAACATGAGGCCGTGCCGGGGGATTTATGCGAGGCGCATTATAGATTAGGCGGCTCACTTTGGGCTGGATTGGGTGATATCAAGCTTTTGTTGGGCAATATGTGATGTTTGAGCTGCTGTGCTTTGAGTGTAGCACCACCTGGGTTTGAATTCCCCCGATTCATGCATTTATTACTCACAGATTCTGAGACTAATGTCTATATATTCTATAGATGCCCCAAGTCTCTGGGAATTTATTTCCAACATCTTTCTCTACCATAACGGGTAAACCAGGAGAAAAGCTCGTCTAGCAGCTACTAATCAGATTAGATTAGTGATTCAACATCAATATGGCTGAACTCAAAGATATCGAGGCAGGGAATGCCCCTTCACCGGTCTCCCCTGCCGCCGATTTACATACTGCGGACCGCAGCGACATTGACGTCGCAGAGAAGGGAATACCACTCGGGATGCTGGGCTCGGAAAAGTCCATGTCAACCCAGCGTGACGAGACAATGCCAGAGGCCGATCCGAATGTCGTGGATTGGGACGGTCCTGACGACCCGCAGAATCCCATGAATTGGCCTTCATGGAGAAAGATTTTTAGTGTCGGTATTGTCAGCGCAATCACATTCATAACGTATGTCACCGCCTTTCCCGGACCAACCTCCCTCCACTAACAACGCTTGGTAATATCTGCATACAGTCCATTAGCATCCTCGATCTTCGCACCTTCAATACCCCAAGTGATGGACGATTTCCATTCAACCTCACACGAGCTGGCTGCCTTTGTCGTCTCTGTGTACGTCCTCGGATTTGCGTTCGGCCCGCTACTGCTCGCTCCCGCGTCCGAGTTCTGGGGTCGCAGCATTATCTACAACCTCTCAAACATCTGCTTCCTCGGATGCACCATCGCCTGTGCTGAATCAAAATCGCTTGCAATGCTAACGGTGTTTCGCTTCTTTGCCGGCTGCTTTGGGTCCGCACCGTTGACGATTGGAGGCGGGACAATTGCGGATTTGATACCGCTGGAGCGTCGTGGCGCGGCGATTGCGCTGTTTGCGCTGGGTCCAATCTTAGGACCTACCATTGGGCCGGTTGCTGGTGGCTTTTTGGCAGAGGCGAAGGGCTGGAGATGGGTGTTTTGGCTGATTTGTATCTTGGTATATTGTACACTATCTCTCTTTCCATCAGTTGGGCGGGAGGGGGGGGGGTAATGATCAAGCATGCTAATTACTTGGGTAGTGTGGATGCACGTCGCTACTTTCACTCGTCTTTCTCAAAGAGACATACGCACCAACGCTTCTAGCGGCAAAGGCAAAGAGACTGAGGAAGGAGACCGGGAATGAAAAGCTGAAGAGCAAGTTGGAGAGCCCGCTGCCGAAGAGCACGATTCTCGCGCAATCCCTTGTCCGGCCGATAAAGATGCTCTTCCTGAGTCCCATCGTACTGCTGCTCTCGATGTAAGTAATCGAGCTTATCATTCGTAAATTTAGATCTTGCCCTTAACTTCTGTAGCTTTGCCGCCGTCTGCTATGGCTACCTCTACCTCCTCTTTACAACCTTCCCCACCGTCTTCGAGGGCCAGTACCATTTCAGCACCGGCACCGTCGGCCTTGCATACATCGGTCTCGGTGTTGGCTCCCTCACTGGCCTCATCATCGCTGGCGTCTTCAGCGACCGCATCCTCGTCGCCAAGAAGGAGAAGTACGGCGTACTCAAGCCCGAGTACCGTCTCATCCCCATGTCTTACCTCGCACCCTTCATTCCCATCGGCCTGTTCTGGTATGGCTGGTCTGCATACGCCGAGACGCACTGGATCGTGCCCATCATCGGTACGGCCTTCGTCGGCATTGGGATCCTCAGCACCTTTATCTGTGTCACAACATATCTCGTCGATGCGTTCACAATCTACGCAGCCAGTGCACTGGCTGCAAATACTGTGCTAAGGAGTATGCTCGGCGGTGTGCTCCCGCTCGCGGGGAGCCGCATGTATGAGCAGCTCGGGCTCGGATGGGGTAACAGCCTGCTGGCATTTATTGCGCTGGCGATGTGTCCGATGCCCGTGTTGTTTAACATGTATGGCGAGAGGATCAGGAAGCGGTACGATATCAAGTGGTAGTAGGTGGCTACATATTGCCTGTTAATTTTTAATCGTGTGTTGGTGGGGGTTGTGGTGGTGGTTGGTTTTTTTCCTTTTTTTATCTCGTTATGTATTTATGTATTGGGTCTCCCCTTTCTCTTTTGTTTATTTTTGGATGGGTAGGGATTAGAATAGTATAGAAAATAACTTGTACTTTTCCTTTTTATCCAACGAGTTCTTTCCCTTGTGCTTTTGGTTTAGGTTGCGGAGAACGGTGGGAATGGATGGTGATCGAGATTGTCGTTGTACATGAGGGATGAGCCCAGCTGTAGCGCCGTTCGTAAGTAAGAGAAGAGTACATGAAAAAAACCATTGCCCACCTGCTATATATATGGACGGAAGAAGAAACTATGAAGGCCCTGGGGGCGCGGGAGAAGTTGACGGAATGATGTGGGGGAAGGGGGGGGGGGCAAAAGATGAAGAGGAGGGGTTGCGGAAACTCGGGAGGAATCTAGAGACACAACATTAAGCTTGTACCTTTCTTATTTTCATCGTTTTCCCTTTTTTTTTTTTTTTTCAAAAAAAAAAGAGGAGGGTGGGAGTTAGTAGTAAGATCAGAGTCTACACCTAGTTTAGAGAAGGAAAATTAAGTAATTGTTAGGTGTTGCCATAGCCAACGAATCGAAAAAAAAAGAAAGAAAAAAAAAAAAGAATGAATGAAAAAAAAAGGAGAGAAAAAAAAAAAGCTCAAGTACACTGTTACTCTGTACACGCCAAACCACCGGTCTAGATCCATCCTCCATTCGTTCCCCAACACCATGTACCACCACCACCGCTCCGTCTGCCCTCGCCTCTCAAACACGTACGTACACCCGAATACAAGTACGGAGCGTAATACGGCAACCACAGTCGAATCACCCTCCAATTAAGGGTACAGAAGTAGCTCAAAGTCGCACCCTTATATTATAGACAGGAAGAGTTTTGCGTCTACGGTTCGAAGGCTATATATTTTAGCCCATATTCCCCCACAAAGCGGCCACCCTTATAAAAGGTATGTACCCTGGTTGGGCGATTGGAAGATAATGGATAAGGTGGACAGGCGGAGATGAAGGACTAGACACGCCCCTGCTAGTGAACTCCGAGTGATATCTCGTGATAAGACTCTTGGTCTCTACATGTACCCAGGGTGTTGGAAAGTGATGATCAAATACCTACTCGGGTCAGGCAGGAAGAACCAGGACATCGTTTTTCTGGTAGTAACCAATTTGACCCCTGCTAGTACGTTTTTATGTTCAGGTTCTTATTGCGTGACCTGAGTACATGTACGTTTTCCCACAACACAACATACATACAAAGACGTAAAAAATAAGTGCTGGCGCGTAGTAATATGAGAAGCGACGCAAGAGAAATCCTTTATTCTCGACATTTCAAATACAGACCGATTCATACGAATACTTCACGAAAGAAATTAAAGATTCCAGACAGATAAATTGCTTTTCTTCAATTACGCTATAAATATAAGAATATTACGCCTCTTATTTTAATGTCCCAAAGATCTTGGCGTCTGTCCCGATTTTGGTAGCGCGATACACATACATATGCTGATGAAGATGTCGGCGGCTACGGTAAGATACATTATTATCGGGATTCTTATGCTTTATTACGCGAATTTAGAATGAAATAGAATGAGAATACGATGCCATGATAAGATTCTTTGAGCTTTACTATAAGACGAATTTCATTTGACCCAAGAAAGAATTGCAAATAAATAGTGACCTTTTCTTGGGCTTCTTTCTTTCTTTTCTCTCTGCCTTCCTCACATTCTCACACACGAACACACTCTATCTATACTATAGTAGTTTCCTCTCCAAACTCGCTTCACAGGAGTGACCTTATAGTTCTTTGGCCTCGCTGTTTTTACTGATCTTCGCTTCGCTTCTCGCTCCGCTTCCCTCCGCCTTCATCAAGAAGATTTCACAAGTTTCAGGAGAGATTACAGATGCCTGGTGAGACTCAGGAGATTGTCAGAGACTGCGAGACTTCAGTCATAAATTCAGAAAGTTCACTGATATTTGCCCTCGCTTCGCTTTCGCTTCTTCGCTTATCGCTTTCACGCCATAGGCTTCTGCGCTTTTTATCCTTCCTCATTAACGCCCCCATCAGATTTAAGTTCATTCTCGAAGGCCATCTCAAGGCCATTTTACATATATCGAGAATAATACAACCCTAAAGAAGATTACCCTAAATGCACAGAATTTCTAAGAACAATATCAAAAGATTTAACGCTTGGTCTGATGCTATATCGACGCAAAGAATTTTAAAAATTCCAATTTTTAAATAGAAAGAACAAATAAAGATTTATTCAGATTCTTTCAAATCTAGCATTCTTTCACAATTTGTCTCATTGAAGCATAACAGTTAGATTTTACCGAGTACTAATTTTAATAAATAAAGCTTTGAATTCGTAATGCGATGGTAATTAAACAACAAAATATTTAATCAATTACTAAACTTAAACCAGAGCGTGATTACTTGCTTGAAACTATGCATGTATTTGAATATAGTCGTCCAATGGTATCGCACCTGTACTTATGACAATATTTCATTGTAATAATTCATCAGCAAGCTTTACCATTTGTGACTGGAGTCTCCTGACTCTCCTGAAACCCCTGTAATCTCCTGAGACTTGTAAAATCTTGCTGATGTTACTATACTATTACTGGATCCATATCGCCGCAAAATGAAAGCGCACTCCCTGTAATAGGACATTTTATCTGTCTGCTACTGCCACTATTGAAATAATATATTTATTTCATTCTCGTATCTCTACCCTAGTTTGGTGTTAGTGTTAATATATGGCTTGAAAAGTGTATTAATATTGGTACAGTATCACATTGGTCTCTATTCAGTGTTACTCCTCGCTTGTTGCTATATCGTTTATGTATAGAATCCGTAACAGTTCCATATCGATCACTTTAATCGCTTTACATGTAGTCTTAGTATATATACACACTAGTCCGTTTTCATAAAAGTCAAATGTTCACATTATAAGCCATTTTTATCTCTCGCGATGAATGAATTTTTATTGAATAAAACCCTATATGTACTACATATATATACAATATAATACAAATTCTATATAGTGAGATGTGTTATTAAACTATATATAAGAATGGTACAAGATTTATAGTTTATCATTTATATTGAAATCACTTCGGTAAATGAGCGTTTTCGGATCAGTGGATGATGCAACCTACAAAGATTTTATTGTTAGTGAATCAAGTCATACTGTATGTAGGATCTAACCTTTTTATTTGTATCGCTACATTAATTACATGCATCATATCGTCAGCTGGGAGCAAAAGGAGTAAGAGAGTAAAGGACCAAACGATATCCGACTGATATTTCTGTTAACTTATATTTAGTTAGATCCCGTGCATTTATTTGATAGGGATACATGTAAAGATGACTTACATGTGTTGTGACTATACTTGTATGGATCGATCCAGTAATCTATAATAATCTGCGAATAAGTGTCAGTGAAGAATCCATGTTATTAACGAGATGTTATTGTACTCACATACTTTTTTACCAGGTGTATCTATTACTGTAGTGGATGCGAAACATGTATTAGTAAACGATATTGTAATATTAATATTTTAGAGTAGGAGATGTTATATAGGTAAGGTTCCGAGTTGTTTGGAGATAATGACTGAATAAAAATAAAGAATGCAGTGAAATGAAAGAGGCGTAGGAGAGTCTTTTAAATTTATCTTTATGTACCCTAAGTCCTATTACTTATCGGCTATATATCCACGGTGAAAATCTTATGTACCAAGAAAGACTGTTTATCTGATAAGCACATCTCTTGGACCTGATTCTAACCGCATCAAATAGATTGCATCAAAATTCAGCCAATCAAATTCTGTCACTACATCATCCAAATAACCAAAAATGGTATCTACACCTATTAGCATGGATGACTACAAGCTATTCTGCACTGAGTTTGGATACTCTTCTTTTATCTGTCAGTATGATCTATATGTATTACGATACTCATACTATTGTAGATTTGCCACTAACTTTCAAAATTGCAGATATCGGAGGCGATGAGAAACTTTCAAATCCCACTGAACCAGTATAGAAGCAGCATTACCAGCTCGTTAAAGCCGTCGCAACTCATTCAACCCCCAATAACATCATTTACGCTCACCATTCTAAGAATTACTAAATGACTGCGAATCTTCTGTCTCAGATGCATTTTTATATTATCGAAACGCTTTGACATCACGAAATTGCGCGAACGCTTTGAAAAGTTTTATTTTGATGGTGAGGAATGTTATAGAAATATCTATCGGCGCTGACATATTAACCCTCCTAACGACCGATAAGAATAATAACGCTAAGATTTAAACTACTTGAACCGACGTCAACTAATCGAATTGCTATAAAACTGGACTTCTAAATTTGAGGAGTAGACTACATGTAGATCCGCGACTTATTAATAGCATTAAAAGTAAATGAACGTTTTTTCCGTTGTTTTGTTGATTGCGGTTGATACACGAAGACGCGATATAAATCTAATCCTATTATCATGAGATTTCTGGCTAAGTCGAAATGATCAAATTCAATACCTGTTCAACACCGCCATCTAATCATATCGCATATCCTAGTTCTTGAATTTTGCTATCATTCTCCTCTTCGCTTTACTGAATCTCACCACCGATAATTCAATAGTTATCAAAACAACATCGACGCGATGTCAGTACCAAGCCCCATCAGAACCCTCGGGAATAGGACTATACAACTGTGACGGAGTAGTCAAGAGCAACGTGACAGATGACAATGATGAAGCAAGGTAACTTGAGTGAAAGACAGACATAACGATGACACCGACGAGACAACGAGAATACAAGACAAGACAAGACCGGGCAAGGCAAAAGAAAGCGCAAAGACACAAGTATACAAGGGCCACAAGCAGAATACAGGAAAAGTGAAGACCAGATAGAAACTTCAACAGAGGTCGAGAAAGTTTATATGCATTATTATTTTAGATATTTGGGACAAAGATACGGAGATTAGCGGAGATGCTTTTTGGCAGAAATTGGAGTTTGTATATGCTTACACGGAAAGAACACGAGACAAGAGACAAGAGAAATGGCGACACAAATCCGGCGTGACGAATCTGAGACGGTGATCAACGATTTTAATCTATCCGGTTATATGGCAGAGGGTCCAGATGGCTTCCGACAAAGACGCGGAGACGATCAAGAGACGACACGTGACTACGGTCATAGACTACATGGAAATGGGAGACGCAGACGCAGACGAGCATTTCGAGAGACGCAGACGGCATTTGCATTTGCATTTGCAGCAGTTAACAAGAATCGCAGAAAGCAGACACGGCCGAGGAACTAAGACCCTTGCGTCTTTAAGAAAGACTATACATGACGAAGATATTCCTGCACTAAAGCTCACAAGATGAAGAAAACTAAACCAGAGGCTGATAATGCGAAGTTAACACGAAGCGAAAGAAAGAGAAAAGAAAAGAACAGCCAAGGCCAGAAGAACACATATATATACCCATCTAATCCCTGCACATTCATGACTCATAACATCGTGTAACGGAAACCCATGGAAATCCCAAGAACCCAAAAGAAAACACCGCAACCGTAAAACCCGTTTCCTCAATATCCTTCCTCGCGCAAATTCAGAAGACGCCGCGATAGACAGCTCCTCCGCGCTTAACTCCCCAGAGCTTGTGCCACGACATTTCATGAAACTTTAACTCCAAATCGAAGGCTTCCAAGTCCTGCTGCATATCATACCCCAAGTACCGAACCAAATATTCCAGTCTTCCATATCGTCTGCGGGAGTCCAAGACTTGCTCCACCTCCCATTCCTGTTGACCTTCGATTTCTATCACGGCGTACAGATTCCACTGCGACCTGACATCGGCCATGGAGACAAAATAAACATAACACCCACAGATCTTCATAGAGACAGGCCGAACAGAAACAGAAAAATAACCATTCGCTTAACCACATATACCGACACGCTTCAATCGTTTCTTCGGCATGGCTTCATTATTCCTAGAGAGAAACACCTCATCTCCTACAAAGATACCCAGTATGAAATTCTATTCCGACGTAATAATGATCCTCACGATTCTTCCGAATTTACCATCTCATCACTGAGAGAAAGTCAGAATCTACCATCGTCCCTCGCCATACCATCGGCCCTCGCAGATTTTTTTCCCACGCCAGAAGCAAGAATGACATCCGTGAGTCCGTCCGAAGTTAGTCTTAATGGAGACATCTTGCTGTCTCGAGACATTATTGTTGTCATGAATTCCGCCACGCGAAGATATTTATCAATCGTCTCGCCGACATAAAACATGTCACGGGCGTATTGTTCCATAACGGCATTAATCCTCTTGCCTCATCTGTTCGCGCTAAACGCAAAGATTATACGCGCATGATCTCCAAACGGAAAGATAGACCTTCCAGAATTCGCTGTAACCGCATCATGATCCGAGATAATAGTCTCTGAGCCCACGAAGTTTCCAGACTGAATCAGCGATACATACTGCTACATTCCTGCTGCTTTCCTCAAATACAGATTTAATAAAATGCCAGATTCGTTAAGTATCTACTACAACCGGTGATTAAAAACCATCATATAAGTCCAAGAACGGTTCATGGATACGTCCGCCCGCCTTTAGGTGATCGACACGGCGGAGGACGCTTTGGAAATATGGCTATGGTTCTTATCATGTGGAAAGACACGCGATAATTCAAGACATACGACATACTTCCTCATCTTGGCCAATAAGAATATGGCGATTAGTTTCATGCTGCCTCTTGACGTCCCATGGAGGTCTATCATGGTCCCAGAATAGTGCTGGAGCGTCATATACTCGTGACGAATAATGGCAGAGAGAATCCATCCTCTGCTTTTGCCAAAGATTCGCAAGAAATTTCGAAAGATTTCGCTATCATGAAGATCGTCAACTTTGGCTCGAAACCGTCTTGCAGTTTCGGCCAACAACTCCTCACGGCAAGATTCTTCACGGCTCATTTGTCAAAGAACCCGCCAACAAACTTAGCTTTAATCTCGTGCTCCAAATTCTGCTTTTAAAACCACTTGGCGACCTGACCAAGGCCGCCTTCGCCCCTTCCTTCAGAAATCCTCGACCTCCAGAAACAGATCCGCTTCCGCCTTTGCTTCTACCGAACTGAATAACAAAATTAAACCGAGATAGAAACTCTACCAATGGCTCAAGGGTTTAACAACTTCAGACATTTAAGATTCCAGATTTTGGCCACTTGAAGACCTTAATCGGAAATGACCTTCTGCCGTCAAGACGCCATTCCTCAAAGTTTCTAACGACCGCCAACAGCTTCATTATAAATCTCATAATTGCAGACCATTTTCTTCGAAAAGAATGCCACGGAGGAGTCCATCCTCACCGTGATCATGACATAATCCCTACGGAGACATAATCAAGATCGCTTCTACAATAACCTCTTTTTCAAAGTCAAATGACCCCGGCGAATGCATCCTGTTTTCTTGAACGCCTCTCGGCCCACTCAACTTTACGTTTCTTTTACCGTACAGAAATGACACAACTCGAGAAAGAAAGCAGAATAAACCGTCGATAAAAATTCGCGAAACCTAAAAACTCTTTGAACCTCCCGAGCCTGGTGCTTTCCTAATCCCTAACTGTTGAGACTACGGATCCATCTGACGCTTCCGAGCCACAATCAACCCAAGGATTTGGTCTCACGGACGAAACTCAGATTCTTTTAAGCGCAAGACGCCATGAATCCTAAGACTTTTAGAATTTCTAACACGCCGCCATGTTTCTTCCGCGCTCTGAAAGAAATTAATACATCATCGAGATAGCCGCGCATGGTTTGTCCGCGAGGCGAAAAGATCATTAATCCAAATAAGGCGTGGCATTAGTAAGCCCAAATGGCATCACGTTATACTCAAAGTGGCCATAGCGGGTCCGGAAAGCGGTCTTCCACTCATCGCCTTCTTGTATCCGGATTCTACAGATCCCAGGCCCAACTCGCAGATAATATTTTACCGGAGAGGCGTGACAGGCTTCCGAATTAGTGGCAGGGTGCCGATTCTTAACCGCGATCTCGTTTCCTATAGTCCACGAAAAGTCGAAATTGGCTTGATTTCTTCACAACAGAACGCAAGGCCAAGCAGTGATTCGGAATACCGGATAAACCCTTTCGACAGGTTTTCCGTAATGTAATCCCTAAGGGCCTGTAACTCCAGACGGGACATACCATATAACGGACCAAACGGGGGAACCTTTCCATCCTGTAGGACTATTTTCAAGTCGTGACGGGCGCAAGAAGGCGGTGGCCCTGCTTTTCCAAACAACGACATATACTCCCTGGCGCCCGCAAGACACGGGCGGAGGTCTTGGATTGTCTTTCCAACCAGGGCTTCATCAATTGCACGAATCGAGGCACAGAAGAGAGTATTCTGTCGACGCCGAGCGAGACCTACAAACGGTACGGCCCCAATGGCCGCGAACTCGAATGGCCGGAAAGATTCTTAACGGCATCGGTGATTCCTTCGTAACTGGCATGGTAACAATTCCTGATTTAAAAGTCGAGCCAAGATGATCTTATTCGTTTCTATTCACCCGTACCAAATCACGTTGGTTTCATCCGTGATAACGACATTATCGGGTAGAAATGGCCCAAGTTATTACATAAAAAGCCAGCAGTTCTCCTGCCATTCATTAATATCCAACTATTAACTCGACCATTACATAGAATTTTTCTCGACTCGACCAACCCGCCATTCATTTTTCAGAGACGGAGATGGTGACGAGACGATTTAACTTGGTCGACAAAGATAACCCGACGACTCGGTTTATCGCGCATTTAGATGATGCGACGGATTTTTATATCAAGACGAGACAATATGATTCTCGACATCCCGTTTTCGGAGACGGCGGGCGGCGGAGAGACCCAAGGAGAGGATTAGCTCGGCGCTAATTTTTACCAAAGCGGCCGACTTTTTAACGCCGGCCGGAGGTTACTGGTCTAATCCGTTTACGCCATTGTTGTCGGGTCTCGCAAGACGCAGGCGATCGGCGCCGCTGGGACGGCGTGAAGGCGGCGGCGGAGGTTAATAGCGACATCGGCGCCATGGCGCTTCCTCACAGAGGCGAAAGGTAACGAAGCCCTCCTTCTCACCGAGGAGGCGACTTTCTTCTGGAGGTTTCAACGACCTCGACCGTTCTCCTCCGCACACGCGCTGCCAGAGGTCCGGCCTTTGTTCTTCCGCGCTCAAGCCGAGCTGAGTGCCAGAATAACCTCGCTGCGCCATACGCGGCGCCGGCCATGTGACAACATGAAGAGAAGGGAGGGCTGGCGATCAGGTGATTTGTGTTTCATACCGGCGCCCTCCTCAATGCGCTAAAGGTTTAAGAACCCATGAAGCTTTGTCAGTGACGAGAATGCCTCAAAGCGGCTGCCACCAGATACGAATGAGGTGGCGGGCGCCATTTAACGACTCGAGTCAGAAGGCGTGACGTTTTTCAGCAGAGTCTAACATGAGTTTCTCGGCGGCGTGAAGAATTTACCAAGGCTTGGCACTGAGACTACGACAGCAGATACCTACGGAGAGAGCGACGCTGTCCGAAGGCGATACAGCGCCAAACCAATGGACTGCGGACGAGAATGAGAAGAAGACTCTTCCTTTCAAGAAGACTTATACGAAAAGAACACGGCCGCCAGATCCCCATGACATCCCAGCTGAGGCCGGCTCCACATTTACCAAAGTGAGAGGCGCAAGGCGTGGGCAAGAAAGCGAGACGTTGTTTTAGCATTTTGAAAGAACACGAGACAAGAGACAAGAGAAATGGCGACACAACCGGCGTGACGAGAATCTGAGACGGCGATCAACGATTTTAATCTATCCGGTATAAGGCGTTAGAGGGTCCAGATGGCCTCTCCGACAAAGACGCGAGACGAAGGTGCAAAGACGATACGCATTACACGGTCATAGATATGGAAATGAGCGAGATGCAGACGAGACGCATTTGCATTTGGCGAGACGGCATTTGCATTTGCATTTGCAGGCAAGAACAAGAACGAAGAGGCGAGACACTAAGTCGAGAACTATGGAAGACCCTAGTGTCTTTAAGAAAGACTATGGTTATGACAAGAAGATATTCTGACTAAAGCCACAAGATGAAGAAGAAAACTAAACCGTAGGCTGATAATGCGAAGAACACGTAGCGAAAGAAAGAGAAAGAAAAGAATAACAGCGGCCAGAAGAACACATATATATACCCATCTAATCCTCGACATTCATGACTATAACATCGCAGAACGGAAACCCATGAAATCCCAAGAACTCCAAAAGAAAACACCGCAACCGTCAGAACCTGCTTCTCTCGAATATCCTTCCTCCCGCAAATTCAGAAGACGCGATAATACTGATCAATTAAGAAAGATAGTATTTCTTTCTGGCGCTTTATGCGATTCCGGGTATGATTAATAATCGGCTAAGGAATCAGATATATACGAAATGGTGATTTCCTTTGTTCAATCTTTCCTTCTTTCCTTACGTAACCTCCTGTTATCAACCTTTTCCTTTAGGTTTCTGTTTTTGGTTTTCTCTCTGGCCTTATCCTTAAACTCATTTATTGAAGTACACTTGGTTATATTCTCTACCCCTGCTTCCTGTCCACGGTCAAGTGCCTCGCAGATCTTCGGTTCAACCTGTTCGCCGGCCAAGTAGTCAGGCTCCCCTGCCTTCCCTCACAGGCTCTCGCCCTTTGTAGAACTCACATTAGTTTCCGCTACCTCGACCTCACTGCAGAATGTAAGTTAAGATTTTCAAGTGTGAAGACTAGACTCAAAATAGCCAACAAATATATCAACGTGAAAGAGCGAGAAAGCGACACAGCAAAAATTATCAACATATACAAAATACAATATAATGTCACATTGAAAACAAACTTGGGTGTAGGTTTCAAACTACATTACTGGTCATATTTCTCTGGAAAGGTTAGAGACTCTCATAAAGTTATGGAGGGACAGCCAAAGTTCAAAGTAAAGATTGGAGGATTTGTACGTCTACTTAATAAGGAAAAGTCGATTTCATTGCGCTTTATACGTATACATCGACAAGAGGGATGATGATCCGCCAAGATTTTCAGACATTGGATGCTATGAGATTTGGACCGGCGAACTATCCCAGAAGACCCTATTAAGAATAGTGAACCGACAGATACAATTATCAGAATCTGAATAAACAACATAGACCTCACTCTTCTGCATTTTGTTAATAGAGACAAGAATTCGATGTGATGGTTTAATCTATTTGTACCATACTTCATGTAGGCTTGTATTTATCAGAAGCTGGATATGAGAATCTGGGTATAACAAATTTTGTTACCACCCTTATTTTTTATTGGATAAATATGAATACGTAAATATAAAACTCAATCGTGAGTGCTGCAGTACTGTCAAAGAATGCGTATTTGTATCATATCAGGATCGATGCAGTCTTATCACGGCTCAGCCCCCTGCACCTCGCCTTCCGTCATGCCATTCTATCAGTGGATAAGATTTGGCACGCCTAAGAGACGACAGGTATGATTCGTGATAGAACGTAAGTGCTAGGAATGATTATATAAAGAAATTTAATAGAATTGAGGTTTTAATAAAGATAGGTACAGACAGTATGGGGTGCTTCTATATGATTCTACAAGATGAGAATCACCATGATGAATAATGATGACATATAGTACTCATTCTTTCCTATATTTCCGCCTCTTTAGGCAACATCTTCTTTCTGTTAGCAATACATTACTTTGGCTTCGGCCCTTCTGTCCTCGTCTCGTCTCTGAACCTGAATCTGAACCTGAATTTATACGCCTCAGGTGTCTTCTGGGCTGACCCCACCTCTGTCTCCGCCCCTGATCCTGTTATCACCTTACGCCCTCTCCCGACCCCGTCCTGTTAGACTACATTGCTTACCTTCACTCTCAAGCATACTGACATGACCGCTTTGGTTTCTAAGATTATTGCTTCCAAAGACCTATTATCACTGAACGCCAGATTTATTAACAAATGATGTGGTTCCCGCAAATACAGCCTACCCCCACTAACCTCCAAGACTTCTCTGACCAATATGATCATGACAAAGTCCTACTCTATGACCTCCTGGGATATTATATCTCCCGTATTAGGCACAAGAGAGGCATGGCGCGTTTCAAAAGAGACACGGCCTTGAATACTGCCTCCATTATCTCTGATCTCGAATAACAAATTGCGAAGAGAGTCAGCTCGCAGAAGTCTACTAGCTTAATACTCTACTTTCCGCCCAAACCAATGTTCTTCCCTCTGTCCTTCTGATTGCTCTTCTCCCTGCTCCTCCTGTCGCTCCTCCTATTGTTCTTCTTGTCACTCCTCCTAATGTTCCTCCAGTCGTTCCTCCTCTCGCTCCTCCTCCCGCTCCTCCTCCTGCTCCACCCCCGACTCCTCGATCCGAGAAAGTTCCTGATCCGCCTAAGTTCTATGGCAAGAGGGAGGAACTCCACCCCTTTGTCACCCAATTCCGCCTCAAAATGGTCGCCAACAATGATTACTTTCCCACTGCCCAAGTCCGCCTTGCCAATGCAATTAATCTTCTTTCCGACCATGTCCTCGCTCAAGTAATGCTCCTCGTTGTCGGAGGACGCATCAACCTGGAAGACATTGAAGCCCTGATCACCATCCTGGAAACCGCCTTCAGAGATCCTGATCCTATTGCTACCACTGAACGGGAACTCAAATGTTTCTCAGTGACTTCTCCACCCACTTTCATTGAGCCCAACGCTAATCGCTGAGTTTAGATAAAAAATCGCGCCAAGAAGACACGCCACTCAAGGGCTCTCGCGGAGCTCTGTCTGCCATGATCCACCACGATGTTCCTAAGCATTACCCAATATGTTTTCTTACTCCAGAAGTTGGACAATAGACTCCGGGATGCTCGCGGTAGGAACCTCTCCTTCTCCTTCGTTATTCGTCAACCCTTCGCTGTCTCCACTCCTGCTCATGCTACGGCTTCCCCTGCTGCTGCTATGGCTCCTCATCCCTCCCATTCTCTAGGTGGTGTGGCACCAATAGATCTCTCTAGTGCCAATTGCCCTCAATGTCATAATTCCATTACCCCCGCTGAATGTGTCCGCCCCATCATCCAATGGCTTTACATGTATTGTGGAGGTCCTGGGCATTTTGCTGCTGGATGTCCTACTCATCCTATTGCTCATTTTACTCAGAAGGTTATATCACGGAAATGGGCGAGTATCGCGTCGCAAGGCACAGATAACACCAGAATAAAAACAAAGCTAAGCAAGGTGTGGTGGCTAGAAGGAAATCGGATGGTGAGGCGAAGCGAGGCAGGGCGGGGTAGGTTCACTAAAGTCAGGGACCAGACAGAGACTAAAGAGGTGGGCTAGAAAGCCTAAGGCCTATATTGACTAAATTTATAGGAAGGTTACGTGAAGAAGAAAGAAGAGAAAGAGAAACTCTACAAGCGAAGGAGAGAACTCTCCATATAGCTCCAAAATCCCTTCGCTGACTCATGCTATAGAAACCCATAGAACTCCAAAGAAATCCTCCTATTAGAAATA
Source organism: Morchella sp. 2015-shanyang (assembly GCA_024713795.1). Lineage (NCBI taxonomy): Eukaryota > Fungi > Ascomycota > Pezizomycetes > Pezizales > Morchellaceae > Morchella > Morchella sp. 2015-shanyang. Next base: position 639,818 of record JAMGZB010000007.1, read on the forward strand.
CATGCGCACCGTTGACTCATAGAACCCCTGAAACTGAAACCCATAGAACACCGTAGAAAATCCTAACTAATCCTTCCTCCCGCAACGTCGCCAAGCATGGCTGTTACTGATATTTCATCTTCGGCTCGCCTCCACTATGCTGCCAGCGCATACCGCTATTAACGGTGCTTCCCGGCCCTTCCAAATACTCTCCCACATGCTTTTGAGCTTTTATTTCTTCTTCGTCTTCTGGCTCTAGTTCTCTGAGTTTAGGTTCTCCTGCATCAGCAAACTCAACTTGTGACTGGAGTCCCCCAACAGTCTCCCGGGTCTCCTGAGACTCTCCTGATACTCTTGGATATTTTTTGAGTCTCCTGGGGCTCAGGAGACATCAGGAGACAAATGAAGTCTTGCTGATGCTTGCCTACTTTGTATTTGCTCTTCGCTAATGCTCGCGCTTTGTGCTCGCTTATTTTGTCGCGCCATCAAGATTCTCATTATGCAGTTCAGATCTCAAATTACTTTGCGTCATCATTGTCATCTGTCACGTTGTTTTCAGCTACTCCATCACACAGGAGGCCCTTTCTGGTTGAGCATTCTGGCAAGGTAATTTCTCGGGAATGCCTAACGCCATGTCGGAGGAGCCCTAGGTTCTTGTTCGGGAAGTGGTCAGTGATATATGCCTGTTCAAAAAGTTTTTCTCTGGGTGACTGCCCTCGGACAACTGGAATGGCTGCCAACAAACCCAGATTCTGGGACTTCCACACTGTCTAACTTTGCTGCATTAGGTGTTCATCCCCCTCTTTATGCAGATCTCCTGATCTCCTAGTCAATATATCCGTTTTTCCTCCTTTCTTCCCTGGCCGATACTTAATTATATAATTAAAATGAGAAAGGAACTCTGACCAGTGTGCCTGTCGGCGATTCATATACATTTTGGTGATGAAATATTCCAGATTCTGGTGATCGCTTAGGACTTCGATAGGTTCGGCGACACCTATCAATTTAGCTTTCCATTCTTCGAAACACGTAATTATGGCTAGCAGCTCCTTATCATAGATCTCGTAATTGCATTCAGCGGAGGAGTGGGCTCTAGAGAAGAAGGCGACGGGATCCAAAATATTCTCATCACTGTACTGAGAGGGTACTAATTCGACACGTAGTCCGACGATCTGTTTTATGACAAAGAATTTGGAGAAGAATAGTGACAGATGACAACGATGACGCAAGCGACTCGAGGAGTACAGCCTCAGACAACGTGATATTGACGGTGATGACGATCAGTACCAGACATGATATAAGCACAGTATTAGCGGGCGCAAAGAAGAGCGCAGCGTATGAAAGCAAGAATAGAGGTCGAGGTGTAGGGCAGAAAGCAAGAGCAGGTTAAGATCGCGTAAAGGATTTCAACAAAGATCAAGAGGATTATAAGAACGCCTCTCATGGGCGAAGCTAGACGCAGAACTATATCTACGAATAGAAGTATTTTCATGACGAGAAAACCCAAGACGAGACAGAGAGAAAAGAAAGAAATAACCAAAGGAAACATCCCCCTCCGCTATTTAACACTATCCTCCACCGTTCCGCCAAGACTCATATTACCACCCGTGGAGACTCATAGACTACCATCGCAACCACACCTCGTATTCCTCCCCACCATCTTTCCTAATTATATTACAAATCCATTACGCCATAGAAACCCATAGAACCTAATAACGACATCTTCTCTCTAGCGCATCCTTACATCGCTTAATACTTCCCCAACTGTCGCAACCATACATCGCCTACCGGATCGTCGAGATGGATATCAAGACGTCGGAACATGTTTCCACAATGGCTCCTGATTAAAAGTCAAAGCCGACGAAAAATCGCAGAAGTAGTAAGTTTCATTTTAATTTCTAACGTACTTTTACAAGCTTTAAATGAATTATATAAATAAAGATGTTCCTTAAGAAACATAAGAAGAGGACGGACAATCCCAAGAATTTTTGATAAAAGTCAAGTAGAAATTTTTCCAACCTGTTGAATACCTATACGCTCTAACGCTAGAGAATACCAGCTAACAATAGTTTCAATCTTTGATCGTTTGGTTCTAGCGATAACAATCATGCCCAAAGATTTGACTTTAACCTGAAACTCGTGATTTCTAGTGAAAGAAAGAAGGTCGACGGCGAAATATTACAGGACTTCGATTAATACTATATATGATTTCAAATCCTCACTATAGATAAGGATGTCATCGAGATAAGCCGTACAGAAGCGATCGAGAAAGGGACGAAGAGTATTATTAATAAAATGTTGAAAAAAGGCGGGGGCATTGGTAAGTCTGATAGTTATTACTTTATACTGGAAATGGCCGACTCTGGTATGGAACGAGGTTTTCCATTCCTCTTCAGCTGCAACTCGGACCAGATTATAGGCATTCTTCAAATGCAACTTGGTATACCATTTGGCTTTGCAGAGCTTTATTGAAGGTTTCTCACAGAGCGTTAGCAGAATCCATTCTTGACGGTAATAGCATTTAGCCCCTGTGAATCCACGCAGAATCGCCACCACGGCTTTTTATTTAACGGATGCGACGAGATCCAATGGAGGAAATTTAGACTCGATAAAGCCTTTCTTCAACATGTCATCCTGAATGTACTCAATTAATGCGGCCAATTTGTCTGTGATACGCCAGATAGGAGTTTTTTCTTTCACAGATTAACGCAAATATCATAAGAAGATAAAACAAGAACTTCGCGACCGCTTTTCCAAACCGCCAGAAAGGATGTTCAGAGAAACCAAAGAGCAATTTCTGGAGGATCGATTTTGTAGAGCCCATCGGCGAACAGGTCAGAAACGTAGTTTCCTGACGGTTTTTGAGAAGGCCATACCGACGATTTCAAAGTTTCACGCTTTTATGAAATGCGGAGATAAAATACCTCGACCTACTAGTAGCGTGACTTGATTGTCAAGAAGCGATTGGAGGCAATGACCGGCGTCAACGACTTATCGCCAAAGTTTAATAGTAATATTACGTCATTAAAGTTCGAGATCCCCAAGACTAACCCGATAACGCCTTGCGAAGAATATGCGCAGAGAGATTTTTTCTAATGGCTCAGATAATGATGAAAAGTGAGCAATACGGTAATGCTACCGGAGGAGATCTCTTCTATCGATAACGCGACGGAGCGATCGGCAAGAACAGAACTGACGGTAAAACGGTGATGCTAGGTAGAACTCGAGGAAAGACAACAAGACAAGTGAGAACACTGAAGAGGACGATTTAAGGCCGGCATAAGCACAGACCGGAAAGCCAGAGACAAGAAAGAAGCAAGAAAGACACGAGAACAACGGCAGGAGAGAGCAGAATAAAGAGCAGAAGGGAAAACGGCGACCAGATGAGGCCCGACGTAAGATAGAGTGAGTTTATAAGGAGGCCTCCTGGCGCGAAGTTTGGACTTCAGACACCACATAGATAGGAATATATTCCTATGTACCGAGATTACAGGAAGACGAGACAGAGAGAAAAGAAAGAAAGAACTAAGGAAAACACCCCCCCGCACTTATTTAACACTTCCCTGTACCCTTCCGCCAAGACCACATATCGTCACCCATAGAAACCCATAGAACTCCATCGCACCCACACCTCGTATTCCGCCCCACCATCTCCACTATTTACATTACAAATCCATCACGCCATAGAAACTCCTAGAACCCTATAACGTCATTCCTCCATCACACATCCCTCCTTCGCTTAACCTTTCCTCAACCATCGTGAATCCAAGATTGCCACCAATCGTCGACAAATGCCAAGACGCCGACAGATCAGGTCCTCTCCAATGCCTAGCTCCTGATAGGCCGAGGTTTCAAGATTGACGATTTAAACGCTTGTCAAGATCGACTACGTTTCAAGATTATTTGATTGCCATGACATTCCTCATATCCAACATATTTAACCAAATATTCTACCCGCCGCCCTCTCTTCCGCGAGTCCAATATTTCCGCTACCTCCTATTCAATTTCTCCTTCAACTTCCACTGGTGGAGATGGTTCAATCATTTGCCCCTAATGCGATCATCGCAGAATCCATGATAGATAAAACACGAAAAGACCCATGACTTTTCATTGGCGCGTAAGAAGAAGTTTCATAAAAGATAGCGCCACTATTCTTTAACTAGATAAGGCCAACCTGTTTCAATCCAGCTTTTTCAAGGCTGCTTATTTTCAAGATTTCGAGTAGATAGCCATACGGAATCACCAACAAAGATATCGAAAGGCCGGAGTCCTGTAGATTAGCCATTTCTCCTCAGATCTCGGTTCTAAACATTTCGCTCTTCAAAAAATCAAAGACTTGAGACATCTCCCTTGCCAATCCATTAGCTTGATCCTCGTTCGTCAGGCTTCCAACAGAGGCGCTTCAAACGTTATTCAGTTTCCCATAATTAGCTTGAAAAGGAGACATATTGGTTGTTTCGGAGATATGGTTATTGGTAGCAAATTCGGCGAGAGGTAGGAAATCCACCCAATTATCTTGTTGGTAGGACACATAACTGCGTAAATATTGTTCCATAATCGCATTAGTCCTTTCCGTTTGTCCATCGGTTTGGGGGTGGAATGCAGTGGAATATCGAGGGGCAATTTCCAATCGATCACAAAGAGCTTTCCAGAATTCTACCAGAACCGCTGGCTCCCGGCATAATAGTTTCTAGAGATTCATGTAGCTTCCATACCTGTTGCAGCGATAGACGGTTTGCATGACTTCTGCTGCTAACGCTGCAAGAAGAATAAAATGTTTATTTTGTCACGATCCACAACGACTAGGATAAAGATTAAACCCATTGCTTCTCCAGCCTGCTACAAAAATCCATCGCCACATCCGGCCCGCGCCTGATTACAGTCAAGAATCCTTGCAAGTATGATGATTTTTAAATTGCCGATATATAATTTTTCAACATAACGTCTCAGTATATTTCCGCATTTGCCGCCAATAATACTCGACCAGTGAGTTCCAGTTTGCTGATCGCCCGGTGATGACCACCGTTTATCGCGAACTCCCAGAATAAATAGCTTAAGTTCTCATCATACTCAAGACGTAGAACAGATTTCGATATAGCAAGAATTTCTCTCCTTCTTCTCAGATTCCGCCAACGAAATCTCTTCGATTGTCGGACGCCGTCTCAAGAATGACAAATTCTATTCGGAACTGTCACACTGTAAGTTTTCATAAACAATTCAATCACGGAGAATCCTTCACGTATTCATTTGCCAAAGAAATTTCGCTAACAAACTTATCTTAGGATCCAAATTGTCCTTTTTCAAAACCACCCTACTCTGCTGTTCCAACCTCTCATCTCCTTCCTTCGGCAAATCCTTGGATCTTCTTGTCAAAATATCCACCTTCCTTCCTTGCTTCCGCCTACGCTGCATGTGCTTAGTCCAGAACTCCGCCTAACGGCTTACGATGAAGCAACTTATGACATAAAAGTACTCAAGGCGCGATCCGTCAATACCTTGACCTGAAACTGAGCCGTCTCTAGATGAGGTCTCCATTCTTCAAAACAACGAATAACTGCTAGCAATTCCTTATCGTATATCTCATAATTGCACTCACCGAACGTAGCTTCAAAAGAATGCCATCGGATGTAAAATCTGCTCTCATCCCGCTGAGACAGAATCCCCGCCGATACATAATCGGACGATCTGTTTCAAAATAAACTCCTTCTCGCGATCAGGACGATCAATATCGCAGTAGTAAAGGCCGCCTTCAATTTCTGGAAAGTTTGTTCCACCTTCGAAATTCACTCAAATCGCATACGCTTCTTTTAAAGTAGTCAGAAGGGCCGACCCACCGTGAAAGAGATAAATAAATCGTCGATAAAGCGCGAAATCCAAGAAACTCAGATTCTCCTAACTGTCTTTGCTCCTAATCCACAATCGTTGCACTTTTATGGGTCCATCTTCATTCCTCCTGGAGTTAGAATCATACCGAGATATTTAGTCTCTTGTACGTTGAACTCGCACTTTTCCGGTTTCAGATGGACCTCATTGGCTTCAAGAGCTTCCAACACTTGCTGTACATCCCGTTGATGTTGTTCAAAAGTCTCCGAATAGATGAGTATATCATCCAAATAAGCGGTTGCACATCGATCGAGGAAGGGACGAAGAATATCATTAATCCATCGTTGAAAGGTAGCAGGAGCATTTGTTAACCCAAAAGGCATTACCAAATATTCCCAGTGTCCATACCGCGTCCTAAAGGCTGTTTTCCACTCATCTCCCTCCTTAATCCGAATTTGATTATACCCCCAGCGTAGGTCCAGCTTTGTAAAGTAATTGGCCCGCGACAGATTGGCCATAGTTTCCGGGGTCAGAGGAAGCGGATACCTATCCTTTACTGTAATGGCATTCAGCTTTCGATAGTCAACACATAGACGCAAGGACCCATCCGCTTTTTTGACAAATAGCACAGGAGCCCCAGCGGGAGAGTTGCTGGACCGTAAGAAACCTTTCTTCAAATTGTCGGCCAAATAATCCCTCAAAGCCTCTCTCCCTCAGATACTGTACATAAATAAAAAACGCGTACTAATGCCTCCTGAAATTAATCTCTGGCCAGAAGGACGATGGCAATGTAACTCGGTGTATTGGTTTCATCAAAGTTGTCGAAAACGCTTAATCTATTGGAATTGTTCCACGTGATTGACAAGATCTCCAATATCCTATTAACAAAGATACAACGAAGTTGAATAAATTTGCACCAGAGGATCCTGGAGAGCTTTCTTGAACGATCGAGAATAATGCAGATATTTAGAATGCCTCTTCCTACACAAGGCCGAATTTCGAAAGAACAATAGGTTTATGGTTATACTATGCAACGCCGAAAGATACCGGCGATTAAGCAAATCTCATTCCTCCCATCGTCAATCAGAACCCCACGCTCTCTCATCCATGATCCCCATCACACCTGGATAAATGTCCCACCAGAATAAAGAAAGCGACATTCTTCCATACGACCATTAATCTCCAAACTAACACCACTTTCTTCCCATACCTTTCCTGATTCAATAGGCCTTCCATCAATAACATCAATCTCCCTTTCCGTCCTCAAGTTTTTCATCTTCAATTCATGGCGGCGCACAAAGTCTTCATCAATAAATGCATACCCCGACGCTCCAGTATCAATCAAGGCATAGGTGGGTACAATAGATTTTTTATTTTGCGAAATAGAACAGACTACAATCAATTGATTCCTATCCATCTCCCCTTCTGATACTGAAAACGTTGAAATAGATACTTTAGAAAAACCTTTAGGGCATCCCTGAACTATGCCGCTTAGTGCAGCGACAAATCTTTTAACTCTTCATCCTCCGATACTACCTCCTCCTCCTCCCTTTCCTTCTTTGCTTCCAATAATGCTCCCCTCATCCTGCATAGGTTCTTCCCGAAAGCAGACTTATAATCCTTTAACCAAACGTCCCACTCTCCACAATAGTAAAGACCTTATTCTCAATTCGACGTGGCCTCTTTTCCCGGCGGTCCGGACGACGATTTACGACTATTAGAAAGATCCATAGGAACGCTCTGCGCCAGATACGGCGGATGGTCGTCAGATTCTTCGCGGAGCGGCGGTCCTCAGACGACGGTTGTTGTCGCCAGAGCATGAACGCGAAACAAAGGGGCGGGGGGCAGGAGCACTGGGGATCTGAAACCTAAATCTTCCCATCCTAGCAGAGTAGCCGCTGCTTATTATCGTAGCTGAAGAAGTAGTCGCAGCCCTCGATCAGATCCCAGCTTATTCTGGATCATCGCGCCATCGCGCCCCTAAGTAGTTCCTCCAAGAGATTCAATCTTAGCATCGCTGAACTCGTAGTCAAAGATAACGCTGGAACTCGCAAAGTATTCAGAAAAGCGTCAAGGACGCTGTTTAATTTCTAAGATACGAAGAACATACCGATCCGGATTCCAAAAGATTATTCAGACTTTAAAAACTCCGCCATCGAGCCAAGAGCGATTCCTCGTCTAATATAGGCCAAAAATTGATCCGCCGCAGGCCCTCTAGTCGGGAGATAGAGAGGCCAATTGTTTTTCGGCGTGAAATCGACGAGATACCGTCCGCCTTAATCTGCAGCTTGTCTTTGAAGGTCCAAGACTTCAGCGACGCTCTTATACTTTTTCTGGATCAGGAGCTTCAGATTTCGACGGCTTAAGTCGCCATGGATCTCCCTAAGTCTTCTTTCGATTCCTTCCTGAAATTTTCGATCTAAACAGAATTCCCCGAACTTTTTATTTAAACTCTCGCATTGTTTTGCTTCCGAATTCATGGCCGCAGATCGATAGAATATTGTTTGACCCTGAAATTTCTTTTCGGAGGAGACATCAGACGCTGCTTTTGCTTCCGCTGGGTCAGAGGCCCACCGCAGATCACGAGCTTCCAAAGAAACTTTCGAGGTCTCATTGAGCTTGATAGTCAAATGCATTAGCAGAGGAGGTCACAAGGTGAGCTATGGAGAATCTCACATTGCACGGTCGAAGAGAGTGGTCTCGCTTTACGCGACGGAGTGATCATAAGAACAGAACGGATTTAAACGAGGATGCTTAGGTAGAATCTCCGAGGAAAGACACAGCATGCGAGAGAACATCAAGAGACGACGTTTAAGCGCATAAGCACAGACCGGAAGCCAGAGACAAGAGCAAGGGCAAAGGCACACGCGAAAACAACGGACAAGAGGCAGAGCAGAACAAAGCAGGGCAGGGAAAACGAGGACCAGATGAGGCTGCCGACGTAAGATAGAGTGAAATGAGGCGAGTGCTCCTCATGGGCGCGAAGCTGGGACTTGGAGACACTATAGATAGAATATATTCCTATGCATCGAGACAGGAAGACGAGCATAGAGAGAAAAGAAAGAAAGAACTATGAAAACACTTCAAGACTTATTTAACACTTCGCACTCCTTCCGCCAAGACCACATATCGTCACCCATAGAAACCAATAGAACTCCATCGCACCCACACCTCGTATTCCGCCCCACCATCTCCACTATTTACATTACAAATCCATCACGCCATAGAAACTCCTAGAACCCTATAACGTCATTCCTCCATCACACATCCCTCCTTCGCTTAACCTTTCCTCAACCATCGCAACCGTGCATTGCCTACCGAATCGTCGGGACAAATGCCAAGACGCCGGGACAGATAACATGAAGGGCACGGAGATTGAGGAGAAGTGTAGTGGGGATTTCCTTGTGGCGTACAAATGATTCATTAATGAATGCGAATCCAGAAGCCGCAGTGTCAACAAGTGAGTAGGTTTTAATATTTTATTCTTATCAGATACGATACATGACACAACAAGATGATCGTTATCTGAAATCTTCTCACCAGAGACACCAGAAGCAACAGAAGCAGACAAAGAAAGAGGAGGGGACCTGGCCTAAGCCACCTGGAGCAGATCCTCGTGAAAACACAAGTGATTTGGGATAACAACAGAAATCGAACCAGGAGAACCCAGACCTAAAGAATCAGAACCAAAAGGAGAAGAGGAAGAGGAAGAAGTACCAAAAAGAAACCTATAGGCGTTGCTAATAGAAGAGGAAGAACGAGAAGTACTATTAATCGCAGGGGGCGCGCCGGCCCCATACATAACTGGAGGCACGCCAACCTCAGAAGTAGCAGCAACATAAGCAGAATGAGCAACAGCCTGAGGGCGAGCAGGACATTCAGTGGCAAAATATCCAGGACCTCCATAATACATGTAGAGTCCTTGAACGACATGCTGGGTATGTTCAAAGGAGAGGCTGACTAAGGGGGCCCCTGTATGATCCTTTCAAGACTGCACCACCTGGAGAATAGGACAGATGAGGAGCGGGAGCAGCAGAAACAGGAGCAGAAGCAGAAGCACGAGCAGGTGTAGAGGAAGTGAAAGGTTGACAAGTAACAAAGCGGGAGGAGCGGTTTCTGGCACGAGCATTTCTGAGCTTGTTATCCAATTTTTGGAGCAAGAGGACATATTTAGAGGTAGAGCAGTGACATCAGCATGGATTATAAGGAAATGGAGCTCACGGAGAGCCCTCGAAATGAGTGCAAGATTTCTAGCCTCGCTGCTCCACCCAACCTCAATGGCCGTGAGTTGAATTGAAGGATGGAGTGAAGAACGCGACAGATGACAATAACGATGGAATAGAATGATGAAAGACAAGATAATAAGGACATCGACGAGGACGATGAGAGTCAGGCGGGCACAAGCGCAGGCATTGGCAAAGAGAAAGGCAAAGGCACGAGCGAGAATAAAGGTCAAGGGTGCAGGGTAGGGTAGGGAAAGCAAAAACAAGGTAGGAACTTCAACGAAGATCAAAAGAGCTATAAGGATGCCTTCTACGAAGGTGAGTTTGGAGAGGAGAACTAGAGACTATGAGTAGGAGTATATTACTAGGTATCGAGGTAATAGAAAGATGGGACAGAGAGAAAAGAAAGAAAGAAACTAAAGGAAAAACCTCCTCCTCTTATTTAACCCCATCCTCCACCTGTCCGCCAAGGCTTATTTTACCGCCCGTAGAAACTTATAGAATCCCCTCACATCCACATCTCGTATTCCTTCACACCACCACGCCTATTTATATTACAAATCAATTATAACATAGAACCTCCCAGTACTCAATGACGATACCCCCCTCCTCATCACATCTCTTCCTCACTTAACATTACCACAACCGTTACGACCGCGCTTTGTCTACCGAACTGTTGGTACTGATGCCAGGATGTCAGGACATTCAGCAAAGTAGGTGGAGAAGTCATGACCATCCTGTGTCAGGCGTTCGAGCTCTCGTTCCGCGGTGGCAATGCGATCTGGATCCCCAAAGACGGTTTCCAAAATGGTAATAAGGGTTTCAATATCTTCCAAGTCGATGCATCAGCAAACTCAACTTCTGACTGGAGTCTCCCAACAGTCTCCTGGGTCTCCTGAGAGTCTCCTGATACCCCTGGATATTTTTTAAGTCTTCTGAGACTCAGGAGACATCAAGGGCGGCTACCAGAGAGAGAGATTAATAGTGAGGGGGGGCTTGGGCAGCAGGGAAACAGTCATAGTTGGCGAGCATCTTTAGGCGGAGTTGAGTGACAGCTATGAGCCTTTTGCCACCGAACTTACGCATGAACTTTCTGATCACGGCGGAGCCGTGAGAAGTATTAGAAGGAACAACAGCGAGAAGTGACAGAAGAAGGACAGGAAAGAATTGGCGGAGCTAGGGAGTGAGCAACAGCCTGCTTATTAGTAGTGTGTTGTCAATGCAGAGACCTCTCGCAAGCTTCGATCTTCTAAACCCAAGAATTTGTTGTTCCAGCGGCGAGGACTTACGTACAGTATTCAAGGCCGAATTTCTTTTGAAGCATGCCATGTTTATGTCGTGCCTAAGACGAGAGACATTATACCCCAGAAGGTGATAGAGGAGGGCCTTGTCATAGTCGTATTGTTCTGAAAAAGCTTGGAGGTTCATAAATTTATACAGAAAGCCCACATCGCTATTATGACGATGAGAACCGAGAAATACAGGACAGATGACAACGATAATGAGGTAGAACGGTGAGAGAAGCACAGTATTAACAACGAGTGATACTGACAGCGACAACGAGAAATTTGGATACATAAGCAAGCAGGCACCAAATAAGACAAAGGCAAGAACAAAGTGCAAGCAAGACGAGCGATAACCTAGACAGGATTGTTAGGGCAGAGCAAGAAAAGCGAAGACCAGGTAAGGACTCCAACGAAGATCGAGAGAGCTATGGGGCGCAAGGGCTGAATTTATGTAAAGGTTTCCATTACATGATAGGAATATATTTCCTATGTACTAGAATACAGGAAAATGAGACAGAGAGGAAAGAAAAAGAGAACTAAAGGAAAAGTCTCTCTGCACTACATCAGCAAACTCAACCTGTGACTGGAGTCTTCCAGTAGTCTCCTGGGTCTCCTGAGAGTCTCCTGAGACCCCTGGATATTTTTTGAGTCTCATGAGGCTCAGGAGACAACAGGAGACAAATAAAGTCTTACTGTATCAGCAAACTCAACTTGTGACTGGAGTCTCCCAACAGTCTCCCAAGTCTCTCGAGAGTCTCCTGAGACTCCCGGATATTTTTTTGAGTCTCCTGAGAGTCAAGAGATATCAGGAGACAAATGAAGTTTTGCTGATGTGATGCATTTAACATCATCCTAAGCCAGTCCGCCAAGACCACATATCGTCATCTATAGAAATCTATAGAACTCCATCGCACCTACACCTCCCATTCCCCCCCACTATCTCTTCTAGCTATATTACAAATCCATCATACTATAAAAACTCATGGAACCTCATAACGTCATCTCTCCAATCAAAGATTCTTGTCTCGCTTTCCTCAAATTGCCACAACCGCCAGACGTTTACCTGCTTCATTATTAGGATAGATGCCAAGATGTCGGGACAGGTCAGGTCCCCTCTAAAGGCCTAGCTCCTGATAGGCCGAGGTTTCGAAGGATATTGACGATGAAACAATTGTCGAAGTCCAGGGCTATGTTCAAGATCTCCTGATAGCTGCCATGATGGCTCCTCATATCCAATGTATTTAACCAAATACTCCACCCGCCGTCCCCTCTTCCTTGAATCTGATATTTCTTCTACCTTCCGTTCAGCCTCTCCTTCAACCTCTACAATGCTGGTTCATTATTACTCTTTGGACAGTATTGCTGATCACGGCGATAAAACAGAAACACGAAAGATCGTGAATCTTCGCTGAAAAGCGTAGTGAAGCTCATATAATGCGTTAATCACGATTCTTTTAACCGGATAAGAGCCAACCTGTTTCCAATCAAGCTTTTTCGAGGGTTTGGTCTCAATATTTCAAGTAGAAGTTCAGACGAATCATCAATCACAGATCGGCGCTGCTGAGTTCAGCCAGAGTTATCCATTTCTTTTGTATTTTGTTCCTCAATATATCTCGCTTCTTAAAAAATCAAAAACTTGAGACATCTCTATCGCCAATCCGTTAGCTTGATCCTCATTTACTGTTTTTTCATGCCGTAATGGGCCAAATGTCATTCGAGGATGTCTACTATAATTTGCTTGGAAGGGAGATATATTTGTAGTTTCGTAAATATGATTATTAGTCGTGAACTCTGCAAGAGGAAGAAAAGTAACCCAGTCATCCTGTTCATCAGCAAGATTTTACAAGTCTCAGGAGATTACAGGGGTCTCAAAAGACTCAGGAGACTGTCAGGAGACTCACGAGACTCCAGTCACAAATGGTAAACCTTGCTGATGTTGGTAGGATACGTAACTGCATAAATCTTGCTCCATAATCACATTAGTCCTTTCTGTTTGCCCATCAGTCTGAGGGTGAAATGCTGTGGAATAGCGGGGAGCGATCTTCAATCGATCACACAGAGCCTTCCAAAACTCAGCAGTAAATTGTGTCCCTCGATCCGAAACGATAGTCTCCGGTAGTCTATGTATTTTCCATACCTGCTCCAGGTATAGACGAGACAGATCCCTGGCGTTCACTTTCTCAGTAGTTGCGATAAAGTGCTTCATTTTTGTTAGCCAGTCCACTACCACCAGGATAGTATCAAACCCATTGCTTTCCGGGAGTTCAATTATGAAATCAATTGTAACATCCATCCAGGGTCCTTTGGATATTTATCAGCAAACTCAATTTCTGACTGGAGTCTCCCAACAGTCTCCTGGGTCTCCTGGGAGTCTCCTGAGACCCCTGGATATTTTTTAAGTCTTGTGAGGCTCAGGAGACCTCAGGAGACAAATCAAGTCTTGCTGATATCGACAGTGGGAGCTGAACTCCTTGAAGGCGGTTGTGATACGCTTTGCTTCGTCTGCAGACATGGCAATTTTGAATATAGCGATCTGTATATTTCTGCATGGTCGGCCAATAATAGTCTCAACTCAGAAGTTCCAAGGTCTTTGATCGTTCAGGGTGTCCAGCAGAGGGTTTATCGTGGTGTTTCCATAGTAAATAAAGTTTAAGCTCATTGTAGCCGGGAATATAGAAGGTATTCTGATAAAGCAAGAACCCCTCCTCAATTTCCTTGCTGTGACGGAGTGATCGAGGGCAGCAGAACGAACGAAGACGAGGATGCTAGGTGACTCAAGGAGCACAGCCAAGCACGGCAGGGACACTGACGAGGACGACGAGGGCCGGGCGGGCGCAAGCGCAGGCACCGGGAAAGCCAGAGACAAGAGCAAGGGCAAAGGCACACGCGAGAACACGAGGCAGAGCAGAACAAAGCAGGGCCGGGGAAGTGAAGACCGGATGAGGTCGTCGACAAAGATGAAGAGAACTATGAGGACGCCTCCTGCAAAGGCGAGTTTGAACGTGTGGAACTATGGCTAAGAATAGGAATATATTCCTATGTACGGAGATAACAGGAAGACGAGACAGAGAGAAAAGAAAGAAAGAAACTAAAGGAAAAATCCTCCCCCGCTATTTAACATCACCCTCCGCCATTCCGCCAAGACCACATATCATCATCCTTAGAAACCCATAGAATCCTATTGCACCCACACCTCGTATTCCTCCCCACCATCTTCATTATTTACATTACAAATCCATCACGCCATAGAACCTCCTGGAACCTCATAACGTCATCCCTCCATCGCACATCTCTCCCTAGCTTAACCTTTCCTTAACCGTCGCAACCATACATTGCTTACCGGATCGTCGGGACAGATGCCAAGACGCCGGGACACTTGCACTCAGCCAATGAGATTTCTTTCGATTGTTGAACAATATCCCGAAGCATAGATATTTGTCGTCGCGAATGTAAGAATCAATGCGGTTTAAGGGACGACGAGGATGTGAGGGTGACGAAAAGAGCACCAAGCACGATAGGGACACTAATGAGGACGACGAGGGCAAGGGCGCAAGAAAGACCGAAAGCGAGACAAGAAAGAAGCAAGAAGCAAGACACGCTGGCAAGACGTAAGCAGAGCAGAACAAAGAGGGCCGGGAAGAGAAGACCGGATGAGGTCACAACAAAGATGAAGAAAGTTATAAGAACGCCTCCTGGAAGTTTACGCGACATGACTATGGCTATGACAGAATATATTCCTACAGACGAGATAACAGGAAAACGAGACGAAGAGAAAAGAAAGAAAAGAACTAAAGGAAAAGTCTCCCCGTACTATTTAACATTATCCTTTCCAGTCTGCCAAGACCATATATCGTCATCCATAGAAACCCAGAGAATTCCATCACAACCACACCTCGTATCCCTCCCCACCATCTTCGCTAATTACATTACAAATCCATCACGCCATAGAATCTCCCAGAACCCCATGACGACATTCCTTCATCACACATTCCTCCTTCGCTTAACACTCCCTCATTCATCCTAACCATACATAACCCACCGAACAGTCGGGACGATTGCCAAGACGCCGGGACACTGTCATGCTAGTAAGCTTTGTTAAATAAATCAAGTATGGGAGATGATCCTTCAGCGGGTTCATTTGCCAAAGAGCCCGCTAACAAGCCTATCTTTGGATCCAAATTTTCCTTCTTCAAAACCACTCTACTCTACTGTTCCAGCCTCTTGTTTCCTTCCTTCAGTAAATTCTTAGGCCTCCTTGTTAATATATCGACCTTCCTCCCCTGCTTCTCTGGCCTGTATTGAATAAAAAAATTAAATTGAGACAATAATTCTACCCAACGGATCTGACGTCGGTTTAGCAACTTGGTTGACATGAAGTATTCGAGGTTATGATAGTCTGTCAATACTTTAACTTGGAACTGGGCCGTTTCCAGGTGAGCCTGAGGACTCCATTCCTCAAAACAACAGATGATGGCTAGTAGTTCCTTGTCATAGATCCTGTAGTTGCACTCTGTCGGGGAATGAGTTTTTGAAAAGAATGCTACTGGATATAAAATCTGTTCCTTGTCCTGTTGTGACAGAATCCTGGCTGACAAATAATCAGGAGAATCTGTCTCCACAATAAATTACTTCTCGGGATCAGGGTGAATCAATATTGGGGCAGTCGTAAAAGCAGTGTTCAATTTCTGAAAAGCTTGCTCCACCTTTTGAGTCCATTCAAATTGCACATGTTTCTTTGTTAGGGCAGTTAGAGGCTGAGCCACTCGGAAGTAGGCATAGATAAACCGTCGGTAAAAATAAGCAAATCTCAGGAATTCTTGAACCTCCTTAGCTGTCTTTGGGGCCTCCCAATCACTATCATTTGTACTTTGGCTGGGTTCATCTTCATTCCCCCTGGCGTTAGAATCATGCTAAGGTACTTAGTTTCCTGCATACTAAATTCACACTTCTCCGGCTTCAAATAAACTTCATTAGCTTCAAGAGCTTCCAGCACTTCCTTCTAATGGGACGGGGTCGGGTTAGGGACTAGACGAGGTAGGTTCAGGAGTAGAGGCAACATCAGCAAACTCAACTTCTGATTGGAGTCTCCCAATAGTCTCACGGGTCTCCTGAGAGTCTCCTGAGACCCCGGATATTTTTTGAGTCTCCTGGGGCTTTGGAGACCTCAGGAGACAAATGAAGTCTTGCTGATGAAGGACAGAGTCGACTCAGGAGACATCCGAGGTGAGACAGGTTCAAGTTCAGGTTCAGGTTCAGAAACGAGGTGGGGACAGAAGGGCGGAAGCCAAAGTAATATATTACTAGCAGAAAGAAGGCGTTGCCTAGAGAGGCGGAAACATAGGAAAGAACAAGCCCTATATATACAACTATTCCCTCACACCGATGACTCATACCATAGAATCTCATAAAAACTCCCACAATCCCGTGCCACCCATACTATTCCTAATAACCTCAGTTCTATCCCATTGCCATCCAATCCTCCCTAGCGCTTACATTCTATTACCAGAGCTCCATCAGCAAACTCAACTTATGATAGGAGTCTCCCAGTAGTCTCCCAGGTCTCCTGAGAGTCTCTTGAGACTCCTGAATATTTTTTGAGTCTCATGAGACTCAGGAGACACTAGGAGACAACTGAAGTCTTGCTAATGTCCTTCGTAATGCATTATCCTGCTTCCGACATCGACCGATACTATCCAACAACCCTGCTCCAAAGGCGTTTTGGTGGAAGGCGAGGTGCAGGGGATGGAGCCGTGATATTACTGTACATCCCGTTGGTACTGCTCCAAGGTCTCCGAATAAATAACAATATCATCCAGATAAGTGATAGTGCAATGGTCAAGAAAGGGGCGAAGAATATCATTAATCCAGCACTGAAATTTAGCAGGTGCATTTGTTAACCCAAAAAGCATCACCAAATATTCCCAATCCCAATAACGTGACCTAAAAACAGTCTTCCATTCATCCCTCTCCTTAATTTGTATTTGATTATATCCCCAAAGCAGATCCAACTCTGTAAAATAATTGGCCCACGCCAAATTGGCCATGGTCTCTAGTATAAGGGGAAGAGGATATCTGTCCTTGACCGTGATGGCGTTTAATCCCCGATAATCCACACATAAACGTAAAGACCCATCCACTTTTTTAACAAATAACACTGGAGCTCCAGCTGGAGAATTGCTGGACCGAAGGAAGCTTTTCTTTAAA
Source organism: Morchella sp. 2015-shanyang (assembly GCA_024713795.1). Lineage (NCBI taxonomy): Eukaryota > Fungi > Ascomycota > Pezizomycetes > Pezizales > Morchellaceae > Morchella > Morchella sp. 2015-shanyang. The sequence goes on from JAMGZB010000007.1 coordinate 657,333, forward strand.
TTATCGGTCACATAATCCCTTAACGCCTTCAACTCCTCCCTGAATATACTGTACATGGAGCTAAAAGGTGGTACCGTCCCTTCCTGTAATTTATTTTCGTGGTAATAGGGCCGACGTGGTGGTAGCCTGATTACATTGGTTTCATCAAACAATTGCCGGAATTTATTACAGTATGGAGCATGCCTAGCGACGTTGTGTGAAGAAGGATTAGGCAGGGTTTTCTATGGTGTTCTATGAGTTTCTATTATAGGGGGTTCTATGAGTCAACCGTGCGTAGGTATTTCTAATAGAAGGATTTCCTTAGGGTTCTACTGGTTTCTATAGTATGAGTCAGCAAAGGCATTTCGGGGCTATATATAGGGAGTTCTCTCCTTGCTTGTAAGACTTTCCTTTCTTTTCTTTCTTCTTCACGCAACCTTCCTGTCAATTTAGTCAATTAGACCTCAGGGCTTTTTAGCCCACCCCTTTGGTCTCTGCTTTGTTCATTTTCCATGGACCTACCCCACTCGGCTTCACTCCGGCTCGCCTCCTGGTTCCCTTCCGTTCCACCCTGCCTCGTCTCGCCTCACTTCGCTTTGGTGTTATACCTTAGCACATCTCGACCCTGCCCTCGCCTCGCTCTGTGATACTACATCAGCAAACCTGTAGATTTCATGGGGCGCTCCAGGCGTTCAGGGCGCTGAGGGCGCACGGGATAAAAACTCATTCTCCTGAGAACCTCGCCAAACCTCTGGGCGCTCCAGGCGGGGCTTTTAGCGCCCTGAGCGCCCTGAACCAAATCACAACCTCAGTTAGCGCCAGGAGTTAGGTTTTCTCTCAGGAACGCCCCTGGCGGAAACGTTTTGTGCCTGGCTCCGCCTGGCTCCGTGTCCCGGCGTCTTGGCATCGGTCCCGACAGTCTGGTAGGCGATGCAGGGTTGCGACTATTGGGGAAGTGTTAAGCGAGGAAGAGATGTGTATTGTAGGGATGACGTTATTAGGTTCTCTGGGTTTCTATGGCGTGATGGATTTGTAATGTGAATAATGGAGAGGGTGGGGAGGAGTACGAGGTGTGGGTGCGATAGGATTCTATGAGATTCTATGGGCGGTGGTGGGGGTCTTGGCGGACTGGTGGAGGATAATGTTAAATAGTGCGGGGAGGGGTTTTCTTTAGTTCTTTCTTTCTTTTCTCCCTGTCTCATCTTCCTGTAATCTCGGTACATAGGAATATACTCCTATTCATAGCTCAAAAAGTCTTCTTGTCCAAACTCGCCTTCGCATAAGGCTCCCTTATAGTTTCCTCTATCTTTGTCGACGACCTCACCTGGCCTTCGCTTTCCCTACTCTGCTTTGTTCTGCTCTGCTTTGTTCTGCTCTGCCTTCTGCTCTCCGCTCTTGCAGGGGTCTCTGCCCTGGTCTCTGTCTCTGGCTTTCCCGGTGCCTGCGCTTGCGCCCGCCCGACCCTCGTCGTCATCGTTAGTGTCCTCGCCGTGTCTGGCTGTGCTCCTCGAGTCACCTAGCATCCTCGTTCTCGTTCAATCTATTACCCACAGTCACTCCGTCACACTAAGACGAGACCACCTATACTTGACTGGCACAGCTCGAGATCCTCCCACCATAGTGCACCATGACCTCCCCTGCCACCGATGCATTTGACTATCAAAAGCTCCATCAAGACCTCCAAAGTTTCTTTGTCGCTCACCCTGCGGTGGACCCAGACGCAACCGAAGAAGCGCAACAAGCGTTCGCCCTCCTCCAAAGAGCTTATTAAGGCGTCAAGCAGTACGCCATCGATGCCACCACCCACCATACTGAAACCGAACAAGCCCGAACTGAGTTCCATAAAGAAGTTCAGGGACTACGAGCTAAGATCAAGAAGCTCTAGGAAGGGATCAAAGAAAACTTAGGAGAGATCCATGACGACTTAGCCAAGTCAAAGTCCGAAAAGCTCCCTGACCCTGAGAAATACAAGGGCGACTGCAAAAGCCTTCAGACCTTCCAGAGACAACTACAGATTAAACTTACGGCCAACCTCGATCGGTTTCCAACTTCGGCACAACAATTGGCGTATTCGATTTCTCGGCTGGAGGGACCAGCGGCGGATCAATTTCTTGCTTATATTACAGATGAGGAAATCGCTCTCAATCCCATGGCGGAATTTTTTGAAATTTTGAATAATGCTTTTGGAGATCCAGACCGGGCGGCCACTGCTGCTCAAAATCTTAGGGAAATCAGACAACGACAACGAACCTTTTCCGAGTACTTTGCAGAGTTCCAGCGTTATGCTGCCGACTCTGAGTTTAATGAGGCTGCAAAAAATTGAATGCCTTTTGGAAGGACTTAACCAGGACTTGATGGCCCTGATGATACAGAATGAAACTCCGGATACGATTAAGGACTGCGGGTTACTTCTTCAGCGATTGGATAATAAGTAACGAGCGCTACAGAAGGTTTAGGTTTCAGATCTCTAGTGCCCCAGCGCCTCGCCCCTTTGTCCCTCGCCCACCTGCAGCAACAACAGCACCCCCAGTCGTACGAGGACCACCGCCTCTACCCTCGAAGAATGCGACACCAGCAGCCCACCCTTCGTATACACCTGGGGGAGCCGTTCCTATGGATCTTTCTAATAGTCGTCGTCGTCCGGATCCCCAGGAGAGGGAGGCCCGTCATATTGAGAATAGGTGTTATTATTGCGGAGGAGTGGGACATTTGGTTAGAGATTGCAAGAGTGCACCCTCGGGAAGGGCACCACCACCTAGGATGAGGGGAGCATTATTGGAAGCAAAGAAGGAAAAAGAGGAGAAAATGGTATCAGAGGATGAGGAGTTAAAAGATTTGTCCCTGCACTAAGCGGCATAGTCCAGGGACCTCCCAAAGTTTTTTCTAAGGTGTCTATTTCTACGTTTTAGGTATCAGAAGGGGATATGGATGGGAATCAATTGATTGTAGTTTGTTCTATTTCGCAAAATAAAAAATCTATTGTACCTACCTATGCCTTGATTGATACTGGAGCGTCGGGGTATGCATTTATTGACGAAGACTTTGTGCGCCGCCATGAATTGAAAATGAAGGACTTGCGGGCGGAGAGGGAGATTGATATTCCTGACGGAAGGCCCATTGAATCAGGAAAGGTGACAAGGAAGGTGATGTTGGAGTTGGAAATTAATAGGCACGTAGAGGAATGTCCTTTCTTTGTTACAAAGCTGGGACAATATCCAATTGTGATGGGAATACCTTGGATGAGGAGGCATGGAGTTCTTATTGATAGTGGGAGGAATGAGATTCGTTTTCAATCATCAGTATGCCTCGAGCACTGCATAGCCAACCGCAAACCTATTGTTGCTAGGAGAGTTTCGACACCACCACCAGAGAGACCGGTTACCCATATATCGGCTGTTACCCCTCGATCATTTAAGAAACTTTCTCAGGACCCTACCGTTCAGATTTACTCCACAACTCTGTATGCCATTAATAAAATATTGGAGACTCCAGCCAATCCTGATGGGACGATTCCAATAGATTATCAACGTTTCCGGCAACTTTTTGATGAAACCAATGCTTCAAAGCTCCCTCCGCACCGTCCCTATGACCATGAAATTAAACTCCAAGAAGGAACGGTACCGCCCTTTGGCCCCATGTACAGCATGTCTAGGCAGGAGTTGAAGGCCTTGAGGGACTACTTGGCCGATAATTTGAAGAAAGGGTTTCTTCGATCCAGTAACTCTCCAGCCGGACCTCCTGTATTGTTCGTCAAGAAAGCGGATGGATCTTTACGCCTATGCGTGGATTATCGGAAGCTGAACGCCATAACAGTTAAGGACCGATACCCTCTTCCCCTGACCCCGGAAACTATGGCCAATCTGGCACGAGCTAATTACTTTACCAAACTTGATTTATGCTGGGGGTATAATCAAATTCGGATTAGGGAAGGGGACGAATGGAAAACAGCTTTTCGGACGCGGTACGGACATTGGGAATACTTAGTAATGCCCTTTGGGTTGACGAACACTCCTGCTACGTTTCAGCGCTGGATTAATGATATTCTCCGCCCCTTTTGGATCGATGCGCAACCGCCTATTTGGATGATATACACATCTATTCGGAGACCCTCGAACAACATCAACAAGATGTACAGCAGGTATTGGAAGTTCTTGAAGCCAACGAGGTTCATTTGAAGCCGGAGAAGTGTGAATTTAGTGTGCAGGAGACTAAATACTTGGGGATGATTCTTACTCCTGGGGGAATGAAGATGGATCCGGTCAAGGTACAAACAATTGTGGATTGGGAGGCACCAAAAACAATTAAGGAGGTTCAGGAGTTCCTTGGGTTCGCTAATTTTTACCGACGATTTATTTATGCCTATTCCCGAGTAGCTCGACTATTGACGGCCCTAACGAAAAAACATGTACGGTTTGAATGGACTCAAAAGGTGGAACAAGCCTTCCAGAAATTGAAGACCGCTTTTACCACAGCTCCGATATTGATGCACCCTGACCCTGAAAAAGAGTTTATTGTGGAGACAGATGCTTCCGACTATGTCTCAGCTGGGATTCTATCACAACGGGATGAGGAACAGATTTTACACCCAGTGGCATTCTTTTCGAAAACCCACTCTCCGGCGGAGTGCAATTATGAGATTTATGACAAAGAGTTACTGGCCATTATCCGTTGCTTTGAAGAATGGAGACCTCATCTTGAGACAGCTCAGTTCCAAGTCAAAGTATTAACGGACCATCGTAATCTCGAATATTTTATGTCAACCAAGTTGTTGAACAGACGCCAGACCCGTTGGGCGGAATTTCTGTCCCGCTTTAACTTTGTTATTCAATACCGGCCAGGAAAGCAGGGGAGAAAGGTGGATATATTGACGAGAAGGATGAAGGATTTACCAAAGGAAGGGGATGAGAGGTTGGAACAACAGAGTAGGGTGGTTTTGAAAAAGGAAAATTTGGACCCCAAAATAAGTTTGTTAGCGGGCTCTTTGGCAAACGAACCCGCTGAAGGATCGTCTCCCGTGATGGAATTGTTTAACAAAGCTTACCAGTATGATAGCTTTCCGAATAAAATTTTATCCCTCCTTCAAGATGGCGTTCGACAATCGAAAGAGATTTCGTTGGCGGAGTGCAAGGAGAGTGGGGAGGGGCTATTGCTTTATCGAAATACACTCTATGTTCCCGAGTATGACAAGCTTAAGCTTTATTTGTTACGAGAGTACCATGATAAACCTTCTGCGGGTCATCCTGGACGATCAAAGACATTGGAACTTCTGAGCCGAGATTATCATTGGCCGACCATGCGGAAATATACAGACCGTTATGTTCAAAATTGCCATACCTGTCAATGAGCCAAGGTGAATCACAACCCCTTACAAGGAATTCTTCGACCATTATCAGTGCCCAAGGGGCCTTGGATGGATGTAACAATGGATTTCGTGACGGGACTCCCGGAGAGCAACGGGTTTAATGCCATTCTGGTGGTCGTGGACCGATTAACAAAAATGAAACACCTAATCGCCACCACGGAAAATGTTAACGCCAGGGATCTGTCTCGTCTATATTTGGAGAAGGTGTGGAAGTTGCATGGGTTGCCAGAAACTATTGTCTCAGACCGGGGAACACAGTTTACTGCGGAGTTTTGGAAAGCTCTCTGCGATCGATTGGAAATTGCCCCTCGATATTCCACTGCATTTCATCCACAGACTGATGGACAAACGGAAAGGACCAATGCGATTATGGAACAATACCTACGCAGTTATGTGTCCTACCAACAAGATAACTGGACTGATTTCCTTCCCCTTGCCGAATTTGCTACCAATAATCACCTTTCCGAAACAACTAATATGTCCCCATTTCAAGCAAATTATGGGAGACACCCTGAATGACATTTGGGCCCCTACGACACGGAAGTACGGTGTGACGGAGTAACCGGGAGCAGCAGAGCAGACAGAAACGAGGATGCTAGGTGACTCAAGGAGCATAGCCAAGCACAACGAGGACACTAACGAGGACGACGAGAGCCGGGCGGACGCGAGCGCAGGCACCGGGAAAGCCAGAGACAAGAGCAAGGGCAAAGACACACGCGAGAGCAAAGGGGCAGAGCAGAACAAAGCAGGACCGAGGAAGTGAAGACCGGATGAGGTCGTCAACAAAGATGGAGCGAGCTATAGGGAGGCCTCTCTGGCGAAGCTTTGAATGGAACTGAACTACGCCATGAAGAGTATTTTCCTATGTACCGAGATTACAGGAAGACGAGACAGAGAGAAAAGAAAGAAAGAACTAAAGGAAACATCTCCCCGCACTATTTAACATCATCCTCCACCAGTCCCCCCAGACTACATTCCGTCATCCATAGAAACCCATAGAACTCCAGTACACCCACACCGCATATTCCTCCCCACCCTCTCCGCTATTTACATTACAAATCCATCACGCCATAGAACCTCCTGGAACTTTTACAACGTCATTCCTACGCCGCACAACCCTCCCTCGCTTAACCATTCCTTGTCCACCACAACCGTGCATCGCCTACCGGACTACCGGGACCGATGCCCAGACGCCGGGACATACGGTGAACGAGGATCAAGCCAATGGATTGGCAAGGGAAATGTCTCAAGTTTTTGATTTTCTGAAGGGCGGGGTGTTTAGGGCTCAAAAGATACAGGACGAGATGGCTAACTTACATCGGACCCCGGCACCTCGATACGCTATTGGTGATTCTGTCTGGCTCTCTACTCGAAACCTTGAAACCAAACGACTTTCGGAAAAACTTGACTGGAAGCAAGTCGGTCCGTATTCTGTTAAAAGAATTTTGAGCCCCTATGCTTATGAACTTGCCCTTCCTGCCTCCATGAAGGTACATCCGGTCTTTCATGTTTCACTGTTATCGCCGACGGTCAGCGATCCTGTTCCAGAACAAATGATCGAACCACCCCCACCGGTAGAAGTTGAGGGGGAGACTGAATGGGAGGTAGCAGAAATATTGGATTCGCGGAAGAAAGGGCGACGGGTGGAATATTTGGTTAGATATGTCGGATATGAAGAACCCTCATGGCAACCCTCAAGCGATCTAGAACACAGTCCCGACCTTCGACAATTGTTCCATCGTCAATATCCTTCGAAACCTCGGCCTATCAGAAGCTAGGCCCTTGGAGGGGACCTGATCTGTCCCGGCGTCTTGGCATCGGTCCCGACAGTCTGGTAGGCGATGCAGGGTTGCGACTATTGGGGAAGTGTTAAGCGAGGAAGAGATGTGTATTGTAGGGATGACGTTATTAGGTTCTCTGCTGGCCATGGCGTGATGGATTTGTAATGTGAATAATGGAGAGGGTGGGGAGGAGTACGAGGTGTGGGTGCGATAGGATTCTATGAGATTCTATGGGCGGTGGTGTCTTATGACTGGTGGAGTGATAATGTTAAATAGTGCATGAGGCTTTTTATTCTTTCTTTTCTTTTCTCTGTCTCACCTTCCTGGAATCTCGGTACATAGGAATATACTCCTATTCATAGCTCAAAAAGTCTTCTTGTCCAAACTCGCTTTCAGATAAGCGCCCTTTATAGTTTCTCTATCTTTGTCGACGACCACCTGGCCTTTCGCTTTACTCGCTTGTTTGCTCTGTTTCTGCTCTGCCTTCTGCTCTCCGCTCTTGCAGGGGTCTCTGCCCTGGTCTCTGTCTCTGGCTTTCCCGGTGCCTGCGCTTGTGCCCGCCCGACCCTCGTTGTCCTCGTTGGTGTCCTCGCCGTGTCTGGCTGTGCTCCTCGAGTCACCTAGCATCCTCGTTCTCGTTCGATCTATTACCCACAATCACTCTGTCACACTCCGCCAGGGCTTTACCTTTCCGCCCTAATCTCCCCTGGTAACATACTTTTTATCATTCATTGCGCCTGGGTGTCCCTAGCGTGCACACCTAGCTCCTGGTGCTACCTGGTGCTTTTCATGTATTTATTCACTTCACGATAGCTTTCAGAGATCTCTTCTATTCCTCGAATGGTACGGATATATTCACTTATGGTCTCGCCACTATATAACAATTATAATAATACATATTACTATCTCCACAGACTTCCCCATACCTCTTAGAGATCTTGTTATTCCCTTAGTTATTGTGGCTCTCGTCTTCTGTTGTTTCTCTACCCTCCTCCTCCACTATTTCCTCTATCTCCTCCTCTTCTTCCATCAGGTCCGGCTCTCCATCCGTACCATATTCAAGCCCGTGTAGTGGAAGGTAAGTTTGGTCAGGTTTAGATTTCTGGCCTTGATCCCCCCGAGCACTCCTGAGAGCTTCCAGAGTTTCCGCCAGAGCATCATCGTCCTTGCTAAAACCCTCAACCGGAATATCCTCGACCGTAACCCCCTTCTTCTCTTGTATCTACAAATTATCAGTTTGGGTTATAGTCGGTAATTAAGATCGGGCTCTTACCTTGTCTCGAAGATTGTCCTTTATCAATTTCAAGATTCCTTCCTGGTTGGAACGACTACATGACCTCCAAGTCACGGTGTTTACCATCCTTGTGAAGGTTTCTAGAGCATTCGTAACACCTTGGTTAGAACCCGTCATACCTCCAGAAGCTATGAGAAATACTTACTCACTACACTATCATTTTGAGTCCGGAAATTTTGCTGTATCACATAATTCCCCGTGGATTATGTGCGAATCCCATGCCAAATGGCGGTTGCTATCAGGCATATCAATGTATGGTTTATTCGGTCTAGGAAATCTGGTTCACAGGATCCTCGCCTCCTAGCTCTATTAAAAAACCTATAATATAAAACCTCACGACCGAGCTAAGATTGCAGTACGCCTAAGGCTTGTTAGAGTTATCGCGTTCCCAAGAATTTGGATATACCTCATAACGCTACGGATGGCTGATGAACCGATCATTCCTCAAAAGATAATGACTTTTTCGCCCTTCCACTTGTGTGCGAATTTTTCCAATTCAGAACTCCTGAGTCTGTTAGCTGTTCCTTCACTGCGCCATCAAGTGTGACCAAGACTGGAGTGCAGTTTTCTAACCTGGGGCCTCCTCAGTTCCCTCAGAGCTATCATGGAATCTTCGTGACACTCACCTGTTTTATAATAACCTCACGATTTCTGCTGATTCCCAAATCCACGACTTGCTTTGTATCCACATATTCACTACCAATACCGAGAGTTTCGTAGGGCTTGCAAAAGGCTCTTCAAACAGTGTGTGATCAACTATCAATATACTACACTTTTTCTCAATCCTTTGAGCTTCCAAAGGAAGACACTCAAGACTTCTAGAGTTGGGTGTACGAGGTATCTGACAGCAGAGGCTTGATGAGAGCTTTCAGGGTTTGGTAAGAATACCTGTCATCATAACGGCGAAGGTGAAGGCGACAGATAGTTAGGGTTCGCTGTATTGTTATTCTGAGGTGGTCTCCCTAGTGGGGATGGCTCCATTGTTCGAGGCATTCGAGAGCTAATCCCAAAACTCAGAGAACCGCCCCAGGAGCTATCATCGCTTGGTGGCATGAATCTAGGATTCAATGCCATTGGTGTTGGTGACGATTCTCCTAACCTAGAAGAGGAAGGGGGGGGGATACGAAAAGATTAAGAGTAATTAAAAGCACTCAGTCCCTGGGGGTAGCAGAGTAGGAGCCATCACCCATTCAGGAGTCATCTCCAAGGAAATATTGATGGATTTTTTCGCTGGCTTCACGACGATGTACGACGATTTCCTTCTAAAATTTCTTTCATCTCACCACTTATTAAAAAAAGACTTAAGTTAATTACTTGAATAACGTTAATCTCCACTTCTGACGACGCATTGTTTCAAAGCAACCGCACCGTGGCTTTCAAGACTCGCTACACCTCAGTCGTTACCGACTACTCAGAGGTCTCTTTCCGGCGACTTTGCATTCCGAGGTCTCTTTATCTCCGACTTGAGCATCTTGTCTTTTGTCTGAATCGATACCTAACGCTTTGTTCACAGAAGTACTGAATGTTCAGGTCATCATCATATTCTGAAGAACTGGTTGTAAGGCGCTTGAACCTCTTGCTTTCCTCGAACGGGGTTTTCGGCGTTAAACTCTACTCGAAAGACCGGATTTTCTAGATTTTTTGTTCTGTCGAGAATGGCTTTTAAGAGGCCTGCGGTCAGAGGTCCTCATCCGACGAGATCTCATTTGCATTAAAGCATTTGGTATAAGACTTTAGCAGCCGCTTTTGAAATTTTTCATGACCGACTCTCGCGAGAGTGTTGAGTTTTTCACAGCCTCACCCTCGCTCAATCTTGCTCAGAGTTTCTATCGCGGTCTTCAGCGAGGTTTTGAGGGATTTGGTATTGCTCGACGTTGAGGGACGCTTGCTTGAGGCATCTTGATGCTCATGAGGCTCTCAAGGTTTTGAAGGCTGTCCTGATTTCTAATCAAAAGAAGTTATGGCTAAAATTTTCATGTAATCTAAAGCCTAACCACATACATTGGGCAAGACACCAATTTAGGTTAAAATATCATCGGTAATCACTGCAATAACGATGATGTTTTCAGGAGCCTTCGCGATAGCTTTCAAGATCACTAGTAAGATTCGGCTTCAAATCACTTTGATATTCGCTACTCATCAAGATTAAATAAATGCTCCCAACCCAAGAATAAATCAACGCTCTAATAATACCAACACTCAAATCAACGCTTCTAATAATAGTAATCACCCAAAATTCTACGCTAATACGCTACATCATGAAACAACAAATAATACCAAAACAAAGTGTTAATCGAATCGCTGAGAGCTTTTAAAGCTATCGCCAAACCTTTCAAACCTCTGTATACCCTAACAAAAATAGAGAGAAAAAATCTGCGGTCATTATCAGATCAAGCATGCTTAAAACGCGGATAACTCACTGAATCTCGCAAAATCTGTCCAAACTCTCACCAAATAGGCCTAAACACTATCACTATCACCATCATACCTCTGCCAAGGAGTCTGGTTTTTGGCTCTGTCCTCCTCACGCTTGAAATGATCTCCGCAGCCCCCAGACACGCCCGATTCTGGAAGTTAGGTCCGAATAACAACACCCACAGGGTACTTATTAAGGCATTTCTGGTTGAGGAGCTGATTGCTGCCTATTCCGGCTGACGAGATCTTGTGGAGGTTCTTAACGACACATCACTCTTCGCATGATAAGTTCCTGGTTCCAATGGAGGTCAATCTAACTCCGCCTCAAATTCAGAGTCTTCACGGATAATCAAAGTGTCCATAATCGCCACTAGTGGTGTACAGATAGTCTTTCAGGAGGGTTTCATCACCACCACGTGGGGTTCAGTCCTACCATCACTGTGAAGTATGGCCAGAACCCGGAGAGGTTTCGCCAGGCTTCCCAGCATCCAGGCTTCTACCTCCTCAGTGTCCATTATGCGGCCCAGGCTGGCCTTCTTCCGGTTCTACTGGTTGGTTCATCGAGCCATAGAATTTTGACCAACCTAATTAACGGGGATACGCTTGCAGGCCGACTCTTCCAAGCTCTTGGATATTTCTCCGAGTCATCACGGCAGTGTAACTAGGCTCATTATATGCATGGGTCCAAGTGTATTCCCGCCTCCCAAAGATCGTGATCGATTCATTAAAACGGTCAGGCCGATAAACGGTGACCCAGATATTAGTCCGCCGGTAGGCGATAGCTTTTTGGCGCTTTGTCGAAGACTTCGAGATTTCTCATGCGCAGATCATCCGAATCGCCAGCGCCCAGTCGCGAGGCCAATAATCTGTGAATTCTCCCCGATTCCCTGCTCTAGAGACCTTTTTTCCTTCCGACTGACATCGACCACTAGCCAGGTAAGTAGCTTCCTGTATCTTGGCCTTGGCGCTATCCTCCGCCCCCATGATCGCGCTAAACCTACCAGAGTTTTGCTCCAGAAGTTTATGCCACCAACTCATTAAAACGAAGTAGTTTCGCTAGTTCTTTTATTGACCCATCTTGTTCTTGTTATCTCTGCGGCGAGGTCTTTCCTCAATCTGTTGTAACACTTTGGGGAGGCGGCCAATCCCAAAGTCACCTTGGCAGTGCTTGCGTCCATCGAAACAACCTCCTTTGACCACCTTGTCTTGAAAGCCTTTTTTTTGTTTGTCTCTGACGACGTCCTTGTGAGGCGCATGAGATTCGCTCGCTGCCTCGCCACCGCCCTCGTTTTCATCTCTGTTTTCGCCCTCGCCCTCGCCGGCTCCCTCGCTTTCGCTTGCCTCTCGCCTCAGGATCATTGTGCTTGTCTCTATCTTCGTTTTGATGTGCGCTCTTGGATATCGCAATAGCTCTGGGAGCTTTGTGGATGGCTCTCGGGGGTGTACTAGCAGGCTGGGAATTAGTAGTAGAGGATGGCCCAGACCACAGATCTTGTCGGACAGTTGGTGCTGTTGCTGTTGCTTTTGGAGCTTTGGAGGTGACTTTTGGAGCAGCCCTTATTGCTGATGTGGTTTTGGAGGTATCTTTTGGAATGCTTGGGCCTGCGACAGCGGTCCGTGTTGCTGATGCTGAGGTGGCACTGGAAGTTTGCTGTGGTTCGGAAGTTGTTTCGGGGCTTTGGGAGATGCGATGGTCTCTGGGGTGCTTGGATAAGCTTTAGCCAACGCGATATCTGCTGCTGCTGTTGTTTTTTTCCAAACCTGGGTGCTTATGAAGCCTTGGGCGCGAGCAGTCTTGGGTGTCGCGCTGTTTAAGTCTGGTGGACCGTCAGAATCCCAGGAATTCCTACTCTATGTGAAAGGATAGTCAACTCTTCCTCTTCGGCGTTGGGGATAGGCTGGTGCAGACGCTTTCGAGGGTTGGTCGAGATCTTTCGGGCTTCGAGTGATGTCAGTGACTATCAGTGAGCCTGCAGGTTCGAGCGATGGGGTCAATCTCGCCTTCAGAATCAAGAACTGGTTGATACCACTGCGGCTAACAATCTTGGAGAGCTTTGGGAGGGCTTATCAAGAGCTTATGGATTCGAATGACGGGTCTCAAGCAATATCGCCTTCGGATTCAGGGATCTGGCGCTGACGCCGGGTTGGGATCTCTACTTGCGCTTTTGGCAGTGCTTTTGTAAGCGTATCGCGAAGACGATGGGAGGGGCCTTTCGACTTGCCACCGGACTGGAGGTATGTTAGAAACTAATGATAGTGATTAGGAACAACCATATGGTGTTTATATACTACCTTCCCAGGCGTACTTAGTAGCGTTGAGAGGCATCTTTCAACTGGAAAAGGTATCGTTGAAAGTGTCGAAGTGGATGGTATCGTTGAAAGGCCGAAGTGATGATATCGTTGAAATGAAATTGAAAAGGCTGGATTTAACAACAAGAATGATTAACGCTGTCTACGAGGTTGTGAAGAGTAATGGGGATGGTGAAGAAAGGTCTACCAAGGATGGAAGAAGAGGTTCTTATACCTCTTCTTCCAACACTCATACGAAATCAAATTAGTCATTAAGAGCTATGAGAGGATCTTTCGAAAGCTTCCACAGTCTTCGCCAGAACGCACAGAGCCAGAATCATTGATTGCTCGGGTGTGTTTCGACGGTTTTGGGCAAGTTACTAAATGACGTAGATTAGTATGAGTGTTGGTATTCGAAATTCCATTTTGGTGTTGGTGACGATGGCTTTTCTTCGAATCGTTAGCTGTTCTGATCTCGCTTTTAAGTACAGACAGAATATTCGTAGATCAAAACATAGGGATTTCTCGGCATTGCCCACGATTTTGAGCCACAATTTTGAGTGTACTCATGAAACCTTTTGGAGTAGTGATGAATCCCTAGAAGATTTGGCTGATATGTGCGATAGATGTTGGGTTTGATCTGAAAGCATATGTTGGTTAGTTTTCAACGTGAATATATGACGTTGCTAGAAAGTTTGTTTGGCAAGAGATTGTGTGCCCTCCAATACACCTTTACAAGTATTAGTAATCCACAGGCTTGGCAGTAGTAATTTTGACACACTTCCGAGAGCAATGGGAGCTATCGTGACACCTAATGAAGTCCTCCTATCCTTTTTGCAGCAAGCGATACAGCTCCTCAGCGAACTTTGAGAAGCACCTACGGAATAATCACCCTAACGGTTGGATGGATGGTTCACAAATCAATGCGATCTTTTGCAGGAGAATCACAAACGACTACAAGAGTCTCACAAGGTTTCAGATGGCTCTGATCTGGATGATGCTAGTTGCGAGGACGGGTCATCTACATATTCTAACTTCTCTCAACAAGCTGCTGGAGATTCAGACCTAGAATCGTAGTCTTTACTTTGTAGACGATAGGAGGATTGTGAGGAGCAGTTGGGAGTTACTTTATGCGATGATCCACCACGGTTCACGGTTGCGAGGCTCTATATCGCTCGGTGACTATCGTGAAAGCGACAACGGCTTTCTAAGAATCCGCAAGAACCTTTCAACTCATCGTATGAAATCCGGATGGCGTGGTACTTTATTTTGTCCAAAGTATCACAAGGAAGTATCGATAGGTTCTTTCTACATGCCCCCGGAGACCATCGCCATAGCTCCTATAGAAATGGGCGGGGTTTTATACGAAAAATGGAGGAAATGAACGATTGCCTAGGGAGGTCAACATGGAACCATGCGGAGGTTGTTGTAGGAGGGAAAAACATACCATACTACTATCACTTAATTCTATGACAATTATTCGATTCCTCCTGACAACCAAAGATTCACGAGTTTCTTATATTTGCAACCACAATGGAGTACAACGGGAAGGGAGAGAGAATTTACGGCGAAATGCATACAGGGGACTAGTGGTGGGAAACACAGGTGAGGAGAAGCTTTCCGAGATCTTTAGGAGGTTTCGTTAGAGTCAGAAAAGTCATGACTGATCTCAAAAAGAAATCTCTCCCTGAGGCTCAACGTTAGTTCCGTAATCTGCGCGATGGCACTCACCTGATAAACTTTAGTGGTGATAAAAGGCATGGCCAATCTATCTCACAATTGGGAATAATTCCTCTCATGGTCTCCAGAGAACAAAAGTCTTCCAAGACTGCTACATTCGAATACATACATCAGCTCAACATACGAAATACACGTAACTTTTTTATACGTGAATCGCAGACGCGTCAAGCACAACGCCTCAAAGATATATTCAAAAGCCTGAAAAGTAGTGGCGAGGAGGGCGAGTTGATATCCCGCTGGATATGAACGGCTATGTTTTCCTGTACTGCGGTGGATCGCGATCAACCCGAAAGACGCGCTGCAAAACATCAGCAATTCCGCCTGCCCAAGATGTGAGGTAGAGTATAAGAACCTTAGAAGCTATCGGCAGAGCTCTATGCGTGATCAAGAGACCTACCAGGAGATAGTACGGCAGTTTAATGAGAACCCGACGAATACATCACCAGTAGAATACCAGACGGTCTTTCAAGACACTCTTCAACGCTTTATAGGATACGCCGAATGCAAGGTGTACGACTTGAACAAACCGGATCTATTGCACAACATCTACCCTGAACGTTAAAGATACGATGGAATGGGTTCAAGGATTTTCAAGAATACGGCTGCCTCGACGCTGCTCGATATAGATACCAAAGATTAGCTTATCCTTGGCCAGTACCGAACAAGCCTTTATAGGGCAACCACGAATGGCAGGGGAAAGAGATGCGAAAACCCAGGGCGATAGTTCTGGGAGCTTTGGCGGTGGCTCTGAGAAATCCAGGAGCTCAGAAATTGACTTCGAAAGCGCTTAAACGCTGTCAAGATCGATTGACTTTCACCTGATGGCTCAATACGGAATCATACCAAGAGTATACTTGAATATTTGGAGGGTTATCTCAAGGACTTCCATAGGTATAAGGATATCTTTTAGAATTTTGAGCCTGCTACAAGAACCAAGAAAGATGAAAGACCGAACACCTAGCCTTTCTCCGCAGGAGGACTCAGAGGATTGACTGGCTTAGAAGAGGTCATGAGATCCGCGAGAAATCTCATTTCAACTTCATCAAATTGCATCAATTATATTCCGATTCGTAATATTCCTACGTTTCTACGGATATCAATCCTACGGCCCACGTGACACCAAATCAAAGAAGATACGCTGCTTCAAGCAAAGCTTGATGCGACCCAAATTTTGATTACGGGCGAAGACGACGACTAGAAATACGGATATCGAACCTCGCGATATCGCGAAGTTCGACGGATCTTCTAAAACCGCAACGAGAAAGATATGAAAGATCGCGAGAACTTGCGGAATTACTTCGATATTTTTAAGATAGAAGAGAAGAGAAAGACCGAATGAACGGCCTATAATCGACCGAAGCATCTCTTAAAAGGCTTTCAGAATCGCTTCTACTGCGCTAGAAAGCCTATGCGATATTGCAGATGAACTCAAGATGAGTAGAATAAGATTTTATCGCATGATAAGAGAATATGCGGAGGATGCGGAGTGTTCAGACAGTTTTGGCGGAAGCCTTAATAACCTTGGCGAGCTCCGAATTGAACGATTTATTTGCCTCCAGGTTCCGGTTTCAATTTTTCAAAGACCATATGCGTACGAAATTCATAACCTACACTACACAGGAAATACAGCATTTAGAAAAGGATCACCGAAGAGAGATTGGACATGGGTAACGTGAGACTCGATCAATGAGCTGAAGGTTACTGCGACGCCTGGAGGCTTTTATTTGCCTACGCAGATAATCAGTGATGGGTGCAAGCATGCTACGATCGAACTCTTGGAGGCCAAGGACCTAGAGATTCCCGATAGCTCTCATGGTCTTCTTAAAGCCTCTAGAAGGAGTAGTAACCAAATTTTGGTAGTGAATATACGGTGTATTTTAGGGATGGCACATTTATTTGAGATAGACAGGGGAAACTGGCTTGTGAATACTAGAATAGATCTGCAGACATGGAATGAATTTAGTTAGATATATAGGCTACCTATAACTTCATAGGGACTCATGATAGTGAGAGGAAATTTATCGCCATCTTTCTTAACGCCAAGTGTCAGATGACACGGAAATCTCCTTACGTGAATTGAGAAAGAAGAGCATTTTACGCAGCAGAATAATTCAGAGGATGGCGCCTAACGCAGAATATCCCAGAAACGCATACTAAATACAGAACAATTCACGGATAACGCCTACAGAATCCATTCCTTGTGAGAGGGAAATAAGAGGGTGATTCCTGCGAGACCTTGTGAGGTAACCACAAGTGCAAGCAAGGCGCTACTACCGAGGCGGAGGGTTATGCGCCCAGAGACAACTGCAAGCTTGCTGATGCTCGGTATGATTCTGACTCTAGGAGGAATGAAGATGGACCTAGCCAAAGTATAAATGATAATAGGTTGGGAGGCACTGAAGAGAGTTAAGGAGGTTCAGGAAATTCTTGGATTTGCTAATTTTTATGGACAGTTTATTTATACCTACTCCCAAGTGGCTCAGCCCCTCACCGCCCGAACAAAAAAAAATATGTGATTTGAATGGACCCAAAAGGTGGAGCAAGCTTTCCAGAAGTTGAAGGCTGCCTTTATCACCCCCCCGATATTGATGCACCCTGATCCTAAGAAGGAGTTTATTGTGGAAACAGACGCTTCCGATTACATGTCGGCAGGGATTCTATCACAGTGGGACAAAGAACAGGTTTTACATCCGGTCGCGATTCTTTTCGAAAACACATTCTCCAGTGGAGTGCAACTACAAGATATATGACAAGTAATTGATAGCTATTATTCGCTGTTTTGAGGAATGGAGACCCCATCTGGAAACAGCCCAATTTCAAGTCAAGGTACTAACAGACCACCATATCCTTGACTACTTTATGTGAACCAAATTGTTAAATCGACATCAGCAAACTCAACTTCTGACTGGAGTCTCCCAACAGTCTCACAGGTCTTCTGAGAGTCTTCTGAGACCTCTGGATATTTTTTAAGTCTCCTGAGGCTCAGAAGACCTCAGGAGACAAATCAAGTCTTGCTGATGGATGCCAAACTCACTGGACGGAGTTCCTGTCCTACTTTAATTTTGTTATCCAATACATGTCAAGGAAGCAAGGGAGGAAGGTGGATATATTGATAAGGAGACTTAAGGATTGGCCGAAGAAAGGAGACGAAAGATTGGAAAAGCAAAGTCGGGTAGTGCTGAAGAAGGAAAATTTGGATCTCAAGATAAGTTTGTTAGCGGGCTATTTGGCAAATGGACCCGCTGAAGGATCGTCTCCTATGATTGAATTGTTTATCAAAGCTTACCAGTGTGATAGCTTTCCGAATAAGATTTTGTTCCTACTTCGAGATGGTGTTCAACAGTTGAAGGAGATCTCGCTGGCTCAGTGTAAGGAAAGTAAGGAGGAGTTGTTGCTCTATCGGAATACACTCTATGTTCCTGACTATGATGAGCTTAAACTCTACCTAATATGGGAATACCATGATAAACCCTCTGCTGGGCACCCTGGAGGATCGAAGACCTTGAAACTTCTGAGTCGAGACTATTATGGGCCGACCATACGGAAATATACAGACTGCTATATTCAAAATTGCCATGTTTGCAGACAAAGCAAAGCAAATCACAACCCTCTTCAAGGAGTTCTACGTCCACTGTTCATCAGCAAGACTTTATTTGTCTCCTGATATCTCCTGAGCCTCATGAGACTCAAAAAATATCCAGGAGTCTTAGGAGACTGTCAGGAGACCTGGGAGACTCCTGGGAGACGCCAGTCATAAGTTGAGCTATTGACGTTGGAGACTCCAAAAGCCTCGATCGGACAAGTTACAACGGACTTCGTTTATGACCTGACTTGAGAAAGAATGGTATCACGCATGAAAAGAATAGGCGATGCTATGGAAAGATGATTAGTCGTGATTTTCTATAAGATTCTACGCTTTCGACATAAGATTTCTATGAGTCAACAATACGACGATTGCAAATATGATTTCGGTGCTCCGCGCTTTCTACGATGAAATAAAGATAATGATTTTATTATATATATATACGTTTCTCCTCGTTTGTAGAGTTTCTCTTTCTTTCTTTTCTTCTTTACGCAACCTTCCTGTCATTTTAGTCAATAGACTCTTATACCTCGCTAAGACGTCCCCTAGGGGATTCCTCACATTCCCATAGGTCCCGTGATCCTTTTCGCCTCGTTCTCTGCACTAAGCTACTAGTATCCCCTTGACTCTGCTTCACCTCGTTCAGTCCCGTTTTACCCTACTTCGCTTTGCTTTGGTTATGTACCTCAGCCTCTGCGAATATATCCTCGTATGACTCCGTAATAAATGATTTTAATGCCCTTCTTGTCGTCGTGGACCAGTTTACGCAAATAAAGTACTTCATTGCCACTACTGAAAAAGTGAACGCTAGGGATCTGTCTCGTCTATACCTGGAGCAGATATAGAAGCTACATGGATTACCAGAGACTATCGTTTCAGATCGAGGGAAGCAGTTTACTGCTGAGTTTTGGAAGGCTCTGTGTGATCAATTGGAGATCGCTCTTCGTTATTCTACTGCATTCCACCCTCAGACTCATGGACAAACAGAAAGGACCAGTGCGATTATGAAACAATATTTACGTAGTTACGTATCCTATCAGCAGGATGCGTGGGTTACTTTTCTTCCTCTTATAGAGTTTGCGACTAATAATCATATTTCCAAAACTACTAATTTGTCTCCCTTCCAAGCAAATTGTGGGAGACATCCTCAAATGACGTTTGGCCTATTGCGGTATGGGAAGACAATAAATGAGGATCAAGCTAACGGCTTGGCAAGGAAGATTTCTCAAGTTTTTTTTTAGTGAAATGTGTCCCGACTTTCAAGATCTGTCCCGACGATCCCAGAAATATATATATGGCTATGGCCATGAAATATTAAGTGAGATGTACGCGTAGTGAAAGTGTCAGCATGGCGCCCCATGAAAGATTTACAGATGATGGATGTGTAATATAAGTAGAAGAGATGTTGGGGAGGAATATGAGGTGTGGGTGCGATGGAGTTCCATGGATTTCTATGGATGATGATATGTAGTTTTAGTGGACTGGGGTAGGATGATATTAAATAGTACAGAGAGACTTTTCCTTTAGTTCTTTCCCCCTTCTCCCTCTGTCTCGTCTTCTTTCTATCTTGATATATAGGAATAATACTCCTATTCATAGCCATAGTTCCTCCCGTCCAAACTCGTCTGCGCAGGAGTCACCCATATCTCTCTTGATCTTCGCTGAAGTCCTTATTTGGTATTCGCTTCAAGTTTTCCTGCTCTGCCTCAGACTCGATCTCAGTTCTCGCCATTGTTTCGCTTGTCTCGTCTTTACCGGTGCTGCTTATGTCCACTCGAATCTCTTCGTCTCGTCATGTTTATCATAGAAGCCTCCTCGAAATACCTTTCATCGTTATTATCTGTACTGTTCTCTACATTCACACGTAGAGAAGTTTAGGCCAGAAGATACAGGAGGAATAGTTAACTTACAATCCGAACTCCCTAAGATCTCAATAGGTTATTAGCAATTCCGCTTGACTCTTTACTCAAAATACCGAAACAGCATGTGATGGAGAATCGAGACAATGCGACAGATGAAAACGATAACGCAAGCGAGTACAGACAAAGATTACACAACGGCAAGATGAGGACGACGAGAGAGGCGAAGACAAGATAAAAGACCGCAAAGCTGCAGACAAGAAGAAGCAAGAAAGGCACGAAATGGCGACAGAGCAGAGGACAGAGCAGAGGAAAGTAGAGCAGGGAAAGTGAAGTCCAGGTAAGGACTTCAACGAGGATCGAGAAGACTATGAAGATGTCTCCTGCTAAGGCGAGTTTGAATGGAAGAAATTATAGCTATTAATAGGAGTCAATTCCTATGTACCAAGATTACAGGAAGACGAAACAGAGAAGAAAGAAAGAAAGAACTAAAGGAAAAATCTCCCCGCATTATTTAAAATCATTCTCCACCAGTCCGCCAAGACTGTGTATCGTCATCCATAGAAATCCCTAGAACTCCATCGCACCCACACCTCGTATTCCTCTCCACCATCTCCTCTAACTATATTACAAATCCATTACGCCATAGAAACTCATAGAACCCCCATAACGTCATCCCTCCACCGCGCATCCCTACCTCGCTTAACGTACTCGCTTAATCTCTCCTCAACCGTCGCAATCGTACATCGCCTACCGGATCGTCG
Organism: Morchella sp. 2015-shanyang; assembly: GCA_024713795.1. Classification (NCBI taxonomy): domain Eukaryota; kingdom Fungi; phylum Ascomycota; class Pezizomycetes; order Pezizales; family Morchellaceae; genus Morchella; species Morchella sp. 2015-shanyang. The sequence goes on from JAMGZB010000007.1 coordinate 678,399, forward strand.
GGACAGATGCCAAGACGCCAGGACAGCAACCATCAAATGATCTTAAATATAGCCCTAAGATTCGACCAGTGTTTCATTATCAATATCCTTCGAAACCTCAGCCTATCAGGAGCTAGGCCCTCAGAGGAGACCTGAAATGTCCCAAGATTCGCAAGATTCGTCCCGACGATCCAGCGAAATGATATACGATTGCGACGGTTAATAAACGCGTTTATGGCGAGAATGCCAGAAGCTGACGTCATTATTGTGCTTCTATGAGCTTTCTATAAGCATGACATAGATTTGTAATATAATTAGAGTAAGATGGGTATGAATACGGCGCCAGAAGTTACGATGATTTTATGAAGCAACGGACGGTAATACGAAATTTTATGACAGTGATGATAGTTAAATAAATGGAGAGTGTTTCCTTTAGCTTTTTCTTTCTTTTCTTTCTGTCTCGCTCTCCTCGTTATCTCAAGACATGAATATAATTCCTATTTATACCATACCTTGCCTAAAATCGCTTTCACGCGAGTGATCCTCATACTCTCGATTCTCGCTGGTGACCTCATACGGTTCGCTTCGCTTTCCTGCTACGCTTCCCCTCGACCTTATTCTCGCCGCCATTCTTCGCTTCGTTCGCTTTCACGGCAGATTGCCCACTCGCCCTCGGGCTGCTCAAGTAGTATCCTTATTGCGCGACTGCGCCTCGGCGACTTCTCATACCATTATTGTCTTTCATCACATTGCCCCTACACACTGCTATACGAATATACAGAACTTTCTACCGCTATTATACATTTAATTCGGTTTTAATTTTCCAATCACGAGAAAGATCTCAAAGACTTATATTTACTTCAAGGAAAATTAATTCTAACGATCAGGAAAAGAATCAACCCGATATACCTACTACTAGACTCACTTTGGGACAACGTTGCCCCCACCTTACATAAACGCTCAAAAGTTAGATCCCCTGTCACACGTCATGATTCTGTATAACATAATTCTAACGTTCTTGGCATCACGTCTTTGTACAGTCGTTCACGGGGTGAGGATGGATACTGGCTTTTGACGGACAGGCATTATGACTATGAGTGAGTAACACCCAAGCCTCTTTTTAATATTTCTTATTCGCTGAAATCCCCCTGTTCGTCAACACCCAGTGTCCGTCTTCACCCCGTGAACGACTGTAGCAAACAAGCATTAATTACCTATCACCCCCGGAACACCGGCCTGCATGCTCTCTCGAGTGATTGGTCGGATCTAAGTTTTGGGGTTTCCGCTATCACATATCGTTTTTTTTAAATCCCAGAACTCGCCCAAGTTGTGGGGCTTTTCGGCCAATAAGAAAAATAAACTAGGCTTGGCTGTTTCTCTTTGGTGGGATACATCATCACCCCGTAGGGATCGTGATTTCGGATATTAAGTTTCACCATAAATGGCAGCAAAAAGTGATAAGACAAACACACGCATTCACTACAACATTCACTTAGCAAATTAGAGCGTTTTGGCAACACCCAAATTTTCAAATTTTGAGCCCAAATTTTGAGCTCTTGGCGGGCTATCCACACCAAAAACCGGCCGCCAAGAACTAAAAATTTGGACTCGGAAGGGTTGCCAAAACGCACTATTCTGACCACTTACCACACACCTATGTATCCCTTAGACGGTCGGTCAAGTTTGAAACGAGTGCACTAGCCGTTTGTGGCCATCGTGATAGAGTATTTTCTGGGGGATTATAATCTGTCACCATCATATATTCCAAAAATGGCTAGTACACTCGTTTCAAACTTGACCGACCGTCTAAGGGATGAGGACTCCGGTCATTGAGCGATTTAGGTGTGAATGTACTCGCGTTTTTGAACACGACTAATATACACGTGAGAAAAACCGCCAAGTTTAGGACGGCTGCCACCCAACTTTTGGCTCCATCTCGTCCTAAACTTAAAAATTTGGAACAATCTAAGCCACTCCAGCTGCTTGTGAGGGCCTTCGATTCCAGCTGAATACTAAATCCTGGCTTGATGTTTGAACAGAGCCAGCCAACGTTGTCTCCACCAATAAGAAACTGCATGTTCAACTCAGTTCGAGACATACTCGCGACAGGCACCCGAAAATGCATGTCCCAATCTGTAATTATACGAAAAAATAATCCCTGTCTGCATCATGCATGTCTTGTACTCGGGTGTGAACCAAAGTGATCAGAACTCTACGACAATTGGTTGAGAATATGTGGGTGCGACAGGCTGGGGCCAATAAGACCTGCCAAGAATTCTTATCTTGAATGGGGAAAGAAAGTCATCAGAACCTTTCCAAGATCCTCATCAAAAAATTCAAAAATATATTTAAAATATTGTATCTATCAGCACCTTCTCTATATGCTATTTGGGTACAAATTTGACTGTGTAGAGAAAACTTTCAGTAGGCAGCAGTAAAATTGAGGACCAAGTTCCGGCCTCTGAAGTTTCCTGGGGCACACGGTTGATATAAGTCCAGGGTGGGGCTCCAAGCCAACCAGACCAACCAGGAGCAGTTCTGATCACTTACCCTCACACCCAAGTACAGCCATACCTCGCTATAAGAAACCTCGCTATAAGAAAAACCTTGCTGTGAGAAACAACACACAGGTACACGCTAAGGACTCTGCACTAAAATCTCACTTGCTATCCCTTGGACGGATGAAATCGTCAAATTCGCAGCCTGGAACGTGCACGCACTGAGTTGGGTATATTCGTTGCTCTTAATGGTTGATAATGACCATAGAGCCAATCAAAAATAGCTGTTAGCTGCCTGCTTGAGCCAGTATTAGCTCAAAAAGGCAAGCTGCGAATTTGACGATTTCATCCGTCTAAGGGATAGAAATTTTGGGGGGATTTCTGCTATAAGAAACAAAAACCTCCGCCACCTTGGCGTTTCTTATAGCGAGGTGTCGCTGTATGTAGAGGTACAAGGGTTAACGGATAATACTCTACTGGGTGTTGACGTATTGCAGGCAGAACCTGGCTTGGCTGTCTCTTTTGGCTGTCAGCCCCGTGTCCGTGAAATTATCCCTGCCTTATTTTCGTTGCGCTGCAGCAAGGCTATACCCCTGCTGTCTCGCAACGGTATTACGAAAGGTTAATTGGGATCGGGTGTGTACATTTGCACAATCACCATATTGCAAACCCTCCAATATGCGGAAATGTTTATCCCACATCTCTCAACAGGGAGTGTCGAACTGGGGGTTACATATGCGGCCGGAGGCTGCCCCTCACTAGTAGAGTATATACTCTCCTATCCTCGCTCATGTGTCCTCACCGAACTACATCTTCTTAGCATTATCGACGGGACTGCTAGTGATGACCACCAACGCTAGAGGTTTATAAATCACCTAGACGGAGAAATATAAACTAGGTTTAAGTACGTTCGCTACTTCAATCTGACCGTATCAAGGTTCGCACACGAGTAATACTAATGCGTCTTTTACTGCTATATTAGAAGGTCTTTTCAGTGATTTACTGGTTCAATCCCAAAGTCTACACCTATAAACCAGCAAAACATCCCCATACTAACGCCCAGTTACCGACCTACGAAGGTTTTATCAAAGAAGTTTACAATCCTACAATATCAGCGGTATCTATGTACTTCAGGTACATTTTTCAGATCTGTTGGGCCTTGGTTGGGCACTCTTTATAATACACGCTAAACGCCCAATATATCTTTCCAACTCTCAAGGAACTTCTTCTCGACCCTATAACGGTATGCTATAGCATTAGAAAGAAAGCATATTAAGTAACAGTGGTTAACTTTTACAGTTTTAACCTGGTACCACGCCGGTCAGTTGTAGTGAACATCGGGGGCCTGGCATGGAATCTTTTGAGAGTAATATCCCCCGTATAGAACAAGGGACCCATCTCCTGGGAAGGTTAGTTTCTCCGTTATATCTGCTATGTCTTTCGTTAATCTTACTCTCAAGTATATTAGATATTCAGGGAAATATAACTAATACTTCAACTCTTATAGGTACAAGAACGAAGGTCACAAGAACGAAGGCTTGGCGTTTTGTGTCACCGAGTCACAGTCCTACGCCACACTCGCTTCTTAATGTTGTCCCACAACTCCTTCGGGCTTGGCCTGTCGGGTACCGAAGGCTTGGCTCTTGTTACACCCAGCAAGCCTCAGAGCAAAACTCCAGCAAGACTCAAAACTCAGTTTGCTTGACGAGAAGTGCTGGCATTTGAACACGTATCATACTGCGGTTGCTGAGTTTATGCACGGGATCGAATGCTACGCAGAGAACTGGCTCCGGGTTTCATTTGTACGATTGGTCGTCGGGAACTGAAGCCAACTAAGTTCCCAGGATCGTTATCATACCGTATCAATGCAGAGCATCGAAAATTAATCCCTCAAAACACGGCCCTCGATCAAACGGCAGGGGCGCCTCCGGGATAGGCGAGATCCTGGAATGGCAAATAGTGTTTGTCGTGAACGAGCCACGCGATTAGCCTGAAGCAGTGATCTTAGATGTCGTTGGAGAACCCCATATAACGGGTCCCAAGGTTGCGATCATTTTTATCCCATGGTCATTCGTATCACCAGGACTTTAATCTAACCGATTGGTGTCGCGCCAGCTTACAACTACACTCTACCAGCCTCTAAAGGATGGAATAGATGGTTGAAAATTGATTCTGGGCCTCAGCGAATTGCAGGTAGATTTGGAACTGGTCTGTTATGTGGTCTGCTGGAATACCGATTTTGGATGTATGGTAGACGTCGACGCTACCTAGATCGACACCGTACCGGGCGTTTGATTCACACCTACTAGAACTCAGCGGAGTAGTAATTCGTTTATAGATAGGTGGGCGTGATGGTTGGGTGGGGGCGGGGGCGCGGAGGCTCGGGGGTAGCTCGAGCAATTGAATATGCTTCGGAGCCGCGATCGCAGGGTACTACTACAAACGATTGAGGGCCTCCCTAAGTGGGGAGTTAATAGCAATAATGATAATAATGTTCTACTAAATTGCTACGGGTCTTATCGGCAGTCACATGGTTTTGCACCGCTCGTTCGTTCGGGCTCTTTCGCCTCCACCGCGTAGCCCTCACATTGCAAACCTCTGTCCGACCATTTCGGTTGCTGAGTTTATGTTGCAGGTTGCACCAAATTTTCGAATAGCAAGCCAGCTCAGGCAAGCAAAATCCTGTAGGTTGTTTCCTTTCTCTCTCTGGATTTGGGGCTCTTCAAGAAAGATCCTATTAAATTGTATTCGATCAACCATATATATGTGAAAGTAACCTATATATATCGGCTTCAAGATGCCACATTAAACAGGTTCTTCCCGGCTCCATAGCTACCTTTTACATTGATCTCTACACACCCAAACTTTATATTGTGACTTCCTCGGACGATCGCGCATCTAAGCCTGATCTACAAAACCACCATATTGAAGAATATATGCTTGGCCTAACCCCCTACGCGGCAACAAGCTCCCGTCATATACCCCTAGCGGGAGGTACCCAAACCGAAAATCAGCCGTTGAGCTCTGCTCAACCTGTCATGAGCTCTTATTCTGCCCAAGCTTTCCCATCCCCGTTCGTGGCGTACGAGAGAACCACCGGCGGTCACTTTGAGCAGAATGAGCCGTGGTTCGGAAACTACGGGGGTTATTTGGAGCTTGAGATTCCCGGAAATATCAAGTAATTTCTTCCTCGATAATTACATCTGGTCTAAACTAACAATAGTCATCAAAGCCACGGCAGAGTACCAGCTCAAAGGCCATCGCTCTACCCCGCCACACCGCCTCTTCCATACCACCCAATGCCCATGAACAACGGTTATCAAGTAGAAGGTTGGAGCAACAGTACGGAAGTACCCACTCAGATGCTTTCTAGGCATCAAATCTCAACCAACGGTCACCCATCCATCGCCGTGGTCTCGGGCGACCAAGGACCTCCCCATAGGAGGGCTCTTCGCCCCGGTAATCCACAGGTAACGGCGGGAACGGGTAGGTCCACACCCCAAGGTACACGTGACGCAGCCGGGGATGGATCCGGCGCAAAATCCCCGGGATCCAAACGGCAGGTAGTCGGGCCTGTGCCCCGGGGCAAAACCACGGCCCGTTTCCTTCCTTGTCCGTTCGCCTTCCGCGACTTGCCAGCGTATCTTAAGCAAAAAGACCCGCGGTACCAACTTTACAATTGTTTCGAAGGTTGCCATAAACTTCGCTTCGGGGAGAATGGGTTTAGTAGAAGATCGAACCTCCTAGCTCATCTAAAGTTTTGCCATAGACAAGAGGTCCCGAACGAACGCGAATAAAGGCTAGGATATTTTTTGAAATCGGGCGTTCTGGGTTGTGAATTAGTCGATTTGGTATAGCAGCGGGTTTCTTTCTACTATTTTCTTTCGTGCTAGTCACACTCATTCTTTTCCTTCTTTTCCTTTTTCTGCTTTCTTGGCTTGTATTAGGAAATGGGTCCAATCCGGCTCCCGGAAATAACAAGTAAAACCCCAAACAGCATATTTTATGGGGGAAGGGGGGGGGGGGGGCCACTAGTGGAGAGTGACTGGGTTGATGAAGTGGATAGTGGATTTGGGGTTCTGAGGGTATAAAGATTGTTTTGGGGTTTTTATTGTCCTCATATGTGCTGATTGAGATAAGGGTGGGGAAATCTCGTGAGGTAGTTAACTGTACACAATCTTTCCTTTAAACAGCATCCCATATAGCCGCCTGTAGGTATACTTATAATTACCGAAGCAAGTATATTCCCGAACCCCCCATAGCTACCACAGGTTAGCACTTCATCTGTAAAGCTGCTCGTCCCTGGGGGAGGCGCGTCGGCGGAGAAGGTAATTGTGATTAATTACCTTAAAAGCTATTGGATCTCGCCGTGTACTCCCTCGTCTTGGAGCGCCCGGGGTGTGCACTCCCACTGCGGTTTCCCTCCGTCTGCTCCAGAAGTTCACCGCGCTCGTCTTGGCGCTGGGCTGGTGCTGTGGTGGTGGCCGGGGGGCTAGCTGTGACTTGATTGGGGCCATAACGCTACCAAAGAGGACGGATCCACCGGAGAGGGAGAAACTACCTGGAGGGCGTCGTGTAATGGTGGATGCGGCATCTACTCGTCAAATATATTGGTTACTACAAGGAAAGCGATGTCCTTATCCTAGAATATCTGCATTGCCCCACAGATTGGTTAATCTAAGGTTTCGGCCCGTTCCGCCCCCGCTTACCATTGTCATGGCTTACACAATAAATATCCTATGGCGTAGGTATAAAGAGTTTATTATTAATAAGAAAATATACCTGTAACTTATGGAGCAGAATCGGTATCTTTTTATGCATATTTCCAAAAGGGAGGAAAAACACGATATCCTACCCGCTCTTGATTGAGGCTCTGCCAAAGGGCAACTTTTGGGAACCACATGCAACTCTATAGACTCGGCATGTATGTACTACTACTATGCCGGATTCCAAGAACCAGACAATTTCAATACGAGATAGCTCACGAGAAATCCGGGATCGCAAATTGACTCTACAGTGAGGATTCCACAGGATTCCGTACGTGACAGCAAGGGATCTGGGATAATGAGATCCGGCATAGTGAGGTGCGACTGTATGTAAAGTCTAAAGAAAATTGTAACCCCAAAGCCGAAACGGACTATGCTACTCCTTACAGCCCTTCCCCGTGCCCAGAACTTCCAAGGAACTGCACTCGACTCATTTGTTAAGGATGGAACATCCACCCCCTTAAGCACATTTCAGTACTGGCCAAGACAGTTCTCTGGTATGGTGACCCGGGGCCCCTAACCCTACATATGCATAGCAACCAATCCCTACACCAAACTTTATGCTAATACAAGACAAAACTCAGTAAATTTTTAATGGATTGAATTAAATTGAATGATCTAAGCGGGCAAGCTGGAAATTGGAGCGGGGTAGAGGGGGATAGAGTGCGAGCTCCAAAGCTGGGTGTACGTGTAGAGTTCTACAATCACAAGAGGGTATATTGGGACCGTATTGAAATAAAGGTACATTACAGTCTTCGTCGTGGGGTAGGCAGATACAGGAGGTGGTAACAGGTCGAGGCGGCATAAGTGGTAAAAGCGTTTCTAAACTTAAAAAAGATCATTGCATTGCATATTACCGGAAGTGGGGCTAGGTGGGCAAGTGTGGAAGGTGACCATAGATAGTCAAACTGCTCCAGACGGGCATGGACAGAGACATTGCATGTACAGTCGCAACTCGATATGCCGGATTGCCAAGATTCTAAGGATTTCGTACGGGATAGCAGGAGATTCGGGATAGCAAATTGATTTTGCAGTAAAAAAAAAAAAAAATCCCAGAGGATTCCGTACGGGACAGCAAGGGATCCGGAGTATTGAGATCCTGCATATCGAGTTGCGACTGTACTCAACTACTCCTAATAATTACTACATACACTACAGGTGGGAAGAACAATGGCTCCTAGCATTTACTCTAATCCTCACACCTCAATATAAGCTGGCCTACTCCTCAAGGCTAACGCGTTTCTAGGGAAACAAGGCTACGTTGACCTAGGCCTAGATTGTCTTTATGGGGAAGGAATTTTTGTTTCAACTCTTTATATCTATACCGTGCTAAAAGGCCTTGGGGATTTGGGACGAGGTGTGGGTTTTAGACTCTGGGCGCGAGGTGGTCCTCCTATCCTATCATACTCCCCTCCACACACAAATATCGCTTGGCTGCAGGCTCGGCAACCAGTTCTTGCGCGGAGGAGGCTCGGCTGGCTCGGTTGACTGACCAGGGAGACGAAGCAGGTACCAGATTAATTCGCTAGCGTTATTGCACTTTATCGGGCCGAGAGTGCGGACAGCGCTAGCGAGCACCCAACCCTAACCCAGGATGACGACCAGTACACGGAGCAAACAAACTGGGTGACCAGTACTTAAATTCGCAGAACTCAGCCGCGCATGGCACACTAGCACTGGAATTATCCCTCATTGTGTTCATTGAAGGATTTTATCCGGAAAACTAGTTTCGTAAAATGGGCAGGAGGACAGACCTCTTTCCCCCCCCCCCCCTTTTCCGCTCAACCCATTAATTATATGCAGCCTTCTAGCTATGACAGTAAGAAAGATCTCTCCACTAGATACTCATCGAATTGAGTTCACTGCAGGCTGAATTTAACTCCTCGTTCACAGAGATCGTCCTCTATCACTACCGACACTCTGATCCCCACACCTCATTCGGAGTGGTCGTGGTACAAAAAATTGATACACCAGCCCACTCCTCAACAGTAACACATGTTTTTAGAGAGGTAAAACTATATTCACCTAGGCATAAAGCAGGGCGGCTTTGAAATGAGAGTATAGTTTTTCTTTGAACTCCTTGTCTCGAAAAGCCTTAGGGCCCAGACAAAATGGAGTTTCCAAGGATCAAGGCCTAACAAAGAGATCTTTGAAACGGAGTTTACAAGGGTGAAAACTCCGTCTTGGCCTGTTGCCAAACGGGCCCTTAGGAATTTGAAACGAGGTGAAGGTTTAAATTCCGGACGCCATACTCTTAAGACTGGTATGTATGATTATCTGGCCTTCACTTGAACAAACCCGGCTAGGGTGATATAATACGGAGCGGGGAAATGCCGTGAAAGCACTACTATAGAACTGCAGGGATTAGTGAGGAATATCGAGTAAAGCCGGGGTTGTGGGGAGGATACTGTACCAGTATCGCATTATTAGCGCATTGACGAGAATACTGTGTATTTAATTCGACGCTGGCCGACCGGTGCTGTGCTGATGTATAATGCATTGATGCCGAGATCACTAGATTGTCGATTTCAGTGCCCATGAAACTGAAAGGAGGGGGGGCTTATATATCCGTCTATCATCCAGGTGTTGAGGCCTGGGATTTCCAACACCCTAAGCCAAGTGGCTAGCTCCGGCACGGCACGGTGTGATACAAATTACACGGGGGGTAATTTGTTAATGAGTTCCGGACGGATCATTGAATATCACTCGATCGATTACACATCATGTAAAAGCTCGCCAGTACTTATTTTATATCAACTCGCGGGTCCTGTTAACTCATTAATGTTATTCTTAATTCTGGATAAAAAGGAAATTTAATAGATAAAGGTAAAGAGTCACATACCGTTTCGATGGCCTAGGAGTCATATTCGTCTAGTTGACCCATAATTCTACAGGCCTATTGGCCGCAATCACCCTACTAGAAGGAAGAAAGAAAAGATCCAGGTCCCCAATCTGCAGCATGATCACGGCTACCTACATATATGTTGCAAGTTTGGTCCTTATAAACTTATCTTGCGAACCAAAACATTCACCAAGTTCCAGTAAAATTGAATTCGAGTCATGAAGAATCACTCGAGTCGCCGGTCTTCGTTTTTGACTTTCGGGGCATGGGGAAGCCACAATCATATTTAGTGCGTTTAGGAGTTTAGTCATAGTGCGGAGGAGAATTGTCCGGTACACGCATATGTGCCTGCTTTATAGGTATATAAGGCACCCCTTCTGTACTGATCAAGTCAGCCATATCAATTAAGTCTCGTACTGTCTACCTCTCCCTCCAAAAGACTAGATATTAATTCTGCGTCTAAGGAGTTCAATAGCAGTCGCAGTCATAGGAGCACGTACACATACCACCCATCGCCAAGTTCCGGCGGACTGGGGGATCCGGAGCGGTACCGCTCCCGGATTAAGAGCCAATCCCAACTCGTCGTAGTTCCGCGCAATACCTCGTTAGCGGACTCTGCTGCATAATCATCCCTCCGTTCTGCTTCTTGATTTTCTATTTGGTTCTTGGAGTCCAGTCCTGACATTCGCCGACATAAGTTAGTAGCGATGTAGAACATAGGCTTTGTACTTTGTTTTTATGAGACGGTATTTTGAAATCCCTAGGCAAAGCTCAAGATTTCATTAGAGTTTTTTGAGGTCTCCTTGGTTATTGACACGGTAGCATGTGTCGTGCTGCATTGATTTCCACTGTGGAGTAAATAACAGCTTGATCGGCGGCTAGTGCATGAGAATAGGAAAACTAACATTGTAGAGGCGCCCCACAGATGTATATACGGTTAACAGTTCGGGGTGTCTCCTGCTGGCTGGTTGGTATACTGAGCGAGGGAAGTCCAAGAATTTATTCACAACTGGCTATTAAATGTTAGTATGAAGCGGGGAAATAATACCAGCATTTATACCTTAAAATGGATGAAAGTAAAGACCTTTTGGCCAAAGGGGCTATATAATGCCAGTATATATGAACATTGTCCACCGGTGGGAAATTTCACACCAGTGGCAGGCTACCTCACCACCGGTGTGAAACCTTCGTAAGTGTTGGCACAAATGATTAATGTAGTATAGCACGGCGTGAGGGTTAAGATTCAGCATTGACACTAGTACAAGGACCGAAATTCAGTGCTTATACTACCGGTGGTAAATTACGTTTGAAACATTCGCCGCTCTATAATGTCAGGTCCTAGAGCAGATATTTCTGAGTTATATTCTGTCAGTTATATACGGGATTAAAATGAGAGGGGTATATAGGATAGGTAACTGTCAATGTTAGGACTTTCAAAAGTTCCACACACACACACACACCCCAATTAGAGTCCGAACTCACCACCACCGAGTCTATGCAGTAGTATATTTCAGAATCACCGCAGGATGCAATCACATGACATTTCCTATCGAGACTCGTAGGCTTTATGCGGCGCTGATATAACGGTCATCTGTAGAACCAAGTATGTTCGGGTGTATTTGGACTGGGGCATTACCTTTCCCGGGAGTAGGAGTTGAAATAGCCTATGGGAGTAGGAGCGTTTATTTGCTTCAGACATCTAGACGGAGAGCATGAAGATTGCTATGATCTGAGCATATTATCTCTGGGCGTGACGTTATTTCAAGCGCTTGGGTTGGTTATGTACGTTGGTAGAGTGTAGTAGCGCACTCGTAAGCTGCCCTATAGCTGCATGTACATATTATCAGAGTAACGCTAGGCAGAGTTAGGCTTGGTTGAGTACATGTAAGTATGTATGTATGATAGCGCCCCCACATCCATCGTGAGAGATATGTTTTGAGATCCGTTGGTCTCAGGCCTAGATCTATATGTACAATCTCAGCAAAAGATGGCAAGAAAGAACACGATCTATGACCAGGTGCTGCAGGAAAGATAGGATCAATAGTCACGGCAATTGTTACTCTTCCGACTAGAATCATCTTTCAGAGAGGTGACCAATATCGACACTACAAATAGTTCGAGATTCACCATGGTCGGTAAATATTATTCATATTCTGTTTCCAGTTATCTTTGGTGGCTCGCAACACACACACTTTGATCCATAATAAGCATGCCAGTTACTGCCGTACGGTGTAGTCGGGCAGGTGGAGGTATATATGTCCTCTCCCCGGCTCCCCCACGAGTCTGAAAACGGTATGACCTCTCTCCTTTCCTCTTTCTAGGAATAGAGGCTAAATAACCAAGCTGCCGCGATATCAACACCTGGTGATATATCTACATACTACCGGGCGGTGTACCCGGTTGTTCAGTTAAGTAAGCCACAGAAAATTTACTTTTTCTGGGGGGGTCAACATCTCACTGGCGGAAGATGGGATACCTACAGCCGCTGGTAGAATTATTGTGGAAGTGTGGCAAGAGTCCTATTGGCTGGGCCAGCCATCTAACCCTGTTTTTAGACCAGAGGCTGTACATGGTAACTACATGTAGGGGGTTACCACCTCGAGACCGCGAGTTGTGTAAGTTTTAATCCTCTAGCTCGATCTATGGTAGGTACATACATTACCACCAGTCCGTATAAAAATATCAGCCTGTTTTGTAGACCTAGAGCTAATACGAGCTTGATATATTTATCTATAGGATATGCCGTATTTCGGCCTGTTTAGGCTCAATCAGTCTCTTTCTGGAGAATAGCATGCGCGAATAAAATTAGCTTAGTAGGAATAGGGTTAGGGTTATGGACAGAGATATCATTCCTCTACTACACCTTTATCTCCTCTACACCTTCATCTCCTCTACACCTTCATCTCCTCTACACCTTCATCTCCTCTACACCTTCGCCTCTACACCTTCGCCTCTACACCTTCATCTCTACACCACTCCTTCCTATCTCCCTACTTTAATTAATCATACATAAGCTAATCGGTGAATTCAGTAGTGAAACAAATGGCTCCAAACGAGCCTGGAATCAGCCACACCGCACCGCACCTGAAAGTACGGAATCACTGTACCTGAGAGCATGGAATCAAGCACCCCACAGCACCACATCGTACCTAAGAGCACGGAATCAAGCAGTGAATCAAGCAGGCATGGTAGGCAGGCAGGCAGGCGGCTGCAGTGAAGATAGCTAGACAAATGTACATATTAGATCAAGAAATAATCCAGAGTTTTATTTGTGAAATCCACCTATGCTAGAAGGAGCGCGAGTACTGGCCTACCTGCGCATCCAGATCTTTTAGTGAATAAAAATTTTATATCGGCATTATCATGTACCATAATCTTCACCAAATATCAGCTTTAGCGAAATCATAGTCCAATTAATTAAGACCTGACCTAAAATATCAGTCATAAAATCATAAAGGCCTGATATCGGACTGAAGTCAGGTTCAAATCAAACTGATATTTTATACGATCGGGCGGTAAAGTATACATGTACTCTAGTTATGGGGCCCTCGAATGGAGGGTTCATAAACTACAACGACACCTACAAGAGCATCGTGGGGTGGCCTAGTGGTAATACACTGGGCTTCGTCATATGACCACATACAGATTCAAACCCTGGTGGGAGCAGTGATGAGAATGCCCAACATGGTAGCGACGCTCTTGAGGGATGATACTCATTCACATAAGTCTTTTGTTGCCGGCATTTTTATGATTTAATTATTTTTTTTTTAGCCTTGGGTGCCCCCCCGGGGGGCCTCTCCGTATTCTTCCTCTATGTTCCCTCATTTATACATTTATGGAATCTTCTGGTAGAGTTTCGGTACCCTCATGTGTCGTGCTTACATGTAGTCAAATACCCCAGTCGTGCCCGACCAATCATATTACAGAAACTTTGTACATAATAGACTCAAGATTCCCTTCTAAATTACATGTATTAACTACATGTAATATTTTTGGCTACATGTGTGTGCGGTACCGGGAAGAGGGGTGGGATCACTACGGTATTCCCGTTGATACGCTAGAAATGCGGTAAGAATACGGTATTTGTACAGTACACTTCCTCTAATGCCGGTTTAATTCGCTATTTGTCATTAAATTCCGTAGTCCCATGGTAGTGATTTCACCCCATTTTTTCATACTGTATACAAGTATATACATGTAGTTGGCACTTCCCGCGAGCCTACTGGGGTGAATCCGAGCTAACCAGGTGTGGTATGGTATCAATACTTGGCATCAGATAATGTCGCGAGTGATGGTGTGTGATTACTCGGAGGTCGAAGTTAACTATTCATATTTGTATCTCTGGTTTCACAGCCTTGATGATACTTGTTATTACAGGCCCGGATCAGAGTTTCCGGGTCGATATCTACTACATTTTATAATTTTGGGGAGACAGAGAGTGTGCACATGACCGTGAGTTTATATCGATATTCTTCGAGTAGGCTGGTATACGTAGGCAAACATTCCCGCGGGAGATGCACCACGTATGTATTACTTACGCTAATGATAGTGCTATAAGAAGGCGGCCGATAGATACATATACCTCATAGTGGTGGCAGTGCGATCTGTACGAAACGTGTTAAATTTCGCTGTCTGCACTTCCGCCGAATGAGTCTTCCATCACCTACCGTTGGCTCTCAAAAGAGCAGGCCGGGTCCAAAGGCCAAGTTTGGGTCGTCTGCTTGGTTGCTTGGTTACTTTTGCGTTCAACCCAGGCTCTTATTCGGGACTTACCGATACATGCTGGAGGGGGTAAACTTAGAGGCTGTACTACGGGTGTATAGGGGTAAGTCTGTAGACAGTGCTTGTGGTTGCAACAGTAGTAGGTGTCTACAGACTTAATTACCCCTACACCCGTAGTACTACAAGTATCTTCTATAGAGAATTTAGTGTTATGTACGTACCCTTCTAATGGCAAATTTAAGAACGATGGTAATGTTACTTAATAAGGTCCTGATTTGGTGAGATATACTCTAAGTCACTTAATAAGAATAAGGGTGGATACCTGCTGTTTTATTGGCCGAGGGGTTAGTCATGTTTCATGCCCCCATCATCACCAACCCGCCCCTCACGAGGCCTAGGAATCTGGGATATAATGACAGCTCAATTTTGGGCATAGAACAAATCACGATAGTAGTTGTGAGCCATATGCCGCTCAATAACCTTAGCCTCCAATAAATCCTTAATCACAACACCCAAAACAATTCTGGCTCTACCGGAGGTCTCCGGTCTGCGATCTAATAGGGCCATACTTTACCTTTCCCGGTTCTTGGGAGTAATGATACCAATGAGTTAAGGTTCTAATGGCCAGTACCACCAAATCTCGACCGCAGCAGGGATATTGACCCAACCAGAGAAAGTATTTGCGGGTATTCGTGCCGTAATATGCATACATGCACCTATTCATCTTAGTCCGATGGAGTTTCACAATCGTCATGGTGTCCCTTACTATACATGTAAACATGTAGTCGCATAATTGGGTGTGTGCTACAAGTACCGGGTGTGCACCTTAAATACCGAGACACCTGGATTGATTGGGTAAATTTGTATGGGCGCCATGTGTGACAACCAAAAGCATCCAATTAATTTTGGCCTTGGCTGCAAGATTTGTATGGGGGAAAGAAGTACGGAGACACTTCACATATTTTCATTTAAAAAATCTAAATATTTTCCTAAAAATACAAAAAAATAACTGCTACATAAATACCAATCTCACTGCATCTGAATAGCGATTTGTAATCATCAAAAAGCATTTTTAAATTTGAAAAAACAAGAAAGAGAAATGCGAGTGCTATTATGAGAATCAAAAGATACTATCCAAATACGCTTATTGCCAAGTATTATTTTTTTTCAAAAATTATATCATCTGCCCAACCAGGTCCTTTTGCAGGCCCTCACTGTTTAAAATTCCCTAAACGCTGCCTCAAGATTTACTTTACACCCTAAGACAACAAGCGGCCTAAATAGAGCCAATAATTAATGTGACTCTTACCATTCCTCAAAGTCATTGTTTTTACATGATGATAGCCAAGAACAACGCCAAAGGCCGATCGGATATCTACAATAATTAATTTTGATCCAAACAAATGATTTAAAAACGATTCTCACCCTCAGATATTCTAAGAAAGATATAGTTCATTCGAATCGCTTATGCTTTGTGCCGATAACAGCCAACCACATGATGACGCCTCAATCGATCAATCGGCCACATTAAGATTACAGTACCAAAAATAAGTACGCGACAGATCGTATTCTATTTTATCATTGCAAACAGACGATCAAGACGGTCATCGATAAACGCCACTTACAAGAAAGAAATATATCCGCTCACACGCATCATCGCTAATACCATATCAAGATCAGATTGATTATGACATGACCGCCATATAACGCGATCAATATTGCAATATTATAACCGTAGCGATACTCGATTCCCCGCTTATATAGTGCCGCCACAATATTCATATCGCTTTGTATCAGACCGCCAGATCAACGCCAGTATTAGCGCTTTCAGCAGAAGCAAGATTTTTTTCAACGCTTTTTACAGATTTGTAGAAACGCCAGATCGATAAAGATTTGTCACAAAATTCAGATTCGCGCAAAGATTCTCTGCAATATTTTCCTGTTTACAATGCGCATTCAGGGCAAACTTATTTTGTTGAATTGGGAGGGGTTTGTTACCATCGTGATCGTTGCAAGTACGGATTCTAAATCTCAAGGTCGCAGAGTGTTTATTCTATACATGTACATTTACTTGTATCTTCTATTTACAGGAAGTATGGAACAAATGGGTTGAACCACTATGATACATCTTTGTCTTTCGTTACAAAATAAAAAATTATAGAGGCCGACAAGCCGTGACGCCACCATCCTCGTTTTTCCTATCCTAAATATAGCAGACGCATACACTTCTTCTTCCCTCTTCGCAAGACGCTCGTTATTCCTAATCGAAAGAATATTTTTACATATGTTCCTACAGCAACTGATATTATGCCCTATACTTGATAGAAATTGAATGGATCATCCCTGAGTCTGACAAAGTCATTGATCTTAGTTTTAAATGACATACTGTCAGATTCTCGTTTTTTTCAACGATTTCAAAGAAAGAACCTCAAGATCAGACTATCGCTACGCGCGCAAACAATCCGCGTTCCTTCTTCTTGGTGATAAATCGTTGAAATCTTCTTTATATCGTCTGTCTTGATATCTGACGGGATTAATCTCGCAGTCATACGACGCCCTGTATGACATTTGTAAAATAAACTACCGGTGATATTGTATCCATTTTCTTTTGTCGCCTCGTCTGCCAGTTCGATCTGTTCTTCTTTATGCCCGAGATATCTTTTTTGTAATTTCGGACATCTATCTACTACACGTTGAACCAGTTCTGTCACTTCGATGGTAGCCTTTGAACGTACTCATCCAATAAGGTTGTAGAACAGATGATTGACTGCTTTCAATACTGTAAATCGTTATCTTTGAATTGGTATGACCGCGCATTGTTTGAATATTTTGTGTTTTGCGCCCATCATACTTGTACACAGATGGGTCCCATGGGCTTCTACGTTTGCCAAACAGAAATATGGAGCAGATATCGCAAGACATCCGCTTTTTTGCAGATCCATTTCGATACGCGAGAATAGAAGAATTTCCAGAAGATTATTCGATCTTCGATCCCATCGCTGCTCAGACATCAAGAACTCAACTTCGACCTGAGTCTCCCAATAGTCTCCCGAGTCTCCTGGTAGTCTCCTGAGACTTGATAGTTTCCCTGAGTAAGACCTCAGAGACAAATGAAGTCATGACGATGATCTCTTCATTGTCAACTAACGCTTTAGAGGACACATTTTGCTAGAACGAACGATGTTTCGAGAGTTGTAAACGACCGCCGCTTATAGTATATCGCCTTCTGTTAAACGATGACGCTGCCTTCGAACTCCGCTAGTGACGCTTTCGCTCAAGGCCATCCTTCGCGACTTAAGAATACAAACGGCTTATTATCACCATTCTTTGCGTTCGAAATACTAAACACCATAGAACCCTTTGCGATCGACAGGGTTCTGCAATGACCCCACCCATACGCAAGACTCTATTTTATTTCATCCTCTCTATACGCCGCCACTCCAATGAGATAATATATCATCGATGCGACCGATGATCAAGACAATGACAGACATTTAAAACGATGACACAAGGTAACTTCCAAGGAAAGACAGCTTGCACGATGAGACACTGAAGAAGACGACGGCCAAGATAAAGATGCAAGATCGCAAAGCCTGCAGACAAGAAAGAAGCAAGAAGACACGCCAAGACAGGGCAGGAGACAGAGCAGAACAAAGCAGAAGAGGGAGAGGAGGACGGATGAGTCGACAAAGATAGTGAAAAACTATAGGCGAGGCCTCTCAAGGGCGCTGGACGCCAATAATAATAGCATGATAGAAAGATATTCCTATGCATCGAGACACAGGAAGACGAGACAGAGAGAAAAGAAAAACAGAACTAAAGGAAAAGTCTCCCCGTACTATTTAACATCATTCCCCACTAGTCCGCCAAGACCGCATAACGTCACCCATAGAAATCCAAAGAACTCCATCGCACCCACACCTCGTATTCCTCCCCACCATCTTCGCTATTTACATTACAAATCCATTACGCCATAGAAACCCATAGAACCTTATAACGTTATTCCTCCACCGTGCATCCCCACCTCGCTTAACACTCCCTCATTCATTATAACCGTACATCGCCTACCGGACCGTCGGGACAGATGCCAAGACGCCGGGACAATCGATTAGGGCCTCCGAGTAATACTTGCATAGTCTTAGTTCTGCATGTAGAGGGTCGTTTGGATACCCTTGTTGATATTCATCATAAGATAACAGAAAGATGACTTCTGCTAAATACTTCTCAGACTAACAGATATAGGCTGTTTTGCTTTTCAGAGACTTTGTGTGTTCATATAGACGCTGGGTTGGTGCCCAAAACCTCCCAGTTGATAATATGTCGATGTGGAGATTTCTCCTTTGGGAGTCTTGTATGAAACATGATCGACAACCATATACGGCATTGTGCGCTTTGTTGCCTGAATTCATATTCTGTTGAGGCATGTCTCCTGTAAGTAGTAGTGGAAAAGTGATAACATTAACCTTCTCGCCATTATATAGACACAATTCTCTACCCACTCCTATTTGACGGCTGTCTCTGCTCAAGGATGCCGCCATACTCAGCTCGTGAGATCCAAACGGTCCAATCATGAGTACGTAAATATTTGATAGACTTGTCCTACTATCAACGCTCAATCCACAAAAGTGATGTACATGCCCTTTGGCTATTTATATGCGTTTCGATATAGACCAAAACCGTCCAAGAAGATAGAGAATGGTATAGAGACAATGGGTATTTTTTGGAACGTCGTGACGAATTTATCTTTAACCACGTCACATGTGATTTGCCGAAGCTCTATTTCTGCTAATACATAATGTCTTTTAGAGACACATCGAACCTTCACAGCCGGAGGTTCATTGTTTGATCATAGGGGTCCTTGGTATATGATATGGCGGATACAGTATGAAGGAGGATGGGGAAGGAGACTTTCAGTAAGACTCTCTGGTGATGTGTAATCAGTGAAATACACCCAAATGTGTCATTGTATAGCATCGCATGATATTACTTCTCTTGATTCAAATAATATCAATTCTGGTAGTTCAGATGAGAATGAATCATGCATTATTTTGTTGATCATCTTGGCCTCTCCTGTTAGTGTATTTGTCTCTGGTATATCAAGCATCACTTTGGTATTGTCCGGTAGAATATGTATCGGGACCGGACGGTTTGTTATCGCCGATATATTGCCTCTATTTGGGCTATTCATTCGCATATCACATCTGATTCATTTAACTCGTCCGAATGCTGATATACCTTGATTGTCGATAAACTCTATACAATCAGATGGGAATACTATTCCATCTGATGCTCGATAAAACTCTCCTAATGTTGAGCGTACACTTTCCATCCATACATCACCTTGCCATAATTCAGTAGGGGCATCCACGATTTCTCCGAGACCTTTATGCATAGATACGCTAATTCGAGGATTACTCAACCATAATTTGCAGTATTCGGAGGTGTCAAATTAATTGCGCTGCATGGGGATACCGCCTCAAGCATACTTGTAAATTGATATCAACTGACGCGCCGATATTAGAGACTGTTAACGTCGCATCGTTTCGAGTCATTCCGGATACTCTGTGGTAGACGTTGAATACTTTCAGTCATTGCCATAGCGAATACTTCCGTGAGAGCTTCATAAGTTGATGTTGATAGGTCTGCCGCTGTTACGAATATCATAAGCGCCAAATGGAAATCATCGACGACGACATCCTGGTACATTGGTCTATCGGCGACCACTTCACCATTATCGTCGTTTGCTGGTTCTGCCAGCATTGATGGAACATCTATCTCAGGCGCAGAAGAAATGTTTGTATTCTGGTCTTGTATGTTCCCATTGGATTGGTTCGTTATATTGGCATTTTAGTCGCTTGCAATTTCGATAATCAAATTGTCTTCGTCTCCTATAGTTGTATCAATGGCGGGTATAGTTTTGATTGATCCTATAGCAGCCATGCTACCGACGTTGCTGATAATACCACTGAGCAGGCTGCTTGTAACGGAGAGTCATGACAGCAGGACAGATTTAAAAACGGCGATGCTAGGTGGTTGAGGAGCACAGCCGCACAGTGAAACACTAAAGAGAACGACGGGCGCCGGCATACAAGAAGATGATCTGAAAGCTGCAGACAGAAGCAAGGGCAAGGACACAAGCGAGAACGGAGGGCAGAAGGCAGAGCAGAACAAAGCAGAGCAGGAAGAGTGAAGACCGAATGAGGTCGTCGACAAAGATGGCGATAGCTATGAGAAAGCCTCTCGCGGCGCGAAGCTGGACGCTGCAGAATCATGCTGAATCAGGAGATATTCAGACAGAAGTGAGATAACAGGAAGACGAGACAGAGAGAACAGAAAGAAAGAACTAAAGGAAACATCTCCCCGCACTATTTAACATTATACTCCACCAGTCCGCCAAAACTCCCATTGCCGCCCATAGAATCTCATAGAATCCTATCGCACCCACACCTCGTATTCCTCCCCACCATCCCCATTATCTACATTACAAATCCATCACGCCATAGAAACCCAGAGAACCTTATCACGTCATTCCTCCACCGTACATCCATACCTCGCTTAACCTTCCCTCATTTACCATAACCATACGTCGCCTACCGAACTGTCGGGACAGGTGCCAAGACGTTGAGACATTTTCTTTGTATGTCGGATCATCTTCATCGTTGTCGTGTATATCCTAGTATGTGACACCGAGCAAATTAACCTCAACTGGTGCGAAAGGCGTTCTATCACACTCTCTCGGTGGCTCAATATCGTTGTCTCAAACTGCATTTTTCTCCTCCTCCTCTTCTTGTACATCCTCCTATACGCGAATTGGTTGATTGTCTCGAGAACTCTGTCCTGTATTTATTGGTGGGATTATTCGTGTGCGAGTTGGTTTTGGCGGGATTGGTGGAATACCCCTTCGCTTCATATTTGATGCCTGTAGATCGATGGATGTGGTTCGTGGTACAGGGTTCTTATTTGGAGCTCTGATATAAGCTTTATGTCGACGAGGACCGACCAAATAATAGATGTATGTCTTCGCATACTCTGAATTTCAGCTTCATTTATGGCTATCACATATCAGCCATAACACTCTCGTTTCTCTACAGTCATGGACAATTATAATTACATCGGGCGTGCAGCGTTTATCTGTGAGTTATCCACCGAAGCCTTCTACACATGACTCAATTACTGATAATGATGGGATGGTAGATGTCGGAGGTGATCTGCCTAATAGGACTCCACCAATCCTCGATAATTGGTACTATTTCGAAATTCATTTGACATCCAACTCTACTCCTACTGTGTCCAACTTCACGAGGACGGTCTCGCCAGTAGCTGAGTTAGGGTCCATCACAACACTCAAATGATGGAACTTCTCAGGGCCGGAGCAATTCTTTGTGCGAAAGTGTATGGGTTGGAGAAATTCAAATGGAAAAAAAATGACTGCTGGAGAGGTTTTATTGAATAGGGTAGTGTTTGAAGGTCTGTGTCTTCGGGTAGTTCGACATCATTCTCATCAGCAAGACTTTATTTGTCTCCTGAGGTCTCCTGAGCCTCAGGAGACTTAAAAAATATCCAGGGGTCTCAGGAGACTCTCAGGAGACCCGGGAGACTGTTGGGAGACTCCAGTCAGAAGTTGAGTTTGCTGATACTTGTATTCATCGGACAATACAAGAACAGATATTAAAGCTTTAGTATGATATGAATTCAATTCATATTAACAGCAAATATTCTCTGTGAGAGGTCATCTTGATATAATACATGCATCGATGGACCAATAGTATCTAAAAAAAAATAATAATATTTAAATATGAGTAATAAAAATAAAACAAAAAGAAGAGAGAAGAAGAGAAGAAAAGAAGGGAAAAAAGCAATAGCCCGCCATATAGAAATGCCTTAGACAGATGACACAAGTAAAAAAAAAAAAATAAAAAAAAAATAAAAAAAAAATCAAGAGGCTTGTGCAGAGGGGTAATCATCAGCAACTGAAAACTGAATGCCATCCCCCATTCCTGAAAATGTCATCTGTGATTCGTCGACATGGTCAACACTACTCGGGGTCCATCAGTAAGACTTCATTTGTCTCCTGGTGTCTTCTGAGCCTCATGAGATTCAAAAAATATCCAGGAGTCTCAGGAGACTCTCAGGAGACCCGGGAGACTGCTGGGAGACTACAGTCACAAGTTGAGTTTGCTGATGTCAATGCTGCAGATGATACATTGATAGTGTCGACAACTATGGCCATTGGAACTGATGTAGACGTCAGAGTGTTGACTATATCGAGAAATGTAGAGAACGTTGGATTAAGCGCATCGATATCCATTGGTTTACCCTTTTAGTTGCCCGAACTTTGCTCTGAGGCTACATTCGTAGCAGAATGAGACAATCTGTGGTTAATGCTGACAAACTCTTATGACGTCCTACAAGACGCATACGTTCTCTGCCTTCGATCTTCGTTAATTTTGCCAGCCAATGACGATACATGTGGCTATAACTGTTTGTTATATTAAATCGAGTTAGAAATATTCACTATTGATAGAGCTTATAGGGTAGAAATAGAACATACACCAAGCTATAAGTCCATATCGTTTTGAATAAATTGAAATTGTCGGCGACATCAAGCGTTTTGTTCTAACCGACAACCACCCCGGTTGTCCCCACGAATCTAAACAATAGTGGATAAGTGAAAAGCCGGACATATGCGTCACACAGTTTATTTTGTTGGAGACGTCTGAAACCAGGGTTCTCTGCTTCAAGCTCGGTCTGGAGAACATCTACCTCTTGAGCGTAATTATGGAACCAATTCTTACACCACTCTTGTACGCGAGTATAACCCTTTTTGTATTCTGGACTGAACCTATTTGCTTCTCCTTTGAGCGCAGTGTAGATGAAACCCGGGAGAAGAGAATCAGGCCAGCTAAAATACCGGGCAAACTCTTTGCGATATATGAAAATGAGAGTATTCCATGTCTCTCCTCTATCCTCGAACTCAGAGATCTTGCCTTTATTATAAGGCTGTTTCTTCCTGCGGGCCTCAAGGGCAGAATCCATAATGACTTAAGCTTCTTCTGCCGTGAACTCTACTGGAATCTTGAATAAATCAGTTTATATCATGATACTCTATACGACCGATTGACACCCACACGTAGGCTGACTGTTGCCAATTGTTCGATAGTATCATCCTCTACTTCTACTACATCCTGTTGGACCTCTAAGCGAGGGTCTAAAGCATGATTGTCACGATGGTCGCTACGCAAAAGATTGTCGAATTCGGTCTCATTATTATACGAGTCGAAATCGTTCCCTTATCTAACAGGGCGGGGCGGAATCAAGATTATAAGAGAAGCAAGGTTGGGCAAAGAGTCCACAAGGAATCTCTGATTAGGACGTGGAGGCGGAGACACCAGTAGATGGCTCTCACAGCTGTCATAAGGTACAGGGACAAGGGACGGGGTCGGCTCGGGAGACACTCGAGGCGAGGCAGGTTCAGGTTCAGGTTCAGGTTCGGGGGCGAGACAGGACAGGAGGGACGTAGCCCAAGTAATATATTGCTAACAGAAAGAAGACGTTGCCTAGAGAGGCAGAAACATAGGAAAGAACGAGCCATATATATATAACTATTCCCCCGCACCGATAACTCATACCATAGAATCCCATAGAAACTCCTACACTCCCGTGCCACCCTTACTACTCCCGCTACTACCCCATCCTTCCTAGCGCTTACATTCTATTACCCGAGCTCCTTCCTAAAACACCATTCTACATCCGACATCAACCGATACTATCTAACAACCCTGTTTCGAGGACGTCTTGGTGGGAAGCGAGGTGCGGGGGGCGGAGCCGTGATACCTTATTGTTGAGACGCATACTGTTGCGAAAACTGCTGCTGATAATAGGGAATCGGGGCCCTAGGAGCCCTTTGCATTTCTTGATTATATTGAGAGTAGCCGGTTGTATCGTGAGATTGTGACAAATCAAACGAATTAGGAGTATTAGATCTTTCGGGGAATAAAGTTCGTCGTGCGAATGGAGTGATGGGGAAAGTTGGGTTGCTTGCCTGTTGCACCTGTAGATTGTTATGATTAGCTCTAACTGTTTGAGTACTTCCTGTAGATCCAACGGTTGCATGGGATGGGCGGCGAGCACCCGGAGTCCTTGCATTATTTGGTATTCTTGCTTGCATTTTGGGGAATGAAATAAACGATAAGATTGATTCAATTCATACGCGAAACCTGCAGAGATGGGGAATATCGTGATTTAGAGGAATGCAAAATCTAGAGTCCCGCACAAAATCAGGAGTCAAGGGACCCTTTCCCCACTATAATCAATACAGGCAGGTAAGAAAATTTTTAATGGTAACATACGACGAATTGAAGAACAGATGTTCTAAGAATCTTCAAAAAGAATCAGATCTAGCCACATGATACACGATGAGAAAGATGACCACGACGCTTAAGAACCACATATTGGCAGAAGCAAGCGGAACTTATAATAATACAAAAACCTATACAGACTGCTCTCTATCTCGAGAGTAGATATTGTTTCAGGCGCGGGTAACAACAGCGATACTCCTGAGGAGGGAAGTATGGAGAAGAGTAACAGGGACAGCGATAGTCACTAGTAGAGACTATTATATATTGGTAGATAATTACAGAAGACGTTGCGTAAAGAGAAAAGAGAAAGGAAAGAAAGTACAGCAGTAGGCGCCGTGGCCCCCCTTATATATCTACTATTTCAGCGCCAAGCCTGACTCATTCCTCGGCGTAATGCCGACTCTGACTCACTTCCTTGCGTAACGGAAACCCATAGAACCTATTCTGACTCACCCCCACCTCCTAGCGCACAATAATCCCAACCCTGCCAATCCTTCCAAATTTCTAGTTCAACAGATCCATGAAAGTATTCTCCAAGTCACAGCCTCCTCATGAGCCTTTTAACTTTCTCTCGTCCTGGCTTACTCGAAGATCAGATGTGAAGCGCACGACAATGGTCTGTTTCGCGATATTCCGCAGGTGCTCCGCTAGCCCAGATAACCTGTCCATTTAACATAATACTGGAGTCCCTGCCTCCCATAATACCTTGAATCCAAAATTTCCCCAACTTCAAACTCCTCCTCCTGATCGACAATAACGGCATATGAGGGTATTTGACCTACTACGGGCCGACGGCCATGGCGGGTCAAGAATTCAGACATGAAAGACAGGATGACGATCTTTATAGAACGAGAAGGCTGCTCAAACGATAAAAGATAAGTGATACACTTTCCTGAATCTAAGGGTCCTAACCTCTTCCAGTCGAAATTTTCCTCGACTTTACCAGATTAATATTTTTTGTCGAGATTTAACACCATATCGCCGACTTCATATCGTAGCGAGAGCTTTTACATTCGCCGACTTCTCCTGCTGATCTTAGCCGCCTCCAGTTGTGTTCAGATAACATGCACCTTCATCCTTCCTCAAGTAATTCACGGCCCGGCTAGGTATTCTTTCTGCTTTCGGAGTGCCTATGGTAAATCGGCGACAGAATCAGAATTACAAGAATGGGGTTGCTTTAGTGGATGCCGAAACTTGGTTATTCACTGCGAATTCCACCATCGGTAACCATTGCACCCAATCGTCCTGTTGGTACGACACATATCCCCGGAGATACTGTTCCATCACCGCATTCAATCTTTCTGTCTTTCATGGATACACTAGGGACGGAAGGTTGGAAGGATGATACGATTATTGTGCATACGGATATGAGTCAGAATAGTTTCCATGCTTCATTGTCACATGAACGAAATAACAGTGAGGTTACGTATGAGTTAGGCTTAAGAGTGGCAGACGGTATATGAGGAACGCCGCGCGCTTACCCTGTACTTTCTTTCTTTTCCTTTTCTTCACGCAACGCCTTCAGTATCTATCTATAATATACTTTATACTCTACTTACCAGCGACTATCGCCGCTTATACTCTTGCCCCATACTTCTTCCGGTCAGACAGATCCACTCAGACTGAACGAAGTTTCCACAATCACGACGCCTCCTTGAGATCGTCTGCCGTCTGCTTTGTGAACGTCACAACATCCTGGCTGATCTTAGTTGCTTGTACGCAGATTTCCAGAATTCTGTGCGCCCCCTATCGGATGTATTATGCGGTAGTCCGCAGAAGCTTCCAGACGACGCGAACAGAACGGAAAGAGTGCAAGAACAGGACGAACGAAAACGGTGATGTTAGGTAGAATCTGGCGAAAGACAGCCAAGATAAGATAAACACCGATGAGGACGACGAGAATGGGCGGCAAGCAAGCGTTACAGACCGGAAAGTCAGAGACAAGAGCAAGGGCAAAGACACTCGCAAGAACAACAGGCAGAAAGAGAACAAAGAGATAGGGTGAAGACCGGATGAAGTCGTCACAACAAAGATGTAAGATAATGAGAAGTTTTTCAAGGGCGCTAGCCGGGACAAGTGACTACATGCATATAGAAAGATATTCCTATGTATCGAGATAACAGGAAGACGAGATGAAGAGAAAAGAAAGAAAAGAACTAAAGGAAACATCCCCCCCGCACTATTTAACATCATCCTCCACCGGTCCGCCAAGACTACATATCGTCACTCATAGAAACACATAGAACTCCATCGCACCCACACCCCATATTCCTCCCCACCATCTCCGCTATTTACATTACAAATCCATCACGCCATAGAAACATCAGCAAGACTTCATTTGTCTCCTGGTGTCTCCTGAGCCTCAGGAGACTCAAAAAATATCCAGGAGTCTCAGGAGACTTTCAGGAGATCTGGGAGACTGCTGGGAGACTCTAGTCACAAGTTGAGTTTGCTGATAAACCCAAAGAACCTTATCACGTCATTCCTCCACCGCGCAACCCTACCTCGCTTAACATTCCCACATTCACCCTAACCACGCATAACCCACCGAACTGTCGGGACAGATGCCAAGACGCCGGGACAGATCAGGTCCTCTGGCCTAGCTCTCGATAGGCCGAGTGTTTCACGATATCGATGATGGAACGCCTGTCAACATCGGGCTATGCTCAAGCCATTTGATACCGCTACATGACGCCCTCATATCCAAATATATTTAACCAAATATTCTACCCTCTCCTCCGCTGTAATCCAATATTTCCGCTACCTCCCATTCAGTCTTCAACTTCCAGGTGGAAAGTGGTTCAATCATTTGTCCTGAACAGGATCGTTAATCATCGCATGATAATAATAAAACACGAAAAGACCGCGACTTTCATAGTAGCAGGAAGAAAGTAGTTTCAGAAAGATAAGGCCACTATTCTTTTAACTGGATAAGGACCAATCTGATTCCAATCAAGCTTTTTCGAAGGTCGTTTGATCTCAAGATTTCGAGTAGACAGCCAAACGGAATCGCCAACAGCATATCGAGGTGCCGGAGTCCGATGTAGATTAGCCATCTCTTCCTGTATCTTCTGAGCCCTAAACATCTCGCTCTTCAGCAAGTCAAAGACTTGAGACATCTCCCTTGCTAACCCATTAGCTTGATCTTCGTTCGTCGTGCTTCTATGTCGCAGGGGCCCAAATGTCATTCGGGGACGTCTCCCGTAATTTGCTTGGAAAGGAGACATATTAGTTGTTTCGGAAACATAGTTATTGATCGCAAATTCGGCAAGAGGTAGGAAGTCAGTCCAATTGTCTTGTTGATAGGACACGTAACTGCATAAATATTGTTCCATAATCGCATTGGTCCTTTCCGTTTCTCCATCGGTTTGTGGATGGAATGCCGTGGAATATCAAGGAGCAATTTCCAACCGATCACAAAGGGTTTTTCAAAATTCCGCCGTAAACTGCGTTCCCCGATCTGAGACAATGGTCTTTGGTAGTCCATGTAGTTTCCATACCTGTTGCAGATATAGACGAGACAAATCCCTGGCATTCACATTCTCCGTAGTAGCAATGAGGTGTTTCATCTTGGTTAACCGATCCACAACTACAAGAATGGCATTAAACCCATTGCTTTCTGGGAGCCCCGTCACAAAATCCATGGTAATATCCATCCAGGGTCCTTTAGGGACCGAGAGTGGGCGTAGTACCCCCTGTAAGGGATTATGATTCGCCTTAGCTCGTCGACAAGTATGACAATTCTGGACATAGCGGTCGGTATATCTCCGCATAGTCGGCCAGTAGTAGTTTCGACTTAGAAGCTCCAGGGTCTTCGATCGTCCGGGATGGCCAGCCGAAGGTTTATTATGGTATTCCCGTAACAAATAGAGTTTAAGCTCATCGCAATCAGGGACATATAGAGTGTTCCGATAAAGCAACCATCCTTCCTCATTTTCTTTGCACTCAGCCAATGAAATCTCCTTCGACTGTCTTACCCCGTCTCGTAGCATGGTTAAAATTTTCTTTGGGAAGCTATCACACTGGTAAGCTTTGTTAAACAATTCAATCACGGGAGACGATCCTTCAGCGGGTTCATTTGTCAAAGAACCCGCTAACAAACTTATCTTAGGATCCAAATTCTCCTTCTTCAAAACCACCCTACTCTGTTGTTCCAATCTCTCATCTCCCTCCTTCGGTAAATCCTTCGACCTTCTCGTCAATATATCCACCTTCCTCCCTTGCTTCCTCGGTCGATATTGAATAACAAAATTAAAGCGAGACAAGAACTCCGGCCATCGGGTTTGACATCGATTTAGCAACTTGGTTGACATAAAGTATTCGGCGCATGATTTATCCATCAATACTTTAACTCGAATGAAATTGCTTCTGGTGAGGTCTCCATTCCTCAAAACAACGAATTACAGCCAGTAGCTCCTTGTCATAAATTTCATACAGATTCTGCCGAGAGGGTTTTAGAAAAACGCCACCGCCAGAATCTGCTCGTCCCATCGATAGAATCCTCACGATACATAATCCAAGATCCGCTTCAAAATAAATTTTTTCGTGATCGCATCAAGATCAAGACGTGCGTAATAAAAGTTCGCCTTTAGCCTCTTGAAAGTTTGTTCCACTTTCTGGCCCACTCAAATCAGATATGCTATAGCAAGTAGGGTCGAGCCACTCGAGATTAGGCATAAATAAACCGACGATAAAAATTAGCGAATCCAAGAAATTCCTGAACCTCCTTCACTGTCTTAGGTGCCTCCCAATCCACTATCGTTTGCACCTTAGCGGGATCCATCTTCATTCCTCCGGGGGTAAGAATCATCCCCAAGTACTTAGTCTCCTGCACATTAAATTCACACTTCTCCAGCTTCAAATGAACCTCATTGGCTTCAAGGACCTCCAATACTTGTTGTACATCCTGTTGATGTTGTTCAAGGGTCTCCGAATAGATGAGTATATCATCCAAGTAGGCCGTAGCACATCGATCAAGGAAGGGACGAAGAATATCATTAATCCAACGTTGGAAAGTAGCAGGAGCATTTGTCAACCCAAAAGGCATTACCAAATATTCCCAGCATCAGCAAGATTTCGTTTGTCTCCTGAGGTCTCCTGAGCCTCAGGAGACTTAAAAAATATCCAGGAGTCTCAGGAGACTCTCAGGAGACCCGGGAGACTGTTGGGAGACTCTAGTCAGAAGTTGAGTTTGCTGATGAGTGTCCATACCGCGTTCTAAAGGCTGTTTTCCACTCATCCCCCTCCTTAATTCGAATTTGGTTATACCTCCGGTGTAGGTCCAACTTTGTAAAATAATTAGCCCGCGACAGATTGGCCATAGTTTCTGGGGTCAGAGGGAGAGGATATCTGTCCTTCACCGTAATGGCATTCAGCTTCCGATAGTCTACACACAGACGCAAGGATCCATCCGCCTTCTTAACGAATAACACAGGGGCCCCTGCGAGAGAGTTACTGGACCGTAGAAAACCTTTTTTCAAATTATCAGCCAAATAGTCCCTCAATGCCTTCAACTCCTCCCTAGACATACTGTACATAAAATAAAGGCAGGTACATGCCCTCTCGTTTTAATCTCACGGTCATAAGGCAGGATGGAGTAACTCGGCGATTGGTTTCATCAAAGAGTTGTTGAGTTGCTGGTATTTATCGGAATCGTTTCCATCGGATGGCAGATTTCCAATATCCTGTTAACAAAGATACAATATAGTTGAAAGAAATTTGAACGGTAGAGGATCCCGAGTAGCTTAAACGATCGGCGCAGAATAAATGGTATACGCAAGAATAAGCGCCTTCCTGGTGTCAAAAATTCTCGAAATACAATAGGTATGACTACTACGCAGGCTCGAGATACCGACGACTGAAAGTTTAATCTCATTCCTTCCACTCGCCGATAAGAACTCCACGCCTCATCCACTCAGATCCCCATCACACCGGATAACGCCCCGCCTAATGACAAAGAAAGGACATTCTTCTACGTGTCCATTAATCTCCAACTCCAACACCACTTTTCTTATCACCTTCCCTGATTCAATAGGTCTTCCATCAATCACATCAATCTCCCGCTCAGTCCTCAAATTCTTCATCTTTAGTTCATGGCGGCGCACAAAGTCTTCATCTATAAATGCATATCCCGACGCTCCAGTATCAATCGCATGGTAGGTACCATAGATTTTTATTTTGAGAAATGTAACAAACTACAATCAATTGATTCCCATCTTGCCGACATCTGTCCGGTCTATGGCATCTATATGACATGTACATTGCGAGTATTATGAGGATGTGCGGTGGAGGAACGACGCGATAAGCGTTTTCTTCATGGCTGATGGATTTGTAATGTAAATAGCGGAGATGGGGAGGAATATGGCGATGGACGCGATGGAGTTTCTACGCTTTCCATGGGTGACGATATGGAGTCTTGGCGGACTGGTGGAGGATGATGTTAAATAGTGCGGGGGGATGTTTCCTTTAGTTCTTTTCTTTCTTTTTTCTTCGTCTCGTCTTCCTGTTATCTCGATACATAGGAATAAACTCCTATTCATAGTCATAGTTCCACACATCCAAACTCACCTTCGCAGGAGGCCTCATAGCTTTTGCCATCTTTGTCGACGACCTCATCCGGTCTTTGCTCTCCCTGCTCTGCTTTGTTCTGCTCTGCCTCCTGCCCTCTGTTCCTGCTTGTGCCCTTGCTCTTGCTCTTGTCTCTGGCTTTGCTGGTGCCTGTGCTTGTGCCTGCCCGGCCTTCGTCGTCCTCTTCAGTGTCCCTCTTGAGTAAGGCTGTGCTCCTCGAGCTACCTAGCATCCTCGTTCTTGTTCGCCTTGTTGTCCTCGGTTACTCCGTCACAAATAGACACTTTAGAAAAAGCCTTGGGGGGTCCCTGGACTATGCCGCTTAGTGCAGGGACAGATCTTTTAACTTCTCATCCTCCGATACCATCTCTTCCTCTTTTTCCCTCTTTGCTTCCAACTATGCTCCCCTCATTCTTGGTGGTGGTGCCCTCCCCGAGGGCGCAGACTTACAATCCCTAACCAAATGTCCAACTCCCCCGCAATAATAACACCTATTCTCAATCCGACGGGCCTCTCTCTCCCGAGGGTCCGGACGACGACGACTATTAGAAAGATCCATAGGAACAGCTCCCCCAGGTGTATACGAGGGATGGGCTGCTGGTGTCGCATTCTTTGGGGGTAGAGGCGGTGGTCCTCGTCTGTTGAAGTCTTGTTGTTCTTGGTGGCGAACAAAGCGAGGGAATCTGAAATCTAAATTCGTTGGAGGAGTAGCCCACAGTCCTTAATTGTATCCGGAGTTTCATTCTGGATCATCAGGGCCATCAGATCCTGGTTAAGTCCCTCCAAGAGGCATTCAATCTTAGCAGCTTTGTTAAACTCAGAGTTGACAGCGTAACGCTGGAACTCTGCAAAATACTCAAAAAAGGTTCGTTGACGTTGTCTAATCTCCCTAAGATTGCGAGCAGCTGTGGCTGCCCGATCCGGGTCTCCAAAGGCGTTATTCAAAATTTCAAAAAACTCCGACATGGAAACGAGAGCGATCCCTTCATCCGTAATATAAGCAAGAAATTGATCAGCCGCGGGTCCTTCCAGTCGGGAAATAGAATAGGCCAGTTGTTGTGCGGAGGTGGGTAACTGATTAAGATTCGCCGTGAGTTTAATCTGCAGCTGTCTTTGGAAGGTCCGAAGACTCTTGCGATCGCCCTTGTATTCCCCCGGGTCGGGAAGCTCCTCAGACTTCGACTTAGCTAGGTCGTCATGGATCTCTCCTAGGTCTTCTTTGATCCCCTCCTGGAGCTTCTTGATCTTAGCTTGTAGTCCCTGAACTTCTTTATGGAACTCGGCTCGGGCTTGTTCGGTTTCAGAGTGGTGGGTGACGGCATCGATGGAATATTGTTTGACCCATTGATGGGCCCTTTGGAGGAGACCGTACGCTTGCTTCGCTTCTGCGGTTGCGCCAGGGTCCACCGAAGCGTGAGCTTCAAAGAAACTTTCAAGGTCTTGATGGAGCTTTTGATAGTCAAATACATTGGTGGCCAGGGAAGTCATAGTGAGCTATGGTGGGAGAATCTGGTGCTGTGCCGGTCGAGTAAAGGTGGTCTCGTCTTAGTGTAGTGGCTTAGTGGGCAACAGCGGAATGACAACGAGGATGCTAGGAAATGCTTCAAGGCGCGTGCGTGAGAACAATGGCAGACGATGAGATGAAATGAGGCGGTATGGCCAGGAAGAAAGTCAGAAACAAAGCGAAGCGAAGCTCTCGCGAGAACAACAGGCGAGCGAGAACAAAAGCAGGGCCAGAAGTAAAGGCCGGATGAGGTCGTCAGCAAAGATGAAGATAATATGAGAAGCGCCTGCGGCGAGTTTGAGCAGCGTGGGGTATGGTATGAATAGGAGTATATTCGCATGTATCGAGATAACGGGAAGGCGAGATGAAGAAAAAGAAAAGAAAGAAAGCCCAAAAAAACGTCACGCTATTTATTAACGTCATCCTCCGGTCATAAAGGCTACATAAATCGTCCCATTTCGTAAAGCAAAGCATAGAACTCAATGTGCATGGCGTATTCGCCATCTCCATTATTCGTATTCATTCAAATCCATCATGGCCGGCAAAGAACGCTTATCGCGTCGTTCATCGCGCGCAATACTAACGCGTTCGCGTTCACTTTTCTTCATACTTGTTGGTGTCGGGACAAATCTTGAAACAGCAAGGAACAGCATGGTATAATGGACCAACTCTTCGCGATGCGTAGTATTAGAGTAAAGGTGTGCATCTTAGTTAATAGGTCGCGATTCTGGTATAGCGTCGTATCACTACTCTCGGTAGGCCTGTAACAAAGTCGTAGAGATTTCTCTCTAACATTCTGGAATAGTGGCGGTCGAAGCTAAGAACTTTCCGTGTGTGGTTGAACTGCTCCGTTGACAGATATATGATTCGAATATACCGGCCTATATATAGTCGTATTTGGCCAATAGTAGTCCTCTGCTAAGCTCAAGGTTTTTCGGCCAGGGTGTCGCGCTAATAAAGGCGTCGTGATATTGTTTCAAATTTAATTTCAGGAAGCGTAGTTGGGGGCGTGAATCTTTCATGATAGAGTGGTATCCACGGTGCATTCTCTTGGGATATTTCCTTGCAGTCTTTGTATCTGTTTTCGAAGATCAGGATCTTTTGTGGAAATGGGTCATTAAGTATCATCGTCGAATAATTTTTTTGTGGGGCGTTAACTTCAGCGGGTTCGTTTCTTAAAAGAAGCCATTAACAAACATTTCGGGGTCAAGATTTTCCCTCTTCAGGACCGTCTGACTCTGGTGTAACAATCTTTCATCCGCTTCGAGAGAATCTCACGATCTCTGGTCAAGCCATCCAGGTTCATTCTGCTGCACGATCTATCTTGATAATGAAATTAAAGCGGGAGATATTCAGTATCTTCTTGTCTCTCCTATTAAGTTCTTGGTCGACGTAAAATATTCGAGATTTTGTGGTCGAAATAACGCCGATAGGGTGTTTAGCATTTCCTCGGTCTCGAATTCATAAAACGTATGATTATCGTAGGTAGCTATTTTATCGCAGGTCGAATGGAGCAGAAGCGCGAGGAGGGCAAAGATACCTGAGGCAAGACGAAGCGATGTAATGTATACGAGGTAGGGGACAGGAGACAAGAGACAGAAGACGAGACGAAGCGGGGCGAAGTGGAACTATAGTGGTTGGCTTAACTCTGGGGTTTTAGCGAACACCGTCGGGGCGAAGAGTCCGAAAGATATATTCTAAAGACTACAAGCTCCTAGAGATAGGAAGGTTGCGTGAAGAGGAAAGAAAAGAACTATCTACAAGCGAGGACGAAGCTCCTATATATCTGTGCATCTTAGAACCGATAAACTCATCAGTATCCTGTACAGAACTCCATAGAACATCCCAAGACCGTCGCAGCGTATCATAACTTCTATCGCTTATCACTATTTCGAAACCATATCTCCGACCCATGTATCGTGAACGAAAAACGTAAGAATCGCGACTAATCATAACATGGCAGGCAAGCCTTTCTCGCCGTGATATCTTTTCGTCATTATATCTGCGTAATTGCGTTCGGCAGGGGTATGTTTAACAGAAAGAATCTGTGACGGTGTAGTTTCCTGAATTAAATGATATTGGAAGAATCTGTATGACATGTCTGAAAGCGTCGTTTAGGCCGTAATTGAACTACCGAGGTCGAAGTGAATCAACATGGCATGATAATAAAAACTTCTTTTAGGGATTGGAATCGAATTTCTCTTGGTCATCTGAAAGGAGCATTTCTCGTCAATTTAGTAAGGGGACCTGTGATTTTTGAAAACCCAAAAATAAAGCGGCGGTAGAAATTGGCAAAGCCCAGAAATGCTTGTATGTCTTTGACCGTCTTGGGAGTTGTCCATTCCTGTATTGCCGACACCTTATGGGGGTCCATGCGAATGCCGTTGGGTTCAATAATGAACCCCAGATAGGTGGTACTTTGGGTATGAAATTCGCATTTTTCCGGTTTCAGTAGGATCCCGTTCTTTTGTAATACCCCCAGTATAATTTCGACATGTTGTTCGTGTTCTTCAAGGGAGTCGCTGTAAATAAGAATGTCGTCCAAGTATGCGGTGCAGAATTGATCCAAATGCTCTCGGAGACAATCGTTAATAAAGTGTTGGAAGGTAGCGGAGGCGTTGGTAAGGCCGAATGGCATCACAGTATACTCAAAGTGTCCATAGCGAGTCCTGAACGCTGTTTTCCATTCCTCTCCTTCCGCCATTCGAATCTGGTTATACCCTTGTCGTAAGTCCAATTTGGTATACCATTTGGCCTTCGAGAGTCGGTCCAAAGTTTCCCGAATCAAAGGTAGTGGGTACCGGTTCTTAACAGTCAACTCATTTAACCCTCGGTAGTCTACACATAGGCGAAGAGATCCATCGGCTTTCTTAACAAATAATACTGGCGCTCCTGCGGGGGATGAACTGGTGCGAATAAAACCCTTGTAGAGGTTTTCATGAATATAGTCCCTAAGTGCTAATAGTTCGTCCCTGGATATACCATAGAAGGGACCAAAAGGTGGCTCCTTTCCCTCCTTTAGGGGAATCCGGTGGTCATAGGGGCGGCGTGGCGGCAAATCCTGGACCAAGGCTTCGTCAAACATACCTAGCCGGTTATGGTATCGTTCAGGGATCCTTTCTTTCCATCCATCCTTTGGGGTAACATGCAAAGCCTTTTCGATCTCGTAAAGGATTATGCTGCAAATTTGTAATTGTTTACGGCGGGCGAGGCGACTAAAGGGAATGGGGCCTATCATATAGGTTGGAGGTTTAATGCCCGGAATAATATTAACTGTGACGGAGTAACCGTGGACAACAGGACGAACGAGAACGAGGATTATCACGTAGTATCACGGGGTCGTTGGGGCGGTACGAGGGACGGGGCCAAGGTCTACAACCGAGGCAGAACAAGAGCCTAGGGGTATACGAAGTATGGATCGAGGAGACAGGAAACCGGAGACAAGTGACAGGGCAGGACGAGGCGAGGCGAAGCTATGGAGGTTGGTCTTAACCCGTGGCTGGGCGAGGACCGTCGAGGCAAGAAAACCAAGGAATAGAATTCTAAAGACTACAAGCTCCTAGAGATAGGAAGGTTGCGTGAAGAGGAAAGGAAAAGAACTATCTACAAGCGAAGACGAGACCCTATATATATACACCACATACCAGCCCGATGACTCATCCGAGTACCCCTGTACAGAACCCCATAGAATCCCCCAAGACATCCGCGCATTCTAATACCGAACTTACACATCTCTATCTCCTAACCCCGCAGCCGTATCTCCGACCCGAACCCTTGTCACCGAAACCCATAGAACATAAGAGAATCCCTGACTAACCCCTCTTCCCGCAACACCACTGTACCATGTTCCACGCCGTGATAGATATTAGTCTCCGGCGCCTAAGTTCTCAGCCATGCGATATCGTTTCGCGAAAAGTCCTCGACTAACTCGTGAGTTGTCGTGCCGCCAGAAGGTTACGCCATGACATTTCATCGAATCAAGATATCGAACAAGATACTCGAGTCTTCCGCGTCGTTTCCGAGAGTCCAAAATCGCATCTACTTCCCACTCTTGTTCTCCTTCGATCTCGACAGGAGGCGGCTGACTGACAGGGACAAGGATTATGGCGCAGAAAGAATCTAAACATGAAACACTACATGTACTTTCATCGAGGCAGGTAGCGTAAGTTCATAGGCGTAAGGACTAACGACGCGAGAGACGGAGTAGGGCCCGGCTTGTTTCCAGTCCAACTTCTTCGACGGACGTTTGGTCAATAGATTCTTCGTGGACAACCATACCTTATCTCCAACAATATAACGTACAGCCTTGCATTAACACTTTCTCACACATTCTAATATCTTCAACATTCTCAAAGAAAATCAAAATTCTTCACAGAACATCAGTATTAAATATTCTCATTCAACTCACACGACGATGCCTGGGGCAGGTGGGGGGGGGGGCGAAGTTCATCGTGGATGGCGACCATAATTCCGAAGGAAAACTTGGTTGACTCAGAGACGCGATTATGCGAACTCGCCATGAAATATCATCCTGTTGATAGTTCACGTAACTTCGGAGATATTGTTCCATGATGGCATTAATTCTTTCTGTCTGGCCATCCGTTTGAGGGTGAAAGGCAGTGGAGTAACGGGGAGAGATTTCAAGACGTTCACATAATGATTTCCAGAAGTCCGAGGTAAACTGAGTGCCGCGATCTGAGACTATCTTTTCTGGAAGACCGTGTAGTTTCCAAACATTCTCCAAATACATCCGGGCTACGTCTCTGGCTCTTGCTTCTTCAGTGCATGGAATAAAGTGTCTCATCTTTGTGAGGCGGTCAACGACGACGAGGATGGCATTATAGTTATTACTAAGAGGCAGGCCTGTGACGAAATCCATCGATACGTCTGTCCACGCTTTGCTGAGAGAGGCGAAGAACTCCAAAGATTATGCGATTTGCTTTTGCTTCGCGACAGAGATGACATTCATAACGAATGGGTCAAGATTCCGCACGTGCTCGCCAATAGTATTCGCGGCTGAGTAATTCAAGAGTTTTTGCTCTACCCGGGTGTCCCGCTGATGGTTTATCGTGATATTCTTGTAGGAGTCTGAGCTGTAGCTCTTCGTGTTTTGGTACGAAGAGTTTGCGGCGATAGAGCAGGAGTCCCTCTTCATTTTCCGCGCATTCGGCCAGGGAGATTTGTTTCGATTGCTTCACGCCGTCTTTCAGCATTGTAAGTACCTCGTTCGGAAAACTATCTTCTTGGTAAGCTTTCATAAATAACTCTTGGACAGTAGGCGTTCCTTCAGCGGGTTCATTTGCCAAAGAACCCGCCAACAAACTTAGCTTAGTATCCAAATTTTTCCTCTTCAATTCGATATTGATACGCGAGTGCTCATCCTCCTTAGTGAGATCCCCGATCGTCCTAGTGAGTCAGATCTGGTTTACTCCTTGCTTTTTCATCGGAATTGAATAACAAAGTCGAAGCGCGAGAGAAATTCTGACCAGCGAGTTTGCCGACGATTTAAAAGCTTGGTTGACATGAAGTATTCAAGGTTCCTATGATCTGTTAGGACTTTGATGGGGTACGAGGCTGTTTCCAGAAAGTAGCGCTATTCTTCAAATCCCCGAATAATCGCCAGGAGCTCTTTATCGTATATTTCATAATTACATTCTGCGGGCGTATGCTTCTTGGAGAAAAAGGCAACTGGGTGTAAAATTCCTTCGTCGTCCCTTTGTGACATAATGGCGGCTGAGACATAGTCGGAGGCGTCTGTTTCCACGATAATTTCCCGGTCCGGATCAAAGTGTCTAAGAATAGGGGCGGTGGTAAATGCGAGCTTCAAATTTTGAAATGCCTTCTCCGTTTTGTCCATCCATTTAAAAACCACTCCCGTCTTTGTTAGAGCGGTTAGAGGAGATACTACTCTTGAGTATGCATAGATAAATCGTCTATAAAAATTCGCGAACCCGAGGAATTCTTGTACATCCTTCAGACAGGTTGGGGTTTCCCAATTTCTGATGGTGGCGACCTTTGTTTCGTCCATCTTGATTCCTTCCCGTGTGAGCACGAATCCGAGATACATAGTTTCTTTAACATGCCATTCACATTTCTCAGGCTTGAGATGAACCTGATTCTCGTCGAGTATCCCGGAGACTATTAACGCTGTTCGCGTTCTCAAGAGGGCCGAAGATATAATATCACAAGATACGCGGTCGAGGTGAGGACGAAGCATATCGTTGACCCAGTGTTGAAATGCAGCAGGGGCGTTGGTCAGTCCAAAGGGCATGACGGTGTATTCGAAATGTCCATACCGCGTCCTAAATGCTGTTTTCCACTCGTCTCCTTCCTTAATTCTCAACTGATGATAGCCGTTGCGGAGATCCAATTTAGTAAAGTACTTGGCCGAGGAGATACCCATGAATGTTTCTGGTGTTAGTGGAAGGGGATGTCGATTCTTAACTGTTACCGCGTTTAACTTTCTATAGTCAACGCAGAGACGTAGAGATCCATCGGCCTTTTTGACGAATAATACCGGGGAGCCTGCGGGAGAGGTGCTATGTCGAATTCGCCCATTGGATAAGTACTCAGCCAGGTAGTCTCGGAGTGCCTGTAGTTCTAGCCGAGTCATCCCATACATTGGTCCAAAGGGTACGGTTTTCCCTTCCTGTATATCGATGGATAAATCATATTCCGTGCGATGAGGAGGAAGCTTGGATGCGTCGGGTTCACTGAGAAGATGCAAGTATTGGTGATGTTCTTTAGGTACAAGCGCTCGGGGGTCCTTGGGCGTTTGAGCTAGTAGATCGTCGAGAGCCTTGAGAGTGGTAGAATATAGCTTCATTCCCTTTCTTTTTTTATTAATGAGTCTGTGGAATGCGTAGGAAGTAACAGCTGAGATATTGGTGGTCGTCTTGGTGGGGGGTTCAATCGAGATACCCTTAGCGATCACTTTAGTTTGGTTGAGAGAACAATACTGAATACAGTCGGGAGAATCGAAGTGAATTTCGTTGACTGCGGGGAGAATTGTTATTGCATGACGGCGCATCCATGGGAGGCCCATTACTATCGGATAAATGCCTAATTAATTACAGAACGAAAAAAGCATCCTCGCGCTATCGATCGATATCGGTGAGGATGACCTTATGGGTAACCTTTCCTGATTCGATAGGTCTTCCATCTATTACGTTTAAATTCGGAGAGTATCGCAGAATTGTTTTAAATTCATACGAAGTTCTTATATCTACGAACGCCAGATCCTGAAGTCACAGATCAATGGCGTATGATGGAATAAAAGAGTTTTTATTTTGAGAAATAGAACAATGTTACGACTAATTGATTCCCATCCATATCCTTCTCCGAAACCGAAAACCCAGAAACCAAATCTAGAAAAGTCTTTAACCGTTGAGCTGAGCCACTACCAGCGAAAATCTTTAACGCCCATCGCCGAGTTTCTTTATCTTCTTTCTCTAATATCTACCCTAGCTCCTGATCCTGCAGGGGGAGCCATGGCGGCAGTCCTAACGGTGTCTCTACACCTCCGCAATAAAAACATCTATTTCTACGCGGCTTTTTTCCGAGGTCCGGCGACCAGTGGACACATCCATAGTGGCCATCCGCCAGATAGACGTGGGCAGGAGGGTTAGGCGGCGAGGCAGGACTGGTGAGGCTGACATGCGGGCGGAGCGGAGTAAGCGAGAGGCGGAGACGTGGGCGACGAAGGTGCGGCGGCGCTGAGAATGGCAGAAGCGCAGAAGAAGAATTATTCGCTGCTTGTTGTCCAAGTTGGAGCGATAAGAGCTCGACAACTGATAGCGGGTTTCTAACCATGAGCTGGTAAGTTCTCACTCAGACCTTCCATGGCTTCCACATCGGCAGCTTCTCCCATCCCAAATTTAAGATAATACGAATCCCCACAAGTATTAGAAGGCGGTTGAGTTCGCTTAATTCTTCTGAGAAATAAGGACAAGACTTACCGATCCGCCCCAAAGGCCAGATTTAGGATCTCAAAAATCTCCATGGATGGAGACACGCCGCGTAATATATGATAAATCGGTACCTTCCAGCGCAGAATGGCAGAAAATAATTGGTTCAGAGGCGATAATGTCAAGATTGCCCAAAAAGCTTAAGCAACATATTTTTGAACCTGAAGTCCCTTCCTGTTATCAGATTCTGCCTGACCTCTCGACCTCTCGTCTTGGAGTGTTTTGTGCTGATGACGAGGCGAGGAGGTTGACTACGGTGGAGGTGGCAGCCCATATAGGCCACGCTTCCGCTTCCTGGTGAAGAAGTAGGAAATGCTTTCAGTGGTAACCTGGGTTTCCAGACTGGTGATTCGGGCTTGGAGGGCTGTTGCTTCATGGTGGAGGTTTGTTTCCGTGACCTCCCAATGTTCTTTTGCTTCATCCCCATTCTGCATCTCTTCATCCGCGCCCGGTACAGATTGGCATCTTCCGACATTTCAGAACGGTCAGATATTGCTTCATTGCCTGCTTCGCGTGAGGGCGAAGGTCAGATCGAAGAAAGTACTAAGTTCTACCATCAAGGTAGCTGTATCCACCCGGTCGGTATCCATGGCGGACATCTCTAACTAGGTTTGTTGTAGAGGTTGGCGTTGGAGACGCAACCTTAGTATCACGTAGTATCACGGGGTCGTTGGGGCGGTACGAGGGACGGGGCCAAGGTCTACAACCGAGGCAGAACAAGACCCTAGGGGTATACGAAGTATGGATCGAGGAGACAGGAAACCGGAGACAGCAAGGACGAAAAGGCGCTGTTTACGGAGGCTGGTCTTAACCCGATGGGCGAGTGACCGTCGAGGCAAGAAAAAACCAAGGAATAGAATTCTAAAGACTACAAGCTCCTAGAGATAGGTTATGTGAAGAGGAAAGGAAAAGAACTATCTATGTCAAGACGCACCCTATATATATACACCACATACCAGCCCGATGACTCATCCGAGTACCCCTGTACAGAACCCCATAGAATCCTCCAAGACATCCGCGCATTCTAATACCGAACTTACACATCTCTATCTCCTAACCCCGCAGCAGATTCAATTCAACCTCTCACCGAAACCCATGTAACATAAGAGATCCTCGACTAACCCTCTTCCCGCAACACCATCTGTACCACGTTTCCACGCCGTGATAAGGATGCTAGAGGACTCAAAAGACACCAAGACAAATGGCGACACTAACGAGACGACGAGGAGTACAGACCGAAAGCCAGACAAGAGTAGCAAGGCGACACGCGAGAACAGCGGGCAGGAGCAGAGCAGAGAACAAAGCAGAGCAGGGAAGGCGAAGACCAGCTGAGGTCGTCGACAAAGGTAGAGGGAACTATAAAGGCCTCATGGGCGCGAAGCTGACGAGACTTTACATGAGAGAAAGATATTCCATGCATCGAGATAACAGGAAGACGACAGAGAAAAAGAAAGAAAGAGCTAAAGAAAACCTCTCTCCGCGCTATTTAACACTATCCTCCACCAGTCTGCCAAGACCACATATCGTCACCCATAGAAACACATAGAAATCCATCGCACTCATACCTCGTATTCCTCCCCACCATCTTCACTATTTACATTACAAATCCATCACGCCATAGAAACCCAGAGAACCTTATAACGTCATCCCTACAACACACCTCCCTACCTCGCTTAACATTTCCTCAATAATCGCAACCCTGCATCGCCTACCAGACTGTTGGAACCGATGCCAAGACGCCGAGACAGGGAACATCATGATAAACCTTCGGCTGGCCACCCTGGACGATCAAAGACCTTGGAACTTCTGAGTCGAGACTATTATTGGCCGACCATGCGGAAATATACAGACCGTTATGTCCAAAATTGTCATGTCTGTCGACGAGCCAAAGCGAATCACAATCCTTTACAAGGAGTCCTTCGACCATTATCGGTACCCAAGGGACCCTGGACGGATATTACCATGGATTTCGTAACGGGACTTCTGGAAAGCAATGGATTTAATGCTATTCTGGTTGTTGTAGACCGATTGACGAAGATGAAACATCTTATTGCCACGACCGAGAACGTTAACGCCAGAGATCTGTCTCGTCTATACCTGGAGCAGGTATGGAAGTTACATGGGCTACCGGAGACTGTTGTCTCAGATCGGGGAACACAGTTTACGGCTGAATTTTGGAAGGCTTTGTGTGATCGATTGGAAATCGCCCCCCGCTATTCTATTGCCTTTCATCCTCAGACCGATGGGCAAACGGAAAGGACTAATGCGATTATGGAACAATACTTACACAGTTATGTTTCCTATCAACAGGATAATTGGACTGATTTCCTACCCCTCGCCGAGTTTGCTACTAATAATCATATTTCCGAAACAACCAACATGTCTCCATTTCAAGCGAATTACGGGAGGCACCCCCCAATGACATTTGGACCTCTACGACATGGTCAGACGGTAAATGAGGATCAGGCTAATGGGTTGGCGAGGGAGATGTCTCAAGTCTTTGAATTCCTGAAGAGCGAGATGTTTAGGGCTCAAAAGATACAAGAGGAAATGGCTAACCTACATCGGATCCCGGCACCTCGATATACGGTCGGTGATTCTGTTTGGCTTTCTACTCGAAACCTTGAAACCAAACGACCTTCGAAAAAGCTCGACTGGAAACAAGTGGGCCCCTATCCAGTTAAAAGAATAGTAAGTCCTTATGCCTACGAGCTTACTCTTCCCGCCTCTATGAGAATTCACCCGGTCTTCCATGTTTCGCTTTTGCCGCCAACGGTTAACGATCCTGTTCCTGGGCAAATGATTGAACCACCCCCACCTGTGGAAGTTGAA
This sequence comes from Morchella sp. 2015-shanyang, assembly GCA_024713795.1. Lineage (NCBI taxonomy): Eukaryota > Fungi > Ascomycota > Pezizomycetes > Pezizales > Morchellaceae > Morchella > Morchella sp. 2015-shanyang. The sequence goes on from JAMGZB010000007.1 coordinate 722,434, forward strand.
GGGGAGACTGAATGGGAGGTAGCGGAAATATTGGATTGGCGGAGGAGAGGACGACGGGTAGAATATTTGGTGAGATATGTTGGATATGAGGAACCTTCCTGGCAGCCATCAAGCGACCTTGAACACAGTCCCGAGCTTTGACAATTGTTTCATCGTCGATACCCTTCGAAACCTCAGCCTATCAGGAGCTAGGCTCTTAGAGGGGACCTGATCTGTCCCGGCGTCTTGGCATCTGTCCCGGCGATTCGGTAGAGCATGGTCATGGATTACATGAAAGATAGGATGTGCAGTGGAGGTATGACGCGATAAGCGTTTTCCTGCTTTCTATGGCGTGATGGATTTGTAAATGTAAATAATGGAGATGGTGAGAATGATACGAGGTGGATGGAGTTCTATGGATTTCTGGATGATGATATGATGCTGGCGGAGGATGGTGTTAAATAGTGAGATTTTCCTTGGGCTTTCTTTTCTCTCTGTCTCGTCTTCCTGTAATCTCGGTACATAGGAATATACTTCTAGCCATAGTTTCACGCGTCCAAACTCGCCTTCGCAGGAGGCCTCCTCATAGTTTTCTCTATCTTTGTTGACGACCTCATCCGGTCTTCACTTCTCGCTTTGTTTCGCTTCATTGTTGTTCTCATGAAATGTTTTTGCTTCGCTTCTTGTCTCTGCTTTTGCCTGCTATACCGCCCTCGTCAGCCATGTTCCTCATTTGCATGGCTTCCTCGAATACCTAAAGATTTCGTCATTCGCTGTCTACTAAGCATTCACATATAATCGATGATGATCACGACACGCATTATATACAAAATCGTAATCAAGTGGTCGTGCTACCATTGTATAAACAAAAAAACATTGTTGAAATTACAGATATAGTATTGCTAACACGCCGCTGAACGCTACATGGTTTTATGGAAAATGGCCATGAAATACGCCATAAATAGATGGCACGCGATTCCTAGAAATTGGGTATTGCTACAGTATTGCTACCGGTGTTGATTGATCCTGGCATAATAGCCAGTGTCAGAATAAGCCCTATAAGTAATACGACTCAAGAATGATACATTTTGTCATTAAAGAAAAGAATACATCAAGACTTATACTCCAGATTCCAAAGGAACCGTATTGACACGATAACGCATTGAGTACTGAATAACGTATTCAGAACAAAATATATCGTCAAAACTTCCGAAATAATATAGCATTCTTGTCAAGACTCATTCCCAAAGACGGTAGCTATAACATCGACATAAAGATTAATCACAAATTTCATTTTTTTGATCAGTACTTTTACTACAGCGATGGGGAAAATTATTGTAGGGTTATGGTAGGAGTCCTATTTGCCAGGACAGCCACTAAACCCCTGTTTTTACAATAACTGTCCCCATCGCTGTACTGCAAAGCCTCGAGGTTTTCTAGTTCTGACACATATAAGGATAAAGGCGATGAATATTAGTGGTAGAAATAGAGCTAAGGATCGGCGCCGAGGAGACCTAGTACTGCGCACCTCGCTTAGGAGCATATGGAAAATTTGTGCTGCAAAAGCGGTTTGCGTCTTGGAATTACTTGTGAAATGTCATAGACTTCGCTGAATGCTGCCTTATATTATATGAGTTGATCACTTTCTACATAGGCAACGTTGATGCATGAGAGAGATTTCGTGGACATACATGTGGTGTGAGTAATCTATATATATTGTTACGCACTTAGCTATAGGGGCCGTCCGATAATCTGTAAAGGCTTGCGAATATGTTGGCTCATGGCTAGGGTTTTCACACAGCCGACAGATCAAGAACACGCCATGGCGTAAGTGAGAGAAACCGCACCACCCCGTTTCTACTCACTTACCGTTAACACCTGAAAGAAGAAGGTATGCCGGAGGCGACATTATTATCAAGCCTGTTCACGCCAGTTCAGTGTAATATAAATGGCTCTGACGGGCATAGAGTCTAGTTCAAGGTGAGGCTCTTCAATGTTTGCTTCCTGGTACAAGGTTGTCAAAGTCGCCATCTACTCCCCATAGATGAACTTCAGACATTTAGCACTCGGAATCCCTGTTCGTCAACTAGCAGCAGTCCGTCAATATATGTACCCAGTGAGTGACAGTACTCGCTACGTTAATTTCTACATCAGATATCAGATCCTGTAGGATGTCATAATTTTGGGAAAGATATATGTATGCAGGGCTAGGGGTGTGTTGCCCAAGAAACTACATGTACTTGGGGCAGGTAAATAGTACCGGACAATACAAGTTTTGTCTCTGGGCTTTTTTTGCAGTAGTTCTCGCCTAGTACGCGCACCCATTGGTGAACCAAAAACCTCTATTGTCCAGTAGTTTTTACCTGCCCCGAGTAAGTGTAAAGTACAGCCTCTGGTAGAATTATTGTAGAAACAGGGGAATAGAACTCTTGTCACACTTCTACAATAATTCTGCCAGAGGCTATATATAATACGGACGAGATTTAAATAGTCTCCCCTGTTAGTAATTAACGAGTCATAATAATGGAGTGTGGCCTCCTGTTTTTCAAATTTTGAATTCAAAGGGATTTTCACTTCAAAAACTACCGCCAAGAACAGCTACAGGTTGTTAACGTATTCCACCGGGGAAATGATCAACACCATGAAAATGACTAAGCAAACCCCGCTTAAACCAAGGAAGGAGAGGGTGAAAACTCATTCAACACTCATACTCCAGCACCCTACAATGACTCGGAAAGGCTCAAAAAAAATCCTGACAACGAGGAAAGAGTTGCAGCCGCAGTCAAAGACTATAAAAAGGGAAAGTTCAAAAATATTGGAGATGCGGCTACTGCATATAATATTACCTATAGAAATCTCAGGAATTGCCTTGCAGGAATCCAGCCCAAATCACAAGCGCATATCGATCAGCAAGCACTTACACCTGCAGGGGGGAGGGCGATAGTGTCATGGATAATTCAGTTGGATAAATGGGGGTTCCCTCCTAGGATGAAGTATGTGGAGAATATGGCTACCAATTATGTGCGGAGTCATGGAGTTTCAAATCCTAACTTAGGAGTCAACTGGACTATTCGCTTCTTGGTTAGACATCCAGAATTGGAGTCTAAATTCGCTATTAGGCTAGATAAACAGCGGGGATTTGCTAATAATCCTAAAGTGATCAAAGATTTTTTCAAACAGGTACAGTTATTACTGGATACTGTTGAAATCATTTTTTCACTTCTATCCTATATAATATATATAAATTTATAGCTAATCTATTCATATATAAACTAGCTACATGAAACAATTAAAAAATACAAAATCCTACCGGAAGACACATACAATATGGATGAGAAGAGGTTTTTGATGGGGCAGAGCAGAGCGACGCGTGTAATTTGCAGAAAAGGAAAAAAGCGAAACTTTAAAGTCCAAGATGGCGACTACAGCCTAATCACAGTAATCGAAACTATTTCAGCTACAGGAGAATTCCTACTACCTACAATCACAGCGAAAGAAAGACAATATCAAGGCCAGACGCTGTAAAAAGAGCGATAAGCCTACTTTAGTTTTTTCACCATGCGATTATTAAACCGTGAAATAAATAAGTATCGCTTTCTTCGCGGCGCTAATCAAATACCAAAATGAAGTAAGTACTTCTTAATTGCTTATCAATTAATATACAAGTACTTTTTAAATATTTATCAAATGCTTACGGAGTTAAATGAAAAAGAGCTGGACACAATACATGACTATTGATAATCGATGGACATACGTCACATGTTGCTTGGGAGTTTTTTGATTTTTGTTTGGAAAACAACATTATTCCACTTTGTTTACCACCACATTCAACACATCTCCTACAACCAATAGATGTTGGATTATTTGGTCCTTTACAGGGCAATTACTCTAGGCTTTTAGATGATTTTGTGGAACGTGAAAATTGCAGAATTCATAAAGGAACATTTTTTCCGTTGAGTGATCCTTACAAATATGATATTTAGTATATATTCTGACTTTTTAATAGACTCTTGATCAAAGCCCGTGAGCTTACATATATACCCAAAAACATCAAAAGAAGAACCCAAGATATACCCCTTAAACGCCAGACGCGAATACTATTTCAGAAATTCGTTACACAAGACTCTACACCTATTAGCCCAAGAACTCCCAAAATGCAATACAATTATGCTTCAGATTCCCCAACATGGAAAAAGTGTTTTCATCCACGCTAGTTAACGATATCACTCTTTCAGTACAGACTTCAACAAGATACTGAAAATTACAGACAAAAGCACTAATGCAGTCAATAATCAATATCACGGAAATAAGCGAGCAGAGTCAAAAGGCCACGATAACACCGTCAAAACAAGATGCGAAGAGACGGAGAACTAAAGTAAGAGACGAAAGTAAGAGACAGAAAGGCGGCGAAACAGAAGTCAGATATTTCACGAAAGACGTAAACAAAGCGAGAACTAAGGTTGGCCAAGTTTTAACCTAACTAAGCTGACAAGGAAGGCCAGAAGTTAAGAAGAAGCGAAAGAAAGAGAACTTATGTCGCGAGAGCACTCCCTATATATAGCACCGAAACCCCTCCGCTGACTCATCCCATAGAAACCCATAGAACCCCAAAGAAACCCTTCTATTAGAAATCCATACCACCATTAACTCATCACACTCCTGTAGCAGAACCTCATAGAACACCATCGAATATCCCGACTAATACTTCTTCCCTCAACCTCGCCAAGCATATTCCAAGCCGTGATAATCAAGTGCTGAAAATGTTATCTTGCGAAAAGAACTAAAAAGATTAAGAGATCGAGGATTAAAAAATATGGATAAGGTCAAAAGCCGCAAAATTTTCTCTAGGGCGCTAGTAGTTACTGTAGATTGTGTTCTCAAGTTGCGCGCTCAACAGGAAGAAAAGGATAAAGCTGCAAATGAGAAGAAAGTCCGGGTTGCTCTCAAAGGAAAAGCAAGAAGTAGGTAGAACTACTAGTAGGAGATCTGGGAGAAAGCTTAAGGCGCAGAAGTAGGAATGTTCATTATTTTCCTTTCACTCTAGGCGAGGTTTTTGCTTAGTCACTTTCCTGGTGTTGATTATTTCCCCAGTAGAATACGTTACACCCAGGTCAAAACGTTCCCCGACAATGCGCCAAGTATGCTTAAGCTGATACATCCGCTTATGATATACTGCTTGGTATCCGACAACGAAAAAATTGACCTACTTGCGCATATGGAGCCATATGCGTGACTTTATGCACCCTAACTATGCGAAAACTCTCTAGTCATTTCATAGCGTTTTTGAACCCGACTAATATTGCATACACACAAAAAAACCGCCAAGACTATGTTTTTATATGGCATGTAATAGCGGTTGTGTTCAGAAACGCAATGAGGTTGCGAGTAATGGGTGCGGAGGAAGCAAAACTTCATTTTTACCCATGTTTGTTTATTTTTGCATATAGCAGAATCTCAGGAATACCGAATCGGACTGGGGCTGGAATAACACTCACCTATTGGTCAAGACAACTAAAAGTTACGCTTTGGCTCTGTCCGATTGAGGCTCAACAGGCATTTGACCAGTCCAAAGTCTAGAATAATATTCCGGTCCAGCTCGATTCATTATTCCTGATTATCCTGCATTATCCTGCATATGCACGATTTGCTTGCATATGCAACCCCTACACCCGAAGTACAATCGTTTGGTTGCCGATCCTTTTGGCAACCTGATTGGTTCTTATCCTCCACTAACCAATAACGCGAGTGAGGGGAGCTTTAGAGCCTTTTGCGCAAAGGGCCAATTAAAGCGAATGTCCTGCAATTATGAAAATTGGTCCGCCCCTAGAGGACGTATACTTTCACACGTCGTCCGTCATATGTTTCTAGGTAATTTCTCTTTTTGGGTGTCCATTGTACAGTTGGCAGGGATACAGATGGTTGGGTTGCCTTACCTGTCCCGCGACCTGGCCTCCAAATGAGCTACATATATATAGAGCTGCTGTGCTCCGGTGCGTGTGCGCTTGTCCTTTCCGCTCCAACGAGCTTGGACTGACGAACGACTCCGGAAGAACTCATCGCGGTAGTTTGAGATTCCTATGTTCGGGGGTAATTCGTGGCCATTTCTCTGGGGAGTTGGACCTGGAACATTAATTACACCCTTCTGACTGTAAGTTTGTTTTCATCCTTTTCTAATGATCTTTGACTAACACCGATAGATTGTATCACGCTACCGGAAAACACTTGTTACGACGTCAAAATCCAAATACCTCATCGCAATACCAATCCACAACCTCTTGTCATATGCTATATTATTCAGGTTAACTCTGGCTTTGTATAGAAGGCACAGATATTCAAGGAAGCCCTTCCATACTTTATCTGGGGGTAATGACCTAGCATACATCGGCTTTATGAGCTACATTACACTCTCGCTATAAGCATATGGTTAGGACCAAAAGTATCCATATAGTGAGAGGACGCTAAGAAAATGACACTTGCAGACCGGCAAACTGTACCCTGAAAACGAGGATATCACCATATCGAGTATCCTTAGATCGAGAGTCACTGTAGAGGTATTTTTTCAAAATTGTATTTCATGCATGTTGACCGTTCCTTTTCTCAAAGGCCAACAACTGATCAAATCAGAAATCCACAGGGAATCACCTCAGAAACTGTCATCAAGAATCTACCATTTTATCTTCAATGCTTTGCTGGCCAGACACTGGGGGCAAATACACCAAATTTCTTCCCATGCACAGTTTACCACGAAGTCTCGAAGTCCTGGAGACCCTCTGAGTGGTTGTAAAAGGTCTTACCCAGCGACTACGCACCAAGCTTTGTCGTGATCCTAAAAAGCAGTAAGTCTCGGTACCGTTTGGCATGGATACAGTAGGTGTTGCACCCCCCCCCCTTTGGTACTACCTGAAATTTAGTAAACGGAACCTCACAACTAACCTTTACGCTTGACGGGTATCTTTACAATAGACTGATTTGGGGGGAGGTAGGCAACTGCGTAGCTGGATCGAGCCGGAGCGCCAAGCCCGAGCGTCAAACCCGAATTGTGTACCGATGGCGGCGATAGCCAAGCCAGGACCGATCCGAAGCCGATCGTTTTTCTTATAACGTATCTTGGCATCCGTCTTGCAGGTAGTAACGGCACTCCAACCAGCCAATCCACAGATTTCACCCAATCGAAGAACTATGAAGAAACTTACGAGGTGCTGCAGTTGAACACGTATCAACCGTCCTTTTTACGACGAACTAAGTCCATTATTAAACGCTAGCATCGAGCCTAGGGCGTCACATCGAAGGCGGCGAGTAAGATATCACATGTATCAAAGGCAATGCAGTCCCCGTATCTTATCTAGTCTACCAATCCTCAGCATCAAGTACTAACTCGCCCCAAAAGCACAGTCGCATATACTTAATGAATAAACCAACCATGCATTCTCAGTGCCATATAGCAAAGCTGAGATGCACTGCCTCTGGAATGAGTCGAGACCGGATAAATTCTTTGAAGGTTGATCTTGCAGGTTCGGTGCAGAATATATGTGTATACAGTTGTTAAATCGCAACATATTTGGCAGTATTCTTATGTAATCACTGAAGTTTACTAAGGGGTAGAGTCCTAAAATCTACAATATATCTACATCTTTCTATCACAGTTCAGTAGAACAAAGGACGAGGTGGGGTGGCGAACAGAGCAAGTTTTCTTATATCTATCGATACCTATAAGTTGAGTACATGTAGTTTGCTAACTTACATGTGGTGGTGCCGGCTTCGGATGCAGCCGACAAGCCCAGCTTCCCCGGGCAGAGGCAGTTTTATTCCTTACCTCACTACTATTACTTACGTCATCACTGGCACTCACAGCCAGTAATTCAGGATTGTACTATCCATCCGCCGAGTCCCTTCCCCATCGCAGCGAATCCCGTCGGGTGGGTTAAAGTCCTTCCAGCTGTGGTACAGCTAAATCGATATACCACTTCTTGAGAAGTGATATATATCGCTGAGTTTAAGCCACGAGGCTTTAAGTCTTCGAAATCTTGCAGCGACATGGGTAGAGAAATCTAGGGTAGAATCTTTCGATTAGGGCTGAGTCCAAAATTTGTTCAGAGGTTTAATGGAAAGGGATTCGCCACATTATCGCCGGAACATACAAGAGGCTGGAATTTGGTGCCAAGTCTAAAAAGGACGTGATAGTGTCCCCATGTCGTCTTGAGGCGGAAGATCGAAACTCAGTCGTTCATGAAAGGGAGCCATTCCTTATATTTGAACAGACATCCCGCGTCCGGCCTGCTCTCTCACCATCACACACTCAACACGATGAGCTCTTCTACCATCGAGTCTGATATGCACCCTATCTTTGCCAGTCCTCCCTATAGTCTTGGCCTACAAAACTTCCGTTTCTATGAGAACATGGTAGTTTGTACCTCAGGGAGGTCATCAAGCTGCCACCAGATATCCATGGCCGGAGGGCCCCAGAGCCCTTCAAAATCTCTGGAATACCTCCAAGTCTCCGCGGATACCTCCAGGTAAGCACCGATGTTTCTCAGTTTATTAATAATATAGCTCATAAGTGAGCAGCTTCCGTGGATCAGGGCCTTTGTCCCCAGGAGAACACCCTCCTACAACTCCCCGACTCTCACCACTCCACTCGACAGCATGTACAAATGTTTCCGATAGATGCCACGAACAGAACGAGCAGCGAGTAGAAAGGTATGAGGAGTATCTATACTCAGATGTCTCTGGGGGTGGCAGGTAAACTTGATTCCAAGACCAGCATATTTCGAGTAAGCCAAGCACTAATGAAGCCAGCGTTATATCGTTATCTCAGGGATCAAAGTTTGAGTTCACCGGCCCTCCCCCGGACCCTATGTTGGTGGACGGATATGATCAACTCAATCGTCGCATTGATCCACCAGCCTCACAAACATTCAGGTCCGGCGAGGTAAAGGAAGTGTCTGTTGGAGGTTCCCATAGGCCTCAGGTCACTGCCGACGAAAAGTATTCTAGTCACCTAGCTCCAGTCGGCCTAAACCGTCCCCATACTGGATCGTCCCGTACTGGTCAGAACTATAACTTTCTCATGTTACGAGGCTATCGTGGAAAGAGAAATACCAGCCTCCGTTTTGATTGTTTTGAGGATTGCCATAAAGGTCGTCTTGGCTGTCGTGGGTTTGAAAGAAGAGGTAACCTCCTCACCCACCTCAGGGGGTGCCATAATCAGAAGATTCCAAAGTTTGATCGTGAAAATAGCAAGAAGATTAGAGCAATGCGCAGTAAGGTGCGGACGGCGGGTTCTGATGAAGAGCAGATTTGATGTCGAAGATAGAGGGTACGAAGCTTAAGCCTATAGGCGCAACTTTCTTTTTGTCCTGCATGTGTAACTAAGATCAAATTGAAAATTCCTCTATTTACGAATTGAGAGATGTCTGGGTTTAGCCTATCAGTACTGTATAATATGGTGTATCGGTGCTCAGGCCGCTGGGTTTCGGGGGAGTCTCTTTATATTTTCACCAAGAAAATTTTTTGTGTATATGGTATACATACAATACAATGGGCCAAGTCAGTCTGTTAAGCTCAATCGAACACGTACCCCTATAGGCCACCCCTCTACTTTAATTAGTCGGAGAAATCGACTCTGGCCAATAAATAGCTCGATACATTATGGAGGAGGAGAAGGGTTGATGTTAGGTTAAAGGTCACTTGCCTTGAGGTAAGAAATTTGGGCGAGCTGAGTTATCTGGTACTAACGCCCTACCAGCCTCCACTAAAGCATCAAAACATTAATGTAGTTATGACTAGAGTGTTTCTGTTGACATTTGGCTACATATACATTGGTATACTTGCGGGAAGCACCCTTCGGCTGTTTGGAAGGGAACGAGTAGGTAGAAAAGCCGAAAGCCTAGAAATTAAAGGCCAGAGGCCATATTACACTTGTAAGTATCGGGGGTCCCGAAAGTGATACAGCGGCATAGGCTTGCCCCTGCACATAGCTCTTGGGTGGGTTATAGAGTTTATTTAATATTCTTTGAAATTAACTTTATTGTGATATTTCCTAGGGAAATATCACAGAACCTGCAACAAGAGATTTCGGGAATGTAAGTACCACCAAGTAGTTTAGGTGAAGATCAACCAGCCAAAGATCGGGTGTATGCAATTGAAATCAATGGGCTGATAATATACCTTATACGGCTTCTGTAGTCAGACTTTCAGTTGTGGTTGTGAATTCATATTATGCTCTTAGGAATGACTACAATCAGGTGTGTATTATAAATGAGACAAGATTGTATGGGAAGGGTGGAGTGGAGGCGAGTTTTCAAATTGACTATGAATGATGTTTTTTCTTTGGGGAGTTACTTACCTGACGAATGATGAGGCTCGAGATAGTGAGCGCGTTAGGTCGGTTAGTGCTGTTGAGGATAAGGGGGATGTTTTCTTTTCTTTTTTTCTCTTTTGAAGTTGGTGGTGGAAGTTTGCCGGCTTGCTGAATGCTCCTTGCTGAGTGTGGCCAGGGGTTTGCGGGGTAGTTCCGGGGGTACAATGGTGCGATATCGTCATAGCCCTAGGGCTGGATACGATTACTGATGTAAACAAAAAAAAAAACCCTGTCTCTACACATGCATGCGAGTGATATTTTGTGATTGCCGTAAATCTTTGCTCCCGGTGGTTATTTATTTATACTTCATACATGCATGCAGCCCTTGGGCTATAGCAACCATCTCCTCCCTCTTCCCGGAGGAGATGTACATGTAGTTTCCCTCCCTACACACTGCTACCGCCAAAATTTCAACAACTCAAGCAAAAACAAACAACTAACAACAGATCCGAACAAACTACCACCAAAGCAATCAAACAAATCAATCCTTTCTCGACGCGCTCATTATCTCAAGACTCATCATTTATTTTGCTCCCCGTGGTCCCCGAGGGAGAGGTATATAATCCCATCAAGGTTGGGGTAGCGTTTAAAATAAACCATGTAAGTTAAATATAGTTGGACCAATATATTTTTAAACTACCACAGTGCTGGAGATGTGTATGCTCTTTCCTCATGAACTCACTTCTTGGGATTTTCAGAACCTTAGCGTTGTCACTTGATGTCGAAGTCTTGGGGAGCTCGAGCCGAGCGGGGAAGCCCAATGATCCTCTTCCTCCCCTCCTGGGTGGTAAAGCTAGGCATCTAGATAACCATCCCCCTGGTTCCATAACCCTTGCGGACCGCGTTTTGACAGCCTGATATAGCGGTAGTTAAAATTTAAATTAGTAGGTTGTAGGTGGGTGAGTGTGTATATCTGGATAATATTAGCTTGATCTTATTGATCATGATATAAATCTCGAGTTTACCCCAATATACTGCACAGATTTGGCAATGAATTAGTATGATAGAGGGGTTAGTCATGTCGGCCTCGTATGTTTGATTTTGCCCTCGGGACAAGTTTTAAGGCTCAGTTCAGGTTCCAGGAAGGATGTGTTGCGGCTGCGACCATTGCGATAATGGTTTGTGTCTAGTGATTATGGGTGTGCGTCTGCTTGATTCCGGTCTTGAGATATTGCTTTTTGGTTATATCGCGGAGGTTGTAATTGGCGTTGAAAGAGTCTCGATTAGTGGAGGTCCCTGTAGATCCCCTAGTCTCCCGATATCAATAACCCGAGTTAAAACGTGAAAGTAGGGCGATAGGCATGTTTTAGCTATGCGGAGAAGAGGTGGGAGTTTAGGTTCCGGGATCCGGACCTGAGCAGAGCGGGAGGGGTCGGTTCAGATTTCCGAACTTCAGAAACCTGGAAACAAGTAATATGATTGGTTGTTTGTGAGCCTTTGCACACTGGCCAGAAAATCTTGGTTCCACGGGAAGTCGTCCACTGAGTAAGAGAAATGGAAATAGATAGAATAGACATTTGATAACGTCGCTCAGATCATGGCATCTAAGCAACACAACCAATTGTCTACGTGGCTCTTTGCCCCAGGTGTGTGACGCGGGTTCGTGGCGGACGTTAGTTACGGGCTATTACAATACGTGTATATGGGGTACATATAGTCTCGTTCCCAGACCCAACCGGTATTTCTTTATGTGCCTACTGGTGTGGACTACATAAAATACTAATACATAAAATACGACATCTCCAACCACACCAAAATAGGGGATGGGCACGAGACTAGAGAACATAGTACATGTACTTATAATTAAAGCTTAAAGCCCCACTCCCGGGCTCGATACAAGCTGATCGATTACAGTCGAGGCAAGAAATAAATCACGACGCGGCCCGGTGAATCTAATGCCATGATCTTACAAGTATATAGATGTACACATGATCATAGTATGAACGTGTTTTTGTGAAAATAAGACTTTGGGTTTCGAAATTTCCTCAGGTATATAATATACATGCAGTTACCGTTGTAATTGTCCTGGCCTTTTACCACTTTGAACGAGTGAAACTAAATCCCGGGACCATCCAATCATGTCTATGGAGCGGTAAATGTGTCAAAAGTAGTTTTACCAACGGGGGTATAAGCACTGAATCTCATGATCAATCCTTGTGCCAGTAAACGTATAAATGCTGAACTCCAGTCCATATGCCAGGAAATGCTAGCTACATTAATCGTTGGCCGCGGTGTCAGCACTTACGAAGGTTTCCCACGGGTGGTAAAATCCCTGCCACCAGCGGTGATATTCCCCACCAGTGGACAATAGGACTCGTATATTAGCATTAGATAGCCCCTTTTGGATAAAAGGTCTGTGATTTTACCATAAAAGGTGACATTATAGGGTAAAATGATGGTTTTATTTCCACCACGGGTGGTAAAATAATTTATAGTTTACTATCGTTAATGGTAAAACTACATGTATATACTTTTGACACATTTACCGCTCCATAAAACCTGGTATGGATGTACTTGGGCTCATTCCCAGCACTGCTAAAAGCTGTCCGTAGGGGATGGGTACGAGACTAGGATGTACTCTCTCTAGCTAGAGATAGAAAGTTGTCTATGTTATACAAGCCTTAGGATCTCTGCATGTACTACGGGTGTAGGGTAAGTCTGGCAACAGTGGGAGCTGTACCTGCAAAGGAGAATTAAATGTCTTGTGTCAGAGACGAATAAATGCGATAAACATACATGTATGCTATACAAATCATTGACCTTTTCTACAAGTAATGTAATTATAAAATGGTGTAGTATTATACACTACCGGTGGTGGCTGATATGATATTATCACCCGAAGTAAGAGAGATACATAACTACATTTATTGGTGGCCCCCTATAGTGGATCGTGATGGCTACGCCTGTAGGATAGTAACAGTTCTGCCTACCACGAAATTAAAATGCCCAGCTGCATGTAATGAAAACGTATAAGTGCGTGATCATATAGCCATAATGTGACGTATAACTTGTGCATGTCCATAATAAACTCTCCCGCGCGCGCGCATGTTCGTGTAATGAATTGATTTGTAGAACGGATACTAGATCGAAACTATATCATGTAGCCTGCCCCGATGGGGCTTTTTGCATGTGTGCGCGCGCATATCTTCTTCAAGCTGTCTGATCCATGTAAGCCCAGCCGGGTTTGAAACTTCTCTTATGGAATCTCTCGTAGGGGCCTTGAAGAAACGTGGGTGTGGTATCTCATATGCATGCGCACAAGAATTCTTCTCAACTTTGGGAAAGTTGATGTGTGCATGCGACCTTAGGTACACAAAATATATCACATATCAAGACACTTAAGAACATTGCGCCGTGTATGGATCGCCACCCCAAATTCAATACTAGTCAATCATATATAGTAAACTATCGGATCTTAGACCAGCGCCGAAAGACTCATGCGCAACAGCCGAATAGTCCTACATATTTCTCAACTACTCATCGGCGGATTAATCGTGCGTAGCCGCGAAGGGTTGGGATTATGACTGGAAGGTGATAGCATTAGGAATTACCTAACATCTAGGTATCCAATTCCTACTGAGCTTTCAGGTCATAGAGTCTGTGCTGTAACAGCCCTCTAGTGCCTGGAATTCCCGGGAATCCAATTGAATGCAAGTCATGCCCAGACCTCAATTCTTAGATGAGTAGATGAACAGTGATCAAACTCGCGGTCCATATGGGAAAGATGATCAAGAAGGACATAGCTCTGGAGCTTTAGAAATCCGTATTGGTTTGATCCACGGGGCACTTTAAGAGGTGGAGGTGGAGGTGGTATGCTTGTCGTGCCGTGTTTGACGGCATGAGGCGAGAAGTTTCGATTGGGCTACCTTTCCGTGGGCAGAGCGAGCGCGCAGTGGCAATAGAGTATTCTATCCTAGCTGCGCGGGTTTGACAGAAAGTCTAGGTGTTTTAGGAGGGGACCTGCGGCCGTTCAGCCGGTGTGCAGGGCTATTTGTCGACTTTCTGCCCAACTCGCGCAGCTAAACAATTGGTAGTGTGTAAGACATGCGCAATATAAGAAAAGTAGTGTAGAAACGCGCGGGGATACATAATCAGGCCCAGTCCTTCAACTAGACCTAGTCCTCGAACTTCTCAAAGCTTCTTCAACAACATTCTTTCCTCCCCATGCATTACCTACTCGAGGGAATAGAGAACGCGCAGTGCGCAGGTTCAGAGTTGACTTAGCACGCCACGAAGATTAGCGACCTCCAACTCCTCTGTTCCTACGGTGAGGCTGTGGATCTAAAGTGCCACGACAGAACAAGACATCGTCCATGAGCTAGATTGATATACACAAAGTAAGAGGTATATTACCCCTGATCCGAGATTTATGTATATATTCTTTCATATTTAGATATAGAACTCGGTACTACATTGTTTGGGTTCTTACTTTTAATAATAAGAGTAATAGAATCTTCTTAAGACCAGGTATTCACAATGTATATAATAGGAGCCCCAGCTCCTAGTTCCTTACTATCGCTCCTTTACTCCTCGCGGAACAACAGACTCCAAGGGCTCTCATAGACAGGAGACGCAGCTATAACCTCACCTATAAGGGCCCCTTCACTAGCTCTCTTACTCTTAGAGAGGTTACACTGATACAACGTTTAGTCTGTTAATAATCCTACACCTATAACACTATCTCTGCGGCCTAGATAAAAATGCGGAAGGACTGGGAGTTCGATGTTTTTACTTAACATTTCACTATATCCTCTATACCATTCACTTCTTATATTATAGAATGATTCGGTTGACTAGGCCCACCAGGCATCCAGCTATGAGGTAAGTATAAAAAGACCCTATTGTGATTAATTTAGCTAATATTCGCAGCTGGTCCTCTATTCTACATATACTTTTGTATCATATGATACGGTTTTTCACCGCCCACGTATACGTACGCCGCTCCGGTTCATGAAACCCTCGAAATAAATAGCTCGGGATTGTACCACAAAAGCTCGATTGATGTAAACGGTCCAGGACTGAGTACGAATCTCATTGGAACGAATTATGAAAACCCTGTACACCGGCGGCTGCGATTGAAAGCTCAAAACCGGCTCACCAGTCAGGAACGAAGCTACTCGGCAGACTCAGCCCAAGGGGTTCCTTATGAACCTACAGAAAAGTAGGTATGTCCCGTAACCCTAATGGTTAGAGGAATAACAGCTCTTGACGGAAGATATAGCCGCCAAACCATTAATGGACCAGTCCCAAGTCCTGCATGCACGACCACTTGGGAGTTCCTAGGCTCTAGTTATGCAATTAGACCCAAAGCCCGCTGGTTTCTTCTACATCTCCAATTACGGTCTTTACAGGTAATGAAGTGCCCTCACATGGCGTGGCCTGCCTGTAATATCATTCTCTGGGCTGGAGAGAGGGATCATGTACATGTTATTGCTTCATGGCTAGGTTTTTGATGTGCTCGGACCCAACTACTTGAAGTTTGGAATACGTACATGGTGGCTCACGATCAGCGTGCTTGTATGTGCGGCCCTATCCCCAGCCCCTATGATCCTACGTATATGGCTTGGGCATAAGAATACCTATGATAGGGAGTCATAGCTGATCCGTTGTCGATTCAATATGCGCTCACGCACTAGGATGGACGTACCTGGGTTTTTATAGGTGTTGAATACACGGGATTCTGCTGAGAGCGAGAGAGAAGACTGAGCTAATAGATTAAGAAATACGATATTGAGCACGAGGACACCTAAGAGAATACCACAACTACTCGAGTAGAGGGAACAAAAGAGTGGGAGTTTTATGCATGCCCTGATGCATGAAATAGAAGTTTTAAAAGGATGCTAGTCCCTAGCAGAATTCGTCTTCTTTCATATTACCCATTGCAGACATAAAGCAATCTAACAACAATCCTTACAAAGAAATTCGTACCCCCCTTTGACGCTCCATAGCTATGGCCACCAATCTCCCTCTTCGCACCCGTCCAGCTCGTACCTCCCGCATCTCTCTACAAAATCAGAACCCTAATCGGATTGTATTAAATCGTGAGAGGCTCTCTTCCGATGAGGAGGATGAGAAAACCCAACCAAATTACCAGAGCTCGGATTCGAGGTCATTGTTGGGCGACAACATCTGCGTATCATCTAGAAGGTCTGTAAAACAAGCTCACTTAAATATGACGTACATTGGAGAGTAATCTCTTTCTTTCCGTGTCGCTAATATAATATATTTCAGTCATCTCTCAGAAGCATGTATGACGGGGGTGGTATCAACCTCCACAACCGTTACAACCCCGCAGACCACATTCGCCGAGACTCTTAACAAAGGCTATCTAGCACTTGCTCAAAATCGAGTTAATCGTGCCGAATACCTCTATCAAGAGAGCACACGCAGTAATTATATTGGGTAAGTTCTCCTTCAGAACAGAGATCCGGTATTTTCTAACTATTAACGGGAGCTAACAATATTTTTGGGGACTAAGAAGCAACAGACACGCAGTCCAGGAAGCCTTCGAATTGGAAGAAAATTCGGGCGGCAGCTCTCTTCGTACCAACAATCCTCGGACATATGCCAGACAGCCCCAAACCCCCACTTGGGATACGCGTGCACCTCCCGCCGTCCATAATTTCGAAACGCTGGAAGCAGCACTACATATAGCTGACAAAGAACTCCCGGTGCACGCGGCTCCCGTCTGCCCT
Organism: Morchella sp. 2015-shanyang; assembly: GCA_024713795.1. Lineage (NCBI taxonomy): Eukaryota > Fungi > Ascomycota > Pezizomycetes > Pezizales > Morchellaceae > Morchella > Morchella sp. 2015-shanyang. Next base: position 739,468 of record JAMGZB010000007.1, read on the forward strand.
CCTTCCAGCATCGATGTAGTTATGGCTCCCCTCGGGATTGGCAATGATCCACTTGCCTTTAAGAGATTGTTTGGGTACTGCGGAATGAAGAACAATCAACAGCTTTTTGAATGTTTTTATGATTGTAAATGGCATCGTTTGGGGGCGGCAGGATTCAAAAGGCGAGCAAATCTTCTAGCACATCTAAGGAGTTGTCATAGCCAGAATATCCCAAAGTTCGAGCGTCGAAGGAATCGGAAAGGGGAAGCACCATAGCACATGGAGAGTCCAACGCTAAATTAGACGACCAACACCCGCGCTAAGAGCGTCAATAGGAATTGGCCTCCATTAGTGGAGCCAGGGGCACATCAAGCTTATCAAACCTTATCTCACCCATCCTGATCCTAGAAAACACTTCAAAGTAACTCACCACTATTCCCTACACATGAGATTTGCTTTATTTTTCTTTCTCCCCTCACAACCAGTTTCATTTATCTTCGTTTCTTTTTGCCATTCCTTCCTTCATCTATTTCCCTCCAGCTCTCCTTATTCCCATGTTCTTTGAGGTTGTTCAACCTCTGTTTGGTGGGCCATTATCGCTTCTACCTTTCCAGAAAAAATCAATATTTCTTGGACAAAGATGACAACCAAACTCTCTACATGGAAAATTTATTTGCTATGAAATCCATGATAGTCTACAGAATTTATGAGCCGAAATCTTTGTCCCCAAATCTCTATGCATGACGTTTGTTTCTTGCCTGCCGCATTCATAAGACAGAGTGAGCCTCCCGTGCAGAGTTGGGATGAAACTATTGAGACAAAAATGATTATATGTATGTACTGCCAGCTTTTGGTAAACTACATGTATGAATCATACAGTATGAAAAAATGGGGTGATATCACTACCATATGACTACGGAATTTAGTGACAGGTACCGAATTAAATCGGCATTAGAGGAAGGGTACTGTACAAATACCGTATTCTTACTGCAATGCTAGCGTACCAGTGAGAATACCGTAGTGATCCCACCGCTCTTTTTGGAACTGTATTTATCAAGAGTTGCGTCTCATAACAGTGACCCCGAATTTTCCCGTAAACAGGACTACGTGTTCCACAATTCATCCACCTCCTGTAGGCTCCCTGGATTAGAGAGGGTGTGGTGGTTGGTCTTTGCAGGATGTGTGGGGGGTGTACGGGTGTTATTTTGGTTCGTTGGTGCCAACTAGCTCCTTACCTTTTGCTCCCATATCCTACCTGGACTGAGTTACGGTTTCAGCTCAGTTAGGATTGACGAATGACGCACTACTAATACCAATAATCGAACTCGTACATACATATTATGTTTTCTTTTCTTTTCTCTTATGTTTTTGCTCCGTCCTTGTTCCCTCCGTGTCTCAGAATCAAGGCTGCGATTTTTATAGGCCTCAGACTAGTCGATTTTACACTATGCCGGTGCCGATTGAAACGAATAATGGCCTTTGGACGGCTAAGATCGATACGAAAAGCGATTTGAGCGATTGTTTGCCCCGCTCGTATGCTCAGGCCGCTAGACTCCTGCACGTCGCTCGTGTTAAATCTCATCGGTCAGGTAATTCCTTTTATTACCGAATATTGTGAGAGGCTGCTGTGAGTGGATATATGATTCAACTGGCGTTAGAATGTATACGGATACATCTCCGATATCTCCCGGAAGCAAGCCACAAGTGATATCATAACTTGGATTGAGTAAGTAGCCGGAGATCAGCTCAAATTGAACTATTCATTATTGAATTGACATCAGCCTATGTACATGTAATGACGGTTTTGGCTTGGGTGCAGTCTCCTCCATAGGCCCTCTATTCCACCACCCGTAGCAGAGGGCTTTGGGGCCGTTGTCAGTAGCCGATGGTGCCTGGCTCTCAGCCGTATATTCTTAAATCGACCTCAGGTCTCATCAACATGATTATTAATGCGTGGAGCCCAGGCTTGTATCGTTCCATGAGCGGTGGTTGCAGGAGAGGGCTGTAGTCAAAGGGTCAAAACCAATCTACGAGCCATGTTGTACTCGTAGGATTGATAGGTGGTGGTTAATTGGAAGCGTCATTACTGTGGTCAGGAAGTGCGAAGCATGAGTGTGAGTCGGGACAAGAGCTTTTAGGTGTGCAGCTATAGCCTTGCCGTGATACATACAGCCAACCGGCCTCCGTCCGCCCTGGAACCTTTGTGGCTCAGCACAATTTTAGACGGCCGCGGTACACGGAAGCACGCAGCGCAGTCGTGTATGGCTAGAACCTAACGACATCCGAAACACTCTAGAGTTCTGTCGTGAATGAATTTTTATACAATTGCAACCAGGCAGACGTCGGCCATGTGAAGTAGTTGACTTGTCACTCCATCAACCTGCAACCGCATATCCTGGAATATATTCTGGGCTGAGAGATGCTAGGTAAATGTACTCGAGTTGGGGTGTGTGAGCGTGATAGGCTGGGTCTAATAAGACCTGCCAAGAATTTCTATCTTGAACGGGGGAGGGGAGTCACGTCATCAGAACCTTTCCAAGATACTCATCAAAAAATCCAAAAAAAAAAAAATCCAAATATATATATAAAATATTGTATCTATCAACACCCTATTTGGGTAAAAATTTGACTGTGTAGAGATAAATTTCAGCAGCCAGCAGTAAAATTGAGGACCAGGTTTGGCCTCAAGTTTCTTGGGGCGCACGGTTGGTACGCTCGACAGGTATTTGACCAATCCGAAGTCTAATATTCCAAAAACTGCCTCTGATTGGCCTACATCCTTGCTATATCACATTCGACACACTGTGTCGGGTTTGGCGCTGCCGAGATATCTATATACATGTAGGTACATACCCCGCGATCTCGCTATACCCGGTACCTTGGTCCAAGCGCCCTATATAAGAACAAAAATCATTACAACATAGATTGATTAAAACCCTAAATAGTACTGATTTATATGAGATGAGAGCATTCACCTCAGGTACACCCTGATGACTACAGTTACATAAAATTTGAATAGCATGTTCAACTGTCTAGAGTATATTCACAATAATTAATTAGCCGATTAGATAACTCACTCACAACCCTGATAATCCTCATGAAAGCTTGCTTTCACCTAGCTTAGAGTCACCAATGCAGCGTTTTATTATACAGTTGTGTATCGTTCGGGTCGTTGTGGCCAGATACACGTATATACTTCTGTGGGAGAAAAAATTGTAGCAAAGTTACATGTATATCCCGACAGAGTGGGTATCAACCACTTGATTCGGAGTGTGCGCAAATTGCAATTGTACTTTACATAAACCCACCAACGCACCCTACTGCCCCACTACACCACGCCTCACTACCCCACTACCCCACCATCGCACCATCGCACCATCGCACCATCGCACCATCGCACCATCCCACCATCCCACCATCCCACCATCCCACCATCCCACCATCCCACCATCCCACCATCCCACCATCCCACCATCCCACCGTCCCACCATCAAACCCTCTGCCATTCTTAATGGATTGTCCACCTAGATATCTCTTCTGGAGTTCTTGAGTGCTGGGAAGAACAGCGATAGGTGTTTATTATATTCATCACCAATTAACAAGTAGGGCGGGCGTGGAAGAGCTCAGATTGCAAGAGACTGCATCTTTTTGGTTCCGAATGGGGGTTAACCCTCAAAATTGGTCTGGTTCCCCTTGACATTTTGGAAAATAGAGGACTCGATTCGTAGATAGCAACTGCGGCTGGCTAACAAATTCATTATATTAGTTACCTCAAAGCCGCATACAAAGGGGGCCCAGAATGTTGCGCGAGTGACCGAACTGATAGATATAGTGCCCGACCAGGTTGAGTGGTGGTACAGCTTTAGGCAGGTGCGCACGTCTAGTACCATCCGCATCCGACACAATTGTACGCAGTGGCAAGCAGGCCGTGCTAGTTCTATAAGTCTTCAGCTGACTGCTTCCTAAAATCCCCATCAATCCATGAGCTGTGTTGGGTTATTCCAGGGCGGGTCTCGAACTCTGAAATAGGATTTAGTGGGTGTGCGTAGAAGAATGGGGGGCCCGTCTGGCGTCGCTGTGTGTGTTCTTGGGGTGGCTTAGGTTTGTGGGTGAGAAACTGGCTGTGGGTAGGAACCACAGCATATATACGCTGATCTAGTTTATCATTCAAAGGCTAGAGCCGGTGAGACTTGAAACCCAACCTCGTTGTTAAAATTTATGATTATTGTACTGGCTAGTAGTGAGCAGAGCATTGGGCGCACTGCATAGAGAGACGGGTAGTGATGATTCATTTTGTATATATGTGGTCCTATTAAAACATATTCGTAAGGGACGGAGATGCCCACGCGTTTCAAAGCTCCAGCTCAACGAAATGACTTCATCAAGAAAAAAAAATTATCACCTAGCTTAGCCATTATATTGGGTGAAAAGTATGGTGGGTTTCCACAAGTAAACGTTGGTACCAAAATTTGTATGGAAATGCAACTTCAAAGACATATTTCTCGATAACCACAAAGAGATAGAGCAAAAGAGTTTCTCCGGTTGTGGTGGTACCTGGGGCTAAAGTATCAGCTCGAGAGTGCGACTTTGAAATTTTGATGTTAGGTGGTTTGTATGGTTACTACCCAACTGTGCAACTACATGTGGTAACGTGCAATACATGTACCTACATAGTTTGGCGATTTGCGGTTTTCCGATGTACTGCATGCACCAAAACGTAGTCTGTCTATAGAATGGAGCCAAGTACCACAAGTAAATATTGGAGCTCAAGCTGGTCGGCTTGAAAAAGGATAGTAAATGATTGTATCTCTATGGATAATTGAGGAAAGGGCTCATTAGATATAGCTACAAGATTCGAACTAATTGCTGTCTCTAGAAGCTAGGAACTGTAGGTTGACCGGCCCCGAATTAATTGCCTGGCAGCGCTCTCCGTATAAGCTTGCGGCACCTGTTGGGGTAATACTCGTGCTATTTTACCTTACAGATCAGGCCCGCCCATGCATGGCCAATATATATATTCACGCACATAGGGTAGATATTCGATATGACATAAAGGTTAGATATACCACAAAATCTCTGGAAGAACGAATCGAACTGGACTGGAACATTGAAATTTAGACTGGTCAGGTGCTTAATTGTTGAGCCCCAATCTGACCTAAGCCTTAACTTTGCATGTTTCGACCGCGGTATCACGTACATAGTTATGATCGGCTAAAATATCCCCAGATGTTTTTCCAATGGGGTATTGTATGTATGGGAACCGGTTTGCGCCCAAGTGATATTTTACCTAGATAATGTGCACATTTCCCACTGTGTCCTACAGGGCGTATGAAATCTCTCCCATGCATTAGCGTTGCCTTTATAGGAAGTGATCGACTGGAATAAAGCAGCATTCAGCGGAGTTTATGGCATTTCACAAGTACATGTAATTTCAAGGCTGGACATATTTTACAGCAAAATCAGAGATCACACGATTTTTATGCAAACTCTGAAACCCTTTGAAGCCCTTTAATGGAACCTTTAGCGAGATCATTTCGTAAAATTAACCTCATGAATCGCTGCATGCAATGACTTCTCCGAGGTTTCAGGAGGGCTAAATTTTCAAATTTCTAGCTCGTTCCGCGCGATATTGAAAAGTCAGAAACGATCGATAACTAAACAAACACATACGCACATACGCATGGTCTGGCCACGCGGGACGTTACTAGAGCCTTGATCACAGTATTAATTAAATATTTGAGCCATCAATTACGGTAGTAGGAGGGGAAGAATGAAAGTATTGACGTCTATCTCCACCTGTCGTCTTATAGAGAATGAGGTGGAATTCATCTGTAGAGTAGCTTCCCCTGCACAGCTAGAGACTAGATAGGTACATGTAGAGAAGGCAAGACTTGCCCTACATGTAGTTTTTGCGGGGGCCAGTCGTTGGGTAACGTTGGAGGTAAATCCTATACAAGAAATGTAAGTCTAGTCACAACAACCCTTGCATTGGGCTCCATATAACTGTACTACGGGTGTAGGGGTAAGTCTGTAGACAAGTAGCTGTCTACAGACTTACCTACACCCGTAGTACATGTTTCTCCCATCTTTTTAAATTTAATTCAATCCCTAGACCACAACCAACCCAGGGTCAACCGAAAAGTCCCAAGCTCTTAACATAGCCATCGCCTCTTAATTAAGAAATTGTGTTAATTATTATATTATGGGGTTTCTTACATATTAAATTATAAAGTCTTGCCCCTGTTGTGAAGGACTAGGCCTAGGCCTACATGTAGCTGTAGATATCCTGTGGCCCGCCGATGCCGGGTATCGATTTTGGGTTGTGTATCAAGAAGAAAATTCGCACAATAGTATCATTGGATATATATTAATTCCCACATATTGAAGTCTTACCTCCCGATTACTACATAGGCCTACCAGGCTTTTGGTAATGGTGGCCATTCATTATAATTAGCTTTCTATCGATATAGAAGCCGCGGAGCGCACCATGCACGCGTAATGTCATACAGGGACGTCGCCGTCCTGAATCATTCAATTATATCTTCATTAATTGCCCAACTGTAGTCCGGCAAGGACATATATGCATAGTAGCCGGTCTGGAATATGGAATATGGTGATTGTTGCGAATGCAACTCTCGTGGGTCTTAATCTTGGCCTCAGGCTCCTACGATTGTAAGCGATAGGAAGATTTAAGCAAAGAGAAGTATAGAAATGACGAATTGGGCATGGGGGTAACTTGTTCCTACATCACAAACGGTGTCGGCCTAAGCAGATGAACCGTAAATTTTTGCCTGAATTTAGGCACTGTGAATACTGGGAAGGCGCGGCCGCGCGGATCGCTAGAGCTAGTTAGATCAATAAGAGATACATACATGTATGTAGTTAATCAGGAACGAGGGGTCTAGAGAAGGTTAATTACCAGGTGTGTTTACGCCAGCAGCAATTAAAATAATAGATGTAAATCAGAGGTTCTCAAATCGGAAAGTCACTAGTACAACTACATGTACTTCTACATGTAGTGGTTGCTAGGCGGGTTACTAGGCCTATATAGCTTAGATGTACACCTATACCCTGCTTCAAGCAAGACATGTCTTACCCCAAATATGTACTACGCACATTAGATTTGTGATGGGCTGCCATTCCAGTTTTTTTCCTTTTATATAATGCTCCCTCATTCCTCCTCTCCCATACCGAATCTTAATTACCCCCGCCCCCCACCCCTCCCCGGTGATGTCCATATCAAAAAAGCAAGCGACTCTGGTATATATATACACCCCCCGACAGCGCTAGCGATATGGTATCTGCCGCGATATTAGTTCCATTACTCATCCAACAAGAGCTAAACGCCAATTTTTCAGGAGCTTCAATTATAAGGAATCATGTCAGCTGCACAGTACCAGTGTCTTGGGTATCTCTCACTTCATCATTGTTTACTGTCGCCGGTTATAGACTCTAACCTGCTGACTAAATGATCGTATATATCTTCAAGGTCCTTCACAAAACGTATAGCTCATACGCTTTGAGGTTCTCGAGAGATTACAAAAATACCCAATCACATATGGCTTATAAGGCACAGGGTAGGGGTTTTCTCCGCCTTCAATCTACTAAATATGCATATGATCACTAATTAAATTAGGTTATATCTGATTACATAAACTGGTCAGATTTGGTCTCTTCATGATGAAGGTGAGCCCGGGCTATTATACGGCCAGACCGAAACGGGGAGTACAGGCGACTGAGCAAAGCGGAAAACCCCAGCCAAGCATAAACTTCAAATAAAACTCAATGCACATCCGCGTCCAAAAAGACTTGGCACCCCCAGGCCAATTATGAGGGAGTCTTTCTACTTTCCAATTCTCCCCTAATCGAGGCCATAGTCAGGGGAAGCTGCAATATTCTTTTTTTTGCGGCCATACCTATTAATTGTTGAGTATGCGCAAGAGCAATGGTTATTTGTGGGCTACAATTCACGAACAGACTCAATATAATAGGGTGCCAGGACCTCCCGAACGCGGCTGTACAGCAAGACATCTATTAAGTATATGCCTCGCGATTATCAAATATGCATGTATAGGGATGAGGTCTACTGGGGTCGATTGCGGAACTGTCCAATATCGCAGTTCTTAATTTCCGGTACTAAAGGCAGGGCGCCCCCTGCGCAGTAACATGACTGGCACAGAACTTTAGGTATGAGGATAACACACTGGCTCACTTCAACTGGTCAAAAACTAACTGAGATATATGCATAGGGTGCTTATACCCAACCGACTGAGTACATAACTCCTTGAGACATTTACTTACAAATGACGTCAATCTCAAGGAGATAAAGATGGCTAGAATTCTGAATCAGTTCTATCCACCCCCTACCCCTGCGCCCTTAGTCTACCCGCTACTGGAACTACGTATATATACGTATGTACACGAAGTTCAAATCAGTCTAAATCTGTTACAGTTCAGTCAAAGCTCTGGACTGACATATGGGATTGAATCCGTATGGAATAGGCATCTCTGAGCCTTTCCAAGGTGTGGGTATATGCGAATTCTTTTTGCGATTGACAAGAACCACAAGGATGATTCGTGTAGAAAGTTGGGCTTGTGGGGCTGATTCGACCCTAAACTATGAGTCGATGAGCACCCTGGGTTGTCTTTGGGCGATTCGTCAAGAGTAGGGAAGTAGTAAGACGGAAATCTTGAGGGTATATATATGGGCCCACTTTTTTATATAATTAATCAACGCCCCCGCTCTTTAGCCTGGCATAACGCTCTGAGAGAAGACACCGATATCACAACGATATACAAGACATGAACCCCGCGCGCAGTACTCAATATCCCCTTTATTCTCCACCGGTTACAACCCCCCGCCCCCTTGGCGAGCACTCCCGCCAAGTTAAATCCTCCCATGAGCAACCAGACTCTCCAACAACCTCACCCACTTCATACTCCAGCCACCCTCAAGACCTGTCCTATGACCAACCGGGGCGACAACTCGTGATGTGCGTTTCTATTCTTCCTAATATTTGGTTTTTGGCAACTAACATCAGGATGGATTAATAGTCTTCAATCGGGACCCCATTCCACAACCAGCGAGGCCCGCCAAATCCCATACTCTCAACCATATCCACCCAATCAACTCTTTTCCAAACCTAATGAAGGCTATGCGCAGCTGCCAGTAGTACACCACCCCGCTCACTCGCCCCAGGCGGTGTCTTCAAACGACACCAACTCTCCCGACAACGAATCCCCATGGGCTGATGATCGACAGGATGATGAGCCTGCCTATACGTCGAGCAATGATCGTAATCGCAACGCCGCCGCCAGTGAACAGCACCCCACCAATCTCTCTCTTCCAGCTTCTGAAGGCGGTGGGAGGCGCAGCCCCGCAATGCCACCGGGATATGATGGGGCCACAAATGCCCACGGATTCTTCGATTGTTTCTCTGAATGTGAAAGGCGTCGGTATGGCCCGCGGGGCTTTGGAAGGCGCGGGAACCTGTTAGTTCATCTTAGGGCCTGTCACCAACTACATGTCCCTAAAAACTCCCGTGTACCTAGATGCCGCAGGACGGCAACGGGGGGGGGGCAAAGCAAAGAGGGAATACTCGCAGTCAGTGAGTAGTGTGGGAAAATGCTGAAGATTTATGAGTTTGAAGGTTGATATACATGTTTTCTGCTTTTCTGTTTTATTTTTCCTTGAATACGGGAGGATATCAGGATTACTTTTTAGGCCCAGGGTGGCGGGCTCCGCCGCTGCTCGAGGCGCTGAACCCCTTCTTCCCAACTCACAACTGTACCCTCTAACGGGTCTAAATAGCCGGGGATAGATACCTATTTACTTCAATGAATTCGGGTCTCAGTATTTCATGTTAGTTTAAACTCGTGTGTAGTGTCACCTCGCCAACAAGACCTCTCAAGGACCTATTGAGAGAAAGGGATAACTATGAATCTCGCTATCCAATATCATCATGTATATACTTATTGGCAGGGGTTGCGGCTCTCGGCTGTTGTTATCATGTAAACTAGGGGGCCGTCGGCTCTCGGGGGCCCCGGGGGGGGGGATGAGATTAGACAAGGTAGCGTCCTCCGAGCTAAAACAGTGGTAAATTGTTTCTCTTTCGGCGTAACAGATCACGGGTATGTCAAGTGGTTAGGATATCTAGAGAGATTCCTGCTCCAAAGTTACTTTGATACCGATGATCAAGAGGGAGAATGCATATTAGGGCCCGTTTCCTCTACTAATTACCAATCATAGTATTTGCCACCCAGGGGTGAGTGCCGAATCTCTTTTCCGGCCGCATCAAATCAAATAGGGCTAAGGTAACTCCTATGCGTTATATTATTGACCGATTCAGCATAAGAATCAGTTAGATCTAGAACGCCATGCGTTACCAACTGGTTCAGCTGATCAGGGTAAGCACAATCAGTTAGATATGGAACCAGGGGCGTTTCGAAGAGACCTATTACATCTCTTCCTCCCCCTGGTAATAGCTATTCAATGTAAGCTGATCGATCTGCGGGGTAGCGCTCTAGACCTCTGGGCCTCCCGCGATTATTGTGAGAATTGTAATATTAGCTAGCCATACACATAATTCCCAACAATTAATTCCCAAGATCCTATTATTTTTCTTTATACCCTTACACACTTCCGATGATATCCTCAGTACAGCATTCCCAGCTAATTGGTTTCTTGATTAATTGATTAATTCCCGGATCTATGCACGTGGCGAGGATGCATTATCATGGAAATCAGTTTGCGCCTCAATATGGCTGTGTCCCCGAGACCAACCAGGAGTAATATCGTCCTAAGCTCCATACTGCAGTAGAGCAAGGATTATCTAGCTCTATATATAGATATGAAATATTAAATCTACAACAATAAATCAGGATTGGTAACGATTCTAGTGAGAAAGAAATACATCAGCATATAGCTAGGTGGAATGGGTTAGGATATTGCAGCGTATTCTTCTCCTGGATGTCTTTCAGTTCAAGCTCCTATGGGAGAGAAGTTCTTAACCCCGTTTAACCTCCGAAAGGATCGAGTGATAATCCATGAGTGATTTCAAGAAGGTGTGGAACCATAGTGCCTCTGCCCATTAACGGCCTATCCCTGGCCTGCCCCATCGTGATTTGTAATGAGTACCCCTCCTTTGGTGTTATCGGTAGATCTGCCCCGTTAATTCGGATCTCACATGTAGGTATTTGCGATGAAATTAAGTATTGTCTCTCGCATACGATAGCAACCGACCTCACCATACTAGTTTAAGTGGGATTTAATTGTTTTTGGATGGAGGAATGGCCGTGGCTTAACTCTAATACACTCGGATTGAGTTAGCTATTGTGATTCTGTAGGATCTCGAGTCTATGGCATAGGGATTGAATGGTTGTCAGTGCAATAATAGTACATGTAATTATATAATTGGGACAATACTTAACTTCACAGCAAATACAGGTAGTTCCGGTGCCAGTACCCTTGAGTATATTTGCTAAGGTGAAACTTCTCTATGGATATATATGCGGCTAAAGCAGCTTATATAGCGCGTAGCCTTTGGTTGGTTTCGATGAGATCTACTGTTATATTATGTCCCTCTAATAGCCCGGCAAATGAATCGTGTAAAGTCGCCGGTATATATGAGTTAGTAAATAAGTAAATTAGTGAATGAATTAGTATATGAATTAGTATATGAACTATATTTGATGAATTAGGAGGTGAATTAGTGAATTAATTAGTACGTATATGAATAGTTAAATGTGTAACTAGGGAAGAAACCCTAACCCTACAGGAAAAAACATTATGAAAAAAATTTACTATTAGGAGTCGAACCTATCATTTTTGATACTGAGGGACCATTATGAAGCAGTAAAGGTGTCAAAGGTAATACCCCTAAAATGCATAGGTAAATTTATCGTAAATGCATCATTGGTTATTTATATGTCAGTACACTGTATATGCATCGAAAAATGCATCGAAAAATGCATCATCAGTCCCGTTTTGCACATTTACTAGCGCTCACTAGTTTCGATACCCTATACATATACTGACGATTATCTTTATCTTGCAGGCACTTTTCTCAACGATTTAATTCTGTTTTGATAGTGACGGGTTGTTTGATGATTTTGCAATGCTTATGTGTGTATATATACATATATATATATATATGTTAGTCTAATCTGTGGATGATTAGTAGAACACATTGAACACTAGCACTGAATATTAGTCTTTATACTACACTGTACTTTATCAATAATTGTTGAATTGTTAATGCCAGTTAACATTTATGAAAGTTTCCCGCCGGTGGTGAATACCAGCTGCTACTAGTACCAGTGATGAAATCCTCCACCGGTGGACAATAGAACTATCATATTGGCATTATATAGCCCCTTTTTGTCAAAAGTAAAATAATTTACTACCGCTGGTAAAATTACTTTGATATATTTACCGCTCCATGGCCATACATATGTAGTATATGGATCATGCTTGATCCGTTTACATGGCCTGTAGAGTAACCACAATACTTGTCTTGAATAAACATTGAGTTAGGTGGACTTTATTACTGATTAAACTTGGTGTTACTCAATTGGGTACAAGAAATATCGCATGCGACTAACGCTATAGCGTGAACGAAACCCATCCCAATGCCAGGTCCCCAGCTAGCTATAGTACCTGTAGTCTGGCACCAACTGCACACTGTTCTTAAAAGGCTGACGACTAATTAACAGACTCCCCCCCGGGCCGAAGGAAAGGGGAGAATCAAGCGAGGGCTATGGTCCCGGAGCGGTGCATGTTGCCAGATGACCTGGGGGCCACCTAAGACGTCCCAATCGAACATATATATACCGGTTTGGGGCCGGGTCGAGAGAAGGTGAGAAAAGAGGTATGTCTGAACAGACCCAAAGAGAAGGAGAGTCCCAATTTGCCATTTTTGCAGTCTCGTTAGCCCACTATCTGCGACTTTCTGGTGAGGACGTGCTGTCCGAGTTGGTGGGAGAACTTCTCCGGAGTTCCGCTTTGGCAAACCCTAACCCTGGTTTGGGAGCTTGTAATATCCAAGTGTGTGGTAGAGGAAAGTCAAAGAGAACTCAAGAAGGTCTCGGGACATCTGTTGCCAGCCTCATCTGTCTCGTCTTGTTACCCCCCATGGCCAGGTCTCGTTCTGTTTTGCTCAGAGTCTCGAGATAACCTGACTCGTGACCGGCCGCGTACAGTTAATGCATTAAACAAAAAAAAGTCTTGAGGTACCCAACCTCCCCTATCCAGCTCCCCGGCCCTGCAGGTCAACCCTTTCTTTCTCTTCCATAAATGAATACTAATTAGTATGTATCAAATTTTACTGTATATATGGAACTAACGATTCGTTTTCCGATTCATTCCCCCATATATACATGTAGTGAAGTGATTCATATTCTTAAGACAATTTATAGATCCGTTCACATGACAGTACACCAATGATATGGTTGTAGAGATTAATATTATACCAAAAAAGGGGGTGTAATAGATACCATAGCAATTCGGTATCGTGAAAAACCCCCGAATTAAGTAGGAATTTCGGCCACTATATCATGATCATAGCAATATCGCTGTAGCAATACCGGAGCGCCACGGTGTTGACGCCTCCTGGTTTTGTAGTGATATATATCCTGTGATCTATTGCGCTTGGACAACTTGTTTTAGATCTAGAGTATATGCATGATGATATATTATTGCTAAATTCTTGTACTTATTTGTAGTTCAATTTCCGCACACGGTTGGTCATCACTAGGCAAAACCAAGTAGAGACTGTCCTGACAGCGAGTGACCGGGAGTGCCTGCTAGCTGGATGATGGGTGGTGAAGTTCCTCCGTACGCGTATGTACATGTCCTCTACAAACTCTAGTAGAGTGCAGGCCAGGACTCCCCGTAATTATGACTAGCTAGCACATGTACCGGGTGTTGAGGGGGAATACGAAGAATCTGATAAGAGAATATTGCTGTGAAATAGGTGTGTTTTTATCTTATCAGATTCTCGGTATTTATGGTTAACCCCAGTACATCCGATCATAACATATTGCTGACTTATGTCTGATCTAGAACCAATGCAATAGAGCGTTTTAGTCCCCCATATTTCGGCCATTTTTCGTCCGTAATTCAGACTCGCAGCGCCGAGCCCTGTGAGAGTGTAAAATAGACCAATAGCGAGCTTCAATCACTAGCTATATACAGATCATTTAAGCACTCTTACAGGACTCGGCGCATGTCTCGGCGCTGCGAGTCTGAATTATGGACGAAAAATGGGAGGACTAAAACGCTCCAATGCTAATTAATATTATATATATTATGCTCAAACATCTACTTGCGGTGAAATTAAGTATTGTCTCTCGCGATAGCATGGTTGCCAGCGCAGTTGAGACAATACTTAATTTCACCCCAAGTATATATGTATATATATTAATATTTGTAAATAGTACAAGTAGTGGTTACGTAAAACAAATTTAACTTCACGAAAAAGAAAAAGAAGAAGCGAAAGTGCCAGATCGATAGAAAGGGATGAAGGAAGGGCGGACATAAAAAGGATGGCGTGGAGTAGAGAAGGGATACTAGAAAGGCTCCAAAAAGGCTTCAAAAGGGATAAAAATGTCACACTAGTAGGGAGAAGTACCGTAAAAAAGTTAAGGGTGTTAAAAGGGGATCCGGATCGACGCAAGATGTTTTAGTTTGGAGGAGAGGTATGTACATGTGAAGATATACAAAGGTGGCGTAAAGGTATATACATGTACTTATGAAAAAGGAGAAAAGATGAGTTACATAGCATTAAAAACAACAAGAAGATACATTCCCAAGGTCAACACACATACCACTGCAGGTGCGTTTCCATATTCCTCCCCACATAAACGTACGGGAAACGCCCCAAATTGATACATTCCAACTAGCCGTAGAGGTATACTAGCTTGCGACGTTTGAAGACCTGCTTGGTAGAAATTATATTGGGTGCGATTATAATGTTAGTCGCCCAAAATGAAAGGGGGAAAAAAAACAATCTCTGGAATAAAAATCTATGGAAACCCTGGCCAGGACTATCATGATCAGTCCTATAGAACGAGTCCATGTTGCACTAGGAAAATGGGTAATGATTCGGCAAGAGAAGGGGATCCAAGAACTATATGATGGATTCGATAGTGGGGCAGCTATGAAGGTATTGAATATGGTTGTACTTTGTATTGAGAGAAGGCAGTGGCAGATATAAGGAAACGGGCCTAGGCTAAGGATTGGAGTATAGTAGCTCTTACCTCTGCTATTATTTATGTCCCCGGAACCTTGACCAACCGAGCTGATTATAATTATGTTGCGAAGAATGACGACTACATGTAATTAATTTACCACTCAGTAATTTCGGAGTGTAATCGATATTCTAAAGGGCTTAATTGTATGTTTGTAATATAATATAACGCACATATCTCCGTATGTTTCGTTGTGGGGTTTGATTGCACGGGTACCTACACGCGTATTGACAGATAGTAGTCAGACAACCCTCCCTAGAACATACGTCAGATTATACTATTTGGCTATGAGTTGACTCCTGGCGTTCTCGGCGTATTCACTTCAGTTTGTAATGTAGTTTTGGCTGGTATACGGTAATGTTGTTGTAACGCCCGATCCATGTACTAACTGACCGCCCTTGTTATGAGAGGGTACATACCTGCACCGAGTAGTCTAAGATTGATAGAGGATTTTAGCTTCACGTGTTCAAAAGAAAGTCGAGCACTTGGGAGAAAGGCTGATCGACTGCCTCCTTGAGAGTCTGTGCTGAAAACCACCGGACCTATAGCTGCTGTCCAACCTGTCTGGTTTCGAATTCTGTTTAGCTAGCGGCGTAGCAAAAATTCTGTGTAATACGAGGGTATGCGTGCACGTGTGATAGGGTACCTGCGGGCCCGCCCGTGCACCATGACGTGCTGATCGTCGCACCCGTAGTGCCCTGACGTTTTGAACTGGGCTGCTATTGCATACACCAAAAATGAGGAGCTTGGCATATTTTTGAATGGTATGTCCGACTGCCATGCAAGGCCCGATGACATGCAGCCAAATACAGTACGCCATATCTACCCCGTGCTCATGCGCAGCCCTGATACATGCAGGGGGTGTTAACTCATGTTTTAAACCCGGCATAGACTACATGCATGCACTTATAATAAATCATGAGCTCAGTTACGCCACATGTTGATTTCAAGTTGGCCTGGGGCGGAAGGCCGTTCTTGGAAACTACATATGTGCATGTAGACTTTGCAATTTGACCTCATGTAGTTCACTCTGCAATTGAAAGGTTAGTAAGCTGGTGAAAAAACTCGACCGTCTGACGTACTCTTGTTAGCTTACAATCTGCATCGATAAGAGGCATATAGTTCAAACATTTGGTTTATAGAAATATCTGAAGTAGTCGAATCATGTGGGCATAGTATCTGATGATTCTCTACGTGCTGGGTCGTGACGACTATTCGAACTACAACAAAACACGCTCGACATCCCGCCCATGTGAGTCGGAAAGTGTCAAACTTTGAGACGGGGACGGACTTAAGCGGGAGAGAAGCGACGGTGGGCAGAAGCAAAACTTCGGGGTATGACGTTCAATATGTGCTGTCCAGTTGCGAGCTCCAATATATCTATTTTTACCACAACTAGTACTAGTTTTTATCTGCGGTGTGCTATGCTAAAAATCCGAGAAGTGATTTTCTATGCTAGAGAATATAGGTTGTAATGTCCTTTAGTATAGCCAAAAACTAGACTGTTTCTGTATCTTCCCATCCGAGGTGTCTCTGAGGCTATTAATGGGGAGCATTGTTTCATCTAACGCAAAGAGTCGAGGAAACACTAAATGGCCTGTGATCAACGAGCCTTGCAGATACCCCCCTGGAACAAGATGGGATTCATGGGTGGATTCAATTGCAACGTATCGACTGGGAACGGTCTTAATCCGGTGTGTATAGTCATTAGAGGCCTGACCATTGACTAGAAAACTGAGCTCAGATATTCAGCTATGGTTTTTTGCCGTAATTGAAAGAATACCGCTCTCTACGAACAAAGAATTGATCTAGCTACTAATGGTCACAATTAGCTATAAAGTTCTTGTTCGTATCCGTCGAGCCAAGGTAAACGGATGACCCGCGCGTGAGGGTTGCGGAGGAACGCACTGTATAGCATCGGAGTCCACTTCCTCGGTGCCTAAGGAGAGCTTTGTAAATTACCTATGAGTTGTTTGTGTGAGCTAGAGAACCATGGGGTAATCAGCTGCAATGTTCGTCAAGGAGGGCCATAACTCGAAATATCACTGCTAACGATTATATTACTTCACAAATAAGTTGAAGGGGCCCATAAACTGATGACGATAAAGAGGAGCATGCAACTATATCATACCAGATATCCATGTATGTACCACGAGTTGGCTGGTAGTAGCCACGTGCACACAAATAAAGGCGTAGAAGGGGATATATACTGCATCAAGAAGCCCGGTTATGAATGTTGGCCGCTGAATGAAAGATGAAATTCGAAAGATATCGGCCAGATCGCGAGACAAAATCATAACACACGGAGAACTGTGAATATTGATCGTATGAGAAAGCTTTTACAGTTTTCCGGAGGAGGGAGGCACACAGAAAAAGGCTATGCGCGATGGACCAGCCACCATGGCCATGCCCAGAATTGATTTCTATAGCTAGCTCCTAGTCGTTCAATAAAAATATATATGTGGACCGGCTGTCCGATCTACAGGTGATACATGATGCTATAGAAGCTTAAGGTAGTATCTATCATCGTTAGACAATTGCAACGTTGTGGGAAACGTCCCGAAAGTTTGAGAATGAGTCTTACCCGGTCCTGACAGAATACATGAAGTTTTGTGGAGAGGCTGGGGACAGCACTAATCCGTTATATAATATTTTTCAGATATTAGCCCCGGTATGCAAAGTATTAAGAGAGTGAAACTCGTGTGGTTTGGGAGATGATCGACTGAAATATTACGTCAGATTTATAGTCGGATGTAGTCCCAGTTTATCCGCTAGGTGCATGTAGTATCTGCATGCATGTAGATTAGGGACTTCCGGGGTTAGGTTTCACCCAGTCGCTACTGATCCGGACATAAGGACATCATATGTGCGGCGACAAAGGACAAGGAAAGTCATCTTAAATCATACATTTGCACCTGCGCAAGACTGCTTGGGAGATGGGACCATTAATCACCTCGATTCAGTCATACCCAATTAGTTTCCACACAAATATCTCTTTGCTTTTGCTTGAGCTGCCGAGTTTTGCGCGTAAAGGGACTTCAAACTCGCTCGGTAGCTAGGGATCTAGGGGCGATGGTGTATTTATTTTACCCCCAACCCACGCGCGCCGAGGTGTGGTCACATGAGGAATTTGGGACTCGCGCTGGGCCTCTATATACACACACGCATATATATAGGTACATGTATTCAAGTTAAGATGAGCGGATAAATTAAGTAAATGTACTTTAAATTGCAATACATACATGTATTTGCTTAATTAGAACCGAGAAAGTTGCATGCAGCTGGAGCGGGAGGGGAAAGAACCCGGTTGATTTGGGTCGCATTAAGTACATGTAGATCATACTTGTCATGTAGAGGTATAAATTTACTCTGCACCCGTAGCTAATATTAATACGGATATACATGTCTCGGGAGGCTCAACTGACTGGATTATCCGCCCTGACTGGACATCACTGCGCTGTTGTTCGACCAGCCGCGCCGCAGGTACAAGAACGACTCATGTAGGGTACATGTACTTGCAGGGCTCCCAAAGCTTAATTATTGAGGCTCGCTCTCCAAACACCAGCTCCCCCAGGCCCAGGAGATCGGATCAAGGAACACGCATAGATGCCTCACAGAAAACCAAGTTAGATCTGCGTTTCAGAGGCGTGCTTGGTATGAATGAGTGATATATAGCATACGTAGCGTCTGTACTATGATGATATTTTGTAGAGCACCACTTTTCCTCGCTAACGAAGATCAATAACTACATATAGTACACTTTAGGGAATGGGGACGTTAGTACATGTAGTTATGTGAGACCTACATAAGAGGCCTTTTCTAAAACATCTAATTGACGCAAATGAGCGACTAAGATGTGTGTGCTCAGAGAAAGAAACAAAAATAATCAATTAACAAAGATATACCGCTTCCATGTTTAAGCTTCAAGCAGAAAAAATACCAGTATCGTTCAAGCAGTTACCTACGGCACTTGAAGCTCCGGTTCAATAGTACCGCTATATCTACTTACTTAGTTAAAGCGTTTCTAATAAGGGATAGGTGGGCCTAAATAGGTTTTTTGTTATTGTGTGATACATAGATCTGAGCATATTAGTCGGGTTGCGCACAGTATTTAGCACTTCGCACCACCCCGAAACAGATCCCCAGCTCTCATCTATATACGCACAACACGCGTGCGGTTTATAAAATAATAGATATATTTTACACGTACAATAAATCCGAGAAGGCTGATGCAGTGACACATACCAGCTAGCTAGCCCATGACCGCACCGAAGCTGAATCATTTCAAATTAAGTGAGGTATTTTACCAGAACCAGGGACCCAAGAGAGAAGCACACTCGCTCCTCGCTAAAGAATTCCTATATCGTGTCGAACTATCTTGTTGTCCTGTTACAATAAAAACCCCTCTATTTACAAACGCATGAAGTTGCGGTTGATATCGACGATGTTTGTCGTGTCGGTCTTGGCTGGTGACATTCATCACTTACTACTAAGCCTACGCGGCTCCTTGATCCACTACCTAGCTGCTCCGCGTTACTGTATTCTTTGTATATCCAAACCACACATTCCAGTTATTGTTCTAGAAGTCATTGATTGATTGATGCATGTGATACCAATTTGTCCCACACACTGTGGGATCTCCGGCCGGGTTCATCCCATCTCGCTCACACTTCCCGGGGTATAGAATGAAGTGAGTACTCACTTTGAGGAGGGCTGCCAGCGCCAGGTTCCAATCTAATCTGCCGTAGTCAATGGGTAGGTGCAAATAAGTGGCTATGATCAGCGTCATTAAAATCTCTTTTCTTCCTTTACCTGCTCATATCCCACGGATGGCGACTTTCAGAAAGAGATAACACTCCAGGTCGAGAGCAGTACTGTATACCCATGTACGAAGTACGTAATTAGGCACTTCATGTATGTATGACGACGTCCCTATGTGGTTATTTCACATTCACAGCCATCCCCCAATCACCTGTCTTAATATACTAATCAAAGATTGAGCTTCTGGATCCCTCATGCTCATAGATGTGTAGGTTTTCATGGCACTACATGGCTGTAGGGCCGCACTCTTAATCCTCATTAGATACAACTACGCGAATCTGCTTGCTTTTTTATCATCGATGGCCGGTTTACCTCCTAGGGAATCAGGTTATTTATCTAACGCCATTCCCTTATATTTTGAGCAAAGTCTTACGTCCTTCAATTAATCCCTTGGGCATACATATATGTCAGAATTCAACAGCTAGGGAGGGTAGTGTGTTATGATCCGCTGAGTACTGATCGCTCATCCATTCATGCAATTAATGCTTTAACTTCCACTGATAAAAAAGACTACTGAGCACACTCACAGTGGGTAGGCACTACACCCTACCGACCCTAATCCGGCCCTCTACTATCCCTCTGGACATATATAATTCACCTTTTACCATCTCCTTTCTCTCATACAGCCGCTAAGTGGCCCCCGTATGCCACTACCTATGCTCTCACCGAACACGCCGCTCCTATCTGCCTTTATCAACATCACCAATATGTTCTCTACTTCCGTGAGAAGAACGGATAAGCCAAATCCCCTTGTCACCTATAGTTTAACAAGAATTAGCTAATCTAAAAATCGCCCGGGGTTAGGGTTTGTACAACCTAGCCAAACAGAGCTCGAGCGCCGTGTACTTAAATAGAGCAACTAAATGGACCACTTATATATGACTTACTTATATCAACAAAAGAGGGCCTGATGGCTTGCGTATTCGACTGAGAAAGCTCCAATACGCCACGTTCGTGGCAACAGTGGATTGGATCTTGCTGGATGGACTACTAGTTACTTACCAGCGAACCAGTTCTAGTCCCCGAGGGGTGGAGTTTACCAGCCCGAATCTGGTCATGACACGTTTCGCAGCAAACTCATTGCAATTGAAATTTTCGACACTGAGGCCTTTAATCGTCATATTGTACGGAGCTGGCCATGGCTAGTGCATGGGACAGCAGCACCGGCGATCCCGAAACGTACTCGAAACTGTAGACGCAGTATATCGTGGTGCTAAGGCTCGCTGTCGGATATATCTACTAGTACGTCAAGTAGGTATATATCAATCTCTGTTGCCAAGTACTCAACTACCAATCCGTTGTGGGGTTCTCCGACCTCAGATATACGACTGAACAGCGCCCCAAGTCACCTGGTAGCTATATACATGTAGCTTTGCCTGAGTCCTGATACAAATAGACCCATGCCCCCAATTACTTCTTCCTCTCCCTCCTCCTCTTAGGGGATGACACAACCCACGATACCTATGACGGACCCCACACAAAGAAAATAAATATCATAGACGGAATGGGATAGATATAAGAAAATCAGGTTTATATTCCGCGCTGCTTTCCACTAGAGTTGTTACTAAGTTTGTAGCGCGGGGTTAGAATCAGTTGAAACCATCGATTGAGTCCCGGCTGTTCCAGGCAGAACTGATATTGGCAACCCAACCCCTATGTCCCGCAATCCTGTATGATTTCTTTAACTGATCCTGACGCAAATGGATAATGATGGTGGTAGAGAGATCACACCACCTTTATAGACCACTAATTCAAAGGTGGATCTTCCCGGTCCATGGTATTATTAGACAAGCTTTGAATAAGTCGTCAAAACAAAACAAATATCAGAGACGAGGCAGTAGTACTTGGACCCAATAGTTAGGGCTGAGTGGTCGGGAAAACTGTTGTGGAGGGATAATGTATATATTCTGCTATATATTAAATCTATAAATCCTTGTTAAAATCACGTTGGGAAGCACAGAAAACCCGAGAGTACGCTTTTCTATCCAAAGACCCCCTAGTATTATAAAACCTTACACTCACCATGAATCCAACCTGCCTTACTTACCAAGAGGAGATGAGCACACAAGCCCAGGGCATGCCCGGCAAAGCCGGAGTACCGCGACACAAACAACAAGATTCCTCTCAAAGCCGTCCATATCATCAACAGGCCAACCCGCAGTTGATGTATGATCCTATTTCGAGCCTTGTTATCCCATCCGTAGCTAAAAAGTCATGCCCCGTTAGTGATCCCGGAACCACGAGCCCGAACCGCCAAGAGCACCTCGAAACTTACAACTTCCCGGAACATGACCCACATGGACATGATTTCGGCCCATCCCCGGCAGCGTCCTTTACTAGCGGCTACCCAGGACATAGCGAACCGGTTAACCATCCGTGGGGGTATCCCCATCGCTTATCTCCCCAGACCCAATACCACACCATCCCCTCACAGTCAGCCCACCATCTTCGAACGGGAGCCGGTGAACAAACCTCAATGAGTCCAGGTACCCCTCATGATAACCATCATGACGGAATATTCACCTTTGGAGAGTCGCCAGGGTATAATTGGGTAAAGAATATGTATAATCTCCTTGATTGTCACGAGAATTGCGGAAGGAATCGACGTGGAAGGCGTGGGTTCAAGAGGAGAGGCAACCTTCTAGTACATCTTAGGAAGTGCCATAACCAGAATATCCCAAAAAAGGATCGTGGCGGACCTCGAAGGCGTCAAGACATATATACATGTACTAGCCTTTAATTTTGCGGGAGATCTTGTGCGTGGTGCGCCAGTGCGCAGCATAGCTTACTAGGCTACCATTTTTTCCTTTTTCTTTGCCCTTCTTTGTTTACGGGTTTGCTTATGTACTTTCATGGATCTATTCTACACACAATCAAATACTCGTTTTTCTTTCGAAATGAGAAATAGAGAATCGACAGCATTCGAATGGCCTTTTGGTTGTCATTGATCAGCAACGTTCCAGGTTCTATCTACCATCTCCAAACCCCGCGCGCCACACATACAAAGCCCTAATATCTTGATAAAGTACACCACATGTTAACCTTTTCGCACTAGAGATGATGGTTCCAACAATACTAAGATAGTACAATAAGTGAATTGTATACCGAAATAATGAGCATCTGGGCAGAGGATCTCATTGGTAGTATATTTTAACAAGTTCAGGGTAAAACAATCAGGCACCTTACTCCCGGCCTCTCGCTTAGCGCATCAGCGTCCTTGTAGATCCAATGCTAGACAAATTAACGGGAAACACCTAGTCTCGTACCCAGACTGTGCAGATACGGCACAGTCTGGTGTATTAAGTCTTTTTCGTTTGGTGACTTATTTTCTCGGAGATATTAGCGTCGGAGGGCTCTCGGGGGGGCTTTTCGGGGGTATTTTGTATGGTAAACTTGCAAAGAATTAAGGTTTACCGGAGATATTTAAGGTTCAGAAAACCTCCGCTAGCGCCCAAAATTTATGCTAGTTCGGGGTATTCTCGGGGTGTGCTGATCCTATACAAAATACCCCCGAAAAGCCTCCCCGAGAGCCCCCCAGAGAGCCCTCCGACGCTAATATCCCCGAGAAAAATAAGTCACCGAACGAAAAAGACCTATTACACCAGACTGTGCAGAAGGTCATCAACACAGGCTGGGCACGAGACTAGGAAACACCCTCTTTTCTCTCTACTGTGCTTGCGTCGAGAATGAGTTTCTGTGAGAAAACGCTGTTCCAACACAAAAGTGGTGGCAGAAACCTATTCTCGCTGCAAGCATAGGCCCCTTCGTCTGTTAAAGCTGCCAGGTTTCGCCAATCAACTCTGACGTAGCTTACGTCTGACGCACTGACAAACTACATGTAGGTCTTCGTTTGGTAAAGACGAAGGGATAGGCCATGTTTCTTGCCCCCCCACACACTCAGAAAATGCAGCCCAGTTAACATCTTAACCCAGACACTACTCATACAGCTGCAGTTCCCGAACGCACAATCACACGCGGGGCCTCATATTCTCCCAAGGCTCGAATCTCACCATAAAACCTAATCCCCTCCTAATTAATGGAGATGAAGCAAAACTGTGTTTTTTTCTGCATGTACCGGCTCCAAGGCGGGGCCTTTAGCAAAGCCGAACTCCCAAGAAATGGTTCCTGAACCTCCTTGGTAGTTCCAAATTCTTCTACACAAGATAATTCGGGGGTTTTCCCTCTGATAGTCGGTCCTTTGAGAAAGAAGGTCTGGGATCAAAGGGTACCGCTAGGTAAGGATAGCATCATATTCCTAGGACGTTTGAGTTATTTGCTGAGATACCTCTCCTCTACTTGCCTAAAGGGTATCTCACCAATAACGACTGCCTTGTTGCCAAACGAGAATTTCTTTTTTTCAGTTCGCTCTTATGAGCGACTATGTAATTCGACCGACCAGGGGTATTTTAGAGGGAACACGTAGCTTGTATGTACCTCTATGACCATAGGAACAATCAAGCTGACTGTATAGAATCACTGTCACAATTATGTTTTCTTGGAATAATCCCATACGATGCTAATATTATCTTTGTGAGGTCTCTGGCTGGGAATATCATATATTTGTAACGAGATAGCGTTTCTAAGCATAGATAATATTAGATCAACAGAGAAAATTAACCGCTGAGCTGACTACTTGACTGTATGGCATTCAATAGCAGCCATGTTCAGAAACCCTATAAAGTTGCGAGTACATATGCCATAATCTTTCCTGCGCCTCAATATGGCTGAGACCTATGAGATATGGTCTTCAAATCCGTAAGTATACTGAAAAAGAAACTAAAATCCCTGCTATAGCACTATGATACGATAACCTACAAAAAAAAGGAGTATGTCTAATCGGGTTTAAAGTGCGTAGTACGCAGAAGAAATCGTCCAGTGAGAGGTATTTTTTGAGGTTTAGAAGCGTGTCGTATGTATAGAATTATGGGCGCTGTGGGCAAGGATGATGAAAGTCATTGACTTAGATAAAGGCCACAATACCCGACTGGTCTAGCCCATACGTCGGGGGGTCCGGATTTCCGCCCTCTTCTCTAGCTTGTCCAATATCCAGAGAACTCTCAAGAATATTATTTCAACCCAAATACTATTATTCAAGGCGCAGTACTGAATAGCTCAGGAGATGAACATTAGATTATAGGTGAGGAGATCTGGATAGTTTAATATCTGCATGTGCCTAGCTAACAGATCTGGAACCTTTCCACATCCCTAGCCACTTATTCATGAAAGGAAGAAATATATTATCTAACATACGCTACATTATTTCAATCAATATAGGTGGGTCTACTATAGCTATATATAAGACAGCAAATATACAAGATGCAAAACGAAAAAGGCTACCGAAAGAACGCGGAAATTGCCTACCTTATATACCGTCCTTATACGTCTTTATCCAATCCCGTCAGTCTAGGAATATTAACAGAGTCTACTATCGGATATGTTATAATTAGTTATATTAACACTAACATATATAGCTATATACAATAATCGGAACCTTTGGTCATCCTAGCCCAGTATACTAATACTCAACAAGCAGACGTATTATAGGCATCAAAGCCTCAATCGGTGGCGCGCTTAACACCAACACCTAGGGTACAAGTTCTCACTATCAACACCCGTAGTACATGCTTCCTACTGACATCACCTCCGTAGCATCCATCGTAGTTCAGCCGCTGCAGATGCGAATTCTTAAATAACCGTACGGGGGTAGAACGCATGCAAAATTACTCCCAACTTTAGGGTTGGGATGTCTTATGAGGAAGGTTCCTAGGGCTACTGCTCTCGGAGGACCCGGGGGGGTTATGCTGGCTGCGACCCGTGTGTTGATTAAGTCGTCGTATCTAAAATTCCGACCTTTTAATTAACGACCGAGTAGAGGGGGCCACATATGTGTAGAGGGTTGTCTATAGATGGCTGGTAGTTAGGAGATACATGGCACAATGCGCATGTATTATGGGGGCTTCGGATGTTTGGCGCTTTCTGTTCTTCTGCCAGCGAAGGGGGAACTCGACGATCGGAACTCGGGGACAGTAATGGAAGCTTGAAGGGGGACAGTAAAGGAAGGGGACACATGAGCTTCCTAACGCATATTTACCGGGCGCACCGCTGGGTCTTCAACTTAGTAAGCAGTGAGCCCCTCCCCAGCTTGTGATCGTTCCGATTGAGGGTCAGACTGCGACTTTCCTCTGCTATTGCGTGGGCTCGTAAACCGCAGAGATTGATGGATTTGTATCTAGAATGAACAGTGCGAAATCTAGCTGTACGTTATTTGTCGTTCAACCGCCATGCTAGAAAGTAAGATATGTAGCCTTTATCATAGGACATTTTACGAACAATCGTAGAGAACATACCTTAAGCCTTAAGCTTATTAATAAAATATATATGTATTCAATCGCTGTGACCTCCGAAGCACCCCCGGGCCCCAGGCACGCTTGCTCCTTAAGCTTATTTCCTTGTTGATGATATTGACGACGATGACTTAGGTCCCCCGAAGCTCAACCTGATAGCTAGCCGTGTCGATTATATGGGCGCTAGATCAAGCAGCGAGGCTGAATTCGAGAAAACTTTACATTGCGCACGCGCACATTCATGAAAGTGCAGGCATGCCCAGCCAAGCCAGAGGGTATGAGTACTGTTGCACTTAGTAGGCTCCAGCGCTCGTTGAATAATGCACTACCCCTGTACTAGTATGTGGCAAGTCCGAACCAAGGTGAATTGGCGAATCAAACTCGTGCAGATAAATACCCCCCCTCACCCGGAATTGAGATTTAGCGACACGGGGATAGTGGATTTCTCCACAAATAAGAGTATGTTACTATACTGTCACTCACTGGCCATGGGTGTTGATGGACGCTGGAATTCTTGTTTCTCTTTGGTGGGATCTGTTTAGTCTCGTTCCCAGACCCCAGCGGTATTTTTTGGTTGTATTCAGTCACAACCACCACCACCACCACCACCACCACCACCACCATCACCAACATAACACCGTATAGGCTGGGAAGGGGAGTAGGATCCGTTAATACCCAGCTATTATCCACCATCACCTCGTGAACGACGGCAACCGGCATCAGAACAAGCACCAACAGCTGCCACAACGCAAGTCCATGGCGCGCTGGGTGCAGGTCACTGTCCCTTGATCCCTCCTCCGGAACATATCACACCATCGTCTCTGTACTCGAGATAAAAGGGATGATGCGGTCAGTTCACAGGCTATCCCCGGGTGTTTGAAAACTTGGCGTGCTGACCTCCAACTCTCTTATATAGTAGAGTTTTCTAAAAGGCCCATGGGCTACGCAGCCATCCACAGTAGTGCACAAGCACACCCGAATCAGCCTGCCCAGAGCCGCCGGTCTATAAGATCTACTTTACGACGGCCAGGTTCTGCTGCGCGACATAACCTATGGTCAGTTCAATAGTAGAATTCAAGTGTGTCCTCGACTCGGCAACGGGTGGAAGCTACACATCTTGCCTCGGCTTGGACGCTCAGCTTCAAGTCCAGATGCCAATTTTGGGCCCAAGCGATTATAGTCTTATTGTAAGCTCGAAGTAAACCTGGAGGGAACTTGGGTAAAGGGTGGTGCATAGCCGAAGGTTATATCTAGTAACTAGCCTTTTTGTTCCTAGATACTATACATAAGGTTAACCATATTCATGGGCTCTCCCGGTCCCGCCGCTTCAAGACAGTAAGACACACACCCGCAAACAGAGCAATACAGTTCATTTTACGGCCACGGTGGTTCACCTATGTTCCACCCACAGGGTCAGTCGTCAAGCTAATCTTCGGGTTTCATAGAATGTTAGTCCCACTCCTATACCTTGTTGAAGATTTCCCCGAGCTGATCATGTGGATGACAGCGTTTATTCTGCACAACGGTTAAGATTTCACATATCTCAGCCCTTGACTCAACCCCCTGAGGAACATCACTGAAATCCTTATAGGGTTGACATACGCTATGAAGTATTTTCTTATTTTATTTATTTATTTATTTATTTATATTTATATTTATTACATATATCACATTTTATTATTGTAGTAATGTACAATATAATACACACCCATTATTATATACATGGCATGGGACTTGGAAATGGTTGAGAACGATGAAAGTTTTATTGATTTTCTCGTGCTCGATACAGAAGTGAGAGAGAAGGAAAGACAGAAGAGAGTTCGTTGACTGCAGCCCTTGCAAGCATCACCCATGCTCACTCGTCGTAACCCGGCCTTCCCTGCTCAACCCGTTCGTACCTGAGACTAATAAAGAGCATATATAGGACGCTGGATTTCAATAAAATTAAACACCCATACCTACTGTACATACAAGTCCTCATCGATGTAAACTACTCCCCGCACCTGTGTCTGCTCCCTAGTTATGTATATATCTTAAATACCCAGCTTGGTGGGCCGATCGAATGTGCAGTATTAGGGGCATACTTCCATTCAGAAAGTCTTGCCCGCATTTGCCAGGCATGATTCTATCAACCTCCCTTGCTATATTTCAAAGCCCTTACCGGACTCCCCCGGATATCCCCTATTCCAGCAATCCCGGCACTCCCAGTACTGGCCGCAGCACGCACCCGAGAATCGGCCCGTATTTGGGAGCTATATAGCACGCATTTGATACATGATGTACTCAGGGCGCGCTTGACATCCAGGGTGCGTTTGGGACTCGGCGGTCGCGGTGTATTGTACGTTCCCTTGCAGCGGAGGAAATTGTTGCGGCATCTATCCGCTACCACAACCCGGCTGGGGCCTTCAGACATCTGACTGTGAGGCCCCTATAGCAACACACCGTACGTAGGGGATGTCGGACGGTCGGTACCGGTGGTGCGGAATCTACCTAGCTAATATCATACCGACCCCTCATGGTATGGGGCTTGGGCAGGCCAGCGGACTCAGTCGCCAGCGGCGGAAAGCTAGAGCGGTAGGGCAGGTGCAGCGTGTACATGTAGGTACTAGAGTACGTAGACTACTAGGGGCTACCACCTCGCGTTGCCAAGGAGATCTTTCCACAGATGGGGGGCTCATAAACTACAACGGCACAAACGAAAGCATCGTGGCGTGGTTAGTCCAACCTTATAGATTTTGATGAGGTGGGCTGGAGTCAGGGCTAGGGGTCACGGCTCTCGACCAAGCAAAGGCTCATGATCAAGAGATCGGGGAACCCAACGACAGTACAGATTAGATAACCTCCGACACCTGATTTGGCTGTGTGGGAAAAAGGGAAAATACCTACACCGCCCAACCAATCGCTAAGCAGATACCACAGATCTGTGATTTAGTCGCCGAGAGGCCCATCCAAAACAACCAGCTTGGGCATCTCCTTCACGGCCCACCCGGCACAATGCCACCCCACACATCGACAGGACCTGGCCATACCCGGAATAGACCGCAGTACTGCTGGGATGTGCTGAAGCTGGCGTATCAGCCTTTTGTCTTTGCGCGTTTAGAATCGTTCTTTCCGTATCATATCGTTGATACTTCGCTTTATAGACGCTTCTTTCCTGGAGACGGATAAAGGCTTTTCGACGTTCGGATACTTAATTTTCTTACCCCCCGTTTCGTTTAAATAGGGACTTTGTACATACATCAACTTTGGATAATAACCATAGGATATCAACCCACATGCCCCTGATCGGAAGTCTAAACACCCAGTCAGGAAGCGTCTACCGAACCAGTGCATCCCATTCCCACACCACAAGAGCCACTACGACCTCCGCAGCCTACACGGCGGAGACGGGCGGAACGCTACCCGCCGACGCGACGGCGAGGCGCAGCAACATAGCGTGAGGGGTGTAGACAAGCTGCCAGTCCGCCGTTCGCGGGATAAATGGACGCACATACATATGGGGAAGTGGCTTCTGTTCCGACAAGCGTTGTCTTGAGTTTTTGGCGGACGGTCTGTATGTACGATGGCTCCGGTCGCCGTTGAGGCTGTTCAAGGTCAACCCTAAATTGAGGATGTTTTCGCTTGGGTTATGGGTGAGAAAGTGGATCTAAACCAGTAAGTTGTATTGAATGGTGTGAATATGACTCTGTAGCCGTGGTATTTGGTCCTGGTTCCAACCCTAACCCTGGAAATGCGATACATGCACACTCCGACCACTTTTTTTTTTTTTTTGTTTACATCATTACACACTCCTCCTGGTTGGGCTAAAAACATACCAATCCTATAATACCTCAACTCTCAAAAAAAAAATTTAAAAAAGGAATGGAGAGACAGAATCACCAGCTCTACTATTTTGTCTGTTTTTAAATTTTTTTATCAATTGTAGTATGTAGTGTTGGAGATGTACTCTCTTGCGGAGGGTGGAATTGTCACAAGTTCATCCTGGCCGGCACCATCCCCCCACCCATCATCTAGCGCGGCTCTCCCTTACATAGTGGTAGAACAACAGCCCCCGGCGTGTGCGTCACAGACCATCACTCGCACGCCCCCCGCCCGCCCCCCGGCACCAGACAGCCATACACGCCCGCGGAAGCCAGCACCGGCGACACTGCGCCTCTGGTCTCGTGGCGGGAGCACATACACCATGCACTTACGCGGGGAGCATCTGCGTCATAGGCGATCACTCGGTGCCCGCGCTGCTCCCGGTGGGGGCGGGCGGGCGGGGCTGTGTGCTGGGTGTGGACGCACCCCTTTGCGCCTTTGTGGGTGGGGGTAGTTGCTTGGGAGCAGCGCTTAGACGGGTTGGTCATGGGGTGTCACTCGCTTGCTGGTTGGTCGCCGGCATCACAGTATATGCCGAAGTTGGTACATCTCCATTTTATTTGTCCGGGCAGTCCCGCCGCTACACTATGCTATGCTACACTACCTATATACCTATGTACACCGCCCCCCTCTCCGCTCAGCAGGTAAACGGCCTCGGGCCCGGAATCGTATAACTCGTGACGACGGGCCAATAAATCTACCCCCCCCGTTTCTGTCAGCCCATATTCCCTCCCTCTCACACCCCACACCCCCAGCAAGATGGGAACAAAAAGAAAAACTCACATTGATGGTAACGCCCGGATCGGAGCCCGCATAAGCGCCCGGGAACGAGACGGTGGCGGGACTGGCCGACCCCCCGCCCGTGACATTGATCTGCGCACACTCCATGTAGAACTGCGCGCCGGGATAACTGCTCGCGCCGTGGAGCGCAATGATCTCCGCGCGCAGCAGGTAATTCCCCGGTGGGATGCACGCGGGGATCTTGACGTCCACTTTGCCGTCGTTGTTGACCAGGCGCGTCACGGCCACACGCCCGCTGTGTCCAGGCCGTCTTCGTAGATCTTGAACCCTGCGTTTTGTTAGCCCCCCTGCGGGGGAAGGGGAGGGGGGGGGGGGACATGCATTTTAGGCCGGTGACGGTGGTGGTGAGGGCTGAGTCCACCTTTGCGAGGTAGACCATCACGGGGCCGAGGTGGCCGGCGGAGATGGGGTCGTCGCTGTCGGTTGCGTCGGCGCCCGCGAGCGTGTGGTGCCACTCTGTGGTCACCGTGGCGCCCGCGGGGACGGTGATGATGTCGGTGGGGAGTGGCGTGCGGTAGGGGTTTATGCCCCCGTTGCAGATGATGTCGTTGGAGGTTACGTCGGTGATTGGCTGTGCGGTGTTATGTTAGTGGGTGGACTGTGTGCAGGGGAGGGGGGGGGGGGAGGGTACGCCGTCGTAGGTGGGGACGCGGATGCCGGTGGTGTGACCGGCGGAGACGCCGTTGACGTGCAGCTCTTGGAAGATGGTGTGGGCGGTGGCGGCGCTGGCGAGGCCGAGGGTTAGGAGGAGGGACTTCATGATGATGGTGGGAGGAGTGATGCGGTGGAGAGGAGGAGGAGGGGGGGTTTATATCCTGTTTCTGTTTCTGCTTCTTCTTCGCTGTCGGTCCTGACGGTGGTAATTAAGCATATATATATAATACATGTCCACATTAACCTGCCACCACCCCCGGCCCAGCGCCGGTCCTCCTTCACTAAACTAAACCACTACCCTCCACGATATGGAAAGCACCCCTGCCCCCAAGTGCTGTCGCGCGTAGAGCGCACAGGCTGGGGTAGCCGGGGTATATGAAAACGTCGGGCAGCGCTTCCCTGCCCGGGTGTCGGGACCTTCGCCCCGGAGGCAGGGGTGGGGTGGGATTTAGCCGGCCGTGGGTAGAGTGCGTGCTCGCAGGGGTTGTGCTCGGATATTGCACACGCACCCTCTCGAGCTCCTCTGGCTGGGCGCGCCGCCGGGCCGGGATTCTGGGCAGATGGTGGCGCTGGGGATTGATCGGTCGGGAGGCAGGGTGGGGGTGGTGTGGTGTGCTGCTTGGATGTAAGTAGGGTGCATTGTAATTTTGTGGTTTTGTGCAGATACCCCTATTCTGTAGGGGACTTGAATCGGTGTATGTGTGGGCGCGGTGATGCACCAGATGTCTAGCGCTCTTGCAGTCGGCTGAGGCGTGCTGAACCCGAGTAGTTTGGGCGCGGGGGCGGGGGTTTAACCGCCGGGTTGCGGAGTCTTCGGCGGTGGGTGGTACAAGTACAAGAAGCTACCTCTGAACTGGGCGTCTCGTATGGAAGTAGGGCTGAGTTAAGCTTCGTGGCGCGCAGATTGACCATGTAAAGCCAAGTGGGAGTTGACTGCATGTATTTAACTAAATATCACGGGCACGGGTGCTGTGCGGGCTCTGGAGGGTTCTGGTTTGGGTATTCATGGTGGCGGCCGTGGGTATACCCCCCGCGAAGAGGCTTTGCGGAGAGGGGGCGGGGGCAGGTGTGCGGCTGTCTATATCGCCCTTCGCTTGGGTTGGTGTAGACAGGTACATCTGTTATTCGTATTGTAGCTACAGCCAGGTCCTGTCAGTAGACCACAACACAGCCAAGTCCCCGGCCTCATCAGCAACCATGCTCTCGGGGGTTTGAAATGAGGGCACAGGGGGGTTAGGATACTATTCATTGTACTTGAACACTAAATGTGACGGTTTCAGCTGTGATTTAATCTGGGCCCGCATCATGCCCCGTACCCACCAAATCTCAACAGCAAGATCTTGCCTGGGCTTCTATACATCTCGAGTCTATCCATGACCTTGGATGCCCTGATTTAAAGTTGCGGAGCTTTTCTGGATGGTGCGTGTGTGGCTGCTCAATTATTCAAATCGTAGTCACTGTATACAGAGGCAAAAACCCTGGGTAGGAATACTTATCTGCAAGGCTTAGCTATCTGTTTTACCCAAATCCACTCGGCGGTTGTTGAGTGTAGGGGGGGGGGGGTGGTGGTATTTCGTGCGGTGCTGACACAGATTCCGCGGTTGGAGACCCCCGAGGTACGTGCTAGCCGGCCGGCCCCCGCTGTGCGGTGGAGGCTATACTTATGTATGTAGGTTATATTTTCTGGCCGTTTGCGCCAGAAGCAGCCGCGCGCAAAACTACATGTACTAACACACCAGCCAGCTGTGTACGTAGTATCCAAGCAATATTAATGCAAGAGACGAATCCACCGCGCTGGTAACCTGACTGGGCCCCGCAGTCGAAAAGATAATTAACATTTCCCCCCAGCTTTAGAGTCTGCAATTAATTGATTGGCGCTGATTGGCGGATCCTAACGACTCTAGCCATGATCGACGGTAACACAGCGACCGCCAAGACACCCCAGCAGCACCGAGTGACCGCCCATGAAGCGGGTGATAGCTGGTGACGCCGGTCGTAGAGGCACACTGATGCTGGATGCATGTCAAGTATGCCATAGTTACCGCATTGCATTCGATAGAGAGTTCCGGGGGCATTTAGATACAGCGCGGAGAGCGGGGTCGCGGTGTCGACGTCGGTGGGTGACTCACTCGCTCGCTTAATCCGTGAGTTTGTGTGGGATCGAGGAACCTGGGGTGTTGTGCCCGCCGCGCATCAACCATGCACCCCGCGCCGATCCTCCCCAGAGCGGCCACGGGCAGCGGAACCAGCGCTTTCCGGACCTCGTATTTATATCATGAGTCACCACCACCCCCACCTAGACAGGGGTCCGCTTCGCAGCATTTTGTTTATTTAAGGAGGAGGAGGGGGCGATAAAGCTACCCCTCACTCACTCACCCATTCCCCGCAATATCTACATCCGCAACAATGTCCTTCCCCAAGAGCGCCACGCTCGCCCCCGTCCCCTTCCGCGTCTCGGTCCCGCAGGCCGAACTCGACGACTTCAAGACGCTCCTCCGGCTCAGCCCGCTCCCGCCGCAGACCTACGAGGGTACGCTGCGGCAGTTTGGCGTCACAAGTAAATGGATGGCCGAGACAAAGACGTACTGGGAGACCCAGTTCGACTGGTACCCCTCCCCCTCTTACCCCCTACCCCCCACGCCAGCCTCGAGACTTCCTTCTAACACTGGTGTACAACAGGCGCGCCCACGAAGCCGAAATCAACAAGCACGCGCAGTTCACCGTCGCCGTGTCCCCCGCCGCGGGGGCGCCCCCGCAAACCCTTCACTTCCTCGCACACGTGTCGCCGGACCCGGCGGCGGTGCCGCTGCTGCTGCTGCACGGCTGGCCCGGGTCGTTCGTGGAGTTCCTCGGCCTCGTGGACGTCCTCGCTGCGTCCACCAGCCCCGCCTTCACCGTCATCGTCCCCAGTCTGCCCGGGTATGCGTTCTCGGAGGGGCCGCCGGTTGGTAGGGACTTTGAGATGGCGGAGGCGGCCGCGCTGGTCAATGCGCTTATGGTTGGGCTCGGCTATGGCGCGCAGAGCGGCGGGTATGTTGCGCAGGGGGGCGATATTGGGAGCTTCCTGGCGAGGCTGCTGCAGCAGTCGTATGATGACTGTAGAGGTCTGTTCCCCCCCCCCCCTCTCACCCCCGGTGGTGGATGTGTGCTGACTGACGGGTTTCTGGCGTAGCGATTCACCGTACCCCCCCCCCCCCCGAGCCTGTCAGACCCCCGCGTGGAACTAACACAGGTGTGTAGTCAACGCGCTGTTCACGGCCACCACGTACCCCACCGACAACCTCTCGGCCAGGGACCTCGCCGGCCTCGCCCGCGCAAAGACGTTCCGCACCACGGGCTCCGCATACGCACTCATGCACGCCTCGCGCCCGAGCACTGTCGGCCACGTCCTGTCCAGCAGCCCAATCGCGCTGCTGGCCTGGGTGGGCGAGAAACTCCTCGAGTGGACCGACGACGACCCCGACGTCGAGACCGTGCTGAGGCTGGTGTCGCTGTGGTGGTTCACAAAGACCGCGCCAAGGGCCGTGTATCCGTACCGCGAGGTAAGTGGGCTGCTTGGGTGTGTGCAGGGCGGCCAGGGCTGACGGAAAGTGCTAGATGCTTAAGCCGCCTGGCGCGGAGAAGACCGTGTGGCGGCGCCCCGTGGGGTACTCGTCGTTTCCGGCGGAGATTGTGCCGACGCCGAGGGCGTGGGCGGAGCTGGAGACGGAGGGGAAGATGGTGTGGTTTAGGGAGCATGAGGCGGTGCGTTTAATCCCCCCCTTGGATGTCTGTTTTGTCGGGGGAGTAGAGGTGCTAATGCGGGTTTGGTATATATAGGGCGGTCATTTCGCGGCGATGGAGAAGACGCAGCTGTTGGCGCAGGATCTGGCCGAGTTTGTGGTGTTCTTGGAGGGGGTGGGGAATTGAGTGGCTCTGGATAGATAGCTAGCTCTGTGGACTGTAGTCCAAGAGGAAAAATTTAAAGGTTGAGACCTCAGTTGACTGTCCGGTGCATATGTAAAACGTTAGCTGTTTAGTCGGCGGTTCTAGTAGACCTTGACCTTACCTTCCGGAGCGTGCTGTAGACATAACCGCCCCTGACGGTAAAGGATAAAGTGTATAGCCGCCTGTGTATGTGAATGTAGCTGTAACGCCGGTCGATGCTTGTGGGGCCATTACTCTAGATTGATTGATATCGGGATATGGGCCTCCTTAGTAGGTAACATGATCCCTAATTATAAAAAGAGTAGTGAATTAGTTATACGGTCTATTGGGTAAAGCCCCTATTTTATATGTAGACAGATGAAAATAAAGAAAAATAAAGAAAAACAACCCCCAGAATAAAAGAAACCACATCTCGAGTCGG
This sequence comes from Morchella sp. 2015-shanyang, assembly GCA_024713795.1. NCBI lineage: Eukaryota > Fungi > Ascomycota > Pezizomycetes > Pezizales > Morchellaceae > Morchella > Morchella sp. 2015-shanyang. The sequence continues at coordinate 775,525 of JAMGZB010000007.1, forward strand.
GGGGGGGATGAACCCGGATAAAAGAAACCACATCCCCCGATACTGAAATTAGGAAGCTGATGATGGGTCAGCTTTCAATGCCCAGCATAAATCCTGCAGTAATAAAACCAGGGCCAGGTCCTTCTGGGCGCTGGACGAGGGAATACCGATAGGCTCTACCGCGCGCGCTGGCTGTTGTTCAAGCGTTGTAGCCGGTGGTGAGAGTAACGGGGGATCATAGTCCGGTGCTGGTGTGTGGGGCTGCGCGGGGCGGGAGGTTTGACTTCTAGTGGTGGGGGGTCACGTCGTTGCTTTATGGCCCCTAGACACCCGGCGGCGAATTGGAGGCTTCTGGCCTGTTGGCGGGTGCGGGGGATGTGGCTGTGGGGGGTGATTTGGGAGAGGGCATCGACAATAGCCAGATCACAGAGACCCCCGGAGATTCCGCCGGAGATGTGTTTGCCCGAACATCCTCGCGCTCGCCGGGGTGATATATCGGCCTAGTGACAATTCTGGATCAGGCCTTATGGGCTTATGTGACGACCGATGTTCCCAAACATTTCCCTGATGCCCGAGAGGATATGACCCTAGCTACCCCCTCGAGTTCTTCTTGAGTCGGGCGTTTTGAGTCTCTGGGGGCTTGGTCTTGATTGCCCGATATACGTCTTGGACTTTGGTTATTACCCAGCTGTTTAATTCTGGACTTCATTGTGCATGTAGCCGGAGCCGTCATGTGTATATTTCTCATGTATCTAAATTTGTCGCACCATTATAGACTCCCTACTCCTATTTAAATTTTTATTTCCTGGGTTAGGCATTTCGCTGTCTACCCTCCTTGGATTCCCTTACGTTACTCAAGGTTTGTTGAATATATTTCTCCCTAATTTACAAGCCGCAGCCCCGGGGTACATGGGCCATGGGGGCCCGGGGTGAAAGGGGCGCGGTATATACCAGCCACCATTTCCTTCCACCATACAAGTTTTACCCCCTGTATGAAGTATAAACAAAACCAATATAAACCCTACCCCCTCCTGGCCACCCCCCCACCCGAAAAACGTCTATACCTAACCCGAACCCCCACTTCCCCAGCCCACCAAACGCGAGCTCCGGGTCTTAACAATCAACACCTAATGATGTAAACAAAAAAAAAACATTTAACGACTATCGAATAACTAACAATACCACAGCCTACAAGAAACCACCTCCAGCTCTCCGCCGTAGCTCCTCCACCATCGAGCAAACCCCCCACGAAAAACGTTGGGGCTTTCCAATGCCCGTTGCCGCGTTGTTGTATGCCGGATGCGGATTGGCGCAGAGCGCCGGTGTCAATGATCAGGCCCTCGCCAAGACCGAGTGACGCTCTGTGATCCGTAGTGGTGGTTCTGCATCATGGTCACGTGCCTCGCTAAGGGTTAGGTATCACTGATGGAAGCCGCCACAGGTTCGGTTTTTTTTGTTTTTGTTTACATCATTAATCGTATCCAGCCCTTGGGCTATGACGATATCCACAGGTTCGGTGGTTGGGCGTACGCGTAGTTGTCTACATTTATGATAATTACACGTAGCTACGCTTAGTCGAGAAAACCTTATTGTACTACTTCACCCTGTCGTACGTGAGTTTGTTCGCTTGCGGCCGGTGGGCTGTGGTAGCTGCTGGTCCCAGAGGCGGGGCGTAAGAAACCTCTCCGCTCCTGGGGGCGCGTCCACACGTTGCGGGGATGAAGCGTAGCATGTGCTAGTGTTTTTGAACAATCGCTCTGCTAGAGAATGACCTGTGTTCTCCTGTCTGGTAGTTTTTATATGTACTCTTGCCCTACCACGTCTCTTTTCCTGGCTCCTCATTATTGGAGTGGCTTATTGGCATATGTCTTATCGGCCTTCGCCCCAGCACGTAAAGGATTAACTGGTCAGTTTCCGCCGCCCCCGCCGCCGTCTGACCCTTCTGTGCCATTAGGTTTATATTATACTCCCCAGCGATAACGGGCCCATAGATCTTCATCATCTCTGTGCGCTGGCCACCTCGTCCGCCCCATACTTTCTTCCAGAGCAGAGGACCTCCTATTGGCAATCACCGAACATGACCAAGGCAGCGGGAACTACTTTGCAGACACCCCCGCATGCCACACTGTTCCATGGAGGGGCCATGTCCCACGTCGACTCGTCCCAGGCGTTTACTCGGCCTTCCACTTGCCTGGCGCTGGGCCATATCTCGCCTCGGTACTCACCATTGCCGTATCGGTGTACAAGAATCCACGTTGAACTGTCCCATGTTTCCCCCGTCTGGCTAGGCTACATGTACTTAGCACTGTGGCGGGTTAGGGCTAGCGGTCGTTCCCCCGGAGCTGGCAGGGTGCAGGGTCCGGTGTACAAGCTAGTTGCAGCGGTGGGATAGGCAGGTCGTTTTGGCTCGACCAGGAGTATACGTATAGGTGACTCCATGTACGAAGACGGGTAGGATAAGAAGGGGTTACTACAGGTACTATACGGTGTGCTCCAGTCCTTTATTGCCCCCAGGGTCCCTTTTTAGTCGCCCCCCTCCCTCCCCTTTTCTCTCCACCCTGCTCATTTTTCTTTGATCAATTAAATACGCCATGATTAGCTACTTGCTAAACGCCGTACCACAGCACCGCCGTTAATCGTTTCTACTCACCTGCGCGGAATACCCTACCAGAGCCCAGACCCAGTAAAGGAGATTCAAGTACAATGAATACCGCGGGTTACAAGCTTGTCCCTGGGATCTCCTTCGTTAGCCAAGTACCTAGGCTGCCAATTATCAACTCCTTGGCGCCAAGGCCCGTGCCTTTCGATGCCCGATTATGGGCCAACCAGAAGAAGAAAGCTGGGCACGAGATTGACAGCATACAAAGAAGTTGTGCTCAGTACACCAGGCTGAGATATCGGACAAACATAAGAAGCTACACTCTAAAGCTTGGGATAGAGCAGTGTGGAAACTTACCACGCGCACGGCCACTAAGAGCTAGAGACTCTAGGATCAAGATAACGCCCCTCGCAGATAGCGTGGGCATATCCGGCGGGTACTGCAAAGAACGGGAGAAATATGCCACCCCGAACACATAAGAGATCAAGGGTACGTTGCTGCTTTGTAGCTAGCGGGTAAGCCATCTGAGATTGTATTGTGTTTAGGTACAGGGCGACTACCTAGCCCCCTGGCTCCGCGACGCTCAGCGGGAATGGGTGCCCACATGTGTATCTACCGCCCCATAGCTTTGTTTCTATTAGAAGAGGCACGCATGCGAACTATAATATCCACAGAGGGCTAGGCCCAGCTCCATCCATCACTTATGACCGGTGCATTATGGCGGCTGCTGATCAAGGTTAGCTTTTTGCGCCAGTACGTGCGCTAGGTGGAGGCTGTTTATTCCAAAGGTGAGCGTTCGATGAGAGGTTTTAGCTTACTGAAAGGATATTGTAGCTGTTGACGCAGATGACCTACCACTCTGGCCATGTGGACGATCACGCGAAGGTTGGCTGGCGGCGGAGATGTCACCGCTGGCCTGTTGGGTGGACCGGAATATGAGGACTCACACTTGTGGGGGTTTTATCCTTTGGGTGCATATTTTTCATATGAGCGTACTGTCTTATCATGGTCAGGTTTGTATGATATCGTGCCCCAGCTTTGTGGGGTAGATATACCAGGCAGCCATGAATCAATGCACAACTCCGTCCGCCGCGGCCTCGACCCAAGGTAAGAACGCAGCAGTAGCACCCCCTCCAGTGCCCCAGTACCCCTCCCACTTAAACGCTACCAGGATTAAACGAAAAACAGAAACAAATGTTTGAACGCCACCACTAACGATCGAGTGATAACCCATGAACCATCTCCCGAGTGATGCCACATGACCTGCGACTTGTGGTGTGATATTAGCTTTAGGACAATATCGTTTGGCTTCTTGGGCGGACAGCTTCCACGCGCTATTGGCACCCCCCCCCCCTTTTTTTTACAAATGCTTCGATCCTCCAGAGCCTTTGCTCCACATAGCCATGTATTATATGTTTGCGTCGCATGAGATCGAAGGCCCGTTAAGCTTCGTGGAGAGCCGGGTCCGTAGATTTAAGCGACAGGTGTGGAGGCGATTGTAGTGCTGTTTCAGATCTTGGTTCCACGAACCCGTTTTCAACCCCCAAAGAGTTTCCAGTGTTCTCGTGGGTGGAGACGCATGATTGTAATAGAGCCCGGGGTATGAGTCAGTGGAATGGTTAGTTATGTGATGGGTACGTTTTCGTGTTCGTTTGTTTTACGGGTTTATGAGTTGTTGTAGCTGCTAGACTCAATCATTTGTCGGTAGATGGCAGGTCGATCGGAAAGTCGCCAAAAATAAAAAAAAAAAAAAAAAGTAAATGGAGAAATATATGAAAATAATAAAATGGTCTGATATCACGTTAGCTGGATAAAACTCAATCTTAAAACACGGGTGTCAAGCTTATCTGCTTAACTATTTGTTAAGCAAAGGTTATTATGCTACCTGATCTTGATGTGCTATATAAATCCAACGCGTGTGATAATACTAGCGAGAGTTTATCTCCCGCTAACAATACTTTGTCTAGAAAGGTAATTATAATACGATATCTGCATTTCCCTATGATAGGCCCTCTTGTAGAGTGTAATCAAACTAGACGGGTACTTTTCCTCTGAGTGGATATCCGTGGATACCGGGGGAGCTTGTCGCCCAGCCAGTAGAAACCTAGATTTCTACCCATTGTTTCTTCCACTTTTAATGATACCTCATCCGGAAGACTTATTTCTGTCCCTCGAAGGAGTGCACATGAAACATATGGTGAATTAAGAGGTAGACCTCAAGGACTACGGGAGTCGGGGGGTATATCGAACCATGGCCAGCAACCCTGAATCGACTGTGCAAGCAAGTGGGGCTGTACCACACAACTCTTACTTCCGTCCGATGACCCGACCACATGTGCCACAAGCGGTGCGCAAGATCGCAATCAAACTTTCTGCGGATGTTGATCGGCCTTCAACGGTCTTTAATATCTTTGTGTTCCGGTGTGCGGTGGCGAACATGTGGGTTGGGGCCAGGTTTTTAATATGTTTTCTGCGCTGAGAGCGCCCCCGTAATGTATACATAGATCTTTTCACATGGAGGTGTGTGCGACTGGAGCGCTTTCAACGTGGGGGTGTCATACACGCATCTCGGAGAAGCTTTCTGGTACAGCGTACGGACCGGCCCGTTGAGGATATTCTGCGTGTGCAGCTATACGTAGCGAGTCCGGTGAAACCTTGAATGTCTAAATACCTATACGTGAGATAGATTATGATCACACCTTCAACTAACTTATATATTCATGATCAGGGCATTGTGAATTGGAAATAGATGGTCTTCCATTGTATCAGCTCTTATGAATTTAATAAGACGATATTGGAGGGCGTAACACGTACGCATAAGTATTTTCGCCCATTACTTTTGGGTAAGTGCCCTTCGGTTGTTGGTATCGCAGGTGGTAGTAAAATCTATAAGTTGCAGCTTCTACAGCGGAGTCTTTGGGTTCCTTATTCAAGCCTTAGAATAACAAGGCAAAGCTATTTTGTAGTGCTGATGCCCCTTTGTTTCGTTGGTTTGGAGCTTAGAATTACCTGCAAGATGAGAGAGAAAATTCGGCAAGGCGTGATTTTTTTTGCCCCACTAGTCCTATCCTAGTATATGGCGATCTAGGCCCCTTCTATTTTGCACTCTTTGCGATTCGGTGTGCTAGTCAGGTTCTTTCTCAGTTGCTGGCGTGGCCTGGTGGTGTAAAAGTTATGAAGAGGGGTGTTACTGGTTTCTTGGTTCGTTTTACCTGTCTTAAGAGTATTGCTTGGCCGCACGTTGGTTGCATTTACCCTCTAACATCAATGTATAGGAACAAGGCCTTTGCTTAAAAATATCTCTTGCTGAAGTATTCCTCCAAATTCACGATGCTTCTCTAGACAAAGCCCTCTGTAACCCGGTGGGCAACATGATATCGCATGTAAAGTTCTCGAAATCTAGCTATTCTCCTGGTTGGTGAATGGGTTGGTATTGTTGCTACCCGTTGACGTCATGGTTAATTCCGCCGGCTAGAAACAACTACCCCCGCTAATCTCAATAATCGCCTAAGCACAAAATGATCAGGAGTGCTATATCGCTAAATATCGTTGACTCATTAAGATCCTGTTACCCCTCATTGGGCGCGTTCCTTCTGATAGGATCATGATTATACTGAATCACAGTAGGGTTCCTTTTCTAAAGTAAAGGAGATCATGAGTCAATAATCTAGTCTCATGTGGATGAAACTAAGTTCAAATATCTTGATATTGCCTGGATCTAGGACTCAATTTCTCAAAGTTAATTTGATAGAGTCCCGTTGTCAAGCGCATTATTATCAAACAATTAATGAAGAGGGTGCCTTACTGCTTCTTCTATATTAATACATATTGTTATAGCATCTACTAGATCGATCTTACTCACTGTGATATTCTGTTATTTGGCGCCATATATCGACATCTGTCATACCTGCTCTACCTTATAGGTAATATAAAACCCCTAAACCGCATTGCAACCTAAATTAATGTCGATTAATTATTGAAACTTGTACTACTTATATGAGATGATCTCTGACCTGTGTCAATTTTTATAGACAACCTCCTATCTTAGCGAAAACGTAGCTTGAAGGCCTTCCCATTCATTCCTGATAGATAGATTTGGTGAGTTATATCAACCTTTTAAAAAAATATAGAGGTTCGGAACTAACGCCAATATCTTTAGACGAGTCCGATCCTACAATGACAGCCTCCATTGGCGTCTATCTCTCTACAATCTTTCTAACCCTTTTCGTCCCATCTATCGCCGCACCATTAGAGGATATCGACATCGAAATTAGTTATGAGAAAGACCCTCCCGGTCGGGGGACAATAACCATTCTTTGGAGTTGCGTCTTCACCTTTGCTCTCTGCACCTGGACCTCAGTCCATCCAAATATCCTTCCTCCGGATTCCACCTCTATTGCTCGCCTCAAGTACAAGCTTCTTTGGATGTCCTTTGCAATGCTCTTTCCGCATGGCACAATGCTCTGCGCCTTTGGCCAATGGCGCGAGGCAAAAAGACTCCATAAGTTCTGGCTCGAGAAGTTCGAGGTGAACGTCAAAAACCAGTATGATCATATGGGTATCGAGGGAGGATTCTTTCTCCTGATGGGAGGGTTTACGTTGCCCAAACAAGAGGCGGGCGGATACATACCGGTACTGACACCGTATGGCTTCGTCACTTATGTGGAGGCCGGCATGATCGACCAGTCCTCTTTTGACAGGAAGTTCATCAACGACAAAGGCAAAGCAAGTAGCATTGCAAAGCTTGTAACGCTTGTCCAGGCCGGCTGGCTGATCTTCCAGTGCATAACACGTATTACTGCGGGATTACCAATTACGTTGATGGAGACCCATGTAGCTAATCAGGTTCTCTGTACGGCTATATCCTATTTTTTCTGGTGGCATAAACCACTGGATGTTAATGAGCCCATGGAAATCAGAGTGAAGGTTGGCACAATCCCCAGGCCTTTATCAGCTGAGCAGCGACAACAGCTTGGGCAACCTGAGCTTGTAGGGAAGGAGAACGTGTATTACTCTCAGAGAGGGTACGAGACCTCCGAAAAACCCCGGTCAGGCCTGCTGGTTTTGATGTTAAGGGTCATCTACGATGTATCGGAGTTTCTTTTCGGCAATGACACTCAGGCAAAGTTAGCTATCTCAAACACCAACCCAAAGACATACCAGCAAGTTTCCTTGATCGGGTTGTCGGCAGATACTACACGTCAGGTGGTAGTGGGCAGTCAAAGAGGTGATTCAATGGGAGGTTTGGGAATGTGTGAGGTGTCTCATACAGTGCAATGTGGGGGTGACCAGATATTTACCCCCCTCTATCACACCAGTACCGACACCTCAACTTGTACAACGAACATGAATAGCACCGTTCCAGCAGTTGTTTCTCCACCACATGCTCCTCTTATAGATATACCTAGCAGTTTTGTAGATAAACTTGTGGTGGGAATTTTCCTCATCTCTGGCGGTGGTTTTCACCTAGTCGCATGGAATACCCCATTCGCAAGCAATCTAGAATGGCTTCTTTGGATCATATCTTGTATTGGTATCTGCCTTGGGTCTCTATTTCTTACTACTATTTTTCTTTCAACGGATTGGGAGAATAAGTTTCTTTGCGCTCTATGGGAGACACGCTTCTATGACCATGATCTCCCGGATCACATGTTGGCTCGGTTTGTTAAAGAGAGCCGGTCGAATACCTCTTGGTGGGGGTGGGGAAATATTTATGTCTCATGGTTTTTAATTTTTCTATATATTGTTTTTACTATTTTCATAACCTTAGAAAGCTTTTTACAGTTGCGCCGACTTTCTGCGGCGTTTTATCAAACACCTGTATGGGATGGATATTGGCCACATATTAGTGGATAATATAGGGGTTAGGTATGTTTGGATGGATACAGAGTAGTTTTGAGATTTATTTGTTTTATCCCCTGAACTATTGCGGATACTCTATGTTAATTCGCAGAGCTATCGAAGTCCATGAAGCAATATCTTCGAATCTACCTACTATATATTTTTGACTAGTCAATGCTGTTAAAACTGGACCCATCGGGCTATATGTGAAAGTTTCTCATTACTTCTCTATGTAGAGCCAGAGTTCTAAGGTACTATACTACTACATACCTATATACCATCCTCCTTGACACCTCTTCACTACATGTACCGGGGTGTAAGGGTAAGCACTGAGGCGCCCATTTTAGGGAATCTTTGGGGGTGAGAGCCTGCAAAAGGATCTGATTGGGCAGATGATATAATCCCTTGAAAAAATAACACTTGGCAGCCAAGTAGGTATTTGAATAGTGCGCCCTGCAGTTGCTACAACACAACCTCTTTTCTACTCTCGTTTTTTTAGAACCTCACCAAAACATTTTCTGATGGCCCTAAATTGCTATTTAGATAAAACTGAGATTGGGCGCTATTCAGCAGTTATTTTTTGGTATTTTTAGGAAAATATTTAGATTTTTTGAATGAGAATATTATGTGAAGTGTCTCCGTACTTCTTTCCCCATACAAACCTTGCAGCCAAGGCAAAAATTCATTGGATGCTTTTGGTTCCCACACATGGCGCCCATACAAATCTACCCAATCAATCTAGGTGTCTCGGTATTTAGGCATACCCGGTACTCTAAACCCATGCTGATTCAGCTCGTGCCCAACAGAACCCCGCTCCCATCGCAGTGTTCAAGCTTCACAAGGCTAGCCCGCAATGTCATCGGATAAACGAAAAAACCCCCTCTCTAGGATAAAAGGCCGCTTGATACGCAAAGCAAAATCAGTAAACACTCTACAACCCGCCCCAGGCCCAAGCCATGGCCCAGGCTCAAGCTCGTCATCCCTCCCGACATCCGCGTCTCCGGGGTTACCAATTAACCAAAACCACAACACTGACCCTGCACTAATAGCTGCAATTGATGCATGCGCTGCTAAGCTATCAGATCATGATAAAGATGCTTTTCGACATTCAAACCCTAAGGATATCATGAATAAAATCTCGGCCATAGAGCAAGCTGATTCATCAAAATCTTTTAGCACCCGTGTTGGGAAGATATTGAACTGCGTCAATAAATTTGTCCATTCTGTCGAAGTTTGTATCCAACATAGTCCAGAGATATCTTCTCTTGTCGTTGGGGGCCTTGGTTGCGTGTTATATGTAAGTTGCCTGCATGTAGATTTCAAGCGGGAAGGGGCGGGCGCTGATGAATTATTAAATTATGGTAGCTTGTATTGGACTATGTCGAGTTTTTTGATAGCCTTGCGGGTATGATAGAGCGAGTTGGTGAGCATTTAGAATACCTATCTAAGTATAGCTCGAAGGTATTCCAAAAATCACCCAATGTCCAAAAGGTGAGGTCCCTATCCTTCAGTCTAACAATCTTTGTGCGGGGGTGTAAGGAATAGCCCAATACTAACCTTTACCAGGCCTTGGTGGGTGCATATTGTGACTTGTTGGATCTTTTCGTGGCCATTAGAAAGGTTTTTGCGAACAAGGAAGGCAGATCCTCATGTGAGTACTGTGGCATTAGAGAGTTATATATGCGGACTAAACCTTTAACTAGACCTTCAATCGTTCAAACTCTTTTTGAGAGTCACTTGGGAACCTTTTGAATCAAGGTTTAAACTGATAGAGGATAAATTTTACCACCATACTCTCATTGTAGTCAGATCAGCAGGAGTGGAGGACTTAATTATGAAGCTTGAGGCACTGGACCTAAAAACCCAAGTGGATAAAGGTAATAGCAATCTTTACTTCAGCTTGATTTAGAGGACTGATGTTTCTATTCCATCTCGGGAGCATATGACGCTGACTGAACGTGGGGCCAAAGCTGAAAAACGTCGTAAGGTTTTGGAGTGGCTATCATCAGTTGACTACGAACAAACACACCAGAAACATTTCAAGAAACATTTCAAGAGCACTGGTGAGTGGCTTATAGAGGATCCGCGCTTCGTGGAGTGGGAAGAATCGCCCGAATCAAGCCTCTTGTGGTGCCATGGTATTCGTGAGTATTCCTACCCGTAGTGATAAAGCGCGGCGCTTGATATCCAGAAATCGCTAACAAATTCTACTCATATATAGCTGGTACTGGTAAAACAGTGTTAGCGTAAGATATCCGATCAACGCCTGAACTACACAAGAAGCTGACTTTTTATGATTCAGTTCATTGGTTGTGGAAAAGCTCTCCGCGAAATACGGATTATCGAGTGATAGCGGGATAGCGTTTATTTATTGCAACTATAAGGAACCACATGAGGCTGCGATCTATATGAGGGCAGTACTCAAACAGCTTGTGCGAAGGATAGGCGAATTACCGGCTGAACTGGAGAAGCTCTACGACAACGCCAGTAATCCGGGATATATGGAGCTACAGGATCTTTTTCTTCGGATTTCGGGTCCTTTTCAGCGGGTAATTTTTATTTTTGACGCCCTTGATGAATGCACTGGAGATCAAAAAAGCGAACTCTTTGAAGTTTTTCGGTCTATCGTCGCACCCTCTCCTCACCGTGTGAAGGTCAAGCTCTTCATCACTAGCCGAAGGGAACCGGATATTGAACGTGCATTCCAAACGTTCCCGCTTATTAGGATCGAGGCAAAGAAAGTCGATGAAGATATCAAACTATACATTACCTCCCAGCTAGAAAACTTGGAATCGAACGATGCATCACTGAGGGATGAGATCATTACCCAGCTTGTGCGCCGGGCAGGGGGGATGTATGTATTATTCAAACTTAGGCTGAAACCCATCTGATTTGCTGCTCTAGGTTCCTGTGGATTGACTTTCAGTTGAAAGACATATTCTCCCAGATATCAGATGATGGTATTAGGAAAGCCTTAGGAAGGTTGCCCGAGGACATGACAGCAACATACAAAAGAATTGTCGAGTCAATCTGCAAGATGAAAGGACCGAAGCGCGAGCTAGCGAGGAGAGCCCTTATGTGGATAGCCTATGCAAAGAGGCCGCTTACAGTGAATGAGCTGCGCCAGGCGGTCGCGATGGAAGCCGACACAGTCGATGTTAAAGTGTTAATATCTAAGATGTCTCAGGCACAAGTTATCCTAGATGTTTGTCATAATTTGGTTGTTTTTGAAAACATTGAGCGAGATAGAATCGAATATCACATTCCCGACGAAGGCGACGCCAGAGCTGTACGATTTGTGCACTTTTCAGTGCAAGAATTCGTTCTCCAGGATGATTCTATGGTCCCTTTCCTTGATATTATAGCTGAAAGGGCGCATGCTGAGATTGCGAAAGTATGCATCACCTTCATCTTGTCCTGTTGGGTTAAATGGCGCACCTCCTTCCGTATTTACACCTCTCTATTCCGTTATTGTGATTCCTTCTGGGAACAGCATGTCCGTGCTTTGTCCCCAATCAGCAGCGAACTAATTACAACAATACACAACTTTCTGAAGTCGCCCCTATTTTTCGAGACCAGGGCTATCCCCAGGGGGGGCGAAAACAATCTATTATACTATTATTCGAGACCCCAGCCACAAACATTCTCTCCTGCTATTCTTGCACTCATCTTTAATTTACCCCTTGTTTCCGACTATCTTATTGGGCACCATGATCAAGGAGAATATCCGGAAGACCATCATGCAATTCATTATGCTGCCACTAAAAATTCCTGCGATGCTGCTCGACGACTTCTACGCGATGGAACATGCCATGTGGATCAGCCGAATAATGCGGGGGATACGCCACTGCTGCTTGCAGGTGGTAAAGAAATCTGTCAAACAGCTGTTGCTAGATAGAGGGGCGGATGTGAATGCTCAGTGTGGGTACTACGGGGACGCTCTACAGGCGGCAGCGTTAGCAGGTAGTGAGGGGTGTTTGCAGCTGTTGCTAGATAGAGGGGCGGATGTGAATGCTCAGTGTGGGGGATATGGGAACGCTCTACAGGCGGCTGTGTCAGAAGGTAGTAAGAAATGTTTGCAGCTGTTGCTAGATAGAGGGGCGGATGTGAATGCTCAGGGTGGGCAACACGGGAACGCTCTACAGGCGGCAGCGTTAAGAGGTAGTGAGGAATATCTCCAGCTGTTGCTAGATAGAGGGGCGGATGTGAATGCTCAGGGTGGGGAATATGGGAACGCTCTACAGGCGGCAGCGTCAAGCGGTAGTGAGGGATGTCTCCAGCTGTTGCTAGATAGAGGGGCGGATGTGAATGCTCAGGGTGGGGGATATGGGGGCGCTCTACAGGCGGCAGCGTCAAGCGGTAGTGAGGAATGTCTCCAGCTGTTGCTAGATAGAGGGGCGGATGTGAATGCTCAGGGTGGGGAATACGGGAACGCTCTACAGGCGGCAGCGTCGAGCGGTAGTAAGGAATGTCTCCAGCTGTTGCTAGATAGAGGGGCGGATGTGAATGCTCAGGGTGGGGAATACGGGAACGCTCTACAGGCGGCAGCGTGGAGCGGTAGTAAGGAATGTCTCCAGCTGTTGCTAGATAGAGGGGCGGATGTGGGTGCTCAGGGTGGGGAATACGGGAACGCTCTACAGGCGGCAGCGTCAAGTGGTAGTAAGGAATGTTTGCAGCTGTTGCTAGGCTCAGGGTGGGGAATACGGGAACGCTCTACAGGCGGCAGCGTGGAGGGGTAGTAAGAAATGTTTGCAGCTGTTGCTAGATAGAGGGGTGGATGTGAATGCTCAGGGTGGGGAATACGGGAACGCTCTACAGGCGGCAGCGTGGAGGGGTAGTGAGGAATGTTTGCAGCTGTTGCTAGATAGAGGGGCGGATGTGAATGCTCAGGGTGGGGAATACGGGAACGCTCTACAGGCGGCAGCGTCAAGTGGTAGTAAGGAATGTTTGCAGCTGTTGCTAGATAGAGGGGCGGATGTTAATGCTCAGGGTGGAAAACACGGGAACGCTCTACAGGCGGCTGCTCTCCGCAACTCTAAGGAACTGGCGCAGCTGCTGCTAGACAGGGGAGCAACATCGATCGAGTACTCTGATGACGATAGGTCTACAATCGAGAGTCGGCATAATGATGACAGTGAGCTGGCACCAGCTTGAAGTTTATAAAGTCAAACTGCAAGATTAAGGTAACTATATGCACAAAACACTTATCCCTCCCCTTCTCCCACCCATACGAAAAGTGTCAGAATTCTCACGGTTGTTTAAGGTTTGCTGGCCGTCTGTGCTGGGTTATATAGCTGGCCCATTATCGTCAAGCGCCTAGAAGTTCGCTTCACAAGACAACATCTTCGCCTCTGTGCCTATTACGATGCCTGATATTTATTATTTCCAGCAACATTACCTTGTTCTTCCTCTATTTTTCTTCTTTTTTCTTTCTTTCTTTCATCGGGCACACGGACGGGGGTCATGTTTACAGCCACTCTGGTCGTAGTTTAAGTTTGCTAGTACAGGCTTGTAGAGCCCGAACAGGGCTTCGGCATTACCCAATGGAGATTTTCGTCATATTGAGCAAGAGGATGTCTATTTCTATTTCAATCTATACATACATATATCTATGGGATAGATCAAACATTAACTCTCGCAGTGCCCATAACACACTCGGGTTTTTGTTCTAGACCCCTACATAAGCCCCCCTCTAGGGTTAGTTGGTTCGCAGTGAGGTGTTTGTGAGATTTCAACCAGTTACATGTAGTTTCTTCCTATATACAGACCCGCCCCTCCATACTAGCTAGTCCCCGTTACTCGTCATATTCTTTATGTATAACCGCTTCTGGCTCTTCGCCGGGATATATACCGTCTTCCACAAGGTGTTTAGATAATATTGACAACCACACCTGCACCGAATATGGTCCGACGCGGCTTACATGTATGTAGTTCACTCGGGCCTAACTTGTACCCGAGTTGTACTTGGACCAAAAATCTTGTAGGCATATAATAAATTAAGCAGTACTAGATGACATGCAGATCAAGGCAATCTTTCAACTACATCTAGCTACCACCTCCTGCCTAAGCCGAACCATCGGAATAAGATATACTTATTCAGATACATACAGGACTAAGAAAGAGAAAATGAAAAGGAGATAGATTCCGTATGATACCCGGCTACATGCACGGGGGTTCTGCAAAAACTCCGGATTAAACTGGAATATCGTAGCTGTTCCGATAGTTATACTTTTCCCCCCTCTCTCTCGCTCCTCTGAGCCCTACCCACATATCCCAAGGTCATGACGGGGCCCGCCACATCCATAATTTTTAAATCCTGAGTTTAAATACAAAAACCGGCCAAGAACTAAATATTTAGACTGAAAAGTTGTTTGACAATACACTCTATCATTGACTGGATTTGGTCGAAGTAGTAGAAATTGGATGAGTTCGATGGGTTGTGGTTGGCCCTACTAATCCTGGCAGCCGAGCCCAGGCTTGGCGGTATGGCTCGGCGGATCCCTCGCTAAACCCCGCGTAGAAAAAAAAAAAAAAGATTAACTCTCTGGCGGGGAATTGAACCCCGGTCACTCGCGAGCTGGTTGACAAGCGAGTATACTAACCACTATACTACCAAAGATTGCGAACAGGCCTAAAAGTAATGTATATATTTTCATTTCTTGCTATTACATCTCACGAGCTATCACTCCCGCAGCACAAGTCGCGGGGCCATACAATATCCGGGTTTTCCAGACAGAGATTAACAATTTCCTGAGATCAACGAGTGTAATATTCAAATAGCTAAAATAATAATAAGAATAAGAGTAGTAATAGCCGCGAGTTCACTAGGTGGGAATGGGTACTGTCACCTTCCCCTGTTCCGCGCGCGGTTTCCACGCGTATCTTATTTTCTGTAGGGCCGTATCGGTGGGATAACACCTCCCCACCAACCCACTCCTATGCGATACCCCGCCGACGGTACCTTCACCGACCGTACATCCGACCGCGTTACGGCCTGCGGCGGTGGGAATCCGATTTTGGGACTCTGTCCCCCCGAGATACAAGCGAGGAAGGAACAGATGTCAATGCCCCATAGAACTTCAACTGTTGGCGCGGCTTTCTCGGAATCAGGACTAAGGTCAGACCTCCTCGCTGGGTTGGTGGGGGGAGACCTCCGGAGGTCTGGAAACAGGGGCGCTGGCTACCAGAACAATTCCCTCGCCCGATGGTAGCATCGGGATGCATAGTGATAAAGGCTCCCGCTGGTGGACCTATTGATAGGTTTGTGACGTTCGGAAACGATCCAGATGTATATCTGGTCGTGTGTGTCCTAGGCATCTGAAAAAGACGTTGAATAGAGCTGTCTATCCGGAAGTAACGGTTGAGCAGCCTGGGTGACTGGGTCGAAGGTGGGGCCAAGAATACCATTTAGCTCCATGGTAGGATATATGTATGTCTTCAAAAGAGAGAGTCCTGGTTAGAGGTTTTCTAGTTCAGCAATTAGCATTGAGGACGTTAAGGTACTGACCTGAGATTAATGGATACGTTGCTGCGTCTTCCGGATATAATCAAGACTACTGCGCTGGTGAGATGATTGTGCTGGGCGACTCCGGGGTGGACACACTTGTCTGCGATCGGGCCTTATTAAAACCTAGCTCCCGCGAGGTGGGACTAACACAATCTAAGGAATGGAAACATCAGAGTGTTGGGAGAATGCTTCTCCGTCTCGAGGGACCGATCAACCAAAGAACCCATAATTACCCGAGAGGGTTCGGGCACCTCGACTAGATACGCTGATGGAGTAAGCACCCGTGTTAACTTGCTGGGAAACCCTACAGAAACACATTGTATCGTTAGTAAATCTGGAAAGGTCTTCTGCGAGCCCAGAGGCCCAGGCGCGTGGGTCCTCGACCAGCTCGTGTATGTGGTAGTTATGTAGGTCTATGATCGATGTCAACCGGGTGTTCTCCACCTCCTCATTATCACCGTTACCGTAGTACATACCTGTCCGTCAATCTCACTACCGCCGTTAACGTCCATGGGCCTTGAACTCACACTCCCGGACCCGCTACAAGCACCGTTACTGCTCTTTTCCATCCTGCAATGCAGCTGTGGACGCCCCCCCTTCACTCGCACCTGTTCGTACACCTTCTCTTGACCCCAACGTCTCCTGTCTCGCCTGGTTGTCTCCATAAGTAGTGCCTAGAAAGATAGGGGCTGGAGAAGGTAGAGTTGTGATCGGGGGCAAGCCGGATTTGCGGAGAGGCGATGGTGAAGTTAGGGGTGGAGCAACTGTGAGCGGTGCGGGGGTGCCGTTCTACAGCGTTCCAGGGCAGGGGAGAGATCTAGAGGTTGGAGTTAATACCCCTCCGGCAACCGCCTAAACACAACATTAACGTAGAACTGATATACAACTTAGCGGTTTGTAGTGTACTATTGAAAGAGCTCTCTGGAGTTATTGCATATTGGCATATATACGAAGATCTAGAGCAGTGCATCGGAGATCTAGAGTACCGCACGTTTCAAGATCTGGAGCCTATATATAGCGCGCACAACTTGGTGGCAGAAGGCGCAAGATGGTCCGGACCAGCATGCACTTGAGGAAACCATTGCTTCATCCCAGTACTGAAAGCCATATATACATATATATATATATACTATATAGAATGGGTGGATCAGGGAAATCTTATCCCCTCCTATAGAGAATTATCATTTCTCGGATACAATTGGGCGATATTGGTTGGCCCCTGCGTTTTGCGGTGTGGACAGCCGGGATGCGATTGCCTGTAGTACTCCTTTCGGGTGATCGGCGGTCTAATATATTCTGCAACCCAGGCTCCAAATCAAGCTTTACAATATACCTACCCCCGTAATGGTACAAAAAAAGATTCCTCTGAAGTTGACACACCCGCCATCTAGATCTAGCTCTAGGCCTTCCCGCATCGTACCCAGAGGTTGCCCCCTATTCAAATCAGCCTCTTCTCTTAATTGCGACATAATGTTGGTGGCGTTTACAAAAGTGCATTTTTTTCGCGCCCTCAGCCGCATTGTGGATCACGTATTTTGTTTGCGAATCCGGCCCGGCCCTTTGAAGTTTTCACCACTTTCTCGCTAGATATCTTCAGCTCTCGCGCCCTTAAACATGGCTGTAACCCAACAATCGCAGGCGGTGATTGAAAACACCCCCTTCATGGTAGTGCGTTACACACACTGTACACCGTGGATTTGCAAGGACATAAGAGATGTCCTGTCCCTCCCCCCGGCCTACCCCACATGGATGGGGAATAAGGCTTTAGGTTGCGCGTTACGCTACTAATACATATGCATGGTGTGTACCTGCGTCGCTGGGGGTGGTCTGGGGAGGATGATGTCTTTGCTAACAGGTTTTCTGGCTAAACAGATTTCAAGTCATATTTTAGCCCCGAGATACATATCAGCGAGCACTCTTTCGGTTCCAGGTTCTTGATTCTCTGTTAGTGGTGGGTTGTTTGGCCTGGAGAAACGAGGAAGGCGTACAGATTTAATACGGCATACAGTTCCGGTACTAAAGCTTTGTCTTTTTGCTGGAGGTTAGGGATATAATATATATATATATATATATATACATGTAGGACGACTACCAAGGTTCTCCCTATAACCAAATATACGGAAGGTACTGATACCGGCTCGATAGTACCCAGTAATCCTACAATCCCAAACTACATATCACCACCACTTTCCCCAGCGGCGCAGGCCTGGCAATCTCAAGATGCCCTGGAACCCCCTCGGCACCTGTACTTTCGACCCCACGCTCTACTCCACCACCACAGCCCCGCAGGGCGCCTTCTACCCCGAACCCCAGGGCCGCGGAACCGTCGGCCTCGTTTGGAGCTGCGTCATTACCTTCGGCATCTGCGTGTGGACCACCGTGCACCCGAACATCCTTCCACCGGGGTCGACGGGCAGGACCCGGCGGATATACAAACTGATATTGATGTTCCTGGCGGCGTTCATCCCGGAGATCATCATGATGTGCTCGTACTCCGAGTGGCGCAAGGCGGGCAAGATCCACCGCATGTGGTGCAAGAAGTTTGGTATCGAGCCGGGAAGCAAGCAGGACCGCATGGGTATGGAGGGGGCCTTCTTTGTGCTGATGGGTGGCTTCACGGTGAGGGAGTATGTGATTGATGGGGCCGACGGGGGCTCGGACGAAGGGAGAGGAGATAAAGGAGAAGGAGGAGGTGCTGCTGGCCAGACCTATTACACATCCACCCTGACCGCCCGGGGGTTCAAGAAGTTTGTCAACTCGAACCGGATCGCCGAAAATGCACTCGACAAGCGCAACATCATCGACAAGGGCAAAGCCAGCAACCTCGCAAAAATGCTCGTGTTCGTCCAGACCACCTGGTTCGTGGTGCAGTGCATCGCCCGAAAGGCCGCCTGCCTCCCAATCACGCTCCTCGAGATCCACGTCGCCATCCAGGTCGCCTGCGCCGTCGTTTCCTCGCTCTTCTGGTGGCACAAGCCGCTCGACGTCGACCAGCCCATCAGCATCGCCGTCGACCAATACCACCCCTTCTTCGACTGGCCCTCCGCCTGCACCGAGAGCAGCAAGTTCGCCAAACACGACGTCGTCACGGAGCGCACGCGCTCCGGCTTCCTACGCACATTCTTCCGCGCCCTCTACGACCTCCTGGCCAACGGCAGCGGGCCAGGAAGCAAGAACATGATCATCATGGGGCTGCTCATCCTGTTCAACGGCGCGTGCCACCTCCTCGCGTGGAACAACGAGTTCCCAACACCGCTCGAGCGCCGCCTCTGGCTCGTCTCGGCCATGGCCATTTGCGGCGGAACACTCATATACGCCGTCGTGCTCGCCACAAGCTGCTACGAGAACCGCTTCGTGTGCGCTATGTGGGAACTGCGCTTTTATGGCCGGAGGCGCCGCAGCAGCAGTAGCAGCACAAGCAGCCTCGAGGCGCACCTGTGGACAAGGCTGCGCTGGGAGCGGGAGCAGATCTGCTGCGGTGGGGAGGGGGCGGAGGACTCGTATGGCGTGCTCGGGTATGAGAGTGGGGCCGAGGCGTTTCCGTCCCACGAGCTGGGGCGGGGGGAGTACGGGGGCGCGCTGGGGAAGAGGGGGAGACCGAATTCGAGGGTCAGGTATGTGCTGGAGCGCATACTGTTTGATCTCTCGTGGGTGCTGGCCGGTGGGTACTTTTTGTGTATTGGGTACCTGACGGCGGAGAGCTTTCTGTGTCTGAGGGACCTACCGGAGGGGGCGTATTTGACGCCGGGGTGGATCGATTATTGGCCGCATTGAGGTGGGGTAGCGTCTGGTGGGGTGAGGTGTGTCTTTTTTTTTTTTTTTTTTTTTTTTTTTTTTTTTTTTTGGGGGGGGGGGGGTATGGATATAGGGTTTGGGACATATATGGAGTAATTTTTAGTTGCGGGAAGTTAATGGAGCTACATGTAGGTACATATACACACACATACACATACATTTTACCCATAATTGAATCTATTTCCCTGTAGATCAGGAGTTAATGCGAGAACGAAAGGGGTGACATAGATGTAGCAAGTACCACATCTCGAGTGACAGCCTGTGCCTTGTTGTTATCCCGAGTACCAAGTGAACTTGCAAGTACATGTACAGGCCACTACAGCTCCATAAGTATGTAGATACTCGGGGCGGGCAAATAGTGCCGGACAATGCAAGATCTTGTCAGAGGCTTTTTCTCTCTTGCCTAGTACGCGCACCCTCTGGTGAACCAAGAAAAAAGCTTATTGTCTGCTGCTTTGTTCCGCCCCGAGAGCGAGACCTAGACGTGGGTGATAAGGCGCGTTGATCATAGGGGTGAGATGGTCGATCGTAACCCTAACCCAGCCTATTGATTTTAGTGGTCGGCCGAGTGATACACAATGATAAATATGGCCGCACGGGGGTACGGCGCAGCACTCGAGAACATAAAGTACCTACTCTGCAAGTATAAAAAAGTATGGGCAGGACTCCGTATGTTGATTTTCGCCCCGTGAGAACCACCCCCCGTCTGGCAAGGCTATTCCTAATCAGGTAACTTAGCTCTGGTTATTACTCATCAAGTGGGCGGTGTAGCCACAATCTTTGGTAGTATAGTGGTTAGTATACTCGCTTGTCAACCAACTCGCGAGTGACCGGGGTTCAATTCCCCGCCAGAGAGACAAATTTTTTTTCTTCCTTCCCCTCCGTTCGGCCCACCCCTTGATACGTACTGTAGTAGGGTTTAGAGGGGTAGAGTTTTTGATACATAAGTGCTTATACCAGGGCCGGAGAGCGGGGTATGGGCCGCCCTGTGCTGGCTTCGCGACGCGCGATGTTGTCTTTTGGTATAGGGTGGATTACCAGAGACGCGATCATTACCCACATATTTGTCGAGTGAGAAGGCATGTTTCCGGGCTGTTGTTGTGGCCGGTTGTTGGTGGGCGTGCGGCTCCGCGTGGGATGTTTGTTATGCTCGCTTATGATTGCCTGTCTCGAGTGCTAGCGGGGTTGGAGAAGTACTCAACACGAGAAGAATTATCATGGTTAAACGATCGCAATAAGTCTACCAACCACAGGAATCCTCGAATACGCTTCTAGTGGTGCGTGTTTTGTGAATCCTGTCAAGCTATGACTCCTTCTATCACTCCAGCTGTCTGCGTTTCTCGATGGGGGGGGGGGGGGGTTGTCCTCCAATTCTCCTCATCTTTGCCAGTCCTTTCTGTCCTTAAACCATGCTTCCACATTCACGCCTCCGCCTAGCTCCCCACCGTACATCACACTCCTCCTCGGCCGCCCTTCCTCCGGACACTCGAACCTCGTCTCACAGAATCAATCGCTGCCCCGCGACGGATAGGGGAGCCACTGGCTCCCCCACAGGACCAGTCCAGGCCTCGCGTACCCCTCCAGCACACACAGCGCAACACCAAGTTAGGATGATCCCGCGTCAACACAACATACCGTTATGGCAGGAAGCTCACCGGCTATGCGAGGGGGTGATGCTTACGCTTCTGCGGCCGTGGAAGAGGGCTACGGCCGTCTACGTGCGGGTGGACTCGCGGGAGGCACCTCGCTACAGGAGGTATTCTATTATGAGAGGCCTCATCCTCTAGAGTATCGTTTGTCGGACCCTAGCGTTGACTGTCTCTGGGAATCTGTCGTTCTCTGCTCAATGCATGCCAAGAACACCCAGATCACAAGCACCCACCCGTCACCCTCAATCACTCGTCCGTTCGTTCCCCAATTACAACCTCGCATGTGGATGGCAATCATTCCCCCCCCCCCTCTTCCGAGCCTCCAACATACTGTCGATCCCCCGCAGTGACCGTACGGGCATGGGGATAATTCCCGGGGAGGAATCCAGGGGGAGGATAAGTTCCCGGGTTAAAGTCCTAGCCCGGGGTTCTAATTATACCGAGACCTGCAGCTAGCGAGCAATGACCCCTTCCAACTACAGCTTGCTACTCCTTCCCGGGTATTGTTGTTTGTCGATCATGCTACTCCAACCCCGCAATTCATATAAGGTTATCTTTTTTTTTTCCAACCCAACGGCTATTCTGGCGGTGAAGCGAGCGGGCCTCGTATGATGTAGCCCATTTCGGGTTCCGGCGGGTGGTCCGTTGGTAAGTACGTGTATCTACATACATATATATATCCCCCCGCTGTGCGCTCCGACCGAAGTTAACATCACCCACTCTCAGGGCAGACTAAAAGATTGCACCACGGTACCTCAGAAGCCGCCAGTATGCGTCTCAGACACCTCCTCCTCCTCCCGCTTCTCACCCTCACCACCGCCAGCGCGCTCGCCTTCAGCGCACCGCTGAGCACCTCCGGCCGCTGGATCACCGACGCCACGGGCAACCGCGTCACCGTGGTGGGCACCAACTGGCCCGGGCACCTGGAGCCCATGATCCCCGAGGGCCTACAATACCAATCCTACAAGGACATAATCGCGCGCATCAAGAGCCTCGGCATGAACACCGTGCGTCTGACGTTCGCCATCGAGATGGTCGACGACATATTTGCGCGCAATGGCACGGACGTGACGCTGCGCGAGACACTGGTTAACGCGCTGGGCGACGTGAACGGGACGAGGGTCCTGCGCGACGTACTCAACCGCAATGCCGACCTGAGGGCGGATATGGGCAGGTTACAGGTATGGGGGAGGGTCGCGAGGGAGATGCAGAGACAGGGTGTCGCCCTGCATCTGGATAATCATGTCTCAAAGGCCCAATGGTGCTGCGGCGCGAGTGATGGGAATTCGTGGTTTGGGGATGTGTACTTTGATGTTGAGAAATGGAAACGGGGGTTGGCGTTTCTGGCAGCAAAGGTTAGTTATTTTCTTCATGGCGAGGAATATCCCCAGTTCTATCATTGGCCCCCTTCTTTGGTGTGTGTAGCAACAGACCTCTAACTGCGAGAGCAGGCAGCTGAATGGGGCTCCCTCGTATCAATCGGCATGCGCAACGAGCTCCGCCAATCCACCGTCTCCCCCGTCCCCCTCCCCTACGACTTCGCCGACTGGTACACTCACATGACATCCGCAGCGTCCGCAATCCACGCCGCGAACAAGGACGTCCTCATCTACTTCTCCGGCCTCAACTACTCGGAGACGCTGTTCCCACTTCCGCTCGGGACACCGCTCACCGCCGCCAACAGCAGCCTTGTCTTCCGCGCCGGCGACTTCCCCTGGGCCAACAAGGCCGTCATGGAGCTGCACGTGTACACCATGTCGGACCGCATAAACACCACCAACTGCCTAGAGATGAAGAAGGCGCTGTACCGCAACGGCTTCAACGCGCTCGACACCATGAACCCGGAGGTGATCTATCCGATGCCCGTGGTCATGAGCGAGTTTGGGTTTGCGCAGGATGGGACGACGTGGGAGGGCGTGTATGCGCAGTGTTTGAAGGGCTTCTTGCCCGAGCGCAGAGCCGGATGGATGAACTGGGCTGTGGCGGGGAGCTATTATGTCCGCAGTGGGGGGTTCGATGTGGATGATACGTGGGGGTTGTTGACGCACGATTGGAGCGCGTGGAGGAGTGAGGTGACGATCAGGGAGTATGTAGAGCCGTTTGTGGCGGAGACGCTGCAGGGGAAGGGGGCATCGTGTACGTAAAATTAGATGTGTATGTATGTATATTGGCTGAGCAGAATATTATATCCTGTTGGAAAAAATAGAACGTCGTAGTTCCGCTGAGGGGTAGGATAAGTCTCTAAATGAACAGGGTGAAGCGGTAGGATCTTCACAGTTACGACTCTCCTTGGGGCAAGTGAGCCCGTTCTTTAAAGCAACCTTGTCCTCGCATCCTACTCTCCCGACAGGTGTCCGCTTCTGATATACGTGAGATAAAGGAAGAAGTATTACTTTCGCGGTCAAGTCTTTCTGGATCTTTTGCCTCCGGCTCCTCGAGGAATAGTTACAGATCGCTGATACAGATCGCACATGTCTGTGACAGGCGTTAGGCCTGATCTATATATCTCTATCTCCATAGTGTGAGCGTGCTCTATCGGAGCGGGTAGACATCGAGCCCGTCACAGGAGGGGGTAGCCTACTATTAGACAGGGGAGACATTAAACCCGGATCGAGAAAGGGATACTAAAGAGAAATTGTGGGGATACAAGGGCGGAAAAAGAATTCGGGATGAGAAATTGTTAAGGCGCTTTAATTACCTGGCGAATGATGAGGCTCGAGACAGCGAGCGCGCCAGGCTAGGCCGGCTAGTGACGTTGAGGAAGAGACAGGGCGTATTTTCTTTCCTTTCTTTTGCTGAGTCGGAGGGCGTTCTGGGGACAAAATGGTGGGTCTCGTCATTGCATACGGGTATTGGATTTAGCAAACAAATAAAAACGAGGTGGACATCGCGCGAGCATTCTCGGGTGTGTATATGGTTGATCATCGTGTATCACTCGGCGACGATATATACCCCGTAAACAACTGACCCGGCGCACCCTATCGATCAAGCCCCCAACGATCCTCCTCTCGCCTCTCAAATACCATATTTCAAGGCGCACATACATACATCTTGTTCAACTAGCCCTGGCTCTCCAACCGATCGCTAGCCGGCTTCAACAATCGCCATCGCACGCGTCTTGAAAACTGCAGACAACTATAAAGATGTCTCCGGCACTGATCATTAACCCACTCATCACCATCGCCGTTAACTACCACAAGCAGTACCACTCCTCGTAGCTTACAAAAATCTCAAACCAAGTGCATCGACCCCATAAGCATATATAAAGTGTAAAAAAAAATCATGAGTAACACCCCAACTGTAACCGTAGTAGCGTGCTCCTGCGCTGACTTTGACCTAGCCTGCTGTCTCTGCGGGCCTCTGCACGCCGTGGCTGGCGCCCGGAGGTGGGCGTGGCTGCAGTTCATGGATAGGCGGCTGTGGCCGGGATGGGTCCGGTTCAATACTGCGAGGAGAATGCCGGTGATTCTTGAGCGCGTGGAGGAGGAGGGCGAGGAGGTGGGTTGATTAAGGTGGAATCATCTCTGGGGGATGGATAGATGTGGGGAGTGTGGTATTTTGTGAAGTTGGAGGTTGAGTGTTAGTTTGGTTTAAAGAAAGAAAAACGGTAGATTGTGGTGTCTGAGGGCATGGTCGTAGGTTATGATATGGTTATTTTAGAGGGGGAAAGAGGTTATGTCTAAAGGAAGGAAAACGATAGATTATGGTGTCAGAAGGGATAGTCGTAGGTTATGATATGATTCTTTTAGAGGATAAAATTTAAAAGAGATTATGTCTAAAGGAAGAAACGTATAAGGGAAAGCGATAGATACAGAAATTATGACAAAAGCACGAGAATTTTCCAATCAATCTGGCTCTTATGCCTCGTGCCTGTTTGGACTGGGATTGCGATCTGAGTTACAGGAGCGCTCTTTCTTTTAGCTTCGCGCAGGTACTTGTATTAGAGTATCGGTGCTGTTTTGGTTTCTTGTCCGTTTGTGGGCCCTTGCAATTGGCTCTTTTGTTAATCGCGCCAAGACACTCGGTATTGCACTGTAGTTTAGTAGCCATACAAACCACCTAACATCAAAGTCGCACTCTCGAGCTGACACCTTAGCCCCAGGTACCACCACAACCGGGGAATCTATATCCAAAACTCTTTTGCCCCATCTCCTTGTGGTTGTTGGGAAATACGTCTTTGAAGTTGCGTTTCCATACAAATTTTGGGTGTTCGCTTACTTGTGGAAGCAGCCCAGCACCTCCTACAGCTGAAATATCGCTTTAACAGCAAGCCCCCCGTATGTTCGGCGGATATTGCGGCCACCCCTCTACCAGCGCCCGAGCCCCAGCGTGGCCTCCCCTGGGTTGTGTTTATGAAAGCTCACGGATCTTATAGCATCTTTGTCAGTCCTACGGACAAACAGATTCGCCGGAAGTGGGGACAAGCAGGTGACGGGGATTCAATTCCCGGCGCCAGAGAGCTCACTTATTCTTTTGCTCCTGCCTGGTTCGCGCAATTGCAGAGGATGGTCGTGCCGTGGGGTTCTTTTTTTTTTTTTTTTTTTGGGCTAGTGCTGACGGAGGTTGCCGAGGTAGCCTTGCCAAGAATGTCCTCAGACGAGCGCTGCACCTCTACTTTCAACATCAGTGGAGGCCTTGAATCATGTACTGTCATTCGATTCGGTGTGGCTGGCTGGGCAAAACATTATCCACACCTGAGACGAAAAACAACTGGTATTTTCGTTTGTATCTTCGTTTACCAGAGGGTGCTAAAAATCTGGATTTCTGCATAAGAACTTGAACTGGGTCGGCTCTCCTGCTTCCTGCAGTGCTCCAGCGAGACAACGGCAATATTTCGCACACGGACAAAAATAAAGTTTTGGTAGACCTCCGTTTTTTGAGGGCTATAGGGCGGCAATATGATACAAGGGCCGATAAAATCTTCACATGAAAAAGTTTTCACCGCTAGCAGTGCCACTAGGATAACGATAGCGCTAGTAGCGCCACCGCTACGATCATTGGTCCACTAGCACGCGCACATGTGCCTGAATCATAAAAAAGAAGCAAAAGAGAATGAAATCTTCCGTTGCGGGGAATTGAACCCCGATCTAGTCGGATCATTTTCATGAGAGCGACTGATGCTAACCATTACACCACAACGGATTGATGGATATGAGTAGGCCGACCCATGTTGTTCTAATTGCACTAGGAATGCGCGGGGTGAAGCTTGGTATGAGGTGCACTACTGTGACGACTTCCGGCTTCCCGAAATACCATCAAGTGAGCGGGTATAGAGCGAGGGTCACTTCCTGCCCGTAGGATGCAGCCAGGGGAGGAGGTGTTGTTTTGTTTTGCAAGGGCAACGTTTCGCTGCGTGCTTGCCGTCGTCAATTTTGACATCAAAGATCCAACTCCATAAATTCTGAAATGGTTTTTTATTTTATCTTGGGGGAAGGTTGGTGAGTATGCTAAGTACTAGTAATGATCATATTGCTTCCTCCTATTGACGGAAAGGGGATACACTTAATGGGGGTTGTGATCATGGGGGGGGATTTTCCTTATGCAATTTTGCTATGTAACCCCCCGATGTGATTTGCTACCCTTGAAACTCGAAAGCAACAATTTGATATAAGGATTAAAAGAGAGATCCCCCACCAGCCTAATAACCCTGGGTAAGAGGAGGTCGTCGAAACGAACTTTGGTGGGGGCGACTAAAAGTGAAGCTGAGGTCCCCAACTGTATTTGCATGTTTTGGTTGGTGGGTTTATTAAGGAACTTGGATGAAACTGTCTAGGGTTCACAGTTCGTTAGAACTCTCTAGTGCTAGCTTCAGGAATTGAGAATTCAAAACTCGACGTAGCTAGGGTCTTCAAAACTTAGATAACAGTGGTAGAATGATTATTCGCAACTTGCCTGACACCTGCCATCGCCTTTGAAAGCACCTAAATGTAAAATGTCGTCAGCGCCCTTTATTAAATGCCTGCATATGCCCCCATATATAGCAAACAAACAGAGACATACTTTATAAATAGTACAGGACAAAGAGATAGTGGACTGCTGGAGGAGGAGACTTTAATAGTTCCACTTAACTAGATTCTATTCAATTGAGTAAAACGGCGATATCTCTATCGCGGACGTTTGTGATGGTAGAGGTCGACGTCCAGCAATGAAGGGGCCTCGTATGAAACTTGCAAAATTATTATGGATGTATACAACGGCATATTAAGCCATAGATGTCTGAAGTTCCTGCCACCTGGGGATCTGACCGTAAGACCGGTGTTGGAAAGACTGAGAGAGAAGTGTACAAGTAGGTTATATACCAACCCTTGAAACCCATCAGTGAGCAGTTCCTGCGCTCTAACTTGATGTTTGGCTTGGCGAAGGGGCGGGGAGGGGTAGTTGGACGTATATCAACGGCGGTTGGGAGCTGGCGGATCTCATGATATAAAATTCGAGTTTAGCTAATATTAGTGATGGTGTCTATGGCTTCGTGTATTGAATATATATCCTCCAAGATCAGGGCGTAAAATTGCTACCCCGCCGCCATGGACGTATTTGTGGAACTGTGGCCTCTAAAGCGCGTTTGGCTAATTGGTTAGTTATTATGTGAGTATGTGAGTGCGAGGAAGCAACACGCTGGTGGCATTCAGTAATCGATCGTTCCGGTGAGTATGTGGGATGAAGAGGAGTCATTATATACATCGAGGAACATATTAATATATCCAATTACCATGAATTTACTTTTTTGTTTTTAATTGTTCAGTCTTTCAGGGTTAGGGTTATTCTCGCGATCATTGACCCTTGAGGCATGTTGGGTATAGCTTAGACAGTTCCGAAACGTAAAGGATCCCTAAAAGCGGGGCTACTAGGTGAGGAATTGGGGCGTAACCTATGAATAGTAAAGTTCATAGCCGGTGTGGTTAGTGACACCTTTTGTGATTAAGTGAAGGGTGGTATTCGTTCACCAAAGGATTTGAAGATAGATTTTTTTAGAATTCTTACACGTTCTATTTTTGAAAAAGGGGGGAAATACACATTAAGAAGACCAACGTAGGAAAAGAGGATATAAGAGGTAAATAGAGCAGAAGAGAGACTGAAGGAACCAGCAAAATAGCAATTAAACCCGCTCCAAAACTGTGGGTATTCCCTTCCTATACCTATCAATCCCACCTTTCCTCAGTCGGCCTCATCAATAGGGCGCTATTCCTGCCAGGCCCACGGCGCGTTCGGAGTCTCCTTCTTGTTTCCAAGATGGATATCTCGTTGGTGAGCGTACCACGCCTCCTTCTTATCGATACACGCCATAATGTACTTGCTGGCTTCCTGTTCCCCCAAGACATCTCCACCCTCAACTTTTAGATCCTTAAACCATGACCTTGGTAGCCAAACTGTATGATCAATCTCCACCCACAGGAGCGATCTGTCTATGCCACCCCTCGCAACGTTGGTTACCCGTGAGGCCGGGCCCCAACTGAGATTCTTGGGCGCAACCTGCATCTCGAGGATCGACGGGATCTGGAAAAGATTGACAAGTTCCCTTGGGTTAAACTCGGTGGCGGTAACGATTTCGTAGAGAGGGTTTTCGCGGAAGCCGTATCTGAGAAGTATCCGTGGGTTCATCTGCCAGTGGTCATACCACCCGACGAAACGCTCACTGAGGCTGAAATCGACATTGGACGTATTTTCAAAACGCTGGAGGTATGAGGTGCCCATCGTAGTCTGGCCGTTGCTTCGAAGAGATGTACGTTTCGTTGATTGCGGGGTCCTCCGCGGCCGCAAGACTTCGAGCGTGTCTAGTTTACGAAGGTTAGCTGAATTAGTCGTGAAGCCTTACAAGAGATATGAACAGTTAGTCGCTCCAAATATGTGTCAGGACGTATAGACCCACCAACTGAAGGGGGGGGTTCCCAAAAATGGGGAGTGGCAGCTCTCTTGGCTTGTGCTGAGGAGCGTTGGGAGGGTTTACGCATCAAGGAATTTGCCATCTTTGATTTTCAGTGATAGAATGTAGTGGTGCACAGTGTTCAACCTGTTAAGGGCATGTGGCCACGGTAACAGCGAGATATAACCGAACCCCACACAGTACGAAAATTTATACAATACCAGCACTTTAACATTCAACCCCTCAACAAAGGGGTTGAATTTATTCAAGTTCAACCACAGTATCAAGTTGGGCACTTACGATCAATCTTTATAAACCCACTAGTTCTCCCACTGACTATGTACCTCTCCACACGCGTATATCCAACTCATCATAACCCATGGATACGTATACCGGCCAAAACTCTCCCGTCTGCACATCATCGATTGAAACCTTCAACATGAAGTTTCAACAAAATAAAATAGACTACCTCCGCATCAAGCTGGAGCATCATCGAGAGCGCTACGAAGCACTTGAGATCAAAGAAAAACAACTGATCCTGAAAAGGTTGAAGCATAATCAAACCGGGCTTCTACATTATTACTTAACTACTGCGCTCGGGAAAACTAGAGAGGCGATGGAAAGGACTCAGCAAAGGTTGGGGGACTTGAAGCGGGATTTGGCGGAGCTTCTGGGACAGATCTAGGGCTGGCATACTTGGAGTTGGGATTAAGTTAGACAGCCTAAGAGGCAATCTTAAGCTCTAAATTTATCAAAGTTCCAATTTTATGGTCCAACGAACTCTATTTTTTAGGATATAAGGGCTGTTGGGACTCTTTGGAACTGGCATTATAGTATTCGAGGCGGAGGGGTTGAGCAAGTGTCACATGATGGGAGAAGGATTTTCAAGAATCCGGAGGAGAGTCATCAGTATTAAATCTAGCATTATTTCAGGGCGGCTAGAAATCAAAAAATGAGACAGAATTTACCCTTAAAATAACATCCCGAGAGCTCACGATATTGATATATATACTGGGGCTCTTTTACTAATGATAGAGAGTCCCGGGCCCAAATTAGCATTATTATTTAAGAGGTTCCTACATGCACTTGAGGCGACGAAAGGCCTAGGTATCATTGCCCCCATCAAACCACCGGGTATATATACGTATACGGCGTGAGATCGTAGTACATATCTAGATTCAAAGAGAACTTTCCAAACACTCATTTCTATAGCTGCGTGTATTCACTATACCACAACAGCCCTAGTGTTACTACTACAATTATAACCATAACCATAACCACAACCATAACCACATTGATTGATTGATTAATTGATACCTCAACCATAACCACATTCATAACAGCATCAATAACTGCTTCCATACTAGCTCGCCAAATAAATGGGAAACACAAACAATCGGAACAACTCACTCCTTCTAGGCTCTATGCCAACGCCCCCACAGAGTGAGCTGGGATTGGAATGGGGATCATGATAATGGTACATTATGACCACCGATAAGCTAGCACGCGTAGCTGGTTTTTAGTTCTGATGTTGCGCCGATTGGTATTAAGCTATCGCTCGCCGTCCAACTAATTTTCCTACTTTGAAGAGAGGGCAGATCAAGCCATGGTCTTATACAAACCATCTATGGACCTTGGGGCGCATCCCGGCAGGTACATGCTATAGCTGCAAGATAACATGATAGAACCGAGGATTTCTAGGATGGAGGAAGTAAGCTAATTAATGATGAGAGGGGTACTGAACTAATATCGATAACGGCGATCATTATAAAGTCAAAGATATATATGACCTACTGCTCGCTGCCCCCACAGATTGGACACTGATCTCTCGGGCATCCCATACTAGCCGCAGGAAGGGAAGTTTCGGGATCCGGTGAAAGCCGCATCTCTGTAAACGAGCTTTGCAAGGAGGTGCCAAGACTACTGTTCGCTCGAACACCAACAACGAAACGCTAACATCACGATCACGAACGAAAGAAAAGAAACTGTATCTACCCCCACAATCTTCATAATGGGCAAAATAAAGGATGAGTGTCGGTGCCATGAATCGAACATGGGTCCTCTCGGAGCCGCAGGACAGGCCTAGGGAGAGCCCTGTGAAACCACAACGAGAAGTACTAACCACTATACTACACCGACCTGTTAGTTATCATTACAAGTCAAAAGCGCTACATCTAGCTGTTGACGCGGCATACCAGCAAAAAAAAAACGTTGTACATGGCTAGTTCCGTATTGGGACACCTGGTTCCGACAAAAAAAATGTCTCGGTGGTCATTGGGGAAGGGGGAGCCCCGTGGCGACATAGCCGGGGTAATGACTTTTAGAGCGCGAGGATATCCGAGGCTTCCGTAGATCTAGACTAGGATAAGTACATAGAAGTTTAGGGAGGATATAACAACTGTACCCATAGCTATGAGATTTGGTGAGGAATGTGTGTAAATGGTGGAAGTGCAGCGTGATGCTTTAAAGGGGTCTTTCGAGCGGTCGCGAGGATATTAGTCGATGCGAGGGAATTCAATGGGCGAGTATGAAACAATTGTAACACTACATGTACTTAGGGCGAAAGGAAGGGGGTATTTGTATGTAAGTAGTTCGTGTAGTAGGGTAAACAAATAAACAAAACAAAACAAAACAAATATTTCCACCCCAGCGCAGACGACATCATGCAACGGCTTCCCCACGGTCCACGAGATTAGCGTTGCCATGTCATCGGAACACCGAGATCCGGACCGAAAGATAGCGTGTCTGGGCAAAAACAGGGATCCCCACTAACTTTCGCACGGAAGCCTTTAAATGCGATAGAGCTTGTCGCTCGAGAGAAAATTCCATTGAAAGGTTGAGCCTCCATTCCTTCATCAAGCGTCACTCGCGTGGGTGCAACCATGCGAGGTTAGTATCCGTCTGCGCCCACATCCTACAATACTCTCCGATCGCCCTGACACTGTCAACAACCCCCCATCATCAGAATACCATCCTCGTCGCAATGAACTTTCTTTTCGCGCTCTTCTTCTCTTCGCTCGCTGCTGCCGCTGTATTGCGCCAGAACACCACCAACCTCACTCCCTTCACGTTCCTTGGGAAGTGCGATGTCCCCGCGGGATACGGCGTTCCTACTGTTGAAGAGTTGGGAGGCCTCTCATCCCACAGCACCAGGAGATGCCAAACCTTTAGCACCAGCCCTACGGTTGCTGATGTGGCTGCCCTAAGTTTGTCGATTGCGAAGCGCCGATACTGCTGTGTCAAGAAGCACGGGGCTGGGAAATGCACAACTTTGCGCAAGCTCGGGAATGCCGAGGTTGTGATCTGTGGTGAAGCTGGGTGGTGCCACCCATGTGGGATGGTAGCGGTGCTAGTACATGATATTGGAAAGAATTGCAAGTGGGGGGATGGCTGGGAGGTTTATGCTGCTGGGACCTGGAATGTTAAGGCCAAAGGGCGTGGGAACATTGTGGTGATCGGGATGTAGGGGTAGGAAGCTCCGGTTGGTTTACACTTTCTTTTTGTGGAATAATGCTATCTGTATTCGGAAAGCTGACGGAAAGATGTTCTTCCGTATTCCGCTTAGAGCGTTGAACACAATAGGTTTCCTTACAGATTTTGAGATTTCTTGTGTTACTTTGATGATTAGTCAAGACCCTACAAGTTTGATGGGCGGTGTTATGTCAAGTGGAGTTAACAATAATAGTACCGGTTCAGCTCTCTATCCCTAGAGTAGACGCATGAACTTAATATGGGTGAACGAACTAGCCCTATAGCGAATGCTTTCTTCAGGGACGAGGGCGGCTAGGAGGTCCCATCAAATCTTGGTTTCCGGACAAGGCCGGAGGCCTATGGTTTTGATTTTATGACATGCATCGTGAATTGTATAGGTTGAGGTACCCCCGAGGTGGGGCTGGAGTAGGAAAGAGAAGGATGCGGCAGTCCGTTTCCCCAGATGGAACCCCCTAAATATTTTGGTCGGGAAGAGATAAGTTGGGGAAATAAAAGCGATAGCTAGTGAAGTCGAAGTAAAGAATAGGGAAAGTATGAGGGAGAGGAGAAGAACGTAAAGTAGATGGAGTGTTCCGACTCAGACTCACATGGAAATCCCTTTCCACGAGCCATCAAGGCAAAAATAGTAAACTAACCGCAGTGATATATGCTAGTACTTCTCAGATTCTTGAGATGGTAAGTTGGCGATAGTTCAGGTGGGAGATGTGGGGCTAAGCGGAATATCAACTAAAACCCGACGGGACCGGCCCGATACGTGCGATGTCTACCATCGATTGCTCGGGAATGATGCTCCCCACTAAAACGGGAGAGTTAGATGCATAAAAAAATCCTAATCGCCCAGGCGTCTTGGTGGGGGTGTTGGGGGTACCATATTTCGGTGGTTCCTTTTCTTGGTGGTGCACGTACTCCCGTTTGCTCTCCTAGATGCAAGAGATTGAGAACCGCGTAGTGCCTGCTAATTGTTATGTACATAGTTGAGAACCACTACCCGCCATTGTGGCAGCGTTTGTAGTAGCAGTTGGGAAGAATGCGTAGAGCTAGATTGAAGGCGGAGTGATTTGAGTAAACGTAGTTGACCGGGGTCTGCCGGCCGCGGCATTATAGATTTTACCGCAATTAACCCCTTAATAGTTACTTGAAATCTTCTAACGCCGCCCTTATCTGGCTCCATGAAGATACATGTATCCAACGTGCCACCATAGTCTTTAGACCCTCTTCTTCTTCCCTAGCATATTATTTCTACCGTGTTAATTTTGTATATGTTGTTCTTATACTCTATCCCTATGGTATATATATATAATCCCGTTTGATTTTTTTCCCTTTCAATACCTCCATTTCCTTCTCTCTTCTTTATTCCTCACGTCCTCGCTTAACTGAATTGACATCCTTCTAACCGTTTTTCAACTCCACACTCAGCGAGTGGCCCTTTTTGGGCCCCAGGGGTCATTATGGAGGTGCAAAATGGGGTAAAAGTTACCAAAAAGAAAAAGGGAAGAAAGACCTGCCACGCAACCTAGGAAATTACATGTAGATATCATTTCTACATTATTCTTACATGCATGCAACTAAGAGGGAAACGTACTCGTAAATTTCAGTCTCTTTGATAGTATAACCGCGACTGCTACATAATCCTAAATCCCTGCCATAAAAGATGACATAAATTCCCCTATGCTTACTACAAACCAGGTACATTGCTCGATGTCGGTCCCAGGAAATGGCCATTCCACCGGGCTCCAGTTGGTGCTTTGAGCTGGGAAGGGAAGCTAGGAGTTAAATTGAGATTGTATGTATGAGGTAGACAGTATTTGAAAACAAAAATGCCTGATTAATTCCTGCTAAATATATGAACAAAGACGTTGAGCTGATCAATTTCGCTATAACACACCAATTATCAGAACATCTTAATCTTTCTCGGCAGTGGGTAAGGGGAGCCGAAATGTGGCGGGAGTCGTGTGGAGAAAGAGGACGAGTATACGTAGCTTATCGGAGGAACCCTAACCCTGCCATATATGTGCTGAGTCTTTTTTTTTTTGTTTACTTCATTAATTACATCCAGCCCTTAGGCTCTCCCCTCTGGAGTGGGTCTATTTTCCTCCCCTCATCCCTCACCCAGACGCAAACCAAACCAAACAAAACACACGCAAACAAAAGAAATACACACACCCCCACCCGCCTCACATCAATTGCATCCTCCGCCCTGTGCTGAGCATGAGTCTCGTATGGGGTCACTTCCATCAATTATTGTAATAGTCCGCCAACTGGTCCGGTAATTGTGAACCTTCTGTTCCTTAATAGTTACAGAAATGACGGTTACCAGAACTATCCCACACATCTGCTCTCTAGCCAGGCATATGGAAAAGGGAAAATCTATAAAGCTTGCGCTTGAAGGTGTTCTAGAATTGAGACTGTAAGGATTTAAACTGCGGGTCTAGATCCATTTATATACCAACAAAGTGAGTTTAGGGCGTCGCTATTGCGCTCAAACTGAACGAACGTACCAACAGTAATCTGAAGTGGGTGCTTGGCCTTGGTGTCGCAATAGTCCTTGTGGGAATTGGTCCGGTATGTTTTTTCTAATTTGGTCTTGTGCGGTTACTGATGTATTCAAAGTGTATTACTATGATATAGGTCGGGAGAAGGACATGAAGGAGTATATAAGGGAAACAATAGCAAACTCTGGGAATGGAGGCTAGAATGGAATCAAAAATTGAAGCAAGGGAAGATGGTGGTGATATATGAGCCAGGTGTTTAGTGGGTCAGCCCCGAGTGAATACAACGAGCGTCGGCGGATACCGTATTAATTCGTCTCAGCGGACACTCCTCTTACAAACGCCCCCGAATCTTCCCTCATACGCGCTGTAAAAGGCAACTTCGACGACTGTGTAACCGTCTGCCGAGACGAATTGCTGCGCTGGTAGTGGAGACGTTAGTCGCGATCGGGTGCGGTCGCGGGCGGCGGGAGGTTGGCACGCGTTATGATTTTATTTATTTTTTATTTTCTTAAATACATGTAAAGTATTATACATGGTATTATACATGTTATATGATACGTAAGTACTTGTACATGTAAGTACATATACGTGTATGAACAGGGAAATCTGCGGGATGAGTACAAAAAACAGATCACCAGATGTAAGGGTCAGATTTCTAGAATACATGTAGATACATGTATTCTTGTGCTAGAGCTTAGTGATTTACTTGAGTTAGATATATACATGTAGTTTGTACCTTGGTCATGTAATTAAATTAAAATACCAAACGCATGTAGCAGTTCGCTGATCTTGGTCACGCACATAACAATGGCTATTTGCATGTGGGCTACAATTCATGGCCAGATCACTCAATATAATATGGTGTCAGGACTTTTCGAACGCGGCTGACCCGACACAGCACTGCTCCCAGCACCCGTACGTCCATCCTACATGTAGTTAAGGATATTTCAAGGTAGAATCATGAAGCTATAGTATATATAAAAAGAGGCGTGGATCACTACGGTATTCCCGCTGATATGCTAGTAATGCGGTAAGAATACGGTATTTGTAAAGTACTATTTCTCTACATGTAATTCCGGTTTAATTCATACTGTATAGCAAGAAATCTGGTTTATAGTGACCTAGCCACAGGAAATGTCCAGTCGTCATCGTGATAGAAAGCAACATACATGTGACCAATTGCGAAAGTTACACAGGTAGACAATGGTGGTGCAAACAGAAATTATAACAGTCGTCATGGGCAATTACAGAACTATATGTTTGAAAATGAAGAGACGTTCGGCCCTTATAGCAGAGATCATGTACATACATGTATTGTAGCTAGGGGAATCAAATATGTGCAGGCGAGCTAGCGATGGCTAGAAAATTTAAAGGAGAGGATGAGAAGAAAAGAAGAAGAGTTGGCCCCGTCCCTAAGATGCCGTACGTACGTCTCTCGCCCACAGCCGTCGCGCGCGTGTGCCTGTATGTTCTATATATAAACACTGTTGACTTGATTTACTCACCTTTTAAAAAGGATGAGAAAAAAGGTATTCGATTTGGGCTGGTGATAGCACCTCAACATCAGAGAATAATAGTTCTCCTCTCGTGAATCGTGTGTACAAGTTATGGCGCCTGACCTCGTTCCAGATACGATGTCTTCTCCCGTCTGGAGTCTCCTGGCTCGCCTGGGACTGGGGGGAGAGTGGGGCGGGATTCTCTGCTTGTGGGGGAACTCTTAACACCACCCAGTATGGGGCCTTTATACTCCTTCTAAGCGCCCAATGTGGTATCCATCTCGGCAGGTTGTCGAGATTCGGCACTCTTAATTCTAGCCTGAAGGTCGCAGGCGGAGGCTGGGACATAGTCTCAAAAGTCACTGCGCCTTCGTGTTCGAAATAGGATCCAATATCGTATTCAGGGGGAGAATCGTACCCAGGGGGAGCATCATACCCAGGGGGAGCGTCGTATTCAGGGGGTGTATCCAGAGTGTTCGACACGATGTTGAGGTTGTGGGGTTCTTGGTGGACCATAGGGCTTTCCCCAACGATACCTCTGGTACCTTCTATTTCCGTGCCCAAAGCCGTTCTACATGTACCAGGTGCTGCAGCTGGGGCAAAGGCTGACGGGAGACTATCATTGGCGGAGGCCGTTGACTCCGTGGGAACCGACGGCAACATATTGCGTCCTGCAGCCGCTGGGGGGGCTGAGGGTGAGTTTTGCTCTCTGTATCGGCCTTGACGTCTGTGTGTTCTAGGCATTCTAGTAA
Organism: Morchella sp. 2015-shanyang; assembly: GCA_024713795.1. Classification (NCBI taxonomy): domain Eukaryota; kingdom Fungi; phylum Ascomycota; class Pezizomycetes; order Pezizales; family Morchellaceae; genus Morchella; species Morchella sp. 2015-shanyang. The sequence goes on from JAMGZB010000007.1 coordinate 812,988, forward strand.
GGCTATAAGCCACTCCACTACTAAATACCTGAGTAGGGATTATAGTGGGGCCTTGGTGCCAATTATCGGCAGTAGTTTGATCCATTATTTGTAACTATGACATTCATAAATGTAAGCTATTGTTAAAAGGATATTATGGAAAGGGTGAAAAAAAAGTCTGTTGGGATAAAGATACCTGGTCTGTGGGCTTGAATGTAAACTTGTAATCTCAGGAGCTCTGCTATGTTGCTCAAGTCGATATATATTGCAGTACTGCTATATAGATCTAGTTCCCGTAAGTAAACAAAACGATGGTGCACCGGACATGGGATATACTAAGGCAAACCTACATATTGGTCTTGTTTATAGAGAGAGGTTTGATGCCGAGTCTTTGCTTCTTTATCAATTCTGCTTAAGTCCTTGATTTTTGCCTCAACATGCAGTAGGCCTATCAATCTTTAGTAAGGAACTTATATGATGTGAAAAAAGAAAAAAACTATAGGCACGAACATCAGACAGGGTCCCGAGAGTATAGTTGGTTCTAGAATTTGTTTAGACAACGCCCTATGAGCGAGATTAGGGCAGATCTTTGATGGTGGAAAAGAGAGATGTGCTCATACAGTTACAGGTTAGGTTGATTAAAACGTGCTTCCGGAGTATTTCTTGGTAGTCGAATGAAGCGATGGGTCTGCAGTACTAGATTAATTGTGTGCTAATAAGAGGTAATTGCAAACTCAAAAAAGAGAATGATTGTGATTAACCTACCTACACTATTCTACCTCGCCGAGATAGGTTGACTGATTCTTTCTCCTAGTAACGGATCTAGCAGTTATTAGTAAGGTACGATAGACGGCGAAGTCAATGGTTATGGAATGAGTATACATAGTCTATGCGTAGTAGTCGATGGATGTATTTTGGGTCGGAGTCTTGATGATTCAAAGTGAATATAGCTGTACTAATAATAGTATCGTACGTCGCGTCAGCAAGAATCAAAATAGAGGCAAAAATGAAGAAGGTATTGGAGTATACAAAGTCTTGATTCCGAAGGAATGATTTGATTCTGGGGAGCAGTTCTGGTAACCCATCGTTAGCAAAAAATTTGATTCTCAAAACAAAGATACACACCGTTTTTCCTTGCTGATTTAGGTTCCTTATCAGGTTTGTGAACTGTTGTGGTAGCATCCGTCAGCATATTGTGAAATTGAGGGTTGCAAAAGAAGTTTTAGGGTGATCGTACAAGACGATTTTGACCTAAGATGAAAGAACGGTTTATATCAAACAAATCTTGGAGATTACTGCAGACGGCTGAAAGAGGATCGGTAGAACAAGAGATGAAGAGAGGAAGGGGAGCGGAGGAGGAGGTGCTAATCGGAAGGGAAAGGAAACTTAAATAGCACGGGGAACTGGAGGGTGGGGGAACTGGGGGGTGGGGGAACAAGTGGAGGAGGATGGAACAGAATGACGAGTCTGGACTGGGAGAGTTTGGGGGGGGGGAGGTGATATCCCCTTAGATTTCGTAAGCAGAAACTTTCGATTGCGTCTTGGCCAGCCTGTCCGTAAGTAACCGGAGCGGTGATAAACTTACCTGTAGCTATAGGAGCCTGATGAACGCGCCAATAGCTGTGATCAGGAGCACATGAGTATACCCCGCGTGAGCTACATACATGGATATGTAATATGAATGGATTCGAATCCCTACATGAAGTACATGTATTCTTTTCCCTTATAGTTATTCGCTCAGAGTAGCGTAATAGTGTAGCCCCTCTAAGTTTCAATGGCATTCACGGCCGAAGCCGGGCAGTGAGCCCGTACATAAACGAAAAAGCCGAAAGCTCCCATGTCATGCTAGTAGGTGTGGGCATTGTTTGCACGCCCATAAAGTGAAACGCCGGACAGCGCTTCACTTGCTCTTGATTCCAGCGGGAGGGACAGTACTAATCCAAATATCTTCCTCTATTAAAAGTGTTCATTTTACGTTTTTGACATTAATCCCGATCTTGAGAAGTGAAATGGAAAGAACAAATCTATGGCCCGGATATCATTGGGTATTTACATGTAGATACTTCCCTTTTGGGCTCTTGTGATTTGGTGTTCAGGTGCGAACATGAGAAAGATATTTGAAACAGAGTCGGGGTTAAAGGAGGGAGGGACCTGGTTGGATAATTTATCTATCGAGAAGTAGCGGTGCAATTTTACTTGTAGATAACTCATTGGCCCTCTGGGCTTGAGTGTCATTAATAATCAAATATTTACGCACCAATGTCTTGGAAGATTGGCTAACCATAATCAGCGAGCCTATAAAGAAAAACTACTATTAGCTAATCTTGAGACAATTAGTAGGATCTAATGTAACCAAACCAAGCCAGGTGCGGCATCGCACCACGGAACTTGCCTATTATTCCTCGGTTAACCGAACCACTTCTATTACCACCACATGAGATATGGACACTCTGGTACCAAAGAAGAATCTAATAAATTAGGCGAAGAAGGAACCAAGAGCTAAAGGAATGCTTATTCCCAGTTGAGAATACTCTGCTGGTAAAGCTCTGGTAGAGGAAAATACGACGTTGTTTGAAATTAGTGCCTACTGACCAATCACTCTTTAGCACATTTGCTAGGCAGTATGGGCTCTTCATTCGGGTGGGGCTTTTTATATTCAGCAGATATACTCGGTTAGGATGATCGTTATTGATGGACCACAAAAGTCGGATTATGTTCATAGGAGCCGGCTTTAGAAAGCTCTTCACTAACACTTCCATCAACTCGGTAGACTAAAAGAATTATGGACAAGACCAGGCTTTACCGCTCTATACCATTAGCAAAGAAACCAATGAATATTGCTCAACATCCGTAAACTGCAAATATATTATCGCATGATGTTTACTTCCCAATATTTAGGATTGCCGAGCACTGGTCCGAGTGTTCCTAGGTTGAGTAGCCGACATGTAAGTTCGCAATTGTTAATGCAATATCAAACGGGTTATATCAAAGCTAACGTACCTGCGCTTTCTTACTTTTCCTCGAGGTGCGAATGGAACTACAAGGTACAGCTACCTCAATACATATAATGAAAGGGAGGTTCTTGCACCGGTAAATTTACGGAACCGAGCGAAAGACGGTGACGACAATTGTTCTTTTTAAATGCCACTGAAAACCCACAGATAGTTGTTAACAAGTCCCAATGGTTTATGCTTGTTTGGAGGATGGTTAGCTGTTGAAGTAACGCGCTATCTGGCTGTGTTCGAACAAAAGTAACAGCCTGAGTCACAGGCTCTCGCTCGGCTCTATAGGTGACAAGCTGGTTTCTATGGGCACATAGATGGCCTCAATAAACAACGAAGTGTTCTTTCAGCACAAAACGTGCACCCTCATCCCTACCTCTCTTGATCTGCCATCTCTATCTATATTATCAGCTCTGTATTTATCGACAACCACTATACTATACCACAGCAAATCATCCCCGACTTTGTACAAACCCGCCTCGTGACCACTAACCTACTAAAATGGAGAGGGTTGTAAAAACCCGCGACTTAATGGCTCTCTGCCGCAGCCTCGAAACCGAGGGCGAAGAACAGGATATAGTAACTCCCGCCGACTTTCTCATCTTGCATGTTCACCATCCCACTAACAACAATCAAACGGAGCAGAATTCCCTAATCGAATCACTCGCCCGCATCACTTACGGCAATAAACAGCGATACGCATTGGCCGAACAACACAGGACCGACTGTGGAATTGGGGCCGGGACCATCACGGCTGAGCACGTTGCCGACGTGGGCGATGGGGCGAATTCTCAACTGTCCGAGGGCGATAAGAGATCTAAGGAGATAGAAAACTTGGAGCCTGAACGAGTTGATACCTCAGGCAGCTGGGTAAAGAGGGGAGCTGAATATGAGCGAATGGTGAAGGCAGTGGTGCCACCAAAAATCATTAGGGGTCCCCTACCTATTGATGCGAGGGGCCAGGAAACTTCCTCTGAGGGGTGGTCGTTTATGGGGGATGATTTCCATGACGAAAAGAGAAGGGCAGATCAAAAGGGGCAAGGGAGAAAAGCCAGACAGAAGCCACTAATTATCCTAAGAAGCTCCAAGAGCGTATTTGACCGAAAACGACCCTATTGACAAAAGGGTAGCGGGAGGAAGTTTCAAAGGAAGGGTTAATGCCCTCAAAGATGGCTATATATATTGTTATTGGGTCCAATATCGTGGATGGGTGCTTGTATCATAAATTTATATCCGCCCAGTACTACTGATTAATGGATGAATTGAAGGAAAGTGTGTCGAACTAACTCATCCGCTCAATGTTACAAGAGAATGTTTCCTTGAGAAATTTCTAGAAAGGAGTAACATGAATCCGATTGCCAATAAAATATATGTTACAAAAAAGGAAACGAAAAATTATAATTTTCCAGCTAACGATGTAATACATTGTGAGCATAGATCTCCTCCCTAACAAAGAGTCTACAAACTTTGAACATCGAGACCTTGAGGATTCTCTCTTGCGAGATTTCTCCAACGGAGACCTGTGCACTAAGGGTGGGCCTGAATCTACGGGAATCACAGATTCCTCCAGATTGTCATCAACTAAAATAGGCAAGTTCGGGGGAGTATCCCAAACTGAAATTTCCCTAATTAAGTAATGTGTTGTAAGTTTTAATCGTTATTGACAACGAAAAATTATATATCGGGAAACTAACCTTTGAGGATTGAGGTATTGGTAGCAGCGCCCACTATCTTAATTGGTGGAGAAAGTATACTCGCCAATGGAGTCATGACTACCATTGCACTCCCACAGTCCTCCCAAAATTCCCACCAGGCCGAACCAGGAATAACATCACTGATTGGCTTGTCCCGAGAATGGTAGCACTCATACCTGACCTCGTCAGGATTACGATAACCCTGGCCTGTGATCGATACTAGCTGTGTACTAGGCCGGGGGCCGCGGGGAGAGGGGGTAGGGTACGGCGGAGAGAGGTTGTCGGCGGCTTCGTTGTCATTGTAGAGGGGTTTTGGCACGATTGAAGGGCTTCTTGCCTCTTTTTATGGTGGGAGCAGGGAAGGATCCGGTAGCGTTTATTGAACGCTTGTGATTTTTCGCGCTAGGGAGTTGGTTGGACGAGTGCAAGAACCAGTCTCGGTGGAGGTAAGGTTCCTCCCGGCTCTTGTGGGAGCTTGGATATCTTGATGCCCATGGGTAGAAATACCTTTTTGCTGGATTTAATGATTCAATGAATACCCAATTAGTATATCTTGTATGAAAAATGCAGCTTCGCTGGTGGGCTTACAAGAAAATTTCGGACTCAAGCGGGGTAGTGGAGGGAGACCTTTGAATGTTGAAGAGAGCAAAGTCTGATGAGCAAGAAAGTCAGCTTTGGCGAAAAGGGACAGAGGGTGTATGTAAATACAGGTACTCACAGTTTTTGACTGGGACAAGGCTACAGAATAGTGAGACGGTTTCGAGAAGAACCACCCCAGGGATAACCCTTGAGTATCGGTGAGAATGGACGTGGGACAGCAATTGCAATGGGATTTAAATCGGGGTACTAACTGGGAATATCTTCATCGGTAGCCTGGGGAATACTTTCTTCCTCGGCCAATTAGGGCGACTAGGTGTCGTTGCTATCTACCACAAAAGAAACGTTGGTTCAAATAGAATATTATTCTACAATGGGTGTACACACGTGGATCGGATGGTGCCCAGAATCCCCTATGGTATTCTGAAAGGGGGGGTAGGGTGTTCACCCCATGCGTTCAAAGCTTTCTATGATTCTGACGGAAGCCAAAGGTAAAAAGGATTAGCCCAGATACAGCATCACCGATAATTAGAAAGAAGAGAGAAGTACCGAAACAGAAGCAAGGGTAGCAATGGCAAAGTGTTGCCTCGGTGCTGTTCTATGGTGACTCCTGTCCTGTAGAGAAACACTACAAAAATAACTTAGAATTAATAAATTCATTTCACGAATTACTTAGAGAAAGAGGCACTCATGGAGTGAGGGGGACACATGCACACCCAATAGATAGTGTCCTCTGACACGGTAGATTGTACCACACTTTGAGCCACTGAGGCCGGTGCATCAGCGGGGCTTTGGGGGAGAAGCGGGGAATTTAATTGACTTACAGTACTTTTTCTTATGATACTGGCCACTGCTAGGATCTGAAAAGAGCATGAATACGCCAGCTTCCTGCCAACAGGTGAGTATAAATGATAAGATGAGAAGGTTTAATTGATTGAATGTTTACTTTCCACTCTCCGGAACCCCTCCTCGAACGAAGAACAGCTGGTCCTACGACGAGTGGGGAGCAGCCGTGTCAAAGCGACTTCTGGGGTTTGGATATGGATTTTTAGGCGTATGGAGAACGAGAAGAGAAGTATTTTGGCAATTGGGTAAATAGAGCGGAGAATGTTTGGGTATGATAGAAGATAGATGTCATGACGATGACAGATATATATATAGACTTAAGCACGAGCTTACAAAGCTTGGGGGGTTAACTTGCTTCGGAGGCGGTGAACGGAGGTGTTGATATCCGGTGGGAGCTAGGTTTTGTAGTTTACTTTAAGGGTAGATATAGTCTCGTACCAATCCCCTACGAGCAGCTTGCTGCTAGCCGGGGTTAATATAGAGAAAGGTTACTATGGTTACCAGTTTCTTTTTTTCTCTTTCCTTTTAGTTATAACAAGTCTATTATACCACACGTACATCTGACATGCCCGCCTACTCAACCCTCCACCGCCCTATACGCATCCTATACTTACTATAAGATAATGTCTATATGCGTTTGAAGGAGTAATGCAATCTGTCAAATATGGATGTACCAATACTTAACTGTATATCAGTCGAAAACACAGGTGATCCAAGTGAGGTCAGGTGATCCAACTGAGATCAGGTGGTCCGAGTGATTATATATGTCTGGGCGGGGGTTGGTTGGTTGGTTGTATTGTCTCTCGCGATAGCATGGTTGCCAGCGCGGTTGGGACAGTACCTAACTTCACCCCAAGTACATGTCTGAGCAAAGTGATGTAGCGGTATAACTAGCGTTGACGAACTTTCTATAACCTGGGGGTAAACAGGGGCACTTGGTGTGTTTTCAATCGATCAAAGTTAGGACATGTATCGTGTTCTTATCGCTCGGTGGTGTTAACACCCAAGTGTGTGTTAGACCTTGAAGTGGCTGAGGCCGGTTCAGGTTGTGCCCAGCTATATTGGTTCCTATTCGCGGTCTCCTGCCGCTAGGAAAGAACGTTAGTTAGGAGTCGTACTCACAACTACTCCTTCGTATTTGTACTTGAGTTATATTATGTGCTCCGTTGGAGAAACCCTTCCTATCTTCTGGTGCAATCCCCGGAGAAAGAGTACGGTCGCGGCAGGGAGAACATCGAACCAGAGAGGAAATGGCGCCTTCACATTACAATGCGCAAAAACGGAGATTCACTTATTAGCAATAACTGAGCTTTACAAGATATCGGGTCCCAAATCCTTAATAAATACGGGGGTTGACTGCGTACGTAAAGGGTTTAGAGTCTATGTAATATTTACTTGTACTTACATGTGAAGGCAGTAGGTCAGGGGGGAACAGGTTCACCGATGCGATGCACTCACTACCGTGACATCTGTAACGGGGAAGTACACGGGGGTATGCATTGTGGACAGCAGCCTACATACATATAGATAAGCGTAGGCGGCGCCGCGGGTATGTAAGTCATGTTTATCCTTATCCGTAGAGGATATACGCCAACGTAGTTACATTTTTCCCACCCCTCGTCCGTGTACCTCGCGCAATATGAGTACATCTAAAGGATATACCATATTTCCCCACAAGCGCATGGGATGAAGATCGCCGAACCACAGTGCGGAGCTGTAGGCTTAGTGCCTCGCAACACTAGCTTAACCCTATCGGCGCAGAGTGTCCTCCTCTCATCTAGAAACAACACCAAAGTACAGGCAAGCAACACCTTTCAATTCCAAAACAACACCTGTCAGCTATCCAAGCCCCGACCACGGGAAAGGTTTATCTCAGATTCAGTGAGTCCTAGACACGACCAATCCACACGTATTATTGTTTTGTTACTCCTTATATTGTAAGAATATACGACAATGGCTGCATCCAAGCAGAACACGGCAGAACATATTACAGAAAAAGGAGAACCACAGTCAGTAACTGAGGGATTTCCTATGAATAAGATGGGGACGACAGAGGAGCAGCCTGGCATAGATAAAGGAGACATCAGGTAAGTACCCATCAAAGTTGGAAGGTAACAGGAATGGTGGTTGACAGGGAATGTGTACCAAACAAATAGTGCTACACAAGAATCATCTCTACCAGAATTACAAACAAGTGAAGACAGCTCGCATATCAGAAGAACAACTGGGGACTACTTGGCCGGATCGACATTACTATTGCCTTCAACGGCAGAGGAGACTACCGACGATACCGAAGATCAAGGCTTCCAAGGTCCCGCAGGTACTTCTATACAAAGCCAAACAGGATCAGAACCTATAGAGGCCCTGGGGTTATCATGTCCAACTCTCATGGAGAGCAGTTACGCAGCGTTATTAACGGATAATAATGTAGCCTTAGAGAGAATTTCCTTAAGTCAGCGAGAGAGGCGCGAGTCCACCGAATCCCTGGTTGCGGATGTGATCGGAGGATGGTTGAAGGACAACGGGGGCAAGGATACCTCAATGCATGGAGTAGCCTCAACAGATAAAGTCAGCGAGCCGCAACCTTTGGGGACCGATTTGTGTCAACCACTCCTGCCTCCCACAGAAGATTGCGGACTACACTCCACGACAATGAAGGGGGTTGGAAAAAATCCGCTAGTAATGGGGGAGGTCGGCAGAGCGTTGAGAAAAGAATATGGGGCGTTTGTAGAGAATATCTCTCTAGAGCAGAAGCGCTCGTCAAGCGTTGCGGAGTGCATACCAGGGGGCTCAAGGGCAAGAATTCACAAAACTGCTAGCTCCAATCCGGCGGGGTCAACGATGGTGTATATCAGAAATGAACATGATTTGTTCTTTTCCTATGAAGAAGTCGGGAGATATGGGAATATGCTAGGTGGTACCGTACTTCATCGAAGTTTCAAGGAAGAATCGTTGCGGCTAGTACCTATCGACCCTGAACTGAGTCAGTCCCAGCTACTGAAGAGGAGGCTACTTTGTTATGAAAACAGAGAACGTTACCAGGGTGATGCGGACGCTGTCTCTCTTGATCTGGAAGTGGAGGGATTACGGGTGAAATCTCAGATACCTGGAAGAGAGAGTGAGGCGGGTGGTCACGGCAGCCGGTCTCCCCCGGTGGACAGAGATTCTTCATCTATATCAGCTCCGGAGGGAAGAGATGTCAAGCCGGATGAGGGGGGTAGTGCTGAGGATGAGGATGGTGAATATGAACTGGAGGATGTCGATAATGAGGATGAGGAGGATAACAATGTAGTAGCCTCAAGGGCATCACCTGAATCTTTTCCAGAGGACTCCTTACCATCGGGATCATCATATGCTAGCGAAGAGGACGAGGACGTACCTCCTCCCATGCCACTCTACTCAGATGAAGCGTTCGATGAACATTTGAATGAGTTAGACAAAATCTACGAGTACATAAAAGTACATGATCGTCTTTTGAAACGCTTGGTAAGACAGATATTTGACGATAACCTCACCTTGTCAAGGTTTGACGGCAACGCCTATACTAGCCTGGGGGCTAAAAGACTCTATGTAAGAATGGAGGAAAATAGTGGCGATGTGAAGTCATTATTGGTTAAGCTTGATGAGAAAATGAGTCTGTTCGCTGAGAAGCAGAGGGAGCTGGTGAAGCTGATAGTTGGTGTGGTAAATCCTCACACTGGAGAATTTTGGTCCAAATTCAAAGACACTGGAATGCGGGCTGGAATACCGGTTGACCAGCCGAGGCTTAGTATTGCACCTTTCTTTGCGTGATGGTAAAGAACTTTTGTAACATTATGATTCTCAATTGTTAGGATTTTGAGTACTTGTAGGTCAGAATCAGATGGGGCTGGGCGCGGGTTGATGGGCTTGTATAGGGAATAACCCCATATCAGTTGATCCCTGAGGTGAAGAGTTTTTTAGTTATAAGATAGCTTCGAGAAGTTAGAGAAACTACGAAAATAGACCAAATATCCGAGTGGCTCATGTAACCACCTCTTTCGTGCTGTGCAAACGTGTGTGGGGGGCGAGGAGGTAAGTAGAAAGAATATTGTCACATCATTACTTTGGGGCCCATAGGATTCCGAGCACCGGACCATAGTGTAGATGCTGTTCCCGGGACTCTTGATACCCATAGACATTAATGTGTAGGTTTAGATCGTTTTATTCTGATTAAAAATTAAATATACATTTAAGTGCTCATGGAATCCATTCAGGGCCAGGTGATACTGGTCTGAGTTGGGGGTATGGTTAGAATCAAATTGACTACATTTGACATGTACATACCTACGAAGCATATCCGGGCCCATACATTCGCTTCATGGCTGTAGTGGCTGCATGTATGCATACTCCCCCCTCACGAATTAACAAAAAAGAAACAGCCTTAAGTCCGTATGATGATGGTCCTAAGTACTGCAGAGTGGCGGGGATTGGCAATTTATTTAAAGACTGGCGGTGTTTCCTCTGGGAAAGTAGCTTCCTGGCTTTTATACAATTTCCTTTTTTTTTTTTTTTTTTGGGGGGGGGGTCGCTTTATGGCGGGGGTTTGGCGACTTGCGGGATCGTTTGAAAGAGAGAAGAAAAGGGAGAATGGGTGAGTGGGTTCGGGTATGCCTTGTGCACAACAGAGGACCCGCTAAAAGATATTTGCGAAAGAAAGAAAGTCCGAGTGAGCAGTCATGATTTAAAACCGGGATTGGAAACCACTAACACCTTGATCAGCAAAGGCCCGACTGCCCCACCCATTTCAAAGAGTAAAAAACAAAGGGAAATACATGTAGTCAATTGCAATTCGAGTGCGCATGAAGCTACCTACCTTGACCATTTTCTTGCAAGGGGACATGTTTCGTGTTTCTTCTTGAGTGGGTTCCTAGGTTGTTAGTGTGCCTGAGGGGCTAGGCATGACTCCAACATCTTTGGGGATGTATGGTGACGGCGGGGGGCGGGAACACAAATACTTGATCTCGGTGCAACTCAGCGGAAATGGTGAAACCAATTATTGATGCTTCAGATAATGGGTCCAGAGATTGTGTCACCCCCGAAATAGCCTTCGAAGCCGTGACCAGCGTAGTTGAGGGAATAGACGGAATCGGGGCCATTTGTCCCGTGTGAATAGATAGGTGTAGGTGTGCCCGTAAGTCCGTGTTAATGTTTAACACCCCATCAAACTAGAGTGAAGTGGGGCTTGGGTGGGAAGGCTCAGTGGTTGCCGGCCGCACATGAGTGGGAATCTCGCTGTCAGAGGTTAGGTCGCTGTGGTTTGCACGGTCTTGGGTTTGTCTTATGGTCATTAAGCTTTAAAGTAGGCAAAAAATATTACCCGGTATAAGATATTTTATCGTCTCGGAAGGGTAACCAATCGACTACATAAACACGAGACGTCAGGTCTATACCAACGTATTCTTCTTTCCCGCACCTCACTCTGCTATCTGCTTGCAGCAACCACTATTCACAATATATCTTACCCCGCCCCCACCATATTAGCTATGATTTATTCTCTAGGCTCCACCGACAGGATATCGATAGCAGCATACAACTAAGCAAGCGACTCATGCGGCCCCTCCACAGTCCGCCAACTGGTCTCCAGCCGCTTGAGAGCACAGATAATTTGTTACTCCTGGTCGAAAAAACGGTTATTGACCCTCGCTACTCTTGTTTTTTCGTTGGTATTGCGTGTCGCAACGTTCTCTTATTCTATCCGATTGAAAATGGAGTAATATTTGTTTTAGGGTGTTTGATTTTCCCCTTGTATATAGGGTGGAGGGAGAGGTTAGTGCAGACACTCGAGAGCATTAATTTAAAATATCATGTTGAGCTTATGACTTGGATTTAGCTTTGGACCACGCTCCGTCTTTAGCCTTATTTTAACTAGTCTTAGGTGAGATTACATTACGTCTTGTAGTCTCAACACTCTCGATACTCTATGAATGTAATCTCGTACGGGATTTACTCTACATCAGGATCAGGGAGTCTCATTTCCTCCCTAGACAATGTCAGGAACCCGATATGTTGTGCGACATTACCCCGGAGGTGTGGGGAGTGGGGTTGAAAGGTATGAATTGCCAGGTTATCCCTCGGGTCAAGATATTCAAATTTACTGATTCATACTCCCGTAAAGTGGATTTGAACCTTAAGACCAAATTGACAGACAACTCCCACCTTTTTCATGCATCTGGAATCAAGAATATAATTCTTTCAAGTACAGCCTCTATAAATGTCGGCATAGCCACCGTCATTTAGAGTATCACACACCTCAGTGTTATAAGCAACCAGCACTTGACACTGCCACCACTCCCCCACACCACCAGCAACCAAAGCCACGCATTACCGGTCACGAGCAACAAGGCTAGCCCCACCCAATTGCTATTACAACACTACTCCAAAATGCCACACCTCATGAATGCCATCGCTATCCGCTACCTCAACCGGCGCATCTCCGGTCTCGAAGTCGAGCAAGCCGAGGACCAAGCCTTCCAAAATAGGCGGAAGCTCGAGATTGAGATCGATGGACTAGAGGCCGTAATTAGAGGGAACGATGCGCAAGTTGAAGCGGACGATGACGTGGAACGATGGAGGACCAGAAATGCATACCTATTGGCCGAGAAGAAGAGGCTTTGCGACCAAAGAGTGCCACTCCCGGAGGCGTCAAAAAAACTGTGGCTGAAGTTACGCACTTATAGGTTGAGAAGACTTGTGTTTAAGAATTATTCGAAAGAGAGAAGCCAACTTGAAGGGCGCATGGCGGGTTTAGACCGTGCGTCCTCTGCTCGAAGCTGATAGGTTGGGTGTTAGTGGAACGTTTTTGGAGGAGACAAGATTGGATAGGAAGGACAAAGTTTGATAGTGTTAGAGTAGGTAGAGAGAGGGTTAGAAGAAATGAGAATATGAAGATAGAATAAAATTATTTATTCTATCAACAGGAGTTTCCAAGAAGGACCGCTATCATCAATGAAGAAAATAAATAAAGACCATTGGTAGCGTAGAGCCAGAGGTCGAGTGATAACATATGAGGCTTGCTATTCCCGCCTTTGTAAGAAACTAATCGACCCGAGGTCTATATGGGTATAACTTCGTATCAGTATATGAGATACAACCGACGGGTATTAAGGCCGGTAGACACCTGGCGGATAAATTCGTTTGTTCCACCGCTCCCAGATTGTATACCCGGCTCCCAGGTATATAATATAATCAACTTTAGAATTTTCCACGAATCAATAATTGTTCGGGGGGCACAAGGGTGAAGCATCAGCTTCATAGTTGCGGGGTCTTCCATATGAGATATAATAGAGCATTCTAGGTCACGAGATCCCGCCGGCGGTCCCTTAGAATAATCTAGGTCTCCGGAAGCTGAAAACATATTCTCCATTCACCGACCTCACCCTTCTAGAAAGGGAAGAGAGTGAAAGATGAGGTTGGGCCCATGCGCTGGCCCTCCCTTTCAACCTTGCGGGTATAGGAGGACGGGAAGATGCCAACTAAAAGTAAGGTAGTATAAGTCTCTGTCTCTACAGCTTGTAGTGTTCAAGCGGGGCTTGAGATTTCCGAGGCCGATCAAGATCCAGGTCCTCTTTGAGGGGTGAAATAACGCGGAGAGCATCAAAGCAAATTGTTTCGTCCGCTAGGGAAGAGACAGCAAATGGTAGTCAATAAACGCAGGGCGCTAGTACAATGGTGTGGGATCTCTCCCCAATTTCAAGTGCCCCGGAAGCCTATCTTGTATCTAGAGTCGATCATAATAGCGGTTTATGAACGCCATAGTCAATAAGATATTTCATGAAATGCTTATTATTATAAACATAGATGTAAATGGTATATAAGATGCATGTAACTTACAGCCCTTCCTACACCACATACCACCACCGCCTGCAGGTATTACATATTATATCCGCGCATTCCGACGCAATTACCCCTAGTAGTTAACATTTAACACGGTTATCCAGATTAACACCATGACTCGCATCTTCGACCTAGTGTATATCGCCTTCCTTGACCGCCGTATCAAGAGTCTCGAAGCCGACTTAGCCAAAGACAAGGCATACCAAGCAAAGCTCCGCATTGACGGCCTAATCGCCAAGGTTGTGCTGCGTATGGACGAAAACAAGGCCACGCTTGGAGTAGAAGCGAATAGAAATACATGGGCTGAGATGGGTGCAAGTTTTTCAGCCGAAAAGGCGGCCCTTGAGAGCCAGCGAGTTCCCTTGCCAGACAAGCAGAGGGAGTTGTTGGCTAAGCTGCGCCTTTATAAGCTGCGCAAGCATGTATTTATGATGTACATTGGGAGGAGAAAGCCGATACAGATCGTGGTTATTCAGCTTCCGGAATCGCAAGCTGCGGATGGAGAGTAAGTTCAGATATGGATATTGGATAGATACAGAGATTGAATGATGACCGGTAGGGACCTGACTAGGTGAGTAAGAAATTGGGATTTAGAGATGGAGGTAAATGAGACCTAGAAGATAGAGAACATCTTAGCTTTAAGGCTCAGTTTATGAATCAAGTTTCTCAGAAACAATGCGAGACTTGGGTACGGTTACTGATGTAAGCAAAAAAAAAAAAAAAATGCGAGACTTGGATAAGACGACCGAGTGATAATCTATGAACCGGGATCACAATCCGGGCCTTGTTCCGAGCCTATATACGGGCGTTCGTCCGTTGCCGCCCGGGGGTGTGGAGGGGACTCCCGAGTACCGCCCTCTATCATTGGCTAAGATGAGAAGAGAAAAGTATAGTAGGTAGTCGCCAGGGGTGCCGGGGAGTCAACCGACGCAGCGTATTTAAATCAACGATGGACCTAGGATTGTTATCCGCACGCACAAGGATTCCCCATGCATCAGGGGCTATTGGAGGCTTAGGGGTTCTATTGGATCGTATTACTATGATATTCTCAAAAGCATGGTCAGTGGGTGTTCGGCGGGCCAGAATACTGTATAGGTGTAGCAGGAGCTTGGTATTAATATATACCGATAAGGATATTTGATCTACCCAACCAGGAATGCGGCCTGGACCTGCAACTTAAAAGATGTTATACCATTTGGTAAATAACCGAATACAACCAAGAACTTGCGTACTTCGTATTGCTTGGGGAAAGAATACCACAAAACTGGAGTACCACAGTATTCGATACGATACTCAACCAAACAGGCCCTGCTCACTTTGAATATGCGGAGAAGGGGTGGTTGACAGGGCTACCAAGATAGAAATTCGTTGTCTCCTCCTGTTTTTTATGGTATTCAAACGGAAGAGGTTGCCAACCTTGTAGCAACAGCAGCATTAGTATTCTCTTCGTAGGTGCAAACAACACGGGGAAGTGGGTTTCACCGGACCAACATAGTATAAATGTTCCAAAGCGCAGTATATAAGACCCTTATCTCCTACTGGTGTCTCCCCATAGGAGTACTCCATCATTACTAGCTTTCCAAACCGCTCGAACACCACTGCGCTCTTCACTAACCGCCGCACGTTGCCACCGTTACAATGACGACCCTCTTTAACATCGCCTACATCACCTACCTCGACCTCCGGATCAAAAGGCTCGAGGCGGAACTCGCCAAAGATCCTGCCATCGAGCACAACCGGCACCTTAGCATTCTCATCGCCGACATCAATAAGTGTATTACAGAAAACAATGCCGCACTCGCAGCAGGACACGCTCATCTCGATATCTGTGTCGCTAAGAACGAAGAGCATCTGATTGAGAGGTCAAGGTTGGAGAGTTTGCGTGTGCCGCACCCAGAGAGAACGAAGGAGGCCTTGTCCAGGCTGCGGGAGTTGAAGTTGCGGAGGTATGTTTTTGAGCTGTGTGCTGCCGGGATTTATGATGTTCCGCCGTCCGTGACCGAAAGGAGCGTGGGGGTTTAAGGGGGTAGGCGGGGGTTGGGGGGAGCTTTGGGAGCTAGTGATTAGAGCGCGGGATCAGTTGAACCGGAAACCTATACAAGTTAGAGTAGGCACTTAGACAAGGTTGGGGGTTGGGATGGTTTAGGAGACTCTCAGAATAAACAAAGGCTTTGGCCTAAGAACCTAGTTGACTTACCTTCACCATTCCACTAACTCATGACCGCAGCAAGGAAAAGGAATACCTTTAGATCGTTCATAGAGGATCCAGTGGAGAGAAGGAGTTCCTAAAAGTTTCGATTGTTAACAACTACATGTACTCATACTTCTGTCTGTCCTTGCGAGATACAGCTAGGGTCTCGTTATACCTTGAGAGGCCTTTTGCTCGGTGGGTCATGGGTGATTGATTTCTGGCTTAGACTACATGTAGCTGGGCAGCTTTCTCTTCTGATCATGCATCCGGATAAAACCAAACCAGGCGTAAGTACCCTTACTATGTTCACTCTAAATAAAATTGTAAGCCCCAAACAACAAATATAAAAGAACAACCTCTAGCTCGGGAGTGTCATTGGTCGCAATATATCTTTATGCGGGTGAAGCTGGTACGCCGTACGGTCCGCCATCATAACTGTATTCAACCTCAAAAGCTCGATCTTCGGTGTCGGACAACAGGCTGGCTTACGGCTATGTTGGTGAGTTTGCATACAACCTTTTTCTGCCTCCATTACACACGGCTATCTCTAAGCTGGGATGAACTAAAGGGCAAGGTTTTTGGCAAGTGGGAAACATGGCCACAATACGGGAAAACAGGGGGGTAAGGGCGCGGCAGATGGTCGGAAACCGCCAGCCTGACGCCGAGCTCCTCCGTGTTCCCTCTCATAGGTCTGGGGTGGGGGCATGTAATACTCATGGAAGGGACAGTGCCCCCCCCTTGCCTCTTTAAAGGCTGTTAGGTGGTTTTTGTGAGCGGTTAGAAATATGTACCACCGGTTCGTGCTTTGCACGGTCAGGCGGATGGAAGATTACAGATGGCAAGTTCCTAACAAGGCCCATATCAAGTAGATATCTTAATGTGGAACCTACAATGATAGATGGTGAGGGAGCATCTTTGAACAGCGTGGAAACAGTGGTCATTTGTAGGAGTGCGGTTTCGACAAGACCTCTCTTTAAGCGCAATCCTTAGTGGACTGGGAAAGAATAGCATTTCAGATGGGAAACTACTGGGTAGCAGTGATTTATATTTCTATCCAAGTATCGGCATCAATATCTCCAATTCAACAAATTCCAGCATTTAATTCATTTTGTTCCCCACCCTGAAGCGTAAACTATCAACTTCATATCCCTTCCACTATATCATGCACTCCCGCCCTAGTCGGATTCCTCATCTGCCACCCCCCGTATCCGCCTTTAACTCCACCACCCATCTCTCAAACCTCACCCTCTTCAGCCTTGATACCAGCTCCCTCTGCTCTACTGAGAGCGGCTTCTGATGCTCCTGCAGTACTGCCTTCTCGCGGGACAGCATGGCGTTTGTTGCTTCCCATAACTCATAATCCACATCCTTCACCTCATCGTTGGTAGTGAGCTGGAGAACAATCTCCAAGATGCGTCGCTCTAGATCATTGTGTCGTGCGATTGCAGGGTCGTTGTCAATGGCTTGCTGGAGTGTTTTAATTTCTTTGTCGAGGCGGGCAAGCTGATAACGAGTGTATAAAGCAGCAAGCATGATTAGGGAAGTATGTTTTAGGGGTCTTGTCCCTTTGAGGAATTCGGGTTTGACGGTGGGAGGTGGTGGATGGCCCGCGTGCTTATAATGGGGCAAAGAGTTTGAATGTTTTAATCATATTCAGGGCGTTGTCAGGGGAGATGCTGAGACTGAGCCGCCTTGCAAGTGCATAGCTCAGGGCTTGCTCGCTAGCTGGAGTAAGGTTTGCTATCTCCATGTAATGAACATTGTCACACTCCTGTATATTTGATACTAGTGAGGAGCGGCCTTCGGCCGCATATGTAATCGTCAGTTCAAGAAACCACCGACACTGAAGGATCTGGAAAACTCACAGTCTTATTCAATGCAATGATGTGGGATAAACATCTCCGCACGTAGTCGGGGCCACCTGCCGCTGCGCAGCATGCTGGGCCCTCCTTGCTCGCGTGGGGTTGTAGTTTTGAAGGAGAAGAGATATTGATCTCGGCCAGAGGGTTATTATGTAGTGATTGAGGTTTGCCAATGGATATGTATGCCGTCTCCCTTAACACACCCGATTCTTTGTCTACCGACAGCTGTAGCCCGCCAGACCACAGAAATCTGGGGCAGCTACCCATCCAATTGAAATCTTTCGTGATAGAGATACCTGACTATTCTATTTAGATGTGAACGTATCTCGAAGTATCATGGAGTGGCTTGGTCTTTATACCTACAAGTAGTTAATAAGGTATCAGTAACAAAACTTAGAGTTCTGGGATCCGGACACATGAATTCGAATAGGATCACAGAATATCACTCGCACAATAGGCTGGCGGCTTTTATGAAAATATTTTTTAATCACTGGACCAACCCCCGCCACATCATGCCAAGCCTGTACCTATTCAACCATATCCTTCCCACGTGATAGAAAGGTATCTACATTCGTCGTCCCCATCTGTTTGTGCGTGGTGGTCGGTGGGGTCAGATACGATGTATGGGTTGGAGTGCTGCAATAGAAGGGGATTCTACGACTGTTCTAACCCTCAAGAAGTGGTTTTGAGGGGACAGGTATCCCATCGGCACTCAAAAGGCGATGGCAGTGATCAACATCAGCCTGGAGGGATGTGTAGAGTATTATCCATTTGTTTTACGTATAACCCTAGCTTTGTGCATGTGGGAGTCTGAAAGATGATTTGGGGGAGCGGATCATATCATTCTCCAATCTATGGTTCATGATCGACAAGAGCGCTGTGGTATTGTACGGTGTTATGTACAACGTCTCGTATCTCCATTGGAGTTGTAATCATTGAGCATTGAGCTTGGATTTTCAGAGCGGGGAGTAGCTTTCAGGAGGGTATGCTGTGTATATGACTGCTTATTGTTGCATGTGTGGCGTTCATGAACCCGCCAAGGAAATGCTGTCTTTACATGTACTTACATGTAATTTTAGAATGCTAGTGTGCGCTCGGGGGCACCGGGTTATTTCAGATCGAGTTACCCTTCCTTCTGCCGCCCACACCCAAAGTAAACTGCCCCTGCATACATGTACTTATCCTTCCTACGTCACCTCTAGCTCCACACTGGCTAAATACGTGTAGTACATACATGTATGATGTATGTAGTTGTAACCGTAAATGCCACAACTACATGTATACATGAGACTTGAGCTCAGCCGACGGCGCGTCAGATCTACGAGTCGGAGCCGGGATCCTTCAAGATCGCGGACTGGACGTAGACCTGATGAACCGCGGGCGTGAGCTTAGGCTTTAGAGGTGTTCCACCTGGAGCAACAAAAGGCACACCAATTGTCACCGAATTGGGGCTGTAGCTTCAAATTGGGTAGCATATTCTAACGATGGTACCCAGTGGAGGTGTCCGAGCACAGATCTAGCATGGGGAAAGGACCAAAAATCCATTGATTGGGTGCCATGGGCTCTAGCCAGGTTACCACGGAATCACTGATAAATCATCTGTAGGGTTTAAGTACATGTAGTATCTAGAACCTCCCACCCTAGCATCGATGACGGGAAAGCGATATAGTGAGTAGGGCAGGCTTTGCAAGCTTATATTCCACTATGAGACTAGTTTCAAGTCCTAGTGTTGAGGAGCAGTTGCATTCACCTTGTAATGCCACATTTACAATCCTGGCCCCGAAAGATTGGAGTTGCTAACCGATATCTATCGATTAGTCTGAAGTTGCCAACTACCAGAGAATGCATTGTAGAATAAAGATGAGAAGCTTGGAGAGGCCTGTACGATTGTTTTTGAATGGCCCCTTCATGTAAATTGATATCTGATACTCTTGGTGTACGTCAATTTGTCACGAGGGTATTAGTTAGTTCTTGGAGTGTCTCGGTCTCTTGAGTCCAAGCAACATGATTGATAGCCGTGAGAATTTGCACAAAATGCCTCCACCAAGGGTCGCCGCTCGCAGATATGAGGGGGTACATATTAACCAATACCCATGCATATAACATCAACATTTTGTCCCGTTCTGGGATATTCACCGACATACCTTTCTCTAGAGACACTATCCACATACGATATAATGTTTTTATTTTCAATAAGAACCTGTATGGGGTGTTAAGGAATAATCACTGAATCTTAAGAAAGTGTCATCGTTTGGCAGAATTATAGTTAGTTATCAGAAGACAAATTCTGATCTTTTTGAGACATCCATGAATGTAAAGATATGGTTATGTCACTATACTGTCACGGGCACCGTGGTTGGGACGTCAGTTGTCAGCGATCCCAAACTGTCCCATATGTTTGGTCCTTTGTCAGTGTCAATGACCATAATAGCGTGTCCCATCATGATAATTTTGTCTTGTCAGTACTTAGGAACGGAAAGATTTATTGGTATTTTAATATCAAGGAGTATACATGACCCTATATTCCCCCTTTATTCTCCTTCATCTTCTTCATAGGCAGAAAGAATGCTCTTAAATACCTGAGCCACTGCGCACATCTCTATTCTATTTTTATAAACTCCAATGAAAAAAAAAAAAAAAATCAACGGCTCTTGTCCCAAAACCCTCACCTTCAATACTTTGTCAGCGTCAGCAACACCCTGTTCTCAGAAAAAAAAGTGTCAGGACGAGATCTTGTCCCAACCACAGTGCTCATGACAGTATACCCAATGTGCATGCATGTAGTCAATTAATGCAATTTATGATTTCTGGAATATCAGATTAATGTTTATCAACGGCCAGCTTTCCCCTGCGTTAGGTTCCATCCATTCGGCTCACTAACCTATTAAGAAGGCGGAATAAAACGAGAATCGATATGCATTCCGATGAGCAGTCTTAATTTAACCTCTTGATCAGCAAAACCTGGTTGCCCCACTCATATCAGGGTGTGGAAAACAAAAACCAAGAAAATGGTCCATTACTATTGAAGGGCGCATTGACTCTACCCACCTTTACCATTTCATTACGAAAGAACAAGTCTTGAATTGAATTTTCAAGGGGTAGTATTGAGCGAGGGTGGGGATCTGCACGCCATGGAAGAGGCCCAGGTGCCGGAGCTGGGATAGTACAGTTGAGAGGGGGGGGGGGGGGGGGCCGAAACCGAGTTTGTGCCTCTGAGTGGGCGGGCGGCTTATGGGTTTCTCAGATATTGTCCACGCCTGTGGTGGTGTCAGCGTAGTCAAGTGGGGTTTGGGTAGGCGGAGAACCGTACAGCTTAGGGGCTTGGTAGTTTGCTCCCGAGAAATACGGCGGATTACCTCTGTAATCTGGTATTCAGTTGGAGATCAAATTGTGACAAAGGTCCTGTCGCGTCTGATCTGGTAGTGCATTGTGGTAGCGTGGTGTGGTACGCGCTGGTGGATGTTGGTTGAATGGTTACGTCCCTAGAGATATTTGTGTTATCACTGTAAACGGATAGCTAAGAACCCATTAGTTTTGTATAGTTGATAACAGTGGTGGTGTGGAGGGCGACAGATAGAGCCCGAGTTCAAAAAGCTGTATCGTTATCGAGGTCTGATCTACCGGTGGGTGGGACCTGGTTCTGTTACCCGTTTTAAACCGAATATTTTACACAACGCCCCTCTTCTCCCCCATCCCATTTCACTTTCATGGAAGTTGAAAATATTAATACGCCACCCAACGCAAACCTTTACACGTACACCACCTAGGACACCTCTCCTTTAGTACCTTCATCATGCCCCACAGGCCATCCAAATATCATGGAGGGCAAGCCCATGTTCCCGATGTTACGCCTATCCACAGTGAGAACCATACTCATTTCCCCGCCACCCCTGCACAGAACGCAAGAATGCGAGATGAGCAGCGAGCCACACCGCCCGAGTTGTATCGCACCAAGCCAGAGCGCAAGAATAGCTTAGACCTCCCTCCTCCATACTTTCCATGGCCATCATCTAAGGATGGGCGTGCGTTTGATAGCAATTCAACCAAGAAGGGAAAGACATATGGTGCGGGTACTTGCGCTACTTCTCGCGCTCCGTCTACCTCGAGTGGGAAGGCCGAACCTAGCACTACTGATTGTACCGCGTTCTCTTTTTCAGACCTTGGTACAAAAGCGGCGAAGCCAGAGAATGGCACGACAGAGAAGAAGAAGTATAGTCCTCCGATACTTCCCCCTGGTTGGGAGCCTAAAGCGCATTTGCGGCCAAAGCCAGACACCGCATTTGTAAGTTTGGTCCCATCTTCCTTCGATTAAATACAACCCCAAATTAACATATCCCCTCACCATAGATCTACACCGGCCATGAAACAAAGTGGCAACTGAAGTGGCCTGCCTCGTTAAAAAATTATATTGCACGATCGTTCGAAGATGTCCTCCCGGAGGAATTTGATGCAATTTATCGTGAGCTACATGCAGTCATTCTTGAGGCTGTTCAAGACCAGCTCCATCTATGCCTTGACTGGGATCAGATGCCGCTACCTAGTACCTTTCAACATGACACTAGGGTCGCGAAGTTGCGTAAATTGAAAGAGGAGATCGCGGAGCTGGATGAAATGCAGAGGTTGGAAGATGAGGCAAACAAAAAGAGGTGGATCGATAACAAAATAAAGAGGGAGTTAAAGGAAGGACAAGATAAGGTCAAGATTCAAAGAAGCAGTGAGGAGGAGGTAATGTTGCAGAAGATTAAAACATTTGCTGCCCCAAATGCACCCAACAAGGATGTGGGAGAGGCTGGCAAGGCATATCAATCCCACGACCATCATCATACCCATCCAGACGTGGGTCATACGAGGAGAAAGGTTACAGTCAAGAGAGCGCCTGACTTCGATTGTCCAAGCGAGGTATCTGCGGACTTGAGCGAAGCGGACTGCTCTGAAAACGGGAGTGAGATATTCTTCCAACTTCAAGAGGGGAAGCATCAACATGGTAGGACAGAACTCATGCCCAAAATATCGCCCAATGCTAATAGAGGACGCAGGTGCGGAAGATACTGGCTCTACATCTTCATGGGACTCCATGAATGATAATAAGGGTTCTTACCGGGAGTCAATCTTCCCACAAGACTCGGTCTCTCGTTTTGGAACCAGCCATATCAGCGATAGTGGCCGGGTTCACCATGTGGAGGGGCAGAATTCTGTGGATCGTATGGACCTCTGTGAGCAAAAGAGAGGATCAGTTTTGCGTCCAACTGGTGGGCTTATCGCAGGAGGTCTAATCTCCCAGGATGGCTGTGGATTCAACAGTGGCAACCAACTGGGGGGTTGGGGAGCCACCTCCCATAGAGGGGGTGGGCGAGAGGCCGGGCCGGCGCGCCGGTCCGACCAAAATACATCCTCGAGCTCCAAGGGATTTCTTAATGGCATGTTTAATCCCCGGCGCCCAATAACTCCCGAGCAAAACTTCCAGAGGGCCCAAGAATTCTACGGGCAGACGATGAATGCACCAAACCCCGCAATGTGCATATCAGCTCATGCCGTAGATCGCACGAGTAGCGGAACACTCATGGAATCTATCCATTCCAACCCCGCAATGTGCATATCAGATCATGCCATAGATCGCACTAGTAGAGGAACACTCATGGAATCTATCCATTCCAACCCCGCAATGCGCACATCAGCTCATGTCATAGATCGCACTAGTGGCGGAACACTCATGGAATCCATTCACTCCAGCCCCGCTCCTCATCGGCCGCTAGAGAGAGCCTATCAGACCACAGACACGAGACATGGAGCGCGGGTTTCGCCTTATACGGGGGATGCGCCTCACAACTCACGCGCACGGGCTTTCTATTCTGGGAGATTCACTCACTTACCGCAATCATTTAGCATACAGGAGACTGGAAGGCAAAGTCACCAAGGAGGTGGGGGTAGGCACACTCATGATGACAACAATAATAGAGATCGCTACGAATTTCGCGGATCTGGCACCCAGTTTTGCGAAGGGTTTGATCGTCGCAATTCAGGGAATATAGAGTGGGCGTCTGGAAGGCAGGAGCCAACAGGGTCCAGCCGCTTTTCGGCATCTGAGGAGCCTCAGGAATACTACCCACAGGAGTACGGAAGACACTATTCCCGACCTGGTTGGATCAGTAACTCCCCTTCTCGTGTTCAGGGTATGCAGGAGGAGTCGGGGTCTCACCACCTCGAACGTGGGTATCCTCATGAATATTTCCACCGCTTTGAATTGGATATGCAGGATACATTGGAGGGCGATTGGGATGAGGCTTTTTGAGAAGGGGAGGCATGTTAGTAGGCCCCTGGCTACTTGACTATTGGGAAAGATGAGGTTCTAGTACCTTGGTTAATGGTGGAATGAGGAAGGATGGTTGTTTTTGAGTCGAGTAACTCCTGAATAAGAAAGGAGTTTCATGGAAGGGTGTTCAGTTTAGAAGGAAGGTTAATTACTGTATATCCAATATCATCACGGGAAATGATCATAGAGTACACGCGAAGAGCCACTTTATATTGCATTCCTCATCAGATATTGCCTTCATAAATAATATACCTAAGGTACCCGTTATCTTTGATCTTTTCGTATATTTCGTTTGGTCAAAGAGTGTATGTTTTATTGGGTCGAGCCCATGACCGATTAGTGAGGTAAGGTCTTGAGACCCATCGGGCTCATGCCCCATCCTCAATTAATACACTCCCTACACAGGCATTTCATATGCAATCCGACACCGAAGGGCCCCCCCGAAACGCTCATATGAACAACCTCCTTCGCCGGAAGATATAGGGGTCCCTTCGTGCCCCTTCATACCGTGAACATGTTTGACCTCATCTGCTGCGCTCTGTTTACTAACCGCAGTTGTTAAACCCGCTAGAATTCTATTTGCTGTTCGAATGCCCGATTTGAAATTATAAGCACTGACCTGAATTTAGTTGGAGTGTAAAAGGATGATAGGTTGTGTGTGAGTGGGGTAAGGCCACATATATAGCAGCGTGTGGAGCTGGGGTCGATATCGGAGTTTGTAAAGTCGGGAACCATACATATAGTTGTTATGAGGAACAGGAGAGAGGAGGCCTGTAAGTGTTCCCGGTTTGTCGGTCTCGCTGGGTTGGTGTAAACAACAACCACGCTGGAGAGGTGACTTCTACCCGCAATGGACCTGTCACGGAGCGCGTGCAGTATATCACTGACCCCTCCGCAAAGTTTTGGCACCCTGTAAAACATCCGCGCTTATAACAAACAAGATATCCTGGCCCCCTTCCTCGAAAGGTATTGTGGGTTTGCAAATTAACCGGACGCTCACGTTGCAACCATGCAAATGGGCTACAATAACCAAATTTTCAAATTGCTTCAATTGAGTCCACATTGGAACATATGATAATATGAGTATAGGGAACACCAAAGATAAAATCTCCTACATTTATCTATTCTAGTTGTAGTGTAGTCGATGTTGAAGTTGCTTTCCCATATAAAATTTGGTTGCAACGCGGTGTCCGGTTAATTTTGCAAACTAGCAATACTTAACATAACAAATTGTGATAGACAGCAGTGTGGAAATATGTAACTATAAACCTTTGCTGTCATTGCCACGCGGTTATTTATATCACGGTTTGAACTCATGAGCTCCGAGACGGGGGTGCCAAACTTTGCGGATCCAACTGTACAATGAGTATGAGGGAGAATATTACAGTAGTTTTGTGGTTATGAATACCCAAGTGCTATGGTTGAAAAATGCTTGGACTGTTGAAGTCGAATCATTGTGTCGACTACTAGTACCCACGCCCGCCCCTTTACAATCCTTCATGGAGAGACCGGAACCAAACAAGTTGGTAGGAAGCAACTCAGGGGGTTGCTAAATTTTAGGTAGTTAGGATGCCCGTATAAATGCTGTTTAGACCACGAATTTCAGGCCAATGCCGCCTTTGTTGCCGTTTCGATTGACTTAGGCATCGATGTAACTCCGAGAACGCCCCTGGCCAGTCTGGCTCTTCGGAGATGCGGTGCGGAGGCGATTTCGCCATTCCAACTAGCCCTCCCCGGCGGTCATTGGCACCCCTGCTACGCACAACTGGCCTCAAGAAGCATTGCGAGGTGTCTCTCTTCGTAATAAAATGGTCCAAGTGGGTAGCGTCCACGGGAAATTGACCATTTTTCCCTCGTTTGTCCCACCCTGAGAATGAGTGGGGCAAGCAGGTTTTTGCTGATCAAGAGGTCGGTGGTTCGGAACGCTGTTTTTGAATCATGACTACTCACTCGGATTTATGCTTTCTTAAAAATTTCTTTTAGCGAGTTCTCTGCTCTGCTCAATACCCCCAACCAACCCCTCATCTCTCTTTTTGTCCTTACCGTTTCCTCTTTCTCCTACGAAGTGATCCTGCAACTCTAAACATCCCCACCACAATGGACCCCATGCCACCCACCTAAAACAAGAGCCAGGGAGCACCTAAACACAGCAAGAACTCCCAGTCATCAAATAGGTTTCCAACACCCATACCTCACTGAACGGTCGCGCGTACCTATAACGTGTTGATTTCTCCAACATACACCGACCAGGTACTCGCCCTTTCTCCCTTCCCCAACGACACGGGTTGGACACAGTCATACATAAATTTCTGAAGGTCTCCACACTAAGCGATGAGTTTCTTCACATAAGATCTGGGAGGGATTGTACTTACTGACTTTTGGGTAAAGTAGATAACATAACTCCTATGAATTCATTCGGAGGTACAAGGGGCAAAAGGAGAGCCGGCACCCCAACGATGCGAGCACCTGGAAACCTCGTAACCCGGGAGGATCTGGTTACTTCGAAGTATGGGAACGAAGAGAAGGAAGACCAGATTCGAACCAAACAAAGCCCCCGTTGACGGTCCCATGATTTCCAAATTCTCAAGACTTCCCCACTATTCATCCACCGAGATCGGTTTTTCCTCTCTACAACAATCCGGTACTGAACGTCTTTTCAAGCCCGGCATTCACGGAAACATGAAATACCTGGAATCCAGCTTGAATAGCTCTACCACCTTAATAAATACTACACCCTCCAAGGACAACACCACTTCATATCACTATACCTGAACCGAAAATAAAAAGCACCTTCCAGCAGCTTAGGAGATCAGCACAGTTTAAAGTACATAACACACGCAAACAGCACGCCAGCGCATCTAAATGTCAAACTACGCCGAACCTCCTTCGCCCCCATCACCCTTCTTGTTGCCGTCCCGCGCCGCAGCCATCCGTCGCTCCCACGATATTGTCGACCTTGCCAACGACTATCTATATTCACAAAGTGGACACCTCATCCGCGCGCGCCGCAACGTCTGCCAGATGCTCAGGCTATACCGTGAGAGTGGGGGTTGTACGAGGAGTTTCATCAATCTATTGGTGAGAGAGAAGAGGAGCCTAACAGAGAAGCTACAAGCAGTGAGGGATAGGGTGACGGCCATGAATGAAGCTATGGCTGAGTGGGGTCTGGATGGGGCGGGGAGGGCTAGGGAGGAAGAAGATGATGAGTAAAGCCTGAGGTTGTGATGTTTCATGTTGGATTACGAAAGTTAGGGGTGCAATGACTTGACTGTTCTGAATCTTTTGAATCTATGGTTTGAGTTACTCAATAGTCGACTCCCTCAATGTGAATGTAACCCCACAAAGACCTGATCGTACAGCAGGAAAATAATCGAAAAGAGGTCATTTTATTAAGGTTTGGCGGTACATCGAGAGATTACTATAATGGTGCGCTCAGGGCCAGAATTTGATACTGTTATAGAGGGGTTACCCTTATATAGAAAGTGCTAAATCTGAAGGCCGACCAAAAAGGACCGGGAAGGCTACCTTTATACAGGGAATGCCTTATAGAGGGTACCGCCATATCAAGCTTTCGCTGTACTAATATAAAGAGCAGGTAGAGCTGTATGGAATTTAGCATTGTGTGTACATAGGGGTATATTCCTAATAAGATATTTCCACGGAGCTGTTTGTGTAGTCACCTCCCATAGCTAGGGTACGCGGCACCGTACTTGTTGTTCGAAAGAGCTTCTATCAAAGTGGAAAGCTGCATGTAAACACCGATCCCTACTCCCTGCGATTTCAGGTCTAGGGTAGGTAGGTTTTCCAACGTGCTGGTAGAGGAGGAAAGATCTGAGAGATCCAATAGCCGAGCATAGACCAACCCCTTACAGTGATGTGGCAGGTGTCATCTTGTACTGTGTATGCAGGTATGGTGCTCGGCCAAAACATATGGGTAGAGGAAACATTCAGCACTCGTACAGAGCACCGGCTTTATAACGTCTATCTGAGTTGTTTTGTACTGATCGCCCCACCGTAATATTCTAACTTATTGAGGTCATGTAACGTAGGTGGCTATATATGACCGTACAATTACCTCTAGTTTCTTAAGTATTGAAGATTCTGTGGGCTGGAGAAGGTAGGTGAGCCCTGCAAGCCTCGAAAACTAAACTGGCTTGACCGTTATGCAAGAAGAAATCGCCCCTTGGTAGTGCTGGAGCTATGGGTCTAAAATTACCTAGGCTTTCTTGTCATAAAGTACGAAGCGCCACAGGTCTTGCGCGTTCGGATCAAAGTTATCCTTGTGTTTATTACAAGCGAGTGATAGATTATGAACCATTACAACCAACCATGTTCTCCCAGTTACCAAGATGCAGTAAATAGACTCGAGAGTACCTCGCGCCCCATTTGTTTGTTTTAGTGAATTTCCTCCTGTGGGGTATAATTTGAATCTTGAAAACTGTTACCGTTCAGATGTTTGTTGTCTGCCGCGAGGAGAACTTGAAATATCACCATAGAGAAATGCAGCATCAAGTCTCAAATACAGAGGGCTTGAATACCAGAATAGAGCTACCGGCGACATTGAATTCTATAAACTGGAATATAAAGTCCCCCTCTCCTGTCTAAATGTACGCCCACCACCACTCACCGTCTCTCGCACGCATATACTGAGGCACTCTCAGAAACAAATATCTATTGCTATAGGAGATCACTACTTCATACACTCTTCATCCAAGATGTCATCCCCCACCACTTTCAGCGCCGCCCGTGAGATATCCCTCACTCTTTATAATAGTCAAGTCGCGGAGCTGGGCTACTGTCACCAAATGGCACTACGCCTCAGGGTTCAAATCACCCTGTATGAAGGGGACGCCGAAGATCCAGAGATCCCACGCAATTATCTTGCTACCAGGGTTCCAGACGCGCTGAGGAACCACATATTAGATGCACTCCTGGTTGTGGAGAATTATGAGCAAGAAATAAAATTGGTTGTTCTCAGGAATGATCTAAAGAGTATCGAGATCCATATCAGGGAGATAGAAAGATTTGTGAACACATTGAAAGAGGCCCTTGTAGAGCTGTATGGAGAGTTTTAGGAGGGGGGGGGGGGTAGTGCATTCAAAATGAGATGAGCAGGGGGTCTAAAGTATGTAGTTAAGACTGGGTTTTATCGCACAGGATATTGGCGTTATGTTATGCTAGAGCTAGAGGAGAGAAACAAAGGATGATATAAACGAAACAGTTAAGTGGAATGAGATATGAAAAAGAGGATCGGTACTTTTTGAACAAGCCCCCCGCGAACGCCAAAGATGGTGGACGGGGTCCCGTGAATATCGAGGCTCTGTATACGTACGAGAGACCTTGAATATCGGGGCTCTGTATACGTACGAGAGACCTTGTTATAATTAGTAATCGAAAGGGTGGTGTGGATTAAGTAGAGCAAGCATACCCAACCCCACCCCACCTCACATTGTCTCCCCACTTTTCATCTCCTCCATCTCTCATCTTTCATCCCTAAGCCCATCCTCTTCCATCCAAGCTCTCTATCCTTTAGAGTTCTCAGGGACGAGAGGTTCAAAGTTCATCGTTGAAGCTTGAGACCTCCTAGTAGCCTACTGCCAGTATAGAGATAAAGTCATGGGAGATTTGATGGATAACGAGTCTGTTGATCAAGTCACAGAGTACTGTAAGCTTCTAGAAGGAAACTGGGGTAAGATATCATCTCCCTTAATGAATAAATTCTTTTCTATTTTGAAACATGGAAACATGGGACTGATAAATGATAGATCACTATAATGGACCATATACCGTCAGTGATCCTAATAGGATCACCAATATGGCTTTACTGAACTTCATCTTTTCGATGAAGCTTGTAATCCGCGAGATCCAATTAACTGACTCCGGTGATTCTGATAAATCCCACCACCAAGTGCGATGCTGCCATTGCTGTATGGTCTGGAGGGACATATCTGCTAGTGACATGGACTCACAACCATATCTTGACCACCTCGAGCAAAGACACCCAACCATCCCTACCACTCAGCAACGGTTTCAAGAGATCCTTAGGGCAATGCTCACCATTAAGGCCGCTGGAGGAGATGTTAGCCTGCCTAGTCCTTGTGGATTATTGGTTCCGGATAGGGGGCTGGTGAAGAAGACATCTTCTCTGGTCCGGGCGTATCAGGAGCTAGAGGGTATCGGCAAGAAAGCAACTGACTATACTGATCTCGAGCGTTATGAGATGATTGTCCAGCTAATCGTTGAACGTAACCTGCCTTTCGACGTCGTGGAGTCCACAACGTTTAGTGGACTATTCGATCGCCAGGGTCCGTCCGTTAAGGTTACCAAAGCGGCTATCGTGGAAACCTTTAATTCCATGTATGATAGAATCTTTGCGGAGCTAAAGTTGACATTACAATCGCATGCAAAGAGCGGCGGTAAGATAAACCTCAGTATCGATGCATGGAAGGCTGGTGGAAATATCCCTCACATCGGCATCACCGCGCACTGGATGGACTCTGGATTTGTTCTTCGATATGCAACACTTGACTACATTCGTCTTCCACTTCGGTGCCTCAATATGTCTCAACG
Organism: Morchella sp. 2015-shanyang; assembly: GCA_024713795.1. Lineage (NCBI taxonomy): Eukaryota > Fungi > Ascomycota > Pezizomycetes > Pezizales > Morchellaceae > Morchella > Morchella sp. 2015-shanyang. The sequence continues at coordinate 843,893 of JAMGZB010000007.1, forward strand.
CGTTGCGAGGCGAGTTAGGGACGTGTTGACCACTTATGGGATATGCGAATCGCTTGGAAGTATTACAGCAGATGAAAACGGCATCTGTGGAAGGTTCTGTGACTATCTGACCGAGCTGGTCCCTAGTTGGTTACCGTCTCATCACTTTATCAGTTGTATGTCCCAGGCAGTAAACCGGAATGCACATAGAATCCTTGTTGCTCTGGAGATAGAGAAGGCGGATGAGGATCAGGTTCTGGTGCAAAGGAGATTTCCTAGTCCCATGCCCTCTCCAGCGGGCGTACTTGAAAAGGTACGGGTCCTGGTTGGGGAAATACGTTCGTCAAGAAGGATATGCCAGGCAGTGAAAAATATTGGCCATAATAGGAGAATGAGTCTTACTAGACCTACCATCGATACAGATAGGAGGTAATATCCGTTACCCTAGCTTGAAGTCGTTAATCTTCATATTGATAAGTTATAAATAGGTGGAGCAGTATGCTGGAGATGATGGGTGGACTCATTAGTCTCAAACCGGCTTTGATCGAATTATTAAGGTGGTCAGGCGACTCCGAGTTGGGATCGCTATGCCTTTCGCATAGAGAGTGGTTGGTGTTGGCCAATATGTACAAGGCGTTCGAGAGACTACAGGTTTCCATCGAAAATCTCTATCCGTCGGCTCCAACAATGGTGAACGAGCAATTCCCAGGTCTTAGTGAATATCTCTGCGATATCTGCACCGGCGGGTCTAGTATGCAGCACGTTCATAGTGTCCTTGAAAGGGCCTGGGAAGCATCATGCGACTACTTCAGGGGCTATACCAGCACTGACAATCTGGCTGCATCCATCCCAATTGCAGTGATTCTTGATCCCCGATACAAGGTCAAAGGCTTGTCGAGAACATGCCTTAATGCATCCGTCGTGTTCCCGCTATTCGAACAGGAGTACAAAGCCAAATATGCCTCGATGGATTCCAAGGATGCTTTGCCGGGACCGAATGATATTTCCGCCACGTTTGTCAGCGAAGAAACCCTGGAGTGTCCAGCAGCACAATGGGCCAAAGAGGAGCAGGAGCCACTGGAAACGGAACCTCTTACTTGGTGGAGGGAGAATGGGCATCGATATAGCAAGGGCCTCAATGCTATGGCCCGTGATTACCTGTCAGTTCCGGCAGGCTCCGCGTCTGCGGAGCGGTTGTTCTATCGATCCGGAGATCTTATCGTCAAGAGAAGAGAGCGCATTCTCCTAGACGAAGGGAGAAAAATGCTCTTGATCAGAAGCTGGAGCAAGATGCCGGAGTTTGAGGCCTTCGAACTCGAGCAGCTTCTTTGAGCTGGTGGGGCTATCCCTGAGTAGTCAATTAAAAAAGGTGGTATCGGTGGAGTGGCGGGGTTGGCTCTTCGGTCCTGTATCATTTCAGCGGGTCATGTTGGGATCACTGTGTTAAGGGCTTCGTGCTTGTATCTTTTTCGTTTCCCTTAGTTTTTAGCTTTAGACACCGCTTCGTTCATTCCGGTGAAGATTTACTTCAAGAAAGCGGCCGCAGGTACACGTGTCGATTTTCTGGTGTATGTACTACGCACACAGCAGCTGTTATAAATACTCGTTTTATGGCTGTCACCGGCTCGCGCCCCGAACATGACCTGAACCCTAAATCCCCACAATGAGGCAAATGCTACGGTTTTGGTAAGAAAGTTGGCGCAGAGTGCAGCAGTAGAGATAGCAGGTCCTACCTCCCATACTCCTAACGCCGGGTTATCGAACAATACTTGTTCTTTTCCGTCGGAGAAGGCCTCAGAATCAATACTGCGCGGGTGTCTTTTTTGGCGAGAGGTTACAACATCTGGTCTGATCTAATTTTCTGTTTCCTGCGCATACCACGCTGCAGGATCAAAGCCAGCGGACAACAACTACGGCAATGCAATGGTTGCCGTTATATAGATTTCTACTGTATTCCTGTGGGAAAGAACGCTTTGGGCAGTGACAAAGAATACGGCCAGTGAAATGGGAATTCGGGCAGTGTGAGGAAAGCCTTTGGGCAATGGGAATGGATATGGGAAGTGAGAAGGGCTATAGACAGTGAATAAGGAATACTTTAGGCAGCATGATAGGGATACTTTAGGCAGTGAGCAGTGCTTTGAAGAAGTAACAGGCAGCATTGGGATTCCCTCTCTTTATCATTAGTTTTCAATCTTCTTTTTGCTACATATCTCTAGGTTTTTCTATCTTTCCCTCATTTGGGTTGCAGCCCTGGGGGGGGAGGAACAAGAGCGGGGAACAGGACAGGATTGAGGAGGTTTAGTACATGTAGTTGAGACTTTATCCAGGTGGCCTTTTATGTAAGCGTTGTTGGCATCAGTCTTCGGGGATGAATAAATATTAGAAGGGGGACGGGCCGATAGGCTCGATGGGTTCCCTTTCCGTTGTCTAGACTTGTTTTTGTCTTTTTTGCTTTAATGGGAGTACGAGCCTTCCAACTCGACCCAGAATTGATCACTAAGCCAAGAGTTTATGCGAGGTGCCATATTAGGTAGTCACTTAGCAATGGACATACATAGATGTACATATCTGTCCTGTGCCAAGAGGTTCCTAATTTCACACCCCTACAACCTTTCTTTCCCTACTTGTGGCTGGCACCACAGTAAGGAAGGTTAACATAGATAACACGATATGGGGAGCGACCCCCGAACAGATACTGAAGAGGAGAGGTGGGGCAATTCCACAGCTCTAAACATAATATCCCTCTCTCTAATAGAAACAGCTAACCATAGCAAACCCTTCGTTAACCATCCCCGATGCAAGTATAAAAAGAAAAAATGCTCATAACAGAAACTCTCCCCAATTTTCCTTGCTCTTCGCTGATAACAGGAAAAACGTCTTAACGTTTCTAGCTCCCTGAACAGTCCCTTCTGTGCCCTCGTAATATTTTAATCCTTCCTTCATCCTCCTTTTTCCCCTTCTTCTCATTCTCTCTTTTTCTTTCAGCCAATGTCCCTTTTCTCTCTTTCCTAGTTCCCCCTTCCCCTCCATTACTGCCAAAATGATGTGTCCTTCGTAAATTCTCCCTTAACAGTCCAAATCCCTTGTTCTTAGTACTCCATTCAATAGTGGGGACCACAAGGTTCGGAGAGGACTGAGAGCGCTCGTCACCTTTTAAGCGCATACTGCATCCACCTTTTCCCCTTCCCCCCCTTACATAAACAACGACTGGGGTTGGACTTGTACAGGGGCGTGGCTGGCTTAATTAATTACCCGAACTTTAAGCTCGATAACCCATAAAACAAAAAACAAACTTCTGGCCCTGTCCATGAATACTGAGTATATCAGAGATCCTGACACGTCAATTAACAATCCATAATGGATATCTTTATGACACTCCACAGTGAGATTATTGAGAATCTTCATTATGCCTTTGGGGCCCTCAACGGGCTATGGTTTCTCGGATTCATGTTATGATATACATGATGATACCAAGGTGAAAGGTGGTTAATCATAGACGGCCGGGCATTAAGTTTGGTTTCATTTATTATTCTCTTTGATGAAGCAGGTTAATCAATACAAGGTGGAGTTGGGAAATAAGGCTACCGTTGCTTATTCTATAGGTTTCAAGGCCCCATACATACTTATACTCGTTCTTTTCGGTGTAGTCTTTGGGCGTGCACCTCGTGTAGGACCAGATGCATGCCAGAATTGCAACTAGGATGGGGTTCTGTAATTTGTTCAGGTAAACACCTTTATCTCTTTACCATGTGAACCACAATCTCATCCCATAATATCATTTGACCTCGTTACCCACAAAAAGGATTCAAGTAGGGTACTTACTCGTTCACGAAACCAAGCCCATCAAAAATACGTACCATACATAACCCCCTTTAGCCAGCTGGCGCAAAGACATTCGTGTAGTCATAGCATGGGAGACTACATGTAGTACCAATGCCTCTCGGCCACGATGATTCACTAGTGGGAAAATACATGAATGCTCACTCACTGGTCCTCAGCTGTGCTCCCCGGCAAACAGAAAAACGCAATTATTACACCTTAAAGATGTAAAGGTAAAGGCCACCGCGTTATTTTGTTCTCTACTACTGATCTAGGGGTGCGGGTAGGATGGGAGTCACTGGTAGCGCTTTTATCGTGTCCTTTCGTCGTGTTATCAAATATAAAGGTATAGTTGTGCGGATTATACTCTCCCTAAACATCGAAGCGACCCACGCTTGTCGCAAACGTGACAACGTGGTAAGAAGGAGCAATCATTGGGTATAAGAATAAGGGTGGCTTTCCCGTCCTCAAAGAATCACCAAGACGAAAGTGTAATTTATTTTTTTCCAAGTACTTATATTATCGAACCGGAGGTTCCAAAGCACCTCCGTTTGATCTTCAAGCTTTTATCTTTGTAATATCAAATTCGCATTCTTTATCCCGTACGAAAGTTTATCTGATGTCAGGAACGGTCGGGATGGCAAACTTAGCCTCGAGCTCGGATTCGGGTATCCATGAGGGGCGAGAAGACGTTTCGGTGAATTCCGGTGACACAATCGAGCATGATTTCACCGTTCAGACCCGACGTACTCGAAGCTTTGAAGAAAGGAGACAAGCACTGATTTCAAGGGGTGAAGAATCTATGATTAACATGGCTCACCCGGATATAATAGCCGCATTTATGGCGCTCAGGGAAAGAAATATCGAGGTAGAGGAAGCCTTCTATGACCGGATCCGGGACGCCCGCCGCAGCGCTGAGAAAATAGAGCAAGACCTGAAGGCCAAGCTGAAGCAGGCAATGGAAACAGCCGAGGAACGGGAGCAGCAGTTGGTGGCTGAGGTGAAAGAGGCGAATGAGAAGGTAGAAGAGCTCAGACTCGATGTTAACAAACCGATGTTGGGGGCAGATGGAGGTGGCCAGCTGCTCCAGGAGTGTCAAAGTTCGGAAAACGACCCTGTGACTGGAGTTATGGAAGAGCTCAGATCTATGGCTAGGATGTTGTCGCTAACCACTGCTGAATACTCTGCCGAACGGAAGGCTAGATGTGAAAGAGAAGATGAGATCATGGTACTCAAGAAACAGTTATCAGCTGCAAACCAAACAATCCAGACTTTGGTGATAGGAGAGAAGTATAGATCCAAGACACTCAATCTTCCGCTATATCAAGGAGAGAGACCTGCAGATAGAGCTTGCGCATGGCTTGAGAAAGTGGAGCAAGCCCTTCTTGAGCGTGTAGATCCAAGATCAACCACAGATTCAACTCAGCTTTGGGCTGCGTATGCGATAGGCCATTTACGAGGGCCTGCGTATGACTGGGCAATACAGCAGTGGCCCGTAAACAAATATGCTCAATACCCAGGCGCAGTAAATGGTCTACATCAGTACTGGATCAACTGGGAAGAGTTTAAAACGGAATTTATCCGTCACTATGTTGGCTCAATTGGGATAACGGAACTGACAAACAAGCTTCAGAACTTAGTAGTGAGGCTACCCATACTTGAGTTCAATAAGCGGTTTATGTTGCTTGTCAAGTACAAAAGACTTGCCCTGGACCTGATGCAACCACCCCACCACCCGGGAGAGAGAACAAACAGAGTGGACATACTGGAGACGGATGAAGCATATATTAACCTGTACTCGTCAAAGTTGGAAAGGGCGGCAGAAGCTGAGTTGTCTGAGGCTACGTTTGGTAGTCCCATATCTAGACTCCACTGGGATTGGGTATACAAAAGGATCGGTCTTGCCAAGATGGTCCCAGCTCATTTCCCAACCCTGGAGGAGTTGATTCGATATATGAATATCAAGGCGGCACAGCCTACGGAAGAGCCACCCCAACCTCCAACATGGGAATCATCTGCGGCCATGAGTGGTGGAATAAATAGGGCATCCCCTGAGGCATTGCCGAGGGCGGTAAATGCACATCAGAGGATCATGTCGATATCCAAGGGTAAATCATCACTAGCGCCTTTGCCGGCTACCATTAACACCACTTACAATATCACCTCCACCTCTAGAGGCGGGTTACACTCTGGGGCCTTCCCGGGGAAACCAAAGAATCATTGTGCTGTTAGGCCCAGATCCGCCAGCGCCTTGGCTAGGCCTTACCTCTCCCCGTTCCCTTCTGCACAAAGTGTGTCCAATATTTCCTTACCTGGGACCTTTAATAATAATATTTTTGGTCCGTCGTCCCCAGTTGTGTTAGCATCGGCGTGCTTGCCGGGTGCCGTCCCCGCGACCCATGCGAGTAGCGCTTCTTCGGACGCCCTGCCAAGAGCCACAACAACCCCTAATAATACCGTACGGGTGGCGACTGGTCGAGCATTCCCAAAAGCCACCGCCAACATACAATCCCCTGAACCCTTGGAGAGACAGGCAAGCGGCTCGCACTCTCAGCCTCCTCAAAGCCCTTCTTCCTACAATAGTCCCAAGGGCTCACGCTTGCGAGGAAAGAAAGGTCGATGCTACTATTGCCACTCTCCAACCCACTTGATAAGCAGCTGCCCGATGTTGGAGCAGAAACAAACATGGAAATCGAGCAAATAGTGATACAAGGTGTGGAGACGGGAGAGATGGGAGATGAGAATTGCTTGTAACCTAAAAGGAGGGGAGACAAAAGCTACGAGGGATAGCTGTGAAGCTACTGAGACGAGCATGTAGTTTATTGTAGGAGAAGTGCCGATTTAGCCCGTAGGCATCCTATAAGTGCATAGGCTTTGGAGTCTTTCTTATACTTTGGATTGAGTTCTATGGATGTAGTTGAGGACAAGCAGTAAATATTACTTAGAGAACGGGAGTCTGATTAGGCAAGAAAGAAGCCTCTACTTTAGTTTTTCGACTATTTTCACATATACTATCGCAGTGTTGGAACATACTGTTCCGGTTGTTTTGTAGGTTTGCTTTTCTCATTTTCTCACTTTTTTCATCCTCGTGCTGTGGTTATTAACCGGTCTCAGTGCTCCAAAAAAAGGCCTGCCGGTGGAACGCCATGGCTAGCGATATATAGATGCTTCATCGGTACTGACCCCCATCTTCATTTTTGCTTTCCGACTTTTGATGCAAATCAATTTGTTGTCATGTTGGTACAATCCCAACGGTATCTGCTTCATCATCAATATTATAGTTATCCCAATGGGATATCTGCCGTTATGCCGTCTGGCTCTTTTCTGTCCATTTTTGGGTGTAGGAAGGATATGGTGGGGCAAAGACGTTCAGAATCTAAGGAGAAGGAAGACCGACGTTTTCCAAGGGTTCAGAACTTCCCCTAGGCCTATTGAAATAAACAAATGGGCTAAATAGAGATCCCTGATGTTGTAAAGTATGTAGGCCGAACCAACGACCTCTAGTGTGGCAAGAACCTTATAATCCTGCGCCGGCTTGGGGGCGGTTAGGGAGAGTTGCTAACTACTACGAGAGGTATCCATGGATACCCATCTTGACAATTTCCTTGCGAGGTTTTCGTGGTGGCCTTGGTTTTTTGCGGTACATGGGCCCCGCACTTTTATCTCCTACTCCTGGCCGACCAACTGCCCACCATCCCTTAACGTACAGTGGGCAATTATGACCCCCTCTCGACCGCGGGATTAAAACCTAAAAATATTCAGCTATGACAATCAATACTTTGTGGATGGTTACAATGCCGCTCCAGCAGCCAAGTTGGGGTTGTCCTATATGACCGGAACACTCCAGCTCCACGAAAACAGCCCCTCCGCACTCCCGAAGGGGTTAAGAAAGGGTAGACTATATATATTATAGGTTGAACCGTGAACGCGTACAGAGATCCCATGTGCGGTAGCCGCACACCTCGGTTAGCAGATCTAGTAGTAGTTGAATGAAATCCTGGTGTTCTGGTATTTTTACTCCTTACTTCCCTTATGGTGTTGATATTTCTCATGCCATCATAGAGCTTCACGGCAAGATAGAAAGACTTGCGTTCTTCCCTGCCTGCTACGCTATGTGTATTTTGTTTGGGAATTTCCCATCCGGAAAGGTCTCCGTATCGATAGGCAGAGCTCTGTGTTTTCGGGATAATTATTTTCCTGTTTTCGGTAACCTCTGCACAAATTCCAGATAGCAGGCACACGGAAAGATTTGTAGCAGCAGCAGCCATGGCCTGGGCAGCACCCGGACGGACCCTGACCCTGAAAGATAATTGTGGATTTTGAGAGGATTTAAGGGCACGACGTAAGGTCAGAGTTTAACGGCCTAGGTTCCTAGTGCTTATGTCATTTGTTAGGATATCTTATACTGTGGAGGCTGAGGAACGGGACTAGTTACTTAGTCTGGCATTGTCAATTTTTTTATTGCATGCGTAGAGCATTGTTCACGTGCGAGCATCAAGTATTTCAGTTGCCTACCACTGGTATCGGGTCCTTCTTTCGCGTAAGAAGCAGGCATGGGTTCTGTGTGGGGCTTTTCTGTCGGCCCATTATTTGGAGTCTATGGATCGGTAAAACAATAGCGCCCCACGAAACCGGATATTTCCATCTAATTTCTTGTTTAGGTTTATTGGAGTTGAGTAGTATTCGGAAGAAAGAGATAGAAGATATTAATATTGGTTTGAAAGATTACTGGTTTACTGATTTTAGACAACAAAAAGGGTTTTACGAAAAATGTTGTGCGGAGATCGGGGATGTTATTCCATTGTGTAGCGGTACCACTAGCGTTAGGGTAATAGAGTGACTTCCCCTTTGCGGCCCGCCCTATACTACGCGAAAAAAAAAAAAGAAGAAGAAAAAAGAGAAGAAAAAAAAAGAAGAAAAAAGCGCGCTTAACCACATGATCACCAGCCGTTCTCCTCCCCTTGTGCGTGGGTAGCGGGGTTAAGCCTTAAACTTACTACCGCGCTCCATCAAAAAAAAAAAAAAAACTGCTAACCTGCCAGCCTGTTGTCGAAGTCTCCTCTGCAGGACACCTAATACAAACACATCTCCAATAAAGGCGGGGTGCTCGCTCTCTTTGAGTGGCCCATGTAAAAGTGTTGGTTGCATCTTGACATTAGTTTGATCGGAATGCGAATGCGACCGATCATCCGGCCAACTGCCGGCCGGCTTCTCGCCACCGATTTCAGGAAATACCTTTCTGTCGCCTTCACAGTCGCCCCACAACCACCACCATGCACAACATTATCGATCCCTCTCCATCTCTCGTACGCCTTCACTCCTAAGCCGTCGTTTCGGAGCAGTAAGTAGACTCATTCGCCGGCTCCTGCCCTGCTAAACCTTCTAGGTATACTTATGTCCAACTCGTTACCGCCGAACTATCATTGCCGCGCCGCGGGTGGGAGGTTTGAAGGGAACCTGGGATAAATCGCTTTATGTAACCATATTAATTGCGATAATGACACATTCTAGGATATTCCTTGAGTACTAAAGGTACTAGTTCGGTGTGGTGTGAAAAAGCGTAATTAATAATACATCAAGGACTTGATTTGAGTCGACCTCGGCACCGGAAATTGATGCAATAGTACCATCGAAGAGGGAGAAGGGCGGTTAAGGTAGGTAAGGAAAATACAGCCCACGTAAATTGCTGTGCGAGCTCCCGGCGAGTCCCCATTTGGTTCTCCACTCATTTGTACCAGCGGCGGGGGTTGCAGGGCGAAAGTCGGAGGTCCTTGTTTACACAAGAGGCTATTGGGTAGGGATTGGACCCTGTGGGGCTGTAGGAAGTCATTATTTTGAAGAAATTAGAAGAGGAATCTATGGTGTCTCGTCGGGGATGTGCCTTTCTTTATTCTTTATCAGCCTCCATGATCGGGGATCTATGCCCGATGTGGGGCCACCCCCTCTGAGGTAAACCTCTTGCCATGTTCCCCACTGGGCACAGGGAGACAGCTGAGTAGCCATGAAACTATGCTCACCAGAAATTCCCCAAATAACCCTGTGCACAATCCCACCAATACCTACCACTTCTTTTAGTTCGTCATTTTGGCCCTAGTAAGGAGTTTCTTCTCGGAACCACTATGGTGGGTACCATAGAAAATAGGGGAACACGATGTCTGTGTAATGATGGGTAGATGCTTTTTCCCTGACGTCAGTACGTGAATGTTTGATTCAATAAGCTCTAGTGTGGAGTACGTAACGCAGGTTAGGTTGCCTTTAGGGAACTAGAAATGTTCAGAATTGTAAGTATGGTTGATGTGAAGTTTGAGTGCGGGGTCCTAGGCAGGCTACTAAACAGGTGAGTACGAACCTTACGTCAGGGTAGGGTCCTCTCGTTTTCGTTTTGAGAGCCATGCAGCTGGGCCTGGTATTATTGGTTTGGCAGTGGCTGGTCTAGTGTACAAAAGGAAGCGTGTAGACAACAGACGTGTCAATACCGGGTAACAACACCAAGTCAACACCTAGAAAACTTCAACTCCCCACTTCCCTACCCCACCCACCCTTCAATACCAAAACAAATCTTGCCGCTGCCCAATAGTCTCTTGCATTGCCCAGTCATGCTCTTCACTGCCCGTTATACCCCCCGCCCCCCAACTCCCCACTGCCTAGTAACCTCACCCCCCAACTTCCCCATAAACCTCCCCCGCTATCTAATATATCCTCTCATTGCGCAACAACCCCCTCAACCAGCAATCGTCCCGGCCCCCTGCCCAACAAATTGCCCCACGGCCAAATAGACCCTTCCACTGCCAAATATATTCTCTCACTGCCTGGCTAATCTTCTCATCGTCAAACTCCTTTCACCGCCTACTTTAACACCTTACTACTCTCACTGCAGCTCCCTGTCCAAGCTTCCCACCGTCCAATTCTCCACACTACCCAATTACCCCCCCCCCCGGCTGCCCAGCCTGGCCTTCCCGTTGCCCGGTAGACCTCCCGCGGTCTAGATCCCCAGCTGCCAAATACATGTAGTCCTCCCACTACCACTGCCCTGCTCCCTCACTGCCCAATAAATCCCAATCTAACCCCCCCATTGCCGAATTAACTCTCTTACTACCTAGCTAACCTTCTCACTATGCAATTCCTCGACAGCCCAATTTAACCCCTCCCCCTCCAATACATCCCCTCACGCCCAATATAAACCTACCAGAGCCCAGTAGGTCCTCATACCGTGTGGAGGCCCCGCAAAGAGCATTGACACGAGAAGAAAACGGTCAAGGATGGTTATAACTTTATGAAGATAAGTTTTTCTATTCTATTTTATTGCTAATTTCTTCTACTCTTATAGTTCCCCCTCCCCCCTCCTAGTCACCACACTTCACGCCTCCATACCCTGAGATAACGTAGGGAAGACAAGCACATAGAGAACCACTATATGCGGCCGCTGGCTACATAGGAAAATACTAAAATTTCATTGGTTGAATGTTGATCATGATGGGCTAGGGATGATGGAACTAGGACGCAGGGGTGGTCGGGAGGGGCCTGCGTGGTGCACACGGCCTGGAGCCTTGCTTCTGCTACCAGAGTAGTAGCTTGAGGAAGGGTATATTTCTCATTTACTTTCTGTAAATCTCCATCTATGCTCTACAAAAGGTACAACATAGGAACATATGATACTAAATCAAATCTCATACACCCTTCAATGTTTTCAAGGGCTTACCCATGGGACGCCAATAATCTTTAGCACGGCCTTTTGAAAAACAGCGATGTTGCAAGCCATGGTATTCCTTTGTTTCATAGTTTGGTGACGAAAGAGGCATACAATGACGAGGTCCCTAAGTGGTTAGAGTTGTTAACATTTGTTCCAGTCCGTTATGGGATATGGTTTAGGACACGCAAAAATCATCGCTTACGTGTTAATCTCCCTCATGTAAATTCTCATGCCATTCTCTAGAGTGGTAATGCTCGATGCTTCTATGCCGTTGTAGCCTGGCTCCTTGTTCTGGCTGGTGGCATTCTTACGGGGATATCTGTAATAGATCAGCAATGAGTCATTGAACATGCCAGGAGTAATCCATACCCAAACACAGCGTTCCACTCCGCAACAAACTCAATCTGCTCAATGCACATAGCAAGAACTTGCATATCCACCGGACTCCTGTCCGTCGCAATATATAACTTGCTATTAACATCGAACAGGAAAATTTTCAACATCCCAATACTTTGGCACAGGGCATCCAACAACACCTCCACTGCGCTGACCCTCGGTGTTACAATCTGAAGAACCTTGCTGAAAGCCCGCCACACGCTACGGTCGTAGATGCTAGTTAGGTGATACCTCATACCGTCAGCGGGTAAGTCATTCTCTTTGAGCATCTCTTCTGTCCTGCGGACGATATCCTTCTTGATCTCGAGGGCATGTTCGGCAGACATGTCTTCGACTTTATGGATGAATATCTCGATGTTTATCTTTGGAAAACGTTTCTTGAGGATAATGAGAGTCTGGTGGAACCGGAGAAGAGTATCTACCCACTTGGACTGGGCATCGATGACCCAGACCACGGTGTCGATGTTGTCAAAGATCCCCGTGATATCGAACGAGAGCTCGAGGAAGTTCTTTTGCCCTGGTGAGTCATAAACGACAAATGAAACAAACGATCTTTGAGGGGGCATTAGTGAGGCACTGATAAAAACGAAAGACGAAGGTTGGACTAACGTGATATATCCTTTATGCATTTTCGTGGTGGGGTTGACGAAAAGAGTCTCCTCAGGGGGTAAGTGACGGAAGATAACCTCGACGATGGATGTTTTTCCCGCTCTGCAGGTAGGGTGTTAGGAACTTCGTTAGGTATACAAGCGTCAAGAGGTGATCTGGCTTACTGTCTTTGCCCCATGAGTAGGATCCGGGGATTACGATGCTTTATTAGACAGCCGCAGCCATCTTTGCCGCATGTCAGAGCCTCCAGTCCGCCACCCGACGTTGTATCCAGCAACACGGTGGTAACTTCACTAGATGCGGTTTCATTAACGGCGTCCTCGGCCTGCGGTATTTGGTTGCTCGGTTCGGACATGGTAATCAGGTGAATGAGATAGAGATATAATATTAACGCGTGAGTAGATGGTGATGAAATTTATGCCCGAAGATTTTGTGGTTATGAAGTTGGGGGGTGTTGGCATAGCCCTAAAGTCCTTCAGAGATTTTAAAGCTTGCGACCCGAGAGGCCTTACGACATGACTACAATCGCTTGCATGCCCCGTGTAACTCTTGAAAATAGGATTGGCCGCCAAGATAATTGAGTTCGCTCATCAGCTGTCACTCGGAATATTCATTCCTTATCACTCGCTTTCAATCATCACGTTCTCTCACTCGGCCTTGGCACCGTTGGTGACAGGGAGACAAGGATTCCGCAGATTCGTACTTGAGTTACTTAATAAACTACTAAATTTAACCTCCTAACTAAAGTAGCTCGTGAGACGATATATACTTTTAACTTCAACTTAAATTATCGCGCTTCTAGCTAGATTTCGAGCTCAGCATATACTTGCCGCGAGAATTGTTTTTTTTGCCACTTCTGTGTTGCAGCAGAGTTCTCTCGCGCAAACCTGGCGGAAACGTATTCCCACCACAAGTATATGGTAATCACCGATATGATATATATTTTCCAGGGTTAGCAGTGTTTAGGTTCTCTACGCGGAGTGTAATTAATTACATGTAATATAGGTTCATTTGTCAGCCGCATGCACTTTGTTGGGAGCTAAGAAATGCGTGTCCTAGCTGCCGCAAATAACGATTGCATGCTCCTAGTATGAAGGCATAGAAACCTAAGGTAGTTCCGGGATACCGAGCCTAGAGGCTGAGGTGGTTCAGTTTTGTTGTCTCGCCGAGCGCATGAAATGAAGAACACTTCATCCAGTGTGAGAGAGATACATCGCGTTGAGTCACATCTGGGTATGCGAGCTGCTATGTAGTGAGACTCAACAATAATAATCTCTAAGATACATGTAGTTCATGGGCCGCGGCCAATAGACTTCCGTTTGAGAGCAGCTACTGTCGGTCTTAGGATTAATCAATAGATTAAACATCATAAGTTCTTTTAACCTCAAGGCTACAGTGAAAAATCAGCTTACTATACTAGAGGTGGGGTAAATCTTCATCAAAAAGAATAAAAGAAAACACAACAAAAGACTTATGCACCCCACCTGGGTGCGGCTTTCTAAGTGTTAGTGTTAACTTTCTCAGGGGTTGAACCTGAGTGATAGTGATCAGAGTTTGTGCTCTATACCACTCAGGCAACCCCTGGCGAAAGCCAACGTTAATTTGACACCTTTGGCCGCCGCCTTGGCGAGCCTCGGTCGTGGCTGAGCCGTGCTATCACCCGAACTGGGAAAAGGGTGCTTGGCGTAAAGTGCAGCGAAGGTGGGGCGGATGAACTTGTAGTGGCCATGGGTGTAGCGTAGCATAGTGGTCCACTTCACGCACCACCTACTACTATGGCCATCTATCATTGAGTCTCTACCTTTCCGAGCCTTTGCCCTTCAAACCCCGCTTTACCTGCTTGGAGAAGGTTTCTTTACTCCAAATATAAAGACCTTGGGTCGCCGATTCGGCTATCGTGTTTTTGTGTTTTCAAACAGGGTGTTCAAGCTAAACGGGCTTACAAATTTTATATGGTAGGCTATAAAGAATCTAGGACGAACGATCCATCACGGAATGCAGCTAAGAACAACAATTATCTTTAACCGTATTGGGGTCGATATATGTTTTTCTACCTCGTCACAGAGCGGGGCTAAGCCGCAAAGCTTCGGCAATGAGCTTGGGTTCCAGAGCCTAGCGACAGGCGCAGTGCCAATATATCGAAAAGATGGCGCAGAAACCTGTTGCACGACAAAGAAAATGCGATGGGCTGCTGGGAGCGGTATTTTCGATATCATACCAAGGGATGATCCTGGCTATGGAGGACCATTGGAGGTCTCTTTTCACGGGACAACGGATACACACTGGCGATTTACCATACTTTCAGCAATCGTATAGGCCCATAGATTCATGACCTTCAAAGCATTCACCCCCATGATCTCGGTGCGAGAGGCATGTGTGGTTGGTTCGCAATATGGCCACATTGCATCGCGGGCGCCGAACGAAAACCGATCATTTACTGCCGTAAGCATTCTTTATTGTTCTACATCCCGGAAAAATAAATAACTTCAGGAACTGACATTGTGGTGTGGGTTAGATCAGTGTTAAACGTGCCTCGCATTAGTTTTATTTATTATACTTGTATAACACTACATAGGAAGAAAGATAAAATATTAAGCGGAGTGGCAGAGCCTGGTTAAAAAGAAAAAGTTGTGTTTTGAACCGCCAACCTCCCCATGAGCAAAAACCTGATTTCCTCATGCCAACGTGAGGAGGATTAGGGAAAATGGCCAATTAGTATGAGTGGGCGCAGGAAGCTACCCACTTTGGCCATTTTATTACAATGGAAGATACATTGCATTGGTACTTGAGGACGCTGGTGGCGAGTGCGTTATCGACTGCCTAAGACCGGACTTGGTGTAGTATGGATTTGGGGGGGGGGGGTGGTTGTCGGGCTCCGAGGGAGGCGAGATAGCCTCTCCAGATCGGTCAATGTAGGCCTGGCTAAGTGTAACCTAGTTCCTGCTCGGATATCTCGGTTCTCGAAGGTTTTTCAGAAAAGGCAGCCCATATCAGGAATGACAATCAAACCAAAAGCACCCAGGAGCCAGTTGCATGTTTCCAGAGGTGGTGACAGTAAGCCCTAAGGGGGGCCTAGTGTTGATCACTGTCGTGCGAAAACCATAGCTGACCGCCCCAATTTAACCCCTCTAGCGTGCAAAAAAATATTTGCACACAGCGTGGTAGTTGCGAGGGGAGGGTGGGAAACATGGAGTAGGCACAAGCAACTGTTCGATATTCTTGAGGTAGATTTCTTATCGTGGGTGCCAAGGCTCCGGCAATGTCGATACTTAGCTAAGATGCTCATTAAAATGGAGTATAATTTGTAGGTTGGCGGCCCTCCTATACGGAGAGATAGATACCGATCGATATCTACAAAAATACACAAGCTGCTAAGATACTGTATGTGAGGAAGGTATATGCCAGTATGAATGGTAGAGATTACTTCCCCGCATTAGATACTAGTCTGCTTATATACTTATATTTAAATGAACCATGGTTATTATCGCGAATCCGTATAGCCTTCGGCTCCAAACCCCAAGGTCTTTGGTGTTCCGTGAGCTTTTGGAGGGTTTGGATCTAGTGGTGTAGAGTGGGTTGTGCGACAACAAAACATCCATTTGAACTGTTGTGGCTGTGGAGTGGAGTCCCTTTTGCGAAGAGATACCTTTGCAACACCTTGTATATATTCTTGTGCTTGGAAGACGCACCGTTGTCGGCGATACCTCTAATATGGGTACATAGCGGCATTTCTAGAGGTAGCCGGGGGGGGTTCCGCAGGTTCAACACAAAGAGCCGCACTCTTGATTTTCGCGAGGCCATAATGACTGAACAATGAATCAAATACAGCTCAGGGGTTGGTTTTCGGGGTTTGCTCCCTTCCAGTAGAGCTGGAAATAGCCAGCTTCACAATGGCCTTTGCCCCAGTTCAATTCAGGAGTGCTAGGTATGTGTTATCTGGAAGAGCCGCATGTTAGATGCCGCACAGGCCTGTGAAGGTATAGAGATCTTGCGTAATTCCTCTCGTCACTGCACGCACATCTTGAAGGTTAAGTTCGTGCACTTGAAGGTCGTTTTGGCCTTTCAAAGGTGTGTCAATGAAATATCGCTTCTACTACCCCAGCACTATTAACTTTCAAGTGCCTCAGAGATGAGATGGGGATTTGTCGGTTGCTGGCCCACAGCTGCCCTGGGGATACAAGCTGAGAGACAACCAAGATACGAACGCTGTGCCTGTTCCACATACGTATGTAGCCACGCAAACCATACCGACAATTGGTACGGCCGGCACCCCAAAATAAGGCAATGCCCCTCAACCGTCAACCCCCCCACCCTCTATAAACCCATATAAGAGGAGTTCAGTCATGGCAGAAAGATTAATCACCTCCGTAAGTGTATCAACCGGATCCAGCTATAGGACTGTGTGATCTTGCCCAGGAAAAATGGCGGGCTAAGGTAGCTCAAGGGATTAGAAGGGTACTAACCCAGGACGGGAGGTTATCATGTTGGCTGGGGATTGTTTGCACCTGCCATGCAAGAGACATTCTGTCGGAGTTGGAGGGTCGCACTAGATGGCGGCGCACTTAACCGTTGGTATGAAGACACAAGGTTAGCCTAGCGGTGCGCCCAGGAGGAATAGCTGCGCCATGCTGAAAGAAAGGAGAAGCCTGGTCCATGCTATAAGAGCTTCTGTGGCATTAAGATGAGGCCACTACTTGGGCACTACCTATTTGTACCATGCTCGGTCTTGTCATTGCAGGTCGGAGATATATTGGACTCAGTGGGAGATATCATTGCCTAGGGGGAATGACACTGCTATATATAGTATTTAGTTTAAGAAAATCATAGGTTCCGTAGACTAGGTCATGCTTTTGGCTAGGACAAGTTACTAGGGAATGGGGAAGACACAAATTGTATATTACGAGTTGACAATATGCCCATTATCTTGAGGAACCTTTCTAGCTTCATATATTTTTGATTTAAAAATGAATAACAACAGGTGCAAATCCTGACAATCCTTTGTCATTATACTGAGAATGGTACCACCTGTTAGTGGTATTGAACTCAAAGTGAGAAAGATCCTCTCGTACATTTCCTTGGCAACCCACTAGGCGGGGAGGAGATGTATACTCGGGGTTTTGAAATAGAAACACGTTCTTGAAATTGCAACTCGTCAACTTTCATCAGTGCAGCACTTCCTTTTTCAAGTCAAACACAACCTATAAAAGGCCCCGTATACAGTGTGGATTTCTCGTATCACTACCCTCGACCTACAACTACATCTCGCAGAATAGCCCACACAACTCATACCCACCATGATGAACTATGAAATCCGAAGAAATATTAGCCAGCTCCGCAATGAGCAAGACAAGCTCCTGAACCGCTGCCTAGCCCTAGAGGTGCGCCGTAAAAAGATAAGAGAGGTCAAGCAACTCTATATCGGTGATCCTGGAGCCAAACCGCTGTTCGATATACTAGTCAGGGAGGAATATCGCCTCCTTCGAGAAACTTCAGGGATGGTTAATGATATCAAGAGAACTATAAGCACGCTTGAGGTGCTCTATGAAGAACTCACTAGCAGCTGGACTGGGGATGAGGAAGACCAAGATCGCATAACCCTTGAGTCGCTGACTCCCGGTGGAAGGGAGTGGGGTGGCTATCACAGGTTTATCATTCGTCTTTATGATACGGATGTGGACTTGGCCAGCCGAGATTGGCTGGACTTCGAGTGAGAGGTGTCGTATGGGTTTTTGGATATGAATTTGCTATTATTACTTGTAACTAGAGCAAATTAGATTAAGTGGAATTATCTTTGGAGCCAATATCGTAAAAAAGTGACTACCGTGGGGCTGGGCCTGGTTCGGAAGGGTGGGTGACGGGCCTGCGCCGAGGGTTGGTTTGAAAAAGGAACATGCCACTAATCCCCAGATAATAATATAGATTTACCGGTTATCAAAGGATGAAGCGTGCCTAGGGTCAGGGTCATAAACAAAATCGTTTGGATCATTTCTTAGTATATGTATAGAGGCAAATACCCGGCTGTTGTAATGAGTATATTAACTTAGTGCTAGTGCATAAGGCCTCACGCTAGCGCGAACACCACGGGCCAACTACATGTATCTACCACGTATTTCCCACCATAACCCACACATAACAACAAGACTTCACATCTCCTTGGCTAGGCCCATCCAACATGAATATGGACAGAGCATGCAACCACGTCTACTGTGGCCGCGGCAACTGCATCTTTGCTGATGCTGATCATCCGTCAGGCATTCAGAGCACAGCCTTTCCTCCCCCTCGCCCAACAAGGTCAATTGCCCCGCAACGTATTGCTGGACCCAATGCCATCTCAACAAGCTATCATTTTCATCCCGAAGGAGACTCAAATAGTCATCGTAGCTCCGAGGGCATCAAACCGTCTGTTAGGGAGCCATCATTAGACCACCCTGCCCCTCGCAGAGATAGAGTTGATGTATATCTGCAAAACTGCCAAGAGAGACTTCAGATGAATGGCGTTACCCATAGGACTCCTGCTGAACAGGCTCAAAGTGAGCCCCAATTTCATCTGATATTTTGTGCACGGCTAATTCAACCAGACTCCGGGCATTCGGCCAGTATTCCTAACGCTGGATCTGGTTCCGGGTTTAATCGGCCTGCAAGACGGTCCTATGCCACCCTTGACCCCCCTGGATTGCAGAATCGGCATCCAGATCGGCCTCGTTCCGCAATCCCCATGCCCCGGCCACACACCAGAGGCCGTTTACCCCTCCGTGGAGGCAGCGGTAGGAGCCCCAATGATGGAAACTACCCAGGGGAAACTCCACTCCCCTATCATGGACATGTTCCCACTCATAATCTACCCACGCCTCCTGCCTCGGCCTATGTTGGCGGATTCTCTTCACCCGCTCCACCCAGAAGGGAGGATCGTGCTCCTTCACCAAGGAGGGGAGGGTCTTCCTCGCTCCTCGCTAGAGCACAAAACTTCTTTACCAGCCAGGAGATCCGTGACGGTGCCTTGCGGAGCTTGACCATCATTGAGATGCGCGAGGTGCCTGGCGGAAGGCCGATCTGTGTCACCTATGCCGTCACCACCCAACAGCTGAGCGAGCTTGCAAGGTAAGGATGTCATTGTCCTTTGATGTTAGGCAGAGGTTTTGAAAGGTTGTTACTAACATGTTTTCCTTGTTTTTGAGTGAAAGCGATAGGGGCTTGGCTGGCGCTGGGGCCATGGAAAACCCCACAGTTCGACATTATTAAGTCCTCGGTAGAGGCAGTAATCAGGGTTGCAACAACCAACGCGCCGTTTAGTACAGGGCGGAAGGGTGCAGCAGTTTCTATTCTTATATATGGTTTTCTTGTCCGAACCTTCTTTTCTGCTGTGAGATGGGTGTTGACTCAGTCAAACATCATATTCCTCTTTTCTTCTTTTTCCATATCTGCTGGAGGATAAAGTCCACCTTTGCGCTTCGATTGGCTTGCTTAGAGTTTCATACTTGGTTGTAGATGTTTCGCAGGGACATGTACCTGGGGACTAGATGCCATCTACTGAAAATATGAAGGGAGCTGAATATGGATGCGGGATAGGTGGATAGTCGTGTGGGGAGAACGGGGGGTTGGGGGAATAGAAGTTCTTGAGTTTGGAATTGTGGGATTTATCACGCTGTGTCTGGCGTCGCTCATCAATAACGCTCGATCTCTCTGGCGGTTAGGCTCGCGGTGTTATTTCTACCCATGTGAACATGATGTCCTACAGATAATCCCCTTACTCCATATCCAACCTTACTCTACATGCAACCTGGCTGGCATCTCGGTTACTGAATGGGAGTGAGGGAGCCCCTTCTAAGTGCTGTCATGTATCCAGGTAGTAGGTACCTACAGCTCTCGCTCCTTCCCTCCTATGGGGGATGTACCTTCCGGAGAACTAGACGTAGTGCGCTTCATTGAGGTCGCGATTTAGCGGCCTCAATTTCAGGACTCTGGATGCCCGATAGCATATGGGGTGATATATGGCGGAGATTATAACACGACCGCAGAGAAATGCCTTTTGATATGGGGAGCAAGAACGCCAAAAGAAAAAATTCAAGTCCGCGCTTTTTATTGAGATGTATCCTGGATCACAAATCTGAGGCTCTGTGGCTAGCTCCGGTGGGTGCACAGGACTGCTCCTTATCTTATCTGATCCTCCCCAGATCACACCACATCAACGGTCTGTCACTTCCTCCCCTTGTCACTAGGAAGTAACTAACAATGGCATCAGTCGCAATCATTGTCCAAGTAGGAACAAAAGCTGAACTTCGACATGTTGCGCTGCGGCTATATCGCATAGGTATAGCAATACCAAAAAAAAACGATTACAAAAACCCTCACATTGCATATATGCTGGACGAGACCAATAAGCCGACGTGGGCAATAATGCGCCGTGGGGACTCCAATGCTCCATCCCCCACCTCGCCGGCCACAAGAAAGATGCTTCATGATTGATGCGCACCGCCTCTCTTATTCGTGTACTGCACCCGCGCAGGCAGGTGGCCAATGAGGGCTGCGTCGCTACATGTATGTTCGTTCTTGCCCCACTCGTGCTTCACCCATCACGACCAAGCGCTAAAGGTCTTGGAGAAAGATTACATAATCCCACAAGACCACGTTGGCAATGCTGTCCACAAGGGGAAAAAAATACATTACGTGTTTAAGCTCTCAAAATCTACTCGACATGGCTGATATTGCTGTAGGGAGAAGCCCAGACTTTCCCCTGTATGTCCAGTGGGTGCTCCAATCTCTTCAACGGCTTGGAGATGGGTATGTTGGAAGTGAATTCGGAGAATTGGAGAAGATTGGGGGCTTCGGAGGAAGGTCTCAGGATGTGGGGCCGGGGTTTAGAGGCAAGAGGAGCCCTGCGGCGGTGTGTAGGGGTATTCCTGTGATATCGTAGGTAGCGGGGCGGCGTGTGGGATGCCATTGGTGGAGGGAATGCTAACATCATTGTGGGAAAGGATAGGGAGTGAGAATGGACCATCAATCGATTTAGGATTGACGCATAGCGAGTACATTCCGCGTCGGAGGTGATGCGCACGATTCTATAAGAGCTTATGAGAGTGGACAGCGCTTGAAGAAACAGGGGGGGGGGGCAGGTATATTCACATCCACCCAGGTATAAATTGTCTCGCGAGATAGTGTCAATTTAGGAAAATGCTGACAAGGCCGATGAGGTCTACAGCGTGACGAGAGCTATGGTGCGATCACCACGGGAAACGAGTGTCGGCACGATCGTGGTATCGCGGCAGGCGTGGCGAGTTCAACCCCATCTCCTCAATTTCGTGTTACAACGAGAGGAAGGTGGTCTCATGGGGGCTAAGGGTACATTATGAAAGGTAGAGCGGCATATTCCAATACTGACAGAGAAGAGACATTTATTCCCGGGCCGCGGAGAGGTCCCCTACTAAAGGGCCCAAGGGACTGCTATCAGGAGAAAAATTCTGGTCCAGTGGTAAAATCAGGCCGAAAATGGGACACCGCCGACATTCCGACAGAAGGTTCGCACTTACACAACAACCATGCTTGGAAGACCGAGGACGTGGTTTAGAGATACTATTTACAGGAACCATGGAGGTATCTTCCACTAGTTTTCTGGCTCGCGCAGCGATAGCCTTACTCAGGATGAGGGAGGGAACAACTCAAGCAGCCGGGTTTTCAGGTGGAGCATCCTAGTTAAAGCGGTGATGGGGGGGACTGTTCGTTTACGATAGGTACTTTGTACCAGCCCTGCTCACACATGTCTGATGAGATATATTCGAGAATTTCTACGTGGCGCAAGATAAGAAGCAGCCACTGCATCCAATGCTGAAGAATACCGACCAACCCTATGGCTAGGTGAGTTGGTCCCTCCAGCATTCTACTGACTGGGAGACCTGAGGTATCGCAATATGGAATATCCTGATATCGAGGGGTACTGTTCCTGTTTCGGCACTGCGAATAAAATACATTGTTGCATTTCCAGACAGATCCCTAGGCCTACAGGGTGGTAGCGGTGTAGGAATACGAGCGGCCAAAAGCAGATCTATGTATCATTATGCCCTGATCTGTGGGAGCTGAGCCTCTCTAATGGGGGGTTTGGATTCCTATGCGGGGGAATTATAATATAAGAGAGATAATGAGATACGTTGATTAAGCCACATGAGAATTTCTTTCAAGGGGGATCAGGGACCTGCCGACAGAGTGAGACATAGAAGGTTACTGGTTTTCCCCCGGGGGGGGGGGGGGGGGCTGGTTACAGAATACCAATTGCGAACAAGGAAGGTATATGTCTAATATAACATTATAGCTATATCGAATATCCCAACCAAAATCAAGAGATTTATTCGCATCCACTTCCGGGCCTATAGCTGAAAATAAAGGCTTTGGCCAGCAGAACGGGCTTTTATAGCTAGTATGTACCTGATAATTGATGTAAATGCACAGCCACTCTTCAAAGGTGTTCGTAATTCCTATATAAGATGGCCAGTACCCAATGTAGCTTACAGTTGAATCAAAGGACTCCAGAGAACAAAAATGCCATGGACACCTAATATCGACACCAGCCCCCATCTCGCACTGGCCGCTGGAGATTTTAAACATTTCAATGCAGTTTTATAACTGACTTGAGCCGGACATGTCATATTAGATCCGAATCACAAACACTTTTGATGAGTGGCTGTATAGTGATATTAATTTAACAGAGGGGCCTCAGTCCGGCATCCCCAAAACTCGGAGGCTTTGTATTATGCCTGCCGCTCCTGCGATAGCTCATCGATCATAATTAAAGTCACTTCCTAGCTGTGATCCTACTATAAGAGTAGTATACGATCTAATATCGCATTTGTTGCCAGAAGAAAGGGTTTGGAGAAATTGAGCTATAGCTAGAGGAAGCGCAACGAAGCTTGTGCTCTTGTGCCGGTATGGTAGACTGGGAAACGTAGATAGAGTTGGGATTGGTTGCGCAATTGAGGAACTCTTCGGAGGGATAGTAGGCAAGGAAACTCAAAACTACAGCCCATATGGTGCTAACATATACAGCGTTGGATGTTACTTTCAATAAGAAGAAATATTCCACTTCCGGATTTATATTAGATTTCCTTGTCTGTATGGATAAAAAAACATGTAGCGATTTCTTTAGGAGAAATTTAATTCTTTTGATTACCATACCAGATATCACTATTCCACACCTATACTTATGGTTCTCCGATACTACATTTCCATGACATGTTGAAGACAGCCATTGTCACTCCTCCAGTTCTGTGTTGGAATGTAATTCCTAGCTACGCGATACAAACGGTTGTGCCTGGATGTAAGGCAAGTAAAAGATCCTCTATGATAATAGTTGATCTTCACTAACTCTAATAGCACCAATACCCGGGTTAGAGATTTCCGCTTGCCCACAAACAGGTCGATATGCAGGTACAATTAGTACTTCCCCCATTGAGGCCTGGAAGTTTTGGGTACATCTTTTATCAGATGGTAGACGAAGAGAGAGACGGTGTTATTGAACGGCATGTATCGTGCCATTCGGGGCTTAGTCGTGGCTGGTAGCTACATGTGGCGGAATATTCGTTGCCATAATTACGCAAATCCGCCTGTCAGGTGCCCGAAGTCCGCCGATGATACTATCTCCTCGTTCTATGCCGCTGTCTGTCAGGGTGGAAAAGGCCGCGTCAGTATATTCACCATGCCCTACGACCACCAGAGTAGGTAAATGTGTAAGTAACAAAGCTCTGAAGTAGTCTAAGAAGGTCATGACAGAACAGGTATCGAGATGATCCAATATCTGGTCAAATCTTGTTAGTCCCTCGTATACAGTGGGAGAGGTAAAATAGGTATATACACACCTTTGGATGTTGATATGATTGGTCGTGAGGTACTTGAACGAGTATACAGACGGAAGTAATCTATGTGGGGGAGTGTGGCTAAGTGGAAGTGGCGGAATTTAGTTCTCGGTTGGGGTATTCCATTAGGTCCTTAGATTCGAACCCTCCAAGTGAAGCCTAGATTGTAGTACGCCGCCATAGCCCAAAGGCCGGCTGGATGCGAGTATGAAGTAAACAAAAAAAAAGACGGAAGTAATCTTGAATGATATCCCGCACGGGTTCTCGTCGCTTGCCAAGATGTGAGCTGATTTTGTAAATGCTGGTACTAGTTAACTTCATTAGCCTTTCTGCCGCTGCTTCCCGCCGACTGCGATGGTAAATTCTGATGGAAAAGTCTACTACGCAGGTTCCGGAGGCGACGATGTAAGACAATGGAGAGACGCGCCCGCCATTGCATGCGGTGATGAGCGTATGGGATTACTGGCTGCTTAACGACACCAGGCACCAGAGATGGCATTATCGTATTAATGCGCAAGAGAGGTGGCAATCTACAGGCGTGATTGTAGATGCTTAAATGAAATCGGAGTATCTTCAGTGGCGTTTCAACAGAGGACGCTGGAGAGTGAGATCCGGCCTAATATTTTACCCTAAAATTCCCAGTGAAGGTTAACAGCAGCGGATTATTCTAGCATCCGCAAACCAGAGCAGGTTTCCAACCACGTCCCCAACGATATAGGTTTTTAAGTCCTTATGCTTGACGATATCGCTCCGGAAGGTGGTCCTCATAGGAAGGGGCGCGTATTAGAAGATTAGAAGAAGTGAATATTCTTCTGCTGCTTACACACGTAGAATAGGCGCTCGACCCGATATTGTGTAACCTAAGATTTAGGACTCTTAGGCTTAGTCCTCCCCCAGAGGCTGAGAGGGGGCTATATACCTGAAATTGATGGCCTTTGTATATTCCCACAACAAAAACATCCATCTGCCTTCATTTTTTGTGCGCAACAGGGGGCGCAAGCTTTTACTATCGTAGGTACTGTGGTGGAGAGAAAGCTTTGTCGTTTTTTTTTTCTTTTTTCTCGTGCGGGGTGTCAGAGAGTTCGTTCCTGCAGCAAAGCATATGACCCCTGTAGGGATAAGCTTTGTGGGGTGCAAGGGCCAAGGGGCAGATAGTAACAGTAGCAGAGCCTTCGGGCAAGCAAACACCACAGCGGCAGTCTTTGTAGCAATCGATCTCTGCCCGTTTGGGTCATCGCCACACCTGAGAAAGGTTGCCCTCGCGTAACTCATACAGCAATCTCAACGAATCAACCCTTCGCACGCTCCCAGTCCCCGCGCTCTGGGGGAAGTTAAGCTCATGCCCTGGTTTGGTTACGTGCCGACGCCACACCCCTGCCTTGCATTCTCGCCTAACCCTCCAGCGCGCCCCCTACCCCCCGCCACACGATCACGCACGAGACCTCCAAACTCAAGACAAACATCACCACGAACTTGCGACCAGACCCAACACACAATGGACGCACTCCAAGCGACGAATAAGGCGTCAACAGTCGATCTGCCGCCCTCAGAACAGGAACAGGAGTCCATAAAGCGCCACCGAGCCCCCGTTGTCCTCGCGGGCTTGACACTACCTTCGTGGTTCCCGGAGCATCTTCCCCTTGATAACAACAGGAAGTATTTTGGATTGCGTCGGAATGCCTTTCTTCTTGCCCTCCTAGGTGCGGCGCTGGCGCTGCTTGCGTTGATCCTCGGGCTGGCGATCGGGCTGACTGTCGGCAAACGCGGGGGGTATGTTCCCCTCCCAAGCTTTGATTGACCACGCGTTGACCAGTACCGTAGAACGAGCTCCTACATCCCAAACCCGTCCAACAAAGCCCTTAACACCGGCGACGCAACCTACTACGCGCCAGGCTTGGGGGCCTGCGGTGTCACGTCCACCTCCACCGAAGCGATCGTCGCCGTCTCACACATTGTCTTCGATGCCGCCCAGGTCGGAACAGATCCGAATGCCAACCCGCTTTGCGGAACAAAGGTCTGGGCCACACGTGTACGGGAGGAGACGGGCAAGAACGTGTCCGTGGTGGCGACGGTGGTTGATCGCTGCGGGGAATGTAAAGCGGAGGACCTTGATTTCAGTCTGGAGCTCTTTGAGGTTTTAGCTACAGAGGGGCTAGGGAGGGTTAGGATTAGCTGGGCATGGGTCTAGATAGGTTGAACGTTGGCGAGGGGTGAGTGGTTAGGAGCTGGTGTCTTACATTTCACTCCGGAGATGTACCATGCCGAGTTTTGCCGTATATATATCTCTTGTCCAGGTGACTGTACTTTAGTAATGATACCCAGTCTTTAGTGAGCTTTTCTATGCGCTGTTGATTCCTATTCTGAGATATGAGAGTTGTTTTTCCAAGACCGGGCAGAGATCTATCAGTGCGGCAGTCAAGGGTGCTACATGGCGAGTAATGATGGCCAAGGTGAAGATGTTGCAATGTGGCGGTCGAGTGAGAAGGCGGGCATGGTTTGGTTTTTGTCGTGGGGGGCGGTCGGCGGTTAGGTGAACATGCGATATTGAAATAGAGATTGAAGATCAAAAGTATATTCTTCCGTTTGTCGTGCATAGTTTTGCTCGAGGGTAGGTGTCTTTCCCGTGATATTCCTCCCCAAACAGTCTAGATATCGAACCTCTTCAAGCTTCCGGAGGACAGGGGGGTGGGACCAGCCTTCCTACGTTTCTAGCTTTCCCGGAAATTTGTAAGCCTGAGGTGTAGCATTTTCCTTTCCGGGTTGGGCCAGTTGGAACATTGGGGCTGGATGCTGTGCTAAGAAGGGGGGGGGGGGAATTACGTTTGTCTCGCAAAACATGGTGGAAGTCGGCGGGAATGTAGGTTGTTGCAGGGGGGGTAGCTGCTGGAGCTGTGAGGTCTGTGTAGGCTAGTAGCTGTTGAGCATAGATCGGGCCTGGTAGTTTGGGGGAATTGTTTGTTCCTTGGTAGTCAAGATGTGTGTGGCTCTGTATGTACGTGGTGTTGAGTGGCCAGGTCGTCTTCATTCTTGGGCGATGTAGCAGCACACTTTAGGGTGGAAGAGAGGTGGGGGGCTCCGATATAGGGATCTACTAAAGGGGTGCAAAAAAGAAAAGAAAAAGGTGAAGAAAAAAAAAAGTAAAGGAAAAAAAAAGTAAAGAAAAAAAAAAGAAAAAAGGAGGGAGTAAGGGAGTAAATAAATAAGTGAGTAAAAAACTAAAAAGGTAGGGTAAGATGGATTGGAGAGGTACGCAGAGGGACAGAGAGAGCAGGCGCCGTGGGTGATGGCCCAGTAGGCCACCGAACAAGAGTAAACCGTCGATGGAGAGCAACATGCCGTGTTTCTGCCTTCACGACACAAGCCATACAACACTCCTGGGAGGTAAATTCTTACCCTACGAAACACTCGAGCTCATAATCAACCGCTCAGAGGCTGTGCATGTCCAGCCTACATCTATTATTATTAAATTTGCTAGGTAAATTTAAAGAACCCTAAGTTGTTATGTTTGGGCCGTGCTGAATCTTACAGCCACATATTACAGCATCACCGGTACCCCACACTACAATCATTTCCTCGTCGGAGGTGCAGGCAGTGTTCAGTCTCGCAAGCCACTACGCTCTAAACTCTATGAGCGGTAAGGGTGTTGGAGGCGTAAAGGATCGTATTGTAATTTGTTTAGCTGGCAAGCCGGGGGTATATAAAAACAGCCCCTCCGTTTAATATTTTCTCGTGATATACGATACTGACAAGACCATATAGTGCATAAGATATACCCCCTGAGCATACACTCATCTGTAGAACTCTTTATTCGTTCCAAGGATCTAGACTAGCTCCGTCCCCTAGAGGACCGCATTGTTGAGCCATCACCGACCCAGTAGCAGAAAAGGTCTACACCGTCTCAACGCTCCCACTGTCAATATTCTTGAACCCAGGGATTGCTTAGCAGCGGGGTAGCGTCTTCCCATTTAGATGATGGTACAGGGGCTTGTCGACTGGCCATACTGGCTTGACAGAATCCAGAGGGGTCAGGATACATACCCATACGCCACTATCTGAGGGCTTTAACCTTAAGCGGTAAGTATAGGAAGAGTCCTATTATGTAGTAGGATGGGAACTTTATATATGAACTTAACTGACATTGGTAGACTTAGCAATATATGTATGGCTATGAGGCAATAGGGCGTAGAAGAGATGTGTCTATGCCGCAAAGCAAGATTTACTTCTAGTGGTATCCCTTCCACCAGCTACCGCTACGGCTTGTCCTGCTGCCTAACCGTGCATGTAATATGAAACTACGTCTCAAGCGAATTACTTTAGATGCAGCTTTGTTTGACTCTGGGGAAAATTAATCACTCGAGGGCTCTAGTCCTATGATTTCCCAAGAGCCGATGAGCGTATGAATATCCATTCAGAAAAACACAGATGATCCCGACCACCTCCTTAACCTACGGAGACGACCGCTCTCGGGATATTGTCCACAGATTGTAGTGGTAACATGCTTATCCCTGTCCACAATGACGTTATAGATAACGCCCCTCCCACCCTAACATATACCGTATTTGCCTAGATTGACCGCCACGCAAGCTAGCTCCCCGCCTAGTTACGTCCGTCCTTCAATATATACCCTCCAGCCAGTCCTCAACCGCCCCGTTTTTATCCGATTATCGATTACTACGTGTTGTAGTTGGAAAGGCCGGAGCTTTTGGCGGACTGGGAACACACCTGCGTCGAGGGTGATAGTTCCCATAGTGGGGGAATCCTTAGTTGAATTGATTCTAGGATTTAGAGCGTGCTGCGCGATGCAAAACTTTACCAACTATCCTGACACTTAGGGCCCGTTCGGACCGGCACGGATTATATTAATAGATTATTCCAAAGTGTCGATTACCAATGAGTGGGTGAAGTAATTCAAATAAGCAGAACGTGAGGATCCATAATCTCACACCAGTACACCGCAATGTCACGATTGCCACAGCTGAGAAGCTTGGTGTCATTGAGGAGAAGAGAAAATAAACACCTCTCGAGCTAATTATCTTGGCAGATTATTTGGATAAGCAGAAGTTAGAGAATATTGATAATTCATTCCCCCGAACACCTCTAGTTATTACAATAATCCAAAACCCTATAATCTGTCGAATTATCGTGATTATCAGACTGTCCGAACGGGCCCTCAGTCTCATTCTCAGACCTCATCGGTATTTTATTTTGGTGGTGTGGTTCAATGCTTGTGAAACATGAACCAATAAGATACTAAAGCACCCATCACACAAATACACATGTAGACATCGCACAACAGATACCCTCGGGGGCCCGTCCCCACTCCGCAGAGCGAGAAACACGCAGCGCCAGAGCAACACCCCACGCGCGTGAGGTTTATCCAAACCGGAACATGTTCCATTCCCCCCTCCGGTCGTAAACCAGTTTATCCGGCGAGCTAGGTGGTAGACTGCCCATTTAGCCATCAACCGATTCAAAGCTCGCAATGGTGCAAGGTAGAGTATGTCTACAAATATCTGGCTTCTATGGTGTTGGCGGGAGGAACTCTGGGAATTCATTTATTCTTATGTCATATAAACACTGATTGCTTATCTGTACTCTTCTGATTCTATTCTCATATCCATTACACCTTCTACCCCTTTCCCTCTATACCACACACGAAAAATAAACTGTCAGCTATAAACACCGGCAATATACCCCACAATACTCTTCATGTCTCATTCCACCAATGTAAGCGCCCAAGATGCAGCCAGATGCCTCGTTCCGGCCGCGAGACATGGCAATAATCTAGTCAGCATTGATGGGTACCTGTTCTATCTCCCAGCTGACCCTGCTGAGGGGTTCAATTATGTTCGGGCACTGGTCATCTCTTCCTATCGGGCCGTCATTGCCGGAACTTCCACCGCAAGGGAACGCGCAGTCACATTTGGTGGTGCATCGGTAGAGGCAGGTTGTGCCAGGTCCGAACCCGAAGCTGAGGGGCCTATAGTTGTGCAACAGGATCCTGATAGAATACCCGTACGGTTTCAACCGTGTGAGGGGGGAAATGGGACTGACGAAGGTAAGGAACCTGTACATGGCGCTGAAACCATCGAATCCCGGAAACGCAAGTTTGATGACGCCTGTAAAGAGCTTGAACGGAGCAAACTCAACCATACGGTATCGGACGCCGGGTCCAAGATGGACATGTTCCTGGGAGACTATAAGGATATCCGCACCGCTATTAGAATGATCCAAATGCCACCCTCATGGGTGATTGGAAGCTATATTGAAGGAATGATAACACTCGGAGGAGAGCGTGCCGATACAAGGGTTCTGAAGGGAGAACAGAGTTGCAAGAGGTGCATCTACACTGGGAGCATCTGCAAAGTCCTTTCTGCGTGTGATGACCCGCTTTTGTTGGCTAGGAAGTGTAGTCGTTGTTATACTAGGCCGGGATTGTTGTGTGGGTTTGTATAGATACGTTTTCGTGGTGAGGGTCACCTCCGTTGGAACATTGGTTTGCCGCCCTGCTCTTCCGTCTCCTGGAACTGGCTCCTGCTCAAAGTAGGGTCTGGGAGTAGCTCTCATATTTGATCCCTGAGTTGCGATATCGACATGTGGGTCACCAACCGTGTTGTCGTGTAGGTTGCGGGATTGCTCAACCCTCCACGGGCAATATGTACATGAAGGTTTCAAAGCCTTAGGAGTGAAATATATTTCCATAGTTTGTTGAAAGAAGTTTGGTTTTGACTCCTCCGTCGCCCGCGTCATGCATTAATTCTTTGTTCATCTTACCTAGGCGTCAGGCAAATGCGTGGCCTCCATCGTGAGGGGTCTCGCAAACAACATCTTCCACCACGTCCACCGTCCATTCAAACTTCATCTCTCAACTCATCTCTCCACGCTTTTAGATCTCTACCATCGGCAACTCTCTATCTATACCTTTCATATCTTTTTCCTCCAAATGCCTTCAGCAGGCTCCTCAGCCCGGTCGCTCGGGGATGGCAAACTCAATCCTTCGAAGCTTGTGGTTGCCGGGACCATCGATACAAACACCGGGGGACTAGAACGCACCGTATCAATTGAGATCGAGGGCACCATTCTCACCATCCCAGCCGATTACGCCGACGCATACATCAAGATTCGTGCACAGCTACTCGCCTCATTCCGCGCAATGACCCTGAATGCTGCAACTCCGGCCGACTTCTCCATCGTCTTTGGAGCCCCCACCGTCATCCCTGACCAGAACCCTCCTAGCGATACAGCTGTCACTGCACCGCAAGCCTTGGTTGGCGAGGATGTTGCTTTACCTGCATGCACTAGCAAAGGCAAGGAAGTCGTCGCCGAGGCCCCCCCGGGAGCATGTGCAGAGGTCTGGACCACCGCGAGGGCAGAGCAGCCCACCATCCCCAGCAAGACAAAGGCAAAGGACCGCGCCGCCGAGACCACAAAGCTTACAAGCTCGAAGCGCCCGCGCACCCAGAAGGGCGACAAAGCACCTATCGCTGCTGTAAGCTCCAAGACCGCCGAACCACTCGAGGCCGCCCCTGACATTACTCCCCCCACAAAGCGCCGCCGCACCAGTACCGGCGGGCACAGGGCCCCTGGTAATGTCGACGGTAGGAAGTCGGCGACGCGCGGGGTCAACTACAAGGTTGCACCCATCGACTTCAACAAGGTACCTCTGGCCGAGGACGACCCCGCTGCTTTCCACTACGCCGACTCGGTAGTGCCGTCGTCACCCGACTTCTCGTCAGAGAATATGTACGACAGCGGTCTCTCAGGGGAGGAGTATGATATGGAGGACGAGTAGGTTAGACGGCGGGGTTTCTGTATTGTCACGGACATGGGATGGCATGTCTGAATTGCGGAACGAACTACATGGCTACTGGATATCATGTATCTTTTTTGATATTTTGAGATTTGTGTAGGCCCGTGTAGTTCTTCCTTCTTGTTTGGTATGTGTAGCTGAAAGCGTTCTTTCACAGTCCGAATAAATGAAAAAAGTTTCCATCGGGGGCCCAGATCACATATACGTAGATTAAAAGCTATATCTAGTGCCACGCATCTTCCGCCGCTCGCCACTCCATCTCCATCAGCGACTGTAATCACTCCCCTTTTTTTATTGTCCCATCAGCCGCCGCAACATGTTCCTATACCTCCCTCTATGACAAGCCAGCATCTGTAACAACCTCAACTATCTGAACTCTGAAAGCCATGTAGCTATAGTGTCCCATGAACCAGTCGAAATTCTCTGCGAACATTTTCATCCCGCTCCACACCTCATCCACCCACCCCTCTAAACCTCTGCTTCCCGCTCCCTGACCCGGGGGTCTACCCGGGAGACACACAAATGCTAGAAGAGCTGTAGTAGGGCGGCGGTGGAAGAGGATGCTGCAGGTATTATCTTACCATGACATGATAGGAGGCGGGAATGGTAGAAGAGCATGTTTGGGCCGACTTTTCTCTCTTTATTTATCTCTTTGTTTTTTTCGGCCCTGGGTATGTTTAAGCAACCAAGGAAAACAAAATCTCTCCGCACGAGCAGTCCATGAAAGAAAGGAAGAAAAAGCAAAGCGCGCAAAAAAAAAAAAAGAAGACATGTACCGCGCACTAGACGCTTCACAAAAAGCCCCCAGCACCAGCCACCTGAAAAAAAAAAAACGAAAAAAAAAAAAAAAAAAAAACAGAAATGATTCCCGCCAGTCCCCGGCCGTTGAATACACGCTCCCTGAACAAAAGCTAGTCATGTGCCTCCACCCCCACTCACTTGAAAACCATCTTGTTCTACGAAACAACGGACGTCCCAGAAGGAGACATCATAATCCATCACTCGCCCGAGTGATTGCCCATGACGACTTCGAGTGACGGATTATGACTTTAGGTGGTTTTTGATTTCTTTATTTACATGATTATTTGCATCCAGCACTTGAGCTATGACAATATCGCACAAACCACACAACTACCCCGCCAGACCCTGGCCACATCGAGTAAAGGGCATTCAGTGGGCTGGCAACCTCCGCCACAATCCTCAACAAAGGAAAGAACTTGGAAACGGTCCACAATGTACTGCACAATTCTACTGACTGTGGCTGGTGGCAAAGAAGGTCGGCGCCTGGTTGCGCTTCTCTACATAGTGATTAGGCAGCCGCATAGCGGCTTTTTTCTAAGTTGCGGTATGGGGTGAGGCCCCCCACATATAGTCCCCCTCGTTCGTCGATCCATCATTAGCAGACCTAGTTGCAACGGCCTAGCTACCCGTGGACGGAGGTACCGCTCACCTGTGCACCGCCAGTGAATGTTGCGCACCGCAAGGTATAGCTGGGAAATAGCACCCCAGGAGAATCGTCCAGCGAGGAAGAATACGAAAAATGATGGGAATTTAGTTGTGGAGTTGGCCGGGAGGGGGTCTTCTGGATGGCGAGTGCCAGTAAGAGATTATATCTAATCAGCTTTACCGGGCGCTAGGAAGATAAGAGGAAAATAATATTCATGACCATGTTTATGAATTGACGGACGGTTCTCTAAGAGTCCTTAACATTACATTAGTCTGAACGCCATGTAGAGCAACCACCCCCGCGCAGAGGCAGGATGTAAATTATGAAATCATTATGAAGAATGAGCGCTTGACACATGACATTAGGTATTGAAAACGTGCGGTATGCCCAAATGAGATACCCCGACGGCCCTACATCCTCTAAATCCGCAATAGTATGGTACTTCTCTCACTGGACCGGTGTTGTATTATGGTAATTATGATTCCTGGGGGTTAACGGTTATGCCGAGGGGAATTTTCCGTATAGACGTCATGAGATCTATTACCATGAAGGCATGGTATATCTTGTCCGCTAGAGGATAACAGGGGTCTGTAGTCCGTCAATCAGTTCAGTCTCGGCTCCCACACTGTCAAATCTTTGGAATTGGAATTCTAGGTCAGCGAGTGATGGTCCGTGATACCGCGCCAGGGGGTTCAACAGGGACACCGGGGAGAAGCGTGCCGGGGGCCAGAGCAAGGTCAGGCATAGGAGGAAGAGAAGTAAAAAGGTGCCCTTGCAATGCAGATATCCTTGCCAGAAGCCCAAGGAAATTAAAAAAAACAAGGTTGCCCGCGTCCGCAGCTAGGAGAAAGTAATGCCTAGGGAAGAGCGACCGATCTGAGAAAGGATCTCTCCGAAGAAACGCCAACGATGGACCGGGGTGCGAGTCAGGTTGGATAGCAAATTGTGAGAACGGTCAAGATATACATCCGCTGCTCTTGGGGTTGTTTGACGACCCGTAGGGCCGTGTTTATGGTGGGGTGGGGAAACGAGTTAACCCGGCCTTGATCGCCAATGAGAAGCAACACTTCAGACACTGACCTTCTCAACCTGAACACCCTTACTCCTTACCATTATCAGTAATCTGAATTCTAACGCATACTGCCTAGAAAGCTATTCCCTCACGATGCCTCCCAACCTGGCATATCCCCCTAGCAATTCCTCTACACCCAACCCCCCCAGCACCATACGCTGCGGAACTCCAATGACCGCCGTTCCCAGGTTCCGCGCAGTCAGCACCTTCGCCCCCGACTACGGATATGCTCTGCTCGCGAGCGTCAAACGAGCTGAGCAAGCTGAGGCAGCGCGAGCAGCTCATCTACGGGAGCTGCCCATCCCACCAAGCGACAACCTACCCCCTAGTGGAGACACAACCATCTTCGATAGAGTGTTTAGTGGAACCGAGCCATTGGGCGATGCCAATCCTCCCAGCCCTCCTACGCCAGCTGCTGGCGGTGCTGGGTCAGAACTGCTCACTGTCGGCGGTCATACCTTCCAAATCCCGCCTGGGAATCTCGCTGAGAGGTTTCACGCAATCCGCACACGCATGGTCACCGCGTTTCGTGCCGTTGCCGCGGGCACCTCCACACCGAGGGACATGGCCATCATATTTGGGGCTGCAACAGTTGACAACACAGCGGTCCTGGAAATGGAGAGGTCACAAATGGGAGCTAGGGCAGTGAGCCATGGTTCTAACGAACCTCTTACTGGGCTGGCGGGTGAGCAGCGCATGCATCGCACTCATCCATACCCCGAGACGGTTCGTAACGAAGTTCAGGGAAGCTCAGCTGCGGCGGTTGGTATCGCGGTTGGTATCGCAGGTGCGGGGTACAGTAGAAAGGGATATGTGTATGCTGACTCTCCAGCCACCAGCATCCCAGTTAAAGAGCTTGCAAGAAAGGACGATGCGGTTCAAAGAGAGGCCCCCGCCGCTTCTACCAACCTCGTTACCCCCAAGAGGCATGACACCACCAACTCTCGGAGTAGGAAAAAGGGCGACTCCGCACCGATGTTTTCCCATGCCCATTCATCAGGTGCTGGGAAGAATGATCGTACAGACTCCACTTACAGCATCGTATCAGGCCCCACTATTGCCAGGAAATCTGAGGAATCAAGACCTAAGGACGCGGCAGATGGTCTGGTGGAGGGAGGCAGAATACGACCAGGGGTATATGGGGCCTTCCCAGCGGCAGGGAAAACACGGGCCGGACCAGCAACTAACGTATGGGTGAATTCTGACGCTGTAACTGGGCTCACATCACAAACACCAGAGGGGCATCGCTCAAAGCGAGCACGGGTCAGCGCTCGCAGCACTAAGAATCCTGTCCATGCTGGAGCAAAACACAGAAAACAAGATGAAGAAGACCCTCCATTCATCCCACCAGAATTACGACGCTCATCACGGAGCAGACGTCCTAGTATCTTCAGACATACCTCGTCGAACCCCCCCGGCGCCGGCGTGTGGCCACCGCGAAGTCGAAAGGGCGATCACCCACAGGCATCATTCTCCAATGTCTCGGATGCCAATCAAGACTTCCCGGTGATACCACCAGAACTGCGACGCTCTTCGCGTACGAGACGTCCCGTTGCAGCGTTAAGAGTTACCAACCTCTCCGAATCTATCATCAACGACTTTTCGCAACCACGCAATGAAGATGGGAACTACCCGCAGGGTTTGTTCTTCGGCAACTTCGCTAACTTCGGGGAGCTCTTTGAGCAGACAAGACTGAGCCGTACTGCGGGCGTAGAGAAATACATGGAGGGCCTGGTGACGGTTGGAGGCAAGTTTGCAGCAATTCAGACTCGGGAGGGAGATGAACGTTGCACAGAGTGCATCAAGAAGGGTGAAACAACGGCCTGCAAGGTGCTCAAAAGAGGCCATGAGAATTATACAAACACCGTGAGATGTGCGAGGTGCATTGGGACAAAGCTGAAGTGTAGTCTCCGCACAGAAAGAAAGTGGTAGAGCTGCCATGGGTTGCAGCTTAATGGGGGTTGTTGCAGCTATTGGGGAGAAGGGGAGAGAGTGGCCTTTATTCGCTTTGTTTGGTTGCAGCTTTGTAGGATATGCCAGACCTAAGACGCATCGGGGGCGTAGGGAGGTGGTCTCATTTGTCTTATAGGCTCCACTCTTGTGGGTTATAAGAATGCAATTAACTGTCCCGACGAGTAAAAGTAGATGAAACTTGTGTCATCTCCGAATCCTAATGATACAATTTCTTGTCCTCTATTTCAACCCCGTGTGACGTATTCTTGTTGGGGGTAATAAAAGAGGACATCTAACCGTAGTGTGTGCTGGGCTCATCTCCCAAATTCGGCTCTAGATAGAAACAAAAAATACGTGTATATGTAGGGCGGAATACCGCCGATGGAGACAATGAGATTCCGTTTGCCTCTCACAATGGCCATGAACTGCGCCGAGTTACTATCAATTTCCTGTTTCCTCAGGGCACAAGTAGTCAGGGCTCTCAATGGTACGTATCAGTATGATTTTCATGCCATATCGTACCCACCGCTATATACTACGGTGGTTATCGAACTGCATGATACTTTGAAGACTCCTTATCATACCAACTATAATATATCTATGAAGTAATAAATAAATAAATAAAAATACAATATATCATGACTGTAAACGAGTGATGTCTCATGTTCCTGGAAGTGTTCCGGGGGTTTTCCTTTTCTTTTCCCCCCCTTCCTGATTCATAAACTGCATAAATCGAGGTTAGTAAAGGTAAATGAAGATTTGTTTGGGCGTCAAGTCCCTACCATGATATTCATGCTATTATCGATACAGATGAGATCCGTATTCTACCTATTATGACCTAAAGGATCATCATATCGTACTCTCCTCACTGTGGTACCAGCGGGTTTTATCGACATGTATTACAACACCGCATTATCATTGGCAACCCTGCAACTAGTATATTTACATGTATGTACTTTTCATTTTAATTTGCACTGTGGTTGACGTTTTACTTTGTTTTTTGCTTGTTGTCACGGACCGGGCTTATCATAATTTGGATACATGTACTCAATGATACGTAGGCCGTGGAAGGGACAAAAGTAAAAATTAAGCAACAAAATATTCGTTTTGTAAAGCGGTGTAGACAATTACATATGAATGTATGTGGGATTATTGGAACTATCTGCAACGTACTAAATGGTTGTAGAATATCCTATTTTGATACAGAAAATAGATCTCATAGTTTTATAAACATAGAAACGGGCAGCTGTCGCAAGAACGAAAAGGTCCTAGCCTTTAGAAACCTTCCCAGTTTCTCTCACCTGTCTCAGAAAGGGATAGATGCATGATATTAAGATTATCCCATCCCCATCACCAGAAGTTTAAAATTGATCCATAATTCCCACAATTACGCCCCTAACACAACTCACGCTATCTAAGGCACACAATCGCCCCATTTTCTTGCTCTGTGGCCGCATGCTCCCACGCCATGAACAGACTCACCACCGCCGGTCCACCAGCTACTCCCCGCCCAGACAATGATCGTTCTGGTACCAATCCCAGAGCTCTAGCTACCAGGAGGCCCACAGCGCCTCCTCTCTTTACCCTCGAGACCGGCGGCTTTGCCTTCACCTTCCCTACCGACCATGTAGCCAGTGTCCGAGCCATCCGTGAGCAGGCGGTTACTTCATACCGCGCTGTTGTAGACAATCAGCATACCGCCAGAGATCTGGCATTCCTCCTTGGTTTTCCCAAGAAGCAGGCACCTGCGTGTGGGGACCCAGGCAAATCTCCAGGAAAGGATGTCGACGAAGGGCTTGCAGGAAACAATAACAGCCCAACACAGCCCGTCCAGAAAAGGCCGGTGGAGGCTGTGGCCATATCCGACGGAGAGGATGAGGAGCTGCCCTACCGCAGTGGCAAATGTAGTAGTACTAAGCAACCTCCAACCACTACTCTACCAGCCGGCCGCAGCCGCCAAGGCCCCAACCCTAGACGAATAATGGGGGACCCGGGGCCTGCAATTAACGCCGGTACACAAACCCCTTGTTCCTTACCCGGGGAGAGTGGCAGTGACTACTCTAGCGGCAGTGAGGAGCCAGAAACTAATATAGACAACCAGAACTCCCACTGCAGCAGCCCCACCTTCGCCCGAACCCGGTCGAGCAGTTCCGAGGGGACTATCCTGGCTTTAGAGAAGCAAAAATGGCAACTGGCTGCAGTCTGAATTGGGTGCAGGGAATGTACTGCGAGGGGTTGTTGAGCATCTGTGGCCAGCTTGCGGAGATGGAGCCATTTTTACCCTTGTGCACTGGCTGTCTCAACAGCTCGAAGCGTCGGTGGTGTGGGCCGTGTATGTTCATGGTAGGGGGTGGAGACGAGAATTTTCGCAGCCTGAGGTGTGCAGCTTGTGTAAAGCGTGGGATTAACTGTCATTATGGAACAGATATCATCAGGGATTAAAAGGTGTCTGGATTCCGGTGTTGGTGTATGATGAAACAAAATATAAGGTAGTTCAGGGTAGTTAGTATACAGGCTTAGGGGGGGTGTTTTAAGTCTGGAGGGGATATTATGATGGAAAGACATACTTTGGACACCCCTGTACCTAGATATGAATAAAGGACGAATTAGGTCCATCATGATTACCAGCCACGGAGCCAGTACTTCCAAAAGTCATAACCTATAAACATAGGCCAAAACTAAACTGATCATATAGGAAACGATTTAATAGTAAAGAACGTTCATGGGGTCTCTGGACTATCCAGTTTAACACAAAATAGTTCGAGGTCAGTGTCTGCTCGGGTTAATTTGTTTGTGTTTTATATTAATGGTCTCCTTTGAGTGGTAGTGCTTTGTGTGAGGGTTTCTAGCTACATATAGGACCGGTTTCATTGAAACACCGCGCGTAGAAGGGTACCACGATCATAACATATTTAGACTCATAATAGTAGTGGTAGGCACATGGTCTTTCATAACCTTTTATCAAATATTTAGAGTACCTACAAGCACGCCCCGTTGCGCGCACAACCTCTCATCCTACTGGCCCCACCTCACCCATCTGTCCTGTAGCTCCAAATATGACCTATCGACCTCACCGCACAGCATGACCCATCCTGAGCGTCAAAGTTTCCAACTTTCCAAGGGGGGTGACTCCTCGACCACCCGATCCTCCTAACAGCCAACTGTACCTGCGGCTGCTACCAAAAGCAGCGAAGCAGCAGAAACAATTATCACCCCTTTCGCCTGTGGCAGTTATAAATTCCCCTTCCCGGCCAATCGCGCTAGTAGGTTAGAGGGTACCAGCCTCCAGAGCATCAGCTCCTAACGCGCCGTAGTTGCTGGAACCTATCCTGAGAGAGACATAGCTTTCATGTTCGGTCTTGTGTCTCTTGGGCCGCCGAAGGAAGAAAATGGTACTACCCCTCGTTCGGTTGGCTATTATACTCACAGTTATTGTGTTGCTAGTCCACACCTTTTCAGAGACCTCAGCTACACGGCTACACCGGCTGCCAATGTTACCCAGATTGAAACCCTTGGTCTTTTGACTTGAGCGGTCACGTGTTTGACTTCCCGACTGACCCGATCAAGAGCCTCTGTGCGAGCAAGGAGCAGAAAGTCAATTGCTACCACGCGCTTGACCCCTGCAAGAGTAAGAGATATGGCATTCCTCTTCGGTACCGCAAAAATCCCAAAGTTAGTGGGTGCAGAACTGCCACAAGCGTCAGGCCCAGAGAGCAACCCCCGGAGAGAGAAGGCGCCGAGCGTAGGAGCCCACAATAAAGAGGATTCTGCCGCGAGGGGAGAAACCAATCCTGATCGCGCTAATGATACATCGCCCAAGGGGACACACACCCACAATCACTGGCATCATACTCACGGTGGTAGACAGGGCTCGGGCACCGGCGAAGACAACAAGCGTCGCCATTTATCAAACGCTGGGATGCCTTCAGTTCACTCTGCCGGCAACTGTTTCCCGATCCCCCCGCGATTGGGATGAAATATTAAGGTCTCCACCGGTGGAGGGGCAGGACAAGCTCATAACAGACCTTTCTGACTTGCAAGCCGCAAGTTGCCAAACCGGGCGGTCACAAAACTGGGTAAAGGCGAAATACGTAGCAGGGTTTCTTTCGCTCAAGGGACAGTTCGCAAGGAACAAGGAGCTGGGACCAAAGTGCGACATGTGCAATGGAAATGAATCTAGGCTGTTCGAAGTGGTAGTTGACCCCCATGTAGGGCCTGTGGACCGCACAGACTGCGACTATTGTATATCACAGGCGGGAATCCGTCGTATGGGCAGTGTGGGCCGACGAGATATCAAGGCGGGAAAAGATAAGACCGTCACTACTGATCGACTAGGGGAATATGACTCAGAATGTGTCTGCTTGATGTCTACTCCTGTATATGTATGTAGATACCAGAAGCTGCTTTAACATCGGAGATCTAGGAATTTGGAACTCATTGCAGGTGGAATACATTTCCTTCATCCTATCGGCGAAAGCGGTCGGGTCCCACTCAATAATTAAACATCTATAACTATATTATCTGATTTACAAGAATATGCTATCTTCCCCAAGCCAATAATAGAAGGATGCACGAATACAAAGCGTCATATGAGAGTCGTTCCCTACTCAAACTGGCGGAGTACTAATTCATTCGGTCAGATATATGTAGGCATGTTTGTATATATAAAACTAAATTTGCAGCGAGATCGGGGATAAACCTGACTACTCTGGGGTATTAGATCCTCAGGGGAATGGACGGTATACAGAATAAAAATATATACGCAGAGATGATCTAGGGAACAGGGCAATATAATATGTAGTCATTCTGTAAAACCGTTCGTAGTTTACGTTCTGTGTCAGT
The DNA here is from genome assembly GCA_024713795.1 of Morchella sp. 2015-shanyang. NCBI lineage: Eukaryota > Fungi > Ascomycota > Pezizomycetes > Pezizales > Morchellaceae > Morchella > Morchella sp. 2015-shanyang. Next base: position 885,347 of record JAMGZB010000007.1, read on the forward strand.
GCGTATTGTGCTACGCCCGCGGCTGCGGTATCTTGATGGTTAGGTATTAATGTCGCAATTTAGGAGAACAAAAATAAATCATCGATCATCGGCAAAGTCTCTCCTTGGGCTCTGACAATTCTAGATGAGAATGTGTCTCCGAAAGAAGAATTACGAACACTTTTGCAATGTAGCTACATATATGCAGATTTGGATTACCAGCACTTGCCTATCAATCATCATTGAGGGCGACTCACTCAGGTCAGTTACGAGCGATGTAATAATATTTTATAAGCGACGTTTGGCCGGCGGACGGCGGAGCCCAATGGCTGGTCGATTTTGGTGTACACAGGCCCCCTTACAAAGTACCCTTCTCGTGAAACATTGTTGAGGAATTTCATCGTTAAGGGTGGATCTGATAGGGAAGGTGTGGCGGGGAAGTGCAAGCATTGTATTTCTAGCAGCGGGAACTTTGGGGATTCCACATTCTAGTCGTTCCCCCTCTCACTTCCTTCACAGAAGATTCTGACTACCTCGCTTTATTGCACTCTATACCATTCCTTGTCCATCTTAAGCTACGTCGATGTACACTTACCTACACTGGGCTAGATCCTAGCCGCTGTGTTTTTTCCTAATGACCCCTCTACACAATCCAGCTCATTCTAGTTGCCAACACCTTTGCCCACCACCCCACCCACAACCCATCTTTTTCTACGTCTTTCGCCTCGAACGCCATCTTTTCTCCATCTCCCCCACGCCCTTTCTTTCTTTTTGAGTTCATTACCACAGTGCAAAGACCCCCATGCCCGTCCAGTCAACTACCCAAGAGGGCTACAATGTATGATCACTCTGACAAGATTTGCATCATGCCCCCACTTGTTCCGATGCTGATTGCTTTCACACCAGGCTGCTTCGTTCTTTTCGCCACTCGTAATGAAATATTTTTCACAACCTTTCTACACCACCCACCAACCACTTCTCACCCTTCTGTGTTGAAAGATGCCGCCATCTCTCTGCACCGACCCTTCGGCTCTGCCCCATCTCTTTCAAGTTTCAACCCTTTTAGGTCTCCACTTACTCCAGCACCTAATTCCATCGTGCGCTATCGCACTCTCAAGGCACCGCCAGTCAGGCCCGCCGCCGTCCTCCACCTCGCAGAAGGCCAGAAACCACAACCTCCCGCCACGCACTCCAATATGGCAGTGCTCGTGAGTCGCCCAACCTCAGTGCACGCATCCCAGGCTAGAATATTGGGAAGCAACTCGCTAATGACTGCACTCTGTGTGTAGGTGTATGATTCGTCCAGCCACAAACACCTGGTTCCAGGCCAACTATAGTTAAGGCAGAATACTTTCAACCACAGTAGTGGGGCAGGTACAGGGATTGTAAAATTTGCATATCCGTGTCACAAGTCTCAAGAGAGTGTATCTCTTCGGCCCTCATCGACAATCCTACGAACGATCTTCTTGAGCATGGGAACAGGCAGTAAAGTTGAGGTTTCATTATATTCCTTGCTATATCAAGGCCTGGAGCTGTGAGGGCCATTCCGTTGATCAAATTTACCCTGAGCGGGACTAGCCTTGGTTTCTATTAGGGAACACAACTCTGTATCTTTCTCACAAGCTGTTGCGGGAGAGCTTAGATTCCATTTGCGTATTTGTGTGCTGTGGTAAGTAGTAACAAATTTTTCTCATTTGAATTTTGCTTATAATACTAATGAATTTTTTTTTTAGAATGCTAGCTTCACCGAGTTGACAGACTAGCACAGCCTCTGGTTGTATGAAGGTGTGGGAATCTACAGCTCCAAAGCCTTAGAAAGCTCTGGTACACCGAGGCATGGCGTTCGTATTAGATGCTCTGAGCGATCTGCCCTCCTCACCGCCCTCATTTGGAGGGAAGAGAGGATGGTTGACTACTCTGAGTATGGAAGTATCGGCAGTGATAGTCCGGTCGTTCCACCTGAGGAGGGTTGATATCAGTTGAACAAGACGCAATGTGATTGCATGTATGTCTGTCCCTTCAACCATGTCTTCCCCTATTCTGGTTCTTACTAATGCATCGTATTAAGGAGAGGAAGTAGGATCGCCTGTATACGTTATAGAAAAACTCTGGAACGATCATGCTTGAGTAGTCCAAGAAAGTCAGAAAACGTTTATTGGCGCTTATTTCTTCAATCTGTGGTATCGACTTCTCAAGAGGTTTCGTGAGACGTGCAGATTCAGTCACAGGCTAGACCGAACAAGGTACTGGAGTAGTCGGACACTCTAGGCCCCTCGCCCTAGCCGGGCCAAGGTGGTAGGACTAACGCAGCTGATCTCATCCAAGACGAAATCAAGCTTTCGGTGCAGTAGCTCGTCTGGGCTGGTCTGACGCCTGACTCCATTTCCTTCATTGAGTCTTTGTTCTCGTTACATCCATATAGATATATCGCAGCTGATTGTGTTGTATAGATATATTGCTAGTTGGTATGTATGGAATAGTTATACCTACGCACACTCAGAAAACAGATGATTGTTCAATTCAGAGGGGTACCGGTCGATTTGCATATGCCTCCAGCCACGGTTCTTAATAGTACATATCGGCACTATTTCCGTGCCATATCGTACCCACTCCTATTTGCTCAGGTGATTATCGAGCTGCATGCTGTTTTGGACACTCCTCATCATACCGACTATAATACCATACTGTAGTCGAGCGACACTTTATGTCCCGGAAGTTTTTTTTTGTTTACATCACTGATTATGTCCCGGGAAGTGTTCTGGGGTGAATCTAGGCCCCCTCCTACCCATTTTAATTCATGGATCGCATAAACAAGGGTTGGAGAAAGAAAATGGAGCACCAAGTTCCCGCAGCATAATATACATGATATTATCGAGACAGATAAACCCATATCCAACCTACTAATACCCGAAGATCACCATATCAAACCTTGCCCACTGTACTACCAGAATATTATCAGCACGTATCGCAATGCCAGGTTCCCATTGGGGGCCCTGCCCCCAGCCACAGGTTTTACAGCCGGATAACATTTTGAGGTCACAAAGAAGGAGAGGGAAAGGGAGGGAGCCTACGGCAACCTTATGGTTTCGTTGTATGTGACGTCCGTGTAAATGCGATGCGTATGCTGGTTTGCCTTAGGGATTGCCGTCGCAAGGGTTGAGTAATAGGACTACATGTATATAGTCTTTATAAGGATTCATATAAAGAAAGGCTCGGCAGCATGCGGAAACTATATGAAAGGGTCTTTTCGTGTTGACGCTAGAGAATTCTGATTCTCTTCTACGCACATATATTTTTACAAGTTACCACACATACACGGTACCAAGATCCTATTCGTCATATCCAATGCTCATATCATCAGAGCCATACCGGCTGATGCCCATGAGGTAAATTAACATACATCTACCGTTTCTACGTCTGGTGTCGCTCTGGGTGGATGACGCCGCCTCACTACGGCCAGCTGCACGCATCTGTCCAGTAGGGGCTCCAACATCGTTTAAACCACAGTTGGAATCATCGGGGGTTGGGAGATGTACAATAACAACTATGGGTATCGCCTGTTCTGCTACTGTTACTTTTGCTTGTCTCATTTGTGCATCAAAGCACCACGTTATTGCAAAGAGCGCGGTACTTTTAGGTTACCCACACTGGCAAGGTACATGGCTGGCAATGGCTCTTTCTTGTTTGGGTTCTTTGTACGGACGATTGGGCCCGTACCAAAAGGCTGCCCCACCGCCGAGCGTTTCCCACAGTAGGCTTCTGAACAAGCAAGGCTAACCGCCCACCCATTGGCACACCCTTCCACATCAATTGAACCTCTGCTTTGCAAGACATTCGTATCCACATCAATCGATCACAAGCAAGACCTCTATGCTAACGTATTCAACACTCATGTTTATAAGGTATAAAGAAACACCGAAGGGGCGCTCATTATGATGGGCACGGATTCTCGGGCCGAGTGCAACAGCATGCATCGTGTACCCGCTGTCAGGGCTCTCAATGGTACGTATCAGTATGATTTTCATGCCATACCGTACCCACTGTTATATACTGCGGTGGTTATTGAATTGCATGATACTATGCAGACCCTTATCATACCAACTATAATATATCATACTGTAAACGAGTGATGTCTATGTTTCTGGAAGTGTTCCGGGGCAAAATCCAGGCTTTCCTTTCCCTTTCCCCCTCTTCCTGATTCATGAACTGCATAAATCGAGGTTAGTAGAGGTAAATGGGGATTTGTTTGTCAGGTCCCTACCATGATATTCATGCTATTATCGATACAGATAAAATCCGTATCCTACATACTATTACCTAACGATCACCATACCGTACCGTACTCACTGTACTACCAGCGAGCTTTATCGATATGTATTACATCACCGCACTATCGTTGAGAACCCTGCCCACTGCAGGACTTCCCAAAGATCGACAATTTACGCGACAAAACTACGACAAAACCAAGTTAACCACAGAACGCCACCCGGCAGCGTATGTTTAGGGTTTTTTATATGCTGGGTGGAGAGGGAAGAACGCCAGGAAGTAGAACATACCGCAACAAGAAGGGGTGGATAAAACAGCAGTCATTGGAACCTTTACATTCTTAGTCGAGGTAAAAACGGTATCAATCTCAAGTATAAGAGTGTATTGCCTTCCCTAGGTTACAACAGCGTCAAAGAAAATTCAACCCAATCTTCCTCTTTCAAAAACCTTCTCTAGAGATTGCTCTCGTTTTATGCCCCGCCTCGACACAAGCCTCTGCGACCTCCCGGGTAAGAGACATAGGTCTACGCGAACCTAATTATAAAACCATCCACCTATCTAATGGACGGATGGGCCTCACAAAACGGCGGCATTCTTCTCTCAGCTATCCTTAGCACTGTATGGTAAATACATGTACCACCTGTTTCTCACTATCGTCATTCCTCAGTTTGGGGGGGGGGGATGTTACCTTACCAAATGTGCACTGTCAATGCTGGAGATTTGGGGGTTTCATCCGTCCAATTGCAAGGGAGAGGGGATAAGGGGAAAATACATGGTGTGTCTGGATTACCTGTGGGAGCGGACGTGGGCAAGTCGTTACAAAAGAATAGGGGGAATAAAAGGCGGAGGTATAAATAAAAAGATCCAACAAAAGACTTATGCACCCCACCCGGGTGCTGCTTCCTAAACTACGAGGGTCCTTGGGCTTGGGTCCTTGGGCTTTGGCTTGGGCTTGGGTCCGGGTCCTTGGGCTTGGGCTTGGGCTTGGGCTTGGGCTTGGGCTAGGGGCTGGGCATGAGCTACGGCTGAGTCCTTGGGGGGTTGAACCTGAGTGGTGGCGATCAGAGCGTGAACTCTATACCACTCAGCCAACCCCCGGTGACAGCAATCACAGTTGGAACAGTGTTGAACGCGGCTGGAGCCGCTAGCTTGGCACATTTGGCGGCCGGTATGTGACGGGACGCACGTGACGTTCTAGGGCACCACACCTGGCAGGCGCTGCACGGCTGTATGGGCCCAACTGGAAAATAAGTCTCAGTTTGAACTTTACTCAAGGAATACATGCATAAAAAAATTTCACATGACTTTTCATCTACGACTCAACCAAACTGAAAAAGGATTTTGACGGTCCATCATGACTGGCTTAGGGACTATTCTTTAGGGATTTGATGGCCCACGGCTATATCAGTGCATGGAAGCCTGTAGTATATGGTTGGGGAACTGCAAAAGTATACTCCCCCTACAGTTGAGTCTCCACTAGGGTATGCCGGGACCAAGGATTGGTACGTATACCCTTATAGGGTGCTTACCATTATACCAGGAGTGACCTTCTACGAGCGAAGCCAGGAGTATCGTGGGCACATACTAAGGATGTAGGTAACTACCCTCACATGGCAACCGGTACCCTTACCTCCCAAGGTTCAACTGCACAAGAATAGGACATTACCGCGATGCCGCACCATTGCGGAGTAGGTGTCCCTCTGGATATTACGGGACTAGGCTTGGTAGAGAGGGGTTTCATCCCTCGAGGGCTGGGTCTAGCAATGAGGGAGTCTTAAACCTTCACATTATCCTTTCATTCGATTCCTTTTCATTGACTAGCCGTGCGGATAAGGGGGGCTTCCCAATTCTGTGAGTTCCCCTTTGCTCTCCTTCGTTGATTATTGCTCTAAAGGAGTTGCTTGGAAGGTTTTCAAGATTAGCAAATCCAATAAACGAAACATTCCTGCTTCTTCCTTCAATAGTTCAGAAAGCTTCTGGGTAACTAGTATCAGGTTTTCCAATTTGTAACCCATAAAGGACTCTGGCAGATAAGCGGGAGTCCGTTCCGACCGAACCTTGGTTCAAAAACTGGGCAAGAATGGAAGAGAGGTAGGTAGCTTTGGGACAAGCAGTATAATAACATAAATAGGATTAAGCTACTATATGTGCTTTATTGGAGGTGTAATCTTTGTTATTGCTAATTTGGCGGCTAAAGCGTCACACTTCATGACGGACATCTCAGCCCTTGGTAGAACACTTTTAACTTTTGAGGGGGGAGGGTTGTGGTTTTCGATAAAATTTCCACCATGTCATGTCAAAATGTGCCAAGACCAGCCCTGAAAGAAAAAAACGAAAATTCACCCCTAAGATCACAAGCTTGAGGATTTAGCCTACGGACCCGCCTTCTTATAGAGCGAGTATTTTGATGGAGGGTACCTTTGCAAAGACTATTGACTGAGGTACGTGTAGCTCAGAACAGAAAGATATAGCAGCTCCCCTATGGGGCAAAGAGGGGCATCGAGGCGGCTATACAGGTTTGGAAAACGTTCCAAAGAGGGGGGGGGGATATGGAAGGAGGAAGATAATGAAGAAGAGGAGGAACGGAGAGAGGGGTAGTACGGATGGGAAGGATCAGAAAAGGAGTGACTCCTGGTGGATGATGGGTCTAGCGACAGTGATTGCATCAGGAGAAGGAAAGGGTGAAAACAATAAAAGAAACGTGAAGGTGCTTTTGAGTTTAGGTTTGAGTTTTGTTGATTTCTTTGTATTTTCCAGTATGCCTTTTGCGGAAGGTGGCGGTGGAGGCAGGGGAGGAGTTCAGAGGGGGGGAGGGAAAGAGGTGGTTGCCATAGCCTATGGAGTGCATGAACGTATGAAGTATAAATGAATCAATAAGAAATAGGTAAGTACGTACGATTCAAGGCTACCGGTCGGAAAAACTGGGTTCTTATCTCAAGGCTGAGGACCGGACATATTAAATCCAATGGCTACATTAGCGCCAGTTCCCATAATAATATAAACCTATATTAAGCAAATAATATTTCTATTATTGGGCCTTTTTTGATTTTTAATATTTTTTGTTCTATAGGCTCTTATTGACCTAGGTTTCCATTAATCCATACATTAGTAAATGATTTGAATACATGACAGTAGCTTTGTAAGAACTTTTTCATTCGCTGAAAAACTTCGATACGCAGGTAGGCTAGTATTCACGCTTATTCTGCAAGGTAAATTTCACAAATTAAATTTTTATTTACTTCCCGATCAAATACTACATGTCTTCGCTGCAGATTCACCTGCCTGCCTGCCTGCCTGCCTGCCTGCCTGCCATTCCTGCCTGCCGTACCTACCTGCCATATCTGCTTGATTCGCTGCTCGACTCTATGCTTGATTCACTGCTTGATTCGCTGCTTGATTCGCTGCTTGGTTCGCTGCTTGATTTGCTGCTTGGATTTACTGCTTGGATTCATTGCTCGACGGATTAGCTCATGTATGACTAGTAGGGGTAGAGGGCTGCGTGGGGGGGGGGGGGGGGTTCGTAGAAATGAAGGTGTGGAGATGGAGGTGTGGAGATGGAGAAGAAGGACGTGATATCTCTAAGTCCCCAGCCCTAACCCTGAATTGCTTACAGTTTTTTTTTCCCGCTTACATCATTAATCGTATAATTGCTTACAGTTCTTGATAACCCTTTTCCTTCGTATATGATTCTCTTCCAAAAGACCGTTAATTATGCTAAATTGGGCACCAAACATCATCCCTTTCACCCTTTTGGGTTCAATCAATTGCCTTTTCGAAATTCAGTCTTTTTAAAACCATGCCGCAGTATTAGTGCTCAAAATCATACTTATAGAAACACACGAACTGGCGCTAAAGTACCTGCAACGGATAGGAAAAAAACAACAGCAGCATGTGAATGCGGGGCGGAGAACCAAGACGTTGAACACATTCTCACCTTGTGCCGCCAGCCCATAGGCAGCAGGCGAGGATCAGCAGACCATAAGGCATCAGCCGATTGAGCAGCTCCTATGGACCGAGAAAGGAATCGGGAAAGCGTTGGATATTTGGAAATTGTAGATGAGGTATAGACGGAGGGAGGGTGAGGAGGAAGAAAAAGCAGTGGAAATGGAGGGGGAACTGGATCGGGGGTGGAGAGGATTAGAAAAGGAATGAAGGCGTAAAGGATCGAAGAAGATAGAAAAGATAAGGAGGCTTATAGGTTGTGGTCATTTTCCTTTTTTGCTTTTCTTGTCCTATGGTAGTGTGATATTGTCATAGCCCAATCACTGGATACAAGTAGTGGTGCAAACGGGGAGGGAAAGGAGGAAATGGGTACGTGTAGGTGGGAGGAGGGAGCGAGTGATATCATGTGCTTGGGGGCCGCGGGTTACCCGATCTGTTTGTCCATGACAAGTGAGATTAGAGAGTTTAAAGTCAACCGTCGTTTGCAACAAGGGGAAGATCAGCACTGCGCTCATCCAAGGCCTGTTTACACCTGTGCTCTCAAGGTTGCACCTAGGATACCGTAGCGGAGGCTACTGTGGGCCGCGTCCAAAGTACCATACGTACCATCTGTGGCTTGTAGGTGCTGGTCGTTTTTATGTCGATCTCCCCTGTTTTGCTTGAACTACATGTGTCTTTTGCGACGTTACAGCGTGTGCTGCAGTTTTCTGCGTTCTTCGGATTAGAGGTGCTTACAGTACAATGTAAGAATCGGGAACATCCTAGTCACTGATTTTACGCAATGCGCGGGGATGCAAAGTAAAGTCCTGTGCGTTCAAAATTTCCCCAACTCTGCGGGGATGATCCAGTAACAGTAACATTAACGGCCTGTGTCCAAACCGCTTTGTATCTCGTCTTTGCATATAACATCTAGCAGACGGTAGATGAGCAAAAAGGTGAAGGAAGACGACCGCGTAAAAAGATTATTTCCTGGGTTGAAAATTAGAAAAATGCACAAAAGACTTACGCACCCCACCCGGGTGCTGCTTCCTAAACTACGGGGGTCCGGGTCCTTGGGCTTGGGCTTGGGTCCGGGCTTGGGCTTGGGTCCGGGCTTGGGCTTGGGTCCGGGCTAGGGCTTGGGCTTGGGCTAGGGCTAGGGCGTGGGCATGGTCTACGGCTAGAGTCCTTGGGGGGTTGAACCTGAGTGGTGGTGATCAGAGAGTAAACTCTATACCACTCAGCCAACCCCCGGTGATTAAAAGTGTGGTTGAAACAGTGTTGACCGCGACTGGAGGCGCTAGCTTGGCAGGCACGTGTTGTCGGCAGTGGTGACGCGGCAGTGGCAGCGCAGCGCAGGAGCCCTTCTCAAACGTCCGTCTCACGTGTGAGGTACATTTCATTGGTGCACGAACGGGTGGGGTTTGAAGGACCATCATAGGTTGTACGGAAAAAGACCATGACAGGACAATTATGACCTTTGCAGAGCATCATGATTTTTTATACATAAATACTTTACATCCTGAGACAAATGGAGATAAGGTCTATCTTTACCCCACGTATACATCAAAGATGTATTCCATTATCTTCCCAGCTTCTAAGTTGGTAGGGGGTTCACGAGGCGCCGCGGGCATCTCGAACTGGTTTCCCAGTGGACTGTGTAATGAACAAAGTGTGAATCTGATTCAGAGCCAGCTATGAATCTCGGATGCAAATAGAAAGATCGTCATCTGGCGGACACCTGGTAGGTCGGGCAGAGCGGAGGGACAAAGACCACCAAGGAGGTTAGGTACAGGGGTGGAAGGCCGACATCAAGGAGCTACTAAATGCAGTTTTATAATCCGTATGATACCTAAGTACATGTAGCTATGATGCGAGGTTCAACAGCTTCGGTTCGTGAGAAAATCCTACAGCATCCGAGGAAACATCCAGTCTTGTTTCCACTTTTATGCTATGGCTCAACGTTTCATAAACACTAGCTTTATAACTACTTCACGGGAAGAGGACTCTAAGGGGAAACATACCCCCGTACAGTTTACCACAACCTTCACCCCTCCGTCTGGGGCGCCTGCTCCCATCTCTTAGCCAAGTAAGAGGAAGACCCTGACATCACTCCTGCCATACATGCACTGAGTTGGGAAAGAAGAAGCGGAAGCATGCGAATGCGGAAGCAATACCCAAAGCGTTAAACATATCCTTACGGAATGCGCCCTCACCACGGAAAGAAGGGCGGAAGCCCGGAACCTTGATACGCTGGAGGAACTACAATGGACCGAGAAAGGAATAGATAAACCCTCGAAATTTGGTGGCGGTGGGGGGGACGCAGACGAAAGGAGAAACGGGGGACAGGGGCGGTTAACGCGGAAGAGGAGAGACCACAAACGGGGATGCGGCAGCTTGGGCAGGAATATAGAGTAAGATGGAGGTTGAATTGTTTAGTATTATTTCCTATCTTGAATTGTTTTGTTTTGTTTTGCTTTTTCTTTTGCAGGCGGCGACAGAGGGAGCGTAGTTCCGAGCTACATATAGTGTGATACTAACATAGCCAGAAGGCTGCATACAATTAATGAGTCCAAAAAAAAAGGAAAACATCACTCCTGCCTCAACCTTTGCTAGGCCGCTCCCTAAGCGCTCCGGAATTCTGACCCCCCCACCAGAGTCGAATCCCTGGTCCTCTTGTCTGTATGATGCTAGATCTTATCTCGCCTCTGTCGTAAGCCCTTCAGAGGGTCACGGTCGAGAGGTTCAACGACCCAGTTTAGCTGGTCTTTAATCAACTAGGGTAGCTTCATTGTTTGAAGATGACAAGCTCGAGTCGAGTGATGATGTTCGCGTTGTCTGTTCGGGTATTACCTTCACCCCCTTCAAGTACCGGCGATACCTATGTCAAGAGTTAGCGTCTAGTTATAGGTTGATACGAGGAAGGATGAGCTGGTATAAATGTTAGTTCTATTCGGTGGGGCTACAGGCAGCTGGCGAGCTAGGTGGGTGGTGGCAGAGCGAGCCAGTAAACCCTTGACCTCGCCAGATTCTGTCCCTTAAATTCCCTGGCGGACATAATAGTATTAGGGGGCATTCATCCCAGCCCTTCCTTCTACGCCACGAAAACGAACGGTTCGGGTGCCATCACATCTGCCATCTCTCCCTTGGCCCCTGGTGGGGGTGCATTATTGGGAGGCACTCACCTAATCCTTCGCCGTTGTTGGGTGTGAAACGGTTGGGGGAGGGAGCATCACATCTGTCGTCTGTCCCATGAATTTCCTGGTGGGAAAGATAGAATTGGAGTTTTTTCCATCCTAAACCTGCTTTCTTAGCAAGGAGAACGAACGAGCGGTTAGCAAGATCCATCGCATCCGTCATCTCCCCAAATTACGAAAACCTTGGTGCAAAGGAAATCAGCGTGTGATCCACATGCCTAACAGATGTTGCAGCGGAAGGGCACAAACCTCGCGTTAGTATACCTTGTCCTCATCCCTCAAGGCTGCCTTGTAGAGCATAGTCCATGACAGAACACAAACTGACTGCCCCCATGGAATGCGGAACCCATAAACACGAATACCACTCGGAGAGCCATAAGCATCTTGAGAGCTCTAGTAAGAAAACGTGACAGTGGCCACTCAAATCCTCAAAGATTAAGTATACACCTACTCCTGCCGGAATAACTCAACGAATAGTTAGCTCACTGTTCCATGTTGGCTACTGCTACTGTTACCCAGCCGCCGCACAGCAGACCAACGCCTTTCCAAGGACCTACATGGATTATCGGGGGGATTTTTTTCCGTACCAGATTATTCCAACGTCATACTCTTTGGGCATGTCTTTCAGAGTACAGGTAATCAGGAAGCAAAACCCCTCCATACTACGTATCCCGCCATACTGTACATGCCAAGAAAAAGAGAATCCCTAACAAACCCTCACCCCGCCAACTTGATCTGGGTAGACAAAGAGAAACTAGTACACCAACTTAATACTGATCTCCAAGAGCCTGCTCCCCCGGTTCCCTTGGTCAGCCTTGAACAAAACGAGGATCCAAAAATTTGAGTGACCTAGCCGAGCTGAGCGAAGGTAGCAACGGGGCTCCTGCTAGAGGTCCAGGATATCCGATAGTGGAATTAACGGTTTGCGTGCCATCCCGACTTCCTCAGAGCTTTTGATCTGGCCCGACCTAGGATAGTCACCCATTACAGAAATCACAAACTTTATTTTTCTCAAATGAACGCGCGCTCCATTGGCATGTTCGTTGGTCCCTGAATTACTAGTGATAAAGGATTCCGAGCCCTATGCCTGGCCGTATTACGTTACCAATAGATAAATACCATGAAGTTGATAAATGCCTATTCTGTTCTCCCACGTTGGAGGCGGCATAAGCACCCATAATGTGGACCCAATGACAAACTGTACCAAACAATTGAACAAAGCGCCTGCCATGATCCCATAAATCACCATCTCAGTAGTAGGTCTAGCTTCCAATGCTGTCTATACCTCAACAACCAAACCCGCCACGCCTATCACCCAGAAAGCCCCTACCTGCAAATGCCCCTGCTATTGACCTGTTGAATACAACATATAAGCCAAGAGCCGGTTTAGTACCGGAACACTATTCTCATCCACCCACTTTCTTTTAGTCCTGATCTGAGCTATTACCTTATAGAACGCGAGTTTTAATATCTATCTGGAGGTACGCCTCCTCCCCACTTGACTAGACAAGTGAACTAAAGAGAGATTCCCAATGATACACCAAACCCTGAATCCCACAGCTTGCAAATGTTCCTCCCCCTTATCTAGCCTGGTTACAGTTCATAGACGCAAAATTTGAAAAGCCTTATATCCTCATGGCGTGCGGCCAGTAGATAATCCAGAATTTCTCACTCCCGTGGTGCGCCTGGTTGAGGTCGCTACCGTATCATGTCAGGACATAAACGCGGTGTGAGACCCCAGACCACGTACACCAACGGATGATTAAGTCCCCCATCGATGATACCTAGCCTACCCCTACGATATATCTAGCCAGAACCCATAGGAATATTTCCCAACCACATGTAGTCAGGCCTCAGCCAAACGGACTAACGATAGGAGTAGGCGTCATAACTCAAAACGTTTCTCCGAAAAACCTACCCCCTCAGCGCAGGTGGTAGGAGAGATAGACATACTCTACTTTGCCCACTCCTAACTCCCTTGATCACTCTGGTACAGACCTGTCAAGCCAGTCGCAAAGCTGCTTGGTAAGACAGCTCGGTACCAGATAGGCCAACGGAATATACCACCATCACCCGGGTCCGATTTGTTCATTTCCCTCAGTCGTTCATTTACTTCCCCCAGAGCAGCAACATTTGCAATCTTACGGGGGCACGCCAGGGATATGGGGGTTGCATGAACCTCTATTTCAAAATTCCCGTTCCCTTCGGTTGGTTGGTTGGTAAAGTAGGCTGACTCTTTGCACTACCACTGGAATAAACAACGGGTTGGGAAAAATATGATTGTTACTCTCCCCATTCTAGAAGGCTCTATGCGCCGTCGCAGCTACTGGATATCATTTCTGATCTCCCAAATGACTCTCTCATGGGCTGGAATACGCGCCCTAGGTATAGAGGGGTGCTTCACCCCTCGTATCGTGCTACATGTTAAACCCCACCCATGCCCCGTTGAACAAGATGATTTGAATATGCACAGAAAGATACATCTGTATACCAACACACCACCGGGGGAGCCCAGCCCTGTCTATGATTCCCCTGTAAGCCCTCAACCTTCAATGGGTCATCCCTGATACGAAAGCCGCACGACTATCCAACCCCACAGACCAACATTTTGAACTAGCAGAGGAAGAGACCCCTTAAGGTCATCCTCATGCTCCCCACTAGCTTGATTTTTTTGGTCATGTTGCGTTCTGGCCAATACAAATGCCAATACTATACTATGGCTTTTACACCACGTTCTGCCACCAACATACCCAAATAGAACCCTTAACCCATCATGTCCCCGGTATTCACGCACCTAGCACTTAGAACTGCCCAGTAGCTTCCGAGGCTGGAGGCATGATAGGCCAAAGGTTTGTCTAAGAGGCACCATTTCCCTCCGAATCGCCTAATCCCATAATCTCTCTTGTCGATAGTATACATAGCCCCAGTAACTTAAGCGACCTCACTCCCATAGCCTACGAAGGCTGTATAGATAGAAACAATGAAGACTTGACCCTCAGTAGCCTCGTACAGTCATTCCCTAATTCCCCCTAGTTCCGCCGCCTGAGTTTATTTGGTAACCAAATCGAAGAAACCAGCGATCGAACTAGAGAAACCAACGGATGTATTAGATCCACGTTCAAGCCCCCAGTGTCCAATGCCTATTAACTCCCTCGACCCTCCTGGCTTTGCAACGTCCAGTGTTCCGAAACGAAGACTATTAATGGATGGAGCGTAAACCAGAAAGGTCGACGAAAGGCAGCCCCAAGATAAAGCCCACAGACACCAACCCACATCCTCATTTTTTGTCTCCTATGAGCGCAAACAGCTACGCTGAGGGTAGTAGAAGCAATCTACAATATATGCAGCTCACAGGCCAATGTTCCCGCGTTCCCACAGTACCACAGTCTCACAAATCCCACAGATGCCACAGATGCCACAGATCCCACAGTCCTAGGTTATTTACTTCACGCAATTATCGTACGTACGTACTTAGGGTTCATGTAGGAGAACTGTACCTGATAAAATGGATTGGCTAAGAAAGAAAAAAAAGTCCGCGCTTACAAGGAGGTATGACAGTAAGGTTCTTGGCGGGGCGGAGGTAGGGCACCTGGGGGGGGGGGGGGAGGGGTAGGAGGGAAATTGGGTGCGGGGTGCAGGGTGTGGTAGGGCTCGTTGGTAGTTGAATGTAAAAGTCAGTTTCTTTTTTTCTTTCCCGGTAGGGGCGGTAGCTTGGCCAGGGGAGGTGGGCCAGCTGAGTTGCGTTACCCGGCTTGTGATGAGAAAGTAATGATTCTCACTCGTCTACGGCGCCTTGGCGTTCACGGAGACGACCAGGCCAAACCAGAAGCTTCCAACGCCAAGAAAAAGAGAAAAACATTACATTTCTACTCCATCCCACCCTGCTCTTTTTGCTTCCAAGGGGTTCTAAGACCATATTCCCAGAAACACGGATTTGCGGTCTTTCTCGAGCTTGGCGCGAGCATCGAGGATAGTTAATATGTTAAAAATGCTATTTCGGAATTTTGCAACCGCATCAATGATGTAGGTAGTTGAGTAAGGCACAATACGAAACCATGTAGTGATTAATTTCATTGATTAGATCACAAAAAAGAAGAGTCTTTCTAATCGACTACAAAATTATAATGCTAAAAATAATCAAATGGAGAGCAAGCTCTCAACATGACAATATCAACCACCCTAACAATGTCCCAGCTAGCAAAGGGCACCCGGGCCATCCGCTGGGTGCAAAAAGAAAAACCATCACCTATAGTGGGGTCCAAGGCTTCACTCCCTCCACCACAGAGGTATTACTGGGATCATCATTATTATCACCCTCGCCCTCCCGGCCGACTGCAATTATCTCGACGCTCAGCGCACCAGCCAGCCCACCGCCAGGTCCAAACATTTCATCTAGAACGCAACTAACGATGCGAAGCGTCCGTTTCACTCCCTGGTACTGCTCCTCAAGAGCCTCCTATACTCCGTCAGTAAAAATAATACCACCGTTGTTTATATCAGATGCTCAACATACCGGCCCAAAATGCAAACCTGCCTCAAACGCCTCCTTGTTCTCGCGGTACGAGTTTACCGCCACCCCAAGCCGTCCGAGCTTGTCAGCGACCGTCAAAAGCGTTACTACCGCTGGCTTCCTACGCTGGGGTGCAGGAAGGCAGCGACCATATGCGGCCATCAGGCGCTGAAACCTTTTATTATCGTAACACCAAGTTTCGAGGTTGGTAAAGCCCGATTCATGAGTGAGTTCTAACATTTTGGCGAGGTGAAAAAGGAACCACATGAAACTCTCGTGTGGGTCGCACTTGCAGGTGGGCCTGTCTTCGCAGTTGCAGTGTGCGATAGGGGTGCGGTTGACGTACCCGGCCGTGGCGGCAGCAATGAGTGCTGAGACTTCTGAGCGCATTGTGATAGTTGTTTGTCGTGTGAAGAACTGTAGAGTATATAGCTGCTGGAGTATTTTGTTGTGAAAGTATCCGTTTTGTGGGGATAAGGAAGTGTTTGGCAATTTGACCTATTCTTTAAATACCTGAAAATCTAGGAAGCATGTATTTTGTTTCTACGCTCAATATGGAGCTCTGCTCAAAGTACCAGCATGATACGGAATGCAATGTATTTTGTCCACAGATTCAAAGGAGGCTGGCTACACTGCTATCTCCATGCATCTTTGAAGTTAACGCATTGTAGTAAATGGAGGGCCTCCCGTAGGCAAAAGAGGCTGTTCTATTTGTATCTCGATTCCATTCGATGTTGCAACGGATACAACAAGCAGTTTCTATTGCAGCAGGTTCTCTACCGTCGGCACCCCTGCGCAGCGTGGACTCCCTCTCCTTTGCTCATTCTTCACAATTTCTATTGCTTGTGGTAAGAAACAAAATCCTTGCATCTTCAACAAGTAGAGTGGTGCCGGATAGATCCGTGAGGCCCATGTGTAAGTACCTCAGGACTCGTCCCCAATGAGACATATGTTGCACAAACGGCCATATAATTTGAATACTATCGGACCGCATGATGTTCTATAGGCTTCTTAGTGTACTGGCTAGTTCAAGCGGCACTAGAAACGCGGAAAGCACGGCAGAAGTAACGGCACGAAGAAAGAGGAGAGACAACGAGGAGGGGGAGGAGAGAGAACTGGATGTTAGAAGATGATGGGGTGGAGCGGAAATCGGAACATTTAGATATGCCACCCTCTATAAATTATTATGCGAGTTGAACAGGAAGACCTAGGGAAAAGATTGGCCTTTCATTTTCGGGTTGTTGTGCGGGAAGTGACGGGTCTTTGTTTCCAGTTACTGCGATCCCCACTTTCTTTGTTGGAGATGGCGGTGGATGGGGAGGCGTGCTGGGGGGGGGGGGAGTGCGGTATATTTACAGCTTAGAGGCTGCAGGTAGTCAGCGAATTACATAAAACTGTGATATCTAGTGGAAATGAGTGATATCCCATGATGCGGAAAGTCTCAGAGGGGTAGATCTAGCTGTAGCCCGAAGAATTCAAAAGGGGCGAACTAACTATATCCATGTACCAAGATATTATTAAGATACTACTTTTATACAATATGGTACCTGAAGTGATCATCTTATACTTTGCTCACTGTACCACCAGACACTTCTATCGAGATATAGGGACCATCACCGAGATACGAGGTCTACCTACCAAAATCTAAGTAATAGCTTGTTGGTTGCTTTGCTCCTCTCGAATAGATAGAGAAAAATGGATTCAAGACCTATAGCCTAGGAGAAGCCCTCCTATTCGGTAGTGCGTGTTATTGTTCCGGACCCACATTAACAAAAGCGTTGAATACCTGGCACATATTTCATACCCAGTAGCACCCAGAAGCTGTGTATGAGAACACTACCTTGTAGTTCAACTGACAGCTCGCGGCTGTGTGGGCCAGGGTCTCGCTAACCACATTCAAGCTGCCAAGATTCCTCATATTCTTCTGGCCAAGCACCAACAACGGCGGGCCAAAATTGGGAAAGGTCACACCACAACATGAGGGCCGTAGTTAACCGCTAATGCCTTACCTCGTATTGTACCTGTAGGAGTTTGACTCCACATTGTAGCGCTGGCTGCGAGTGGCGCGTGAATGGTAAAGCTAGCGCCCTGGCCAATTTTTTTTTCCCCCTTTGTTTAACTTAGGTTTTATTTCCACCACTGTCCTCTTTACCCCCCTTCCGCTTGCTACCTAGGAGACTACATTTTGTAGATGAGTTGAACGATAAATCCTTTATTCCCAGTTTCGAAAATGAACTAGCAATAGAGTATAACTTGCGGGCTGCAGGTTTTCCTCATCGTTTCTTCCGGGGAGGTAGGGTTTTCAATACTTGTAACCGGCCCTTTAGTAAGTATTTTGTCAAAACCTAACTAGACAGAACTGAATAAAAATAGCCTACAACCGAACTGGCTGGATAAGGACAGGTATAAAATACAGAACTGTCCTAAATCGTTGCCACTAGCCTGATACCACAGGTTGTCCGCTTTTAAGCGAGGCAAAACTTGCTCTCCCTCCAGAAACGCTGGCGCAGAGGTAACATTCCACCATTGTTCCTGAGTCATAACGTGCTTCATTGTGTACCCGGCATGGTTCTAAATAGTATGTATCGGTATTATTTTCATGCTATATCGTACCGACTGCTATGTGCTCAGGTGGTTATCGAACTGCATGATATTTTGTAGGTTCCTTGATAATATATTCATTACCATAGCCTAAGGGCTGGATGTAATTGATGAAGTAAACAAAAGAAAAACCACAATACGATCACGAGCACTGTGGTTGGGACAAGATTTCGTCCTGACACCTTTTTTTCTGAGAACAGGGTGTTGCTGACGTGTCGCTGGCAAGGTATTGAGAGCGAGGATTTTGGAACAAGAGTCGTTTATTTTTATTTTTATTTTTTTTCCATTAGAGTTTGTAAAAATGGAATGGAGATGTGCGCAGTGGCTCAGTTATTTAAGAGCATTCTTTCTGCCTATGGAGGAAACGAAGGAGAATAAAGGAGGAATATAGGGTCATGTATACTCGTTGATATCAAAATACCAATAAACCTCTCCGTTCCTAAGTACTGACAAAACTATCATGGTGGGACACGCTATTATGGTCACTGGCACTGACAAAGGACCAAACATTTGGGACGGTTTGAGATCGCTGGCAGCTGACGTCCCAACTGCAGTGCTTGTGACAGTGTATGATGCCGTTGTGGTCGAATGATATCATATGTCCCTGGAAGTGTTCGGGTGCAAAAACATAGGTCCCCCCCCTCTTTCCTTGTTTTTTTTAGTTCATTAATTGAATAAAGCTAGGTTGGAATAGGCAAATCAAGACCTAATTGGGCGTCAAGTTTCGACGACATGCTATGATATCATCGATACAGATAAGAGCTTATATCCTATCTACTATTGCCTAAAGATCGTCATATCGTCCTTGACGCACTGTACCACCAGCAGATATTATCGATAAGCATCATAATACCAGATTACTATTAAGAACCCTGGTACCGGTATTACCGTCTGCGTGGGATGCCCCAGTGTTGTAAGCACACTGGATATTAGGCTTAGAGGTTGTGTTAGAAGATGTAGAGTTGATATGCGCAACGGTGTTTGGGTTATAACACCTCATTTTAGTAGTAATAAGGCCTGAGAATAATTATGCCCTACAAAAGGACAAAGCATAAGACATCACTGAGTATAGCCCCAATGGTACAACCTATGAACCATGCACTTTGTCATATGTCAAGAACAATTAAACCCTGTGAAGGCTGGGTGTGACGGACTTTTCTTTCCCCCTACACCATCTAGTAACTACAAATACAGGAGGAGCGGATCATGTAAACTCCCCCACTCTGATCGCCCCTTAACCACCCCCCCCCCCCCGGGAGGCGTGGAGTCGTCGATCGGGTTGATGAAGCAAGGTCCTACTCCGTGCCTATTGCGCTTGCGCTTCCTCTCTACTCCTCCTGGTCAACCAATTAATTATTATATATAACTCGTCCCTCGATGGTGACAGGAGGCGCCTCCATTCAGGAACTGGGATCTGGCGTGCCTGAGCAAACTCCGCAGCACAAGGTAGGGTTTCATCCTCCAGTCTTCTCTTGGTGCCCCTCGGTAACCCTAGCCCACTTGTAGCATTCTCTTCCACATTTTCCTCTTCAACAGACTATCACAAAATCAGCATTAGCTCATACGAACAGAACAGGACGTAAGGGGCGATGTACCAATGAGTCACTATCCGTGCGGCTCTCCTCGGTTTCATCGTGCTCATGGTCATACTCATATCTATCTCTCAATCTTGCAATCTCCCTGTACCTCTCTGCGATCGTCTCCAGGTATTTGAGCTCCCCCTGCAACGCCCGTTTCTTTGTTTTCACATGTGCTGATCTCTCCCTCTCGAGCTTCTCTTTCAAGACTCGAAGCTTTTGTTTATACTCCTCCCTGACATGTACCACCGCTAGACTCTCAACCCACCAGCGGTCTTTCTCCTTTTTCTCCGGGAGCTCACCATACACCTCCAGCCATGCCTTGGCGGGATTCTTCACTTCCCAGTCTCTCGTGCCGTCCTTCATCTCGGGCGGGCCGCAGATCAACCGCTGAATCAGAGTCTGTAGGGCGCTGGCACGACCAACGGCCTTGATAAACGCCTTCGACTTATGCATCTGTGAGGATGAGGAGAAGAGTATTGTGCTGATTGTAATATCCCATAGGCGTAGCTGTGCATTCGCTAGCCATTGCAGGTCCTCTCGAGAGGGTGGTGTTGGCTCGGGGCAGAGATAGTAGTCTGTGTGGATCTTGTCGAGGACGCTGCGGTAGCGTCGACAGGTTGCACGGAGGTGGCGTATGCATGATAAGGCCAGCTTTTTGGGTGGTAGGGGGCCGGCCTGTGGGTTTGGTGGGTTGCTCCCAGGGGCTTGATTTTCTTCCATTTCTATAGCCTATTGAGGGGATTATTTGGGGCTCGCTGGGGCTGGGGGATTGAGCGTGTTTGACAAACGCTGGTAAGGCTTGCTTGTTGATGGTTTTCGTTGATGGTTAGTTAAACGCATGTTATATGGTCTAGAGCGAACTTTATCTCGAGACTCGGCCACCTATCGGTAAAGATATCCTGACCAGCGGGGGGGGGGGGGATAAGGATTGAGACACTCTATACTGTTGGGTGACTAACTACGTGTTATTTTCCCTCTTTACCCCTGAGGCGGCCCTGAGATTCAATTCTCTAGAATACATAAGTGCATGTATCTGTGTAAATAAAGAGGTGGTTCGGCATGGGTGGTAAAATCGTTTTCTCTAACGGGTTTGTAAGTTGCTAGACCTTACTTGCCTTGGCTCCTCTTTGATATTTTTGCCCATCATTTTCCTCTTAGTGGGGCTGTACCACCACCCCCTCACTCCCTGACCCAAATGTTCTGAGCGATACCCTTCGTCTCCTTATCCTTAATATAAATTTTCTCACAATCTCAGACACCTCCTTTCTAGCTCCCACGCCTGCCTGCATAATTTATCTAAATTTGTATCCTGCGCTGACTGACTCTTATTAAAAATCACCCCTCTAATAAATAGATTAGTCCCTGTCAATGTTTTCCGCGTTCTATTGATCGACGCTACCAATAGTTATAGCTGGATAGCCCAAAAAAAGTGTATCATTCAACGAGGAAAAGCTTTCTATCATATTATGTATCTTCTCGATATTATGTATCCCCAAGTACCCATACCCATTGAACAACCTGTCAACCTTCTTGTTGCCCTTCCACACGCACGCGTCGGCTTGGGTCCACGTTTCAGACTCATAAGGAAGCTAGGTGTTAAGCGAGAGCATTTCTGTTGCCACGTAGGACAGATGCACTCATGCCAAGACATGCCATGTGGCAAATGCTTATTCCAACCTCACTGAGCACTCACGAAAATAATTTCGCGGCTCTGTGGTGAATATGCCCTCCCCCGACTAGAGATAGGGGCGGATAATTTGGACTAATGGTGGATTGGGTGTCGGGGGTGGGAGTCCTTTCTCTTACGCCCTACAGAAATATGGTCTTTCAATGGTTCCAAGGTGTCTCTGCTAATTCGGATTCCAGGTACGCAGAAAATGAGGGACATTCGAAATTACGTCACCCCAACGATTATACCATAATAATTTGCGGCGGGGGTTGGTGAGTAGTTTTCTACTCGTCGGCAATCTGGCTGCATAGAAATACATATGTTTCCCACTGGTTGTTGAGTTTCCTGAAGTTGAATATCTAGCTGCTACCTACGCCCATGGAAAGGTGGCAATGTAGCTACCGACGAACCCTCAGGCTCGGCAGGTAGAGTGTTGTGGGTCTTTTGAAGCACTTCGTTTGACGGGAAGACTCAACGGCGCACATCACTATCTACGAAGTGGGTCGGAGACCGGGACTACTATTACGGCTAGCTAGATATTAGGCGTTGCGGACGATTTCGAGCATGGAACTCAGGACTTGAGCACAAACAGCTAATCCCACCTGGCTCATTGAGACCCATATCCCCAACCATTGAAGCACGCTATTAAAGAATTGTAGTAGTGGGTGCGAAGTAGTTCAATTTTGGAACTCTACTGTTGATGTTCCCTAATAAAATCACCTCCTACCTTGAAACGAGCAAGGAACCTTTTGCGTTGCAGTAGTGAACATGAAGCCTATTACCAATTCGCTACCAGTCTATGCAAAGTTTGTTGTGGAAGTAGCGTTTATCCTAATCATTTAGTCATACGGTTTAATTCTTATTGATGCTTTGCGAAAAGTTTGTATCAAGGTAGAACAAGCGCGTAGCTAGAGTGACCCCCCCCCCCCCGGGAGCATTGACAAAGCATGCCGTTAGAAGTTCACATTTTTGGTCGCACACGGAGAATAGCCCGCAGCTACTCTAGGTAATCGCCATTCTTTGTTACTCCCACCCCTTGTGTTTTCTATGTTATGGGGATTTACTCTACACAATAAAAAGTAAGGGAAAGGTCTTGAATCATCATAGGCGGTTCCCAAACAGAGTCTATACATATCCTACTCTAGAGCACCCTCCCTGTCCCTCCCAAGAGCTTCCCAGGCAACACTAACAATGACATCTATCGCACCCCTCATGACTTTGTGAAATTTCTGTGTCAACATATCAATGCCCTCAATCCCAAATTTTCCTAGCCCAGAGGGACCACAATCCGGCGGCATTTCCCCTCCCGATATTCCAGGAGAGATCTTCCTTCTCTTCCTACCATCTGAGCGGACTTCGGTGCGAGGAATTGTTTGCTTGATATTGGTAATTAGCTCCTGGAGACCATTATTTGCTGCATCCAAAGTTTGAATGACCTGCTCGTAGCCATGTAAATGCGCCGACAGCCCAGTCTTTTCGTGACTAGATGAGGGATGGTCAGTGACTCTATCACACCCGCGGTGCAGGGGGTATACCGTGGTGGTTTGTTGTCCGGGCTTCTTGTTTCAACGGGTTCCGGGCTTTTGGCATCGTCGTGGGCGCTGGGCATCAGCTTTTTGAAGGTGGCTCGGGCGATAGGTGAGTAGGCCATTGTTGGATGACCGAGGTGGGGACAGGAAGCGGGGGAGAGAACGGCGCGACGAATGACTGTCGAATCTATGGGAATCTGCTACTTGATTGATAGATGAGCACGGCATGAGAGAGCGAATGGATTACTCAATTATAGTGACAGGTGGATAGCTATAGTATATGTGGCATCATGAAAATAGCCCTACAGCTTAACGTTTATCTGGTGTACTGCACCTGGAGGAGAGGGCCATTTACCAATGGTAGAGGAGGCTCATGTGGGAGAACTTTATATTGTTAAAACTTTATAAACTTCCCAGCTTACCCAGCGATGTTTACCGCCCATGCTGCACCATTTCAGCGTTTGCGGTGGCCTATGTACGCTTTCGCGCGGCGGGGTCATGTCATTAAGAATAAATCCCCGGAGCAATAACACCTAGGGTGTGCGTGGAGTAGCGGGGGGGGGGTACTCTAAAGAGCCCAAGTTCCCTTTTGCTGGTCAGTTACGCGCTCGGATCTATGGTGGACACCACATATGTAGTTTATGCACTTGGGTTGACACATGCAGCACGTCCCCCATAGAAGAAATACCGCAAAAAGCAGACCTAGGCCCCGCCCCGCAGGACCTATATACCTTCGATTTGGCCACGAACAGGCCTGGTCACCGCTGCTTTTATAAAATCTGTATCGGCTTTCTAATCCCTTCCAATAGCTTGTGTCCCGCTTGGGATCACACGTAGATGCAGCGATGTTGTGGGCGGCTCAGGAAAGCCGCCACAGCAGAACAGAAGGGGTAGAATCCCCAGGGAAAATGTAGCCTGGAGCGAGTGATATCCGGTGACCCAGGCGCCCCCTACCCGCCGAAAAAAAAGTCTGTTCATGGTTTGCTGGCAACCACACAAAAAATAACAGTAGACTTTATTTTTGGCGAGTAGTAGAGAATGTCAAAGTGCTTAGAGTACCGGAAATGGGCAGAAGTTCACTGCCGTATTCCTGTCATTACGCTAGTGATTTTGCATGAACACGGTATTGATACGGTATCGCTATGGTATTCTTCTTAAGATGATGGTTCAAACTGGTATTTACTCAATACCGTAGCCCCACGGTTACAGTCATTTCCGAGACCGTATTTTTTTCTTTGTTTTGTGTTCCTACATGGTGGTATCAGAAATTGATGCAGCGACCCGATTTACCACTCACGATTTCCACCACATGCGACCAATTGTAACCCTAATGAAGCAGCAATATATAGTATAGTGAGTAAACAGAGGATAAAGAATTCATCAATCATATACAAACAAAAGAGATCAAGGTGCTTGTGAGTTTACTAAGCCTGACCCAATAGTGTAATCCCAAGCCGTTGCATATCTTTTAAGGAACACTTGGTAAATGTACCTGCTGCAAGAGTAAGTTTCTGCCACCACTTCTGGGTTGCAACAGTGTTTTCTCACACAAACTTGGCCGAAAACCATTCTTGCTGCAAGTAGTTAAGTAATTATTTATAGAGGTCGCCTGGGATTTAAGGAAAGATATAAGTACATGTATTTAGTGTATACATGTCTCCCATACCGATAGCCAGCATATCTCGACCGGTCTGCGTTGGCGTGGGAACCGGAGCCAGTCTATCTACTATCTACTACTATGTACTAGATCAACATCGATTTGTGTACACTTGGCGCGTTACCCTGGCCGCAGCCAGGTATCATAGTAACCCGAAACACTTATTTATCGCAGGCCTGCAGGGCAATGGGTCTAGCTGGCGGGAGTGGGAATTGGGGGAGGAGCGGAGGGGGGGGGGGGCGAAGGCCCCCATAAATGTACTTCCATTAACCTATCCGGGTGTATACATGATACCAGTGGGAGTAATTGATACCTCTCCATATGTTTAGATATTGGCGTTGAAGGTTACTCATCAAACAGTTTACAGGCACCCCCACTTGAAATACATGAATGTGAGTATAAAATGTAAGGGCTTGTCTGGGAGATTGTGGACTGTAGGCGCGTAGGCAATTAGACATGCATTTCCTTAAGGATGGACCCAGCGGATGGTGATATGAGGATGGATGTTGGAGGTGTGATTTGAGGGCGTGCAGGAACGGAACTGTCTGACTTTGCCTGGCCAAGCCAGTGACTTTGGACAGTAAAGAATGGCTTGGTTCTTGAGTGCTTGTTCACATGTGGCTTGAGGAGGGCGAGCATAGGTGCATGTATACATGTACGTGTATGTATACATGTATCTATAAAATTGCAGGAGGGTGCGCATGCCACAGCGTGTTCTTAAGTAAATGCATACATGTACACATGTATACAGCTAAGGGTAGTGGGGTGAATTTAGGTTTAGGGCTAACTTTCTAGTGGAAGTCCCCCAAGCAGGAGAAGAATAGCAGTCCCGCTCTCCCCCCCCCCCTGCAGCGCACACACACACATAGCCACACCAAGCCCACAACAATTTGCTTTTCCCGTTCTCTTGTTTCTCCTTTTTCTTTTCTCAACCATCCATCAACACCATCAACGACAAACCCAACACCAACGCCAACAACGCCAACAACGCCAACACCAACGCACCAACAGCAACAGTAACAACACCATCAGTAGCTTTAAGCCCGCCGCCAGTATCAAATCTATCAGTCACTAAGGTATCAAGACTCCCCTTAACATCCAACGTAAGATACACATCCTACCCATTCCTTATCCGCAAACAGGGCTAATACTTCACCTTCAAGCACCAACCAACTTCGAATCCTAATTTGCAAAATGACTCAAACAGTGTATAAGAGTAAGGTATCCTCCAGCGCGAGGCCCGTAGGCATTGAGACAAGTGGGAATAAGCCAATCAAAGCTGTTTCCTGCCCGCCCTCTAGCAGCCCTGCAGAGATTCGAGCAATTGATCAAGTGAACCAAGAGTTGGAACAGCTTGCCGCGAGCAAGACCGCTTTCCTCTGGAGAAAGATTTACAATGCTGTAAAGAAATATGAGTTCAAAATGGTTACTCCTACCCCCAGCCCTACCCCATCAGTACAGTAGCTTTATACTAAAACATTCCAGGTCTTGGCTGAGGGGTCACCTCTTGTACCGATTGAAGCAATCATCAAGAAACTCGTACGTAAACGTGCCAACCTCTCCCCTGTGGACTGCAAACTGACTAGGCCTCAATAGGGGTATACAATGGGCGAACCTACTTTGGTCGACTCCATCTTAACCATCCCGTGCAAGCCTTCCGTAAGTTTTCTAAATTAGGCATGAGTTCAAATAGTGGTTACTAATTAAATTTACCTTAGTCTGGAGAGGCCCGCCGCCGCTCATCTCCTAAAGGAGTTTCCAAGTCCTCTGCCAGCGACTCTAGGCCTGTATCGCCTGCTGCTCTGTCTACCACTAAGCCCGCAATGCCGCTTGAAAATGTCCTAGCCACTGCACCCACTGGAACTGAAACTCCAACTACAACAAAGTCTGCACTCCCCGCGTGCAATAGTACTAAGCCCGCTCCCCCCCACATGATCCCAGAGGTCGAGGTTGTTGTCCAAAACATGCGTGGTGAATCCACTCCCTTCGCCCACTGTGACAAGGTTAAAGAAGAAATTATGCAACATCTCAGAGGATTGTCTTATCTTAAATTGAAGGGCATTATTACTGAGCTAACGAAGGAAAAGGACTCCATTGTAAGTTGTGCTCATTCTCTCTCAAACCAAACTAACACATGGTAGTATAATCATAGATCCGCTAAGACCGCCATTGAGGAAATCCTCCTCGAGAATGTGAGACATCCTTTTCTTTTTCATTCATCTATCTTTTCTAACTAGTTGATCCAGAAACTGGCATTTCGATATGGCATGATGTTCGAAGGCGTCCTACATCTCCATGCTTTCCCATCTGTATGCTCATCTCTTTCCTTATATCAATTCATAATGCATAACTCTAACATTTGAATAGGCATCTCCCACAACTCGCCCTGTATACAAGGCATCCTCTTCTCCTATCAACTCTACACCTACCCCGCTTCCAGGCAGAGGGGCTTTCTATAGGGGATTGTCTCATCGTGTTAAGCTTTCTACACACGGAGATCCGCCAAAGTCGGAAACTTCCAGCACCAATGGTCCATCAAGTTCTAAAGTTTCGCTTCCGCCAATGGAGCAAGCCAATGAAGCTACCAAATCTACCAACTATACCCCTCCTGCATCCGAAATCAAGACTTCAGGTGTCTCTTCGGAGACTCCTGGGGTCCCCTCGCCTCTCATGTCTAACCTCTCGCCTGGCACTATGTCCCTCCTGAGCCATGACTCTGTGTTCTCCTATGATAGCAGTGTCAATCATACAGGCGTCACTCCAAAAGATGATGGCGTTGCCAGAGTGCTTGTATTCGATGAGAAGAGGCCTTCATCCACACTAGGCAATAGGTCGACTCAGCCTTCCAAAATATCAGCCCCAGCACACACAGGCACTTCAACACCCGTCACACCTTCAAACAAGGGCAACCCCGATCTACCCTACGATAGTGGATACTCATCCGCTGTTGAGTCTACTCCTGGCGTCACCGATACCCCCTCGGAGAGCTTTGTTTCGTTTTCAAGTGATCCCGATGCGCTTGAAAATCCAACCATCTCTGAGAAGAAACTCGCAGCAAAAATACCTTGTGTGACAGCGGGGATTGCAAATGGCTCGAGAGTGCCTCTTCCAATCATCAAAACCGATAAACATCAATCTCAAAATCTCGCATCAAAGAGTTCCTTTGGTTTTCAGAGAATAATCGCTGTCGGGGAGTGCAAGTTTTTAGTTGAGACAAAATTTACTGCGATACCCCAGACACCAAAGCTGTCTAAGGTTTCAGATACCGGTGACTCATCCAACAACAAGAAGGTTTATCCACGTGAGAAGGCTTCAATATTGCCTAAGCAAGGACAACAAAAACAGTCAAAACTTCCATCAAAATCCTCCATTCCCCTCTCACCTACTCACATAACTACCGCAACTCGAATCCCTAGCCGTACCACCATCCCACGGTATGTGCCTAGTCAAGGGAAAGCCCTTCCCCAAGTCGTTGTTACCGCAGAAGGTCGTGCTAGCACGAATAGTAGGTACAGCGCTGGGGCTCTTAGGCCTGCTTCTAAATTGAGCAAGCCGGTATCACGCTCAAGTCCCCCGAGCTAGCTCCGCATCGAGTTGGGGTGGTCCTTTGGACGCCCCTTCTCATATTCAAACTTATTCCTAGTTTTTCCTCATCCTTTTATTATTTTTAGCCGCTGCTTGCGGGGTGTTTGGGTTCTGGTATGGGTTACCTTTATAGTTTTGTTTCATTTCAAGTTGGTCTCTCTTGGGCAATTTTGGGGTCATGTTTGTAAATACCTTTTAACAATGAACCACTTTTGTTCTGCAACGCTAGGTGTTATTGTTATCCTGTTCCTTCAATTTAGTCGTGCGCGCCTCTTCCCATAGCCCATGAACCGTAACATGATCCCTTTGTTTCATCATTGGATCGAGCATCATAACAATGCGAAATCACTTAAGGAGACTATTCCATGGGGTGGCAGTACGCCACATCTTACTACCCATCAAGGTCCTGTAGTTGGGATGTTTACTCTTACCCTATAATTTGATTTAAAATCCCATCATGTAAATACCCCAGCTTTATACTATCTACTGAACAGCACCCACCAGGTGTCGACCTCGGAGCCTACGCCCGAGTCCCCATAGACAACTCGCCTTCTACATTGCGACTCGCTCGTTGGTCACATCCCATCGTGAGGAATACGGATCTGGAAGCTTCTACACGGATTCTCACTGTGAAGGATATCACATTTGACAACCATTCAAATTTGCGTAAACTTGTAGCTCAAGTCTTCAGTGTTGTGGAGGCGTCTGCATGGAGTGAGTAGTGGGTGTGGAGGAAGGTACTGGGGAAGGAAGTGTATTTTAGAGAGATGGGATTAAGGGGTATGTGTAGGAGAACGAGTTGCTGGCGTGTAGAAGGGGAGGCCCAATCTTTTGCATAGGCCTTCGTGCTCATAAGGGCCGGACCAGGACAGCTGGAGGCGCTCTGACCAGCGTAGCAGTACAAACCGCCGAACACTGTATGGTCCCATCCTGCAAGGGTGGGGGAGCCGGTGTACCATATGATGAAAAAACGCTCTTAAAGAAACCAGCGAAGCAAGGAGAATTCTCTAAAAAAAATGCATATCTCTATCTACTCTAACCACTTCTGCACCTGTGTATCAAGCTTCTCGGGGAAGGAAATTGGCCAGACGAACGCAGCGAATTTGGATCCAAAAACGAAAGAGCTTCCAACCTGCGCTTTTCAGGGTTCCCAGTAGTATGCGTCGGTATGATTTTAATGCTATATCGTACCCACTGCCATGTGCTCAGCTAGTTATCGAACTACACGATAGTTTGCAGACTCTTTATCGTACCAATCACAATATATAGAGAGGAGGCGACGTTTGCAATTGATACATGTTGAAGTTTCTTCTTCTTTTGGTGGCTTGCCAGGCGACTAATGAGGCTCGAGATAGCGAGCGCGCCAGGTTGGCTAGTGTTGAGGAGGAGTTGAGAAGGTTTTGTTTTCTTTCCTTTTGATTGACTTTGGGGAGGGGGGTTTTGCCTGCCTTCGGAGAGTGGAAGGAAATGTTTTGCCATAGCCTTCGGGCTGCATGCATGTATGAAGTATCAATCAATCAATCAATCACAATATATGATACCGTGATCGAGTGATACCTTATGTTCCAAGAAGTATTCCGGAGCATAAATATAGATTTCCCCCCCCTCTTTCCTCGTTTTTCTAATTCATGAATTACATAACCTATTTTGGAAAAAGCAATTGAAGAGCTAATTGGGTGCTAAGTTCCCATCTCATGATATCCATGATTTTATCGATACGGATAAAAATCTATATCTCACCTACTATTACCTAAGTACTACCATATCGTTCTTGGCTCACTGTACCAACAGCGAATACTCTCAACACGTATCATAATATCATAGCGGTTTCATCTCAGCGATCAAATCAAGTCTACTACCTAATATGGACTATCCAACTTTGGTCTCGGAATCTTCAACCCGGGGAACCTACACTCCATTGGCACTTATCAATTGGCCCTCCCCGGCGCAAAGTGGGGGGGCAACTCACGTATCGGGCTTCCAGTGCTTCCTGCCACAGCTCCATCTTGGTATTGGGTTGGTCCATAGGCTTCTAATGGTCCGAATCGTTTGTGCTTGGGTTGTTGTTCATGATGTAGTAAAACAAGTCCCACCGGTTCCGGAGAGTAAGTGGAGATTGTGAATGGAGTCGATGGGGGCGGGGTGGGGTCATGAGTTGATATGAATTCATCCAACAAATATAAATACTACAGTAGTATCTGTCTAGTAGCTGCCGGGACCCAGTAGTTGGGTAGAAGGGTTTGATATTAACTCTTCTCACAAAGGGGTTGTGTGCGTAGCCCCTGCTACAGGTATAGTGCTGATGGGATATCTATCCTTCAACATCATCCTAGCCAAAGGATACTGAACGACAGGTGGTACCAGCCAGCAAATGCAAGCATCCCGTGCTACATATACCCTTCTACCGACCTAATTAAATGTACTCTTCTTGAGGTATTGCCTCATTTTTTCTGTTTAATTCATTACAGTACCAAAAGGAGGGGTGGGATCACTACGGTATTCCCGTTGATACGCTAGCAATGCGGTAAGAATATGGTATTTGTACAGCGCACTTCCTCTAATGCCGGCTTAAGTTGGTATTCGTAACTAAATTCCGTAGTCCTATGGTAGTGATTTCACCCCATTTCTTTATACTGTAATTGTACACAAGATATTGCTTATGCTTGTGCCTACTTTAGAGCAAATGTTTTTATTTCTCGAGTATGGCCTTGGACAATAACTGTATCTCACCAACTACGAGAGTGGCAGGTCTGGCGGGATGATAAGGTTTTAAACACATTGACTTCACCGGTATAATATGAAATCCAATAACCACGTTTTGCGTGGGGTCTTGGGGCTGGCTTCATGCAGGCAGCCAGAACGAAGAAAGGACAGGTGTTTGATGCTTTTCAATAAAGAAGCTACGATGTCACGGTTGGCTTTTGGCTAAGGCTGAGAGTGTTGGGATACTATCCTAGCTAAAACAGAATCATTCTTGAGAGGTGGATGGATATATACATATATGTGCTTAAGTACGTGTGTGCATTACACATATTCCAGATGCTCCAGAGACGGATCCAAGGTATTGTGGCCACTTTTGTTTGCGACACGTACTCGGTGCTAAAGCTTGGCATGTGTATTTAGCGGCAGTCGTGGGTGATATGGAACGTAATCTAGCAGATGTCCCTCAGCCCACCCCAGATTCCACCCACACACACCATGTGAGCATCCCAGTATATGCTACACCTCCCTCAGTATTCAGGTAGCGATTACTAACACTGTCTTTTAATGATCTCTCAGGCAAGCGGATCACCTAATTTACACGCAAAGGACGATAGATGCCATGAATGAAGCGGAGAAGGAGGTATTTGCATTCCCTATGATGACACGTGTTGAGGCTAATCATAAATAGCTTCTCCGTATATACACACAGTTCGAAACATGTCATGAGGTCCTCGCCCCCCCCCCCCCCAAACTAATGCTGTATCTCAATCGACTAACATCCTTGTAGTTTGTCACGAGTCGGACCTCTAGTCTAAACGGCATATACAGCGAGATCAGACGCCGTGAAATCAAATACCGGGAAAACATGCCCAACCTGCTTGCCGCCTTTGAGCTGGTTGAGAATAAGAGATTGGGTGACGGTTATTATAAGGATATGGAACCAAAGACTGCGAAGGCGTGCATGGAAAGGGGCGTCCGCGTCGGCCTTCTCATCGAGAGTAGAGTACACCGTCTTTGGGTGGCAGAAATGGAGACTATTGCCGACACTCACAGACAACATCTGACAAGGAATTGGTATAATATGGCCCAGTTGGAGCAGCAGAAGGCGAGAGTCGTGGCAAGGCTAAGTGAGCTTTTGGAACATCGGATGAAGGAGGAGGGACTAAGTGCTAGTGCGGCTTCGAAGGCTGCTGGTAGAGTACTCAGAGGTGGAATTGGTATCAGGGTAGACGATAGTCATGGATCCGTTGCCAGTCCACCACCACCTCCTATCTTCTCACCGGCAGCCTATACTGCAAAGCCGATACCTGTGGCGGGTCCCGCCCGTTCTGCACCCGTCATCTATGGTGAAAGGTCATCGGATGCAGATTCAGCCCCCACCGGTATGTTACCTATCACTTCTCACGAACAGGATACAGACACGGTTCAACCATCAACATCTCCTTTCGGGGGAGCCGGGGCCAAAGGCGCCCTTAAGTCTATAACCAGGAATGCGGGATTCATGCCCAGTATCGAGGTGATTACAGCAAAGGCACACCCTTCTACAGTCTATTGTAAGCAGCCCACAGCTGAAGCTAAAGTGATCGAGGGGGAGGCTCTTTCACACACAGTTGAGGGTCAAGCGTTAAGGGTCGAGAGCCTCATAATTGGAGGCGAGGCCCTTATACCCCCAGGTGGTAGTGCAGTAGTCATAGCCGACACTGGGGAGATGACAGAGGAAGCAAATTCACCAACATCTGGCAGTCGGATACTAATTACCGAAAGGGTCATGATCAAGGGCGGAGCTTGCTCACCTCCAGGCGGCGAAGAAGTAGTTATAACCGAGCGCGGGGAGATGAGGGAAGAATGTCCTCCGCAGTAAAAGTGGATGGACCCGAGGGGTCACAACTGGTGATACTACCCGATGTGATATATCTCCATATGTACCTTTATTTCATTTTTATACGCATCACCTTAGACGAATCAAAGAATTGTCAAGGTTTCTTCTAGATAACACCTCTCGGGTTCAAGTACTGTTCGATCTGTGACTTGGCTCCAACACATAAGTCCGTCCCGCACCATATGTACTTGTGCAATGGCTCTGGGGAGGTAAGGATGAGATGCTTAGATTTCTGAGATGTGAGGTGGAAGGGCAAAACGTTTGCATTCAAGGGATACGAGTAGTAGGTGACTATGGTAAGGGAAAGGAGGTAATGTGTCATCGGTAAATATAGATAAAACGAGTAGAAGGTAATGCATGGAGTCTATCGAGTGGATAGTTCCCGCTGAGCGGTTCCCCGTGGTGGGGTAAGGTAGGATGGGAAAGGAGGCCCGGGAAGGTACTCAATGGGTAGCGGACTTCCTGTAGGCTATAGAGGACTTTTCTATCCTAACCTCTGCCTTGTTTCGTTGTATTTACGGATAGTATATACTAACTCTAATCCACTATGATCAGAACCCCTCTCTAAGGGCATGTAAGCTGGACTGTGATATTACTGCGTAGAGAGGCATGCCATAGGAATACTGCACCAGTGCTCCAATCATACTAATACCTATTGAGATTGATCTAGCAGCGTATCACTAACAATGTTTATTTCTATCCAACGCTCATCCTGTATCTAAATCTCTTCCAAACACTCTAAAACGAGCATATTTGCGATATGATGTGTAAAACCGACTGTAAATATCTTATTTCCAGAGATTGTACGTGAGGATAGTGTGAAGTGCTGAAGTTCATTGAGGATGTGGAGCGCTGGAGTTGTTGATGTTTCATTGATCATAGGGTCATTTAAGTGATGGCCTGACTCGCCTCAGTCTAAATGGTTGTC
Source organism: Morchella sp. 2015-shanyang (assembly GCA_024713795.1). NCBI lineage: Eukaryota > Fungi > Ascomycota > Pezizomycetes > Pezizales > Morchellaceae > Morchella > Morchella sp. 2015-shanyang. The sequence continues at coordinate 919,351 of JAMGZB010000007.1, forward strand.
CACTGGTTGATAGAATAGCTACATGTACTTGTAGACAGGATTCTGGTGGATCTAGTCACATCATTGTCAAATAATTCTAGTAAGAGTTTTCTTTTAGGGGCTTACCCGGCGAAGGATGAAGCTCGAGACAGTGAGCGCACCGAGCTGGCTGGTGTTGGGGAGGCTTGGGGGGGTGTTTTTCTTTTCCTTTTTTCTTTCTTTTCTTTTATTATAGTTGGCGGTGGTTGTTTGCTAACCTGCTGAATACGCTTTGTTGGGCGTGGCCACGGGGCTGGCGGGGTAGTTCTGGGGAGTGCGAAACCGCCATAGCCTAACGGCCAGATACAATTAATGAAAAAAAATCTCTGCTGTTGTGACCGCATTATTACAGTAAGAATGTAGCAGTCTTTTGAATGCCGCTGTCTATAAAGCGGTATTCCGCCACCTCTGCTACATTGTATTTTATAAAGATTGCGACTGGAATCCGAGGGTGAAAGAGAGGCAAAACGTTTATGTGGTTGGGATGGGTCTCCCAAGCTGTGTGGGTTGCGCTCAGCGCTAGTAGATTTATCTGCACTCACAATACAGTTCGCCAGTCGTTGAAAAGAAGGGACATTTGTTCAACATGCTTGCTGTTCTCCAGGAAGCGTACAACGGAACTTCGCTACATGTAAGCACATGTGAATTGAGGTACATGAGATATCTTGCTTCGGCTTAGGCTAGGTTGGGTTTGCGTGCGTTGTGTGCATGAGGTGCTACGTCTTGATCTATGTGCACCCCAAATACATGCGAAATGGGGTGCTACACTTACAACTACGATATGTAAGAAGCTATACAAATGAAAACGACTGTGGATAGCATTGGGTTGCACTTTCCCATCCAAATCCGCAAAAAACCAGCTGCAGTTACAGATGGGGAAAAAACAAAGAGGATGGGTTACTGTTAATTGAGTCCAAGTGCAAAGCAAAGCACAAAACACCATACCAAGACAAGAAAAGTAGCCAGCATTAACCTGAATCGTATATTCACTGTTGAGTACTTCAAGAAAAATCGTAACGTCGCGTTCAACTATCGAAACTAATTTTTTTTAGCGAAGTATTGCACCACGACCTTAGTGGGACCCCACCCCCAGCCCCTAATGCCCGAAAAAAAAACTAAAACCAAACATTCCCCACCCTACCAAGGAGCGACTCCTTCATAAGCTTTCCCTTCTCCGGTAATGGACCTCCAATTGCGGGTTGTTCCTGGACGATCCACCCCACCAAACCTATTCCAGAAACCGTTGTCCCACCAAGGCTAGCCCAGCTGTCCCTAAAGCCCAATATTGCGAATAGCGAACCCCCCGTAGCGCTAGTTTGGTTCTACGCTCTCTTTGTTGCTTCTCTTCTAGGATACTTTCTTTCAAACTACACGGTAACGAGATGAAGCGCGTCATGGCGGTTAAAGAAAGTACATGTAGCAAATTTCCTTTTGTTAGACCATTTCATCAGCGGTTTCTGCTCCGCACAGTCCTATTCCACTTATACATATGGGTACTTGACAGAATACGTCATAACCAACTACCCAGATACTCCCATACCACGTGGGTAAGTGGCAGAGAATAAAAGAGGAATGGTAAGAATCAACTACAAACATGAGGTGTGTCCCTCACGGCATGGTAGATTGGGGTTTCGACTGCCCGCGTTTCTGTTCAGCACACAGCGCCCATGCAGCCTGAGGCTGAAAGCAGCAGGGTTATGGGTCCCAGAGTAAAGTAAATGAAGGTGAAAGAACTTGCCCGCAGTCTATAGTACTGTTTTTCTTTTCTTCTTTGCGAGAGCGGAGAGCACAATTCCCCTCCTATTGGCCTGTAAACATGTACATACATGCACTTCCCCCCCCTTCTCACCCGACACTGCTACAGCGAGTGAATAAACCAACCTCCCTTCCTCCATTGTAGTTATTCTTACACACCACGAAACGCTCCCCCAAAGCAAAGTAAACCGCGCGAGCCACAGCACACAGTAATGTCGACCATGACTATCATAAGCATGAAGCAAGAAACCCCACGCCGCCAAACGTAAAAAAATAAAACAAATAAACGAACCCCCAAAGCAGCCCTGCCAAGCACCCCCACCGAACCTTCTCGATAATGCGAGAACGAGCCTAAACCGCTTTGTCGCGCATGTTCCCAAGTGAAGTCAGTACAAAGACATTATGTACTTCCTGTCGCAAACAATAGAGCCTCTACCGCCCTGGCACAGGTCTCACTCCCAAGTTTCATCACCCATAATTCGCCCAAAACCCTTTCTTTTGCGCAACAACAAAGGGTAACTGAATGAACCGTAACGCCTACACCACGCCCCACCAACCCCACACAACCGCAAAGCCTCCAAAAAACATCTACAACCCCCTCGCCATGTCCACGCATCAACAACAATGCACGTCCAATAGCGACCCTGCATCCCTAGAAAGCACCCTAGACGCCTCAGAAGCCGACATGAAGGCCCGCATGCTGCATCTCCTGAAAACCAACACCCTCTACACCAACCCCTACTTCGACAAGTACCTCCCCCCTCCCCCCCCCCACCCCCCAATCAGCAGGCACTAACACATCCTACAGAGTAATAACCTGGTCCCACGACCCGCACAGCCACCCCCGCCCACCAATCGACTACCAGCTGGCGCTCATCAACCAATCCCGCGAACGGATCGAGGCGCTGACCATCGACCGCGAGCTGACGCTGCGTGCCCTAAAGTCAATCCCGCACCTCACCGACGAGCAGATATGGGAGAATATCAACCTGGGCCTACGCATGCTGCCGGATCATTGCCCGGATATCGACGATATGACGGGGACGTTCGTCGAGATTACAATGCATGTTAGGGAGCTGAAGGCGCTCATTTGGAGGGTGGAGAGCGTGATAAGGGGTGGTCTGGAGATGGTGGAGGCGTATGGGATGCCGTGTAGGGTGTGGGATGGGGGCTTTGGGGTAGCAGGGGAGGATGGTGCGAGCGTGGATATTAGAGGCGATAGGGAGCCTGCTATGCCGAACGACATGGAAGAACCTCCCCACCATGCAAAGAAGGAAAGAGTCCAGTGCAAAATACAAGAGGCGGATAAAGACGAACGTGTGACCCCTTCAGAAAAATTCATACACAACTCTAACACTGCCACAAATGAGACCGGCTTCAGCACACACCATACTGGTAAAGTCTACCAAGTTACACTCGCCGAGCAAGAAAGACATATACCCGCCTCCACCCCGGCCAGGAAGACGGCCGAGTGCCCTCCCAGCACTACTCCTATGAACAAAAAATACCAGGAGCAATGTAACATTCATAAGCAAAAGGAAATCATCAAGCTAGCCGCCAAACAAGCCGCGCTATTCACCGCTACCCGAATATTCGAAGGGGAGACTGGTGCGAACAGTGATGATAACAAGAATAAAGATAACATCAACAAAAGCGTCAACACAACCGACAACCACCGCTCTGAAGACAAAGCCGGGGCGGTAGCAAGAGACCAGACCATGGACAAAGCGCAAATGTCCCTGACCCGACAAGCCACCGAAGAAAGTACCCTTTTCGCCGCCAGGCTGAGTGGTGTAGACGATATCGGCGGCGAAGTGCAGGCCCATATAATACGGACCGGTTCCAATGAGCCTACCGGGGCCGATGACGAAACAATCACTGAGGGGAACGAGGCATTCAATGGAGGTCTCATGGAGGACGCCCAGATGGTAGTTCTCCGTCTGGCTGCCGAAGGGGCTGCGATGTTTGCTGCTGAGACCATGGTGGTAGATGGGTACGAGGACATGCTGGCGGAGGATATGCGGAGAGCAGTTATCGATGACAAGGTGCAGACTCACCGGGTACGCACCGCTTTCAACCAGGCTGTGATCACCGCAGCAAAGGCAATCCAAGAGGCAAAAGAGAAGTTAGACTGGGGTCTCATCAATGGCGCCCAGGGGACAGTTCCCCGCCTAATTGCTGAGGGGACTGCGGTGCTTGCTGCTGAGGGAATGGCAGAGGATGGATACGAGAAAACAGCGGCGGAAGACGTGCAGAAAGCTACTATCAAGTGTGCTGCCGAAGAGGCCGCGGGGCTTGCTGCTTTGTTTCAAGCGTGTGGAGGCGACGACGAAAAGGGTCCGATTGTGGGTGTCTCAGTAGAAGCTGAGACGCAAGCCCTTCTGAACTCACCTGAACCCCTCCCTGCCGAGGAAACCGCCGAGGGAGACGAAGAAATCCATGATGCGGAGCGTTGTGGGGGTGGGTGCATCATGGAGGACCAAAAGGCTCTGGTTAGATTTGCTGCTGAAGAGGCCGCTGCTTTCGCTGTTACATTAATTGGGGGTGCGGAGGGTGAGGAGGGAGAAACCGCAATCATCGGGGTTGTGGGTGTTTATCAATGTGGATCCGCAGATGACGACCAAAAGGCCGTAGTCAAGCGTGCCGCCGAAGAGGCCGCTGCCTTCGCTGTTGCACTAGTGGGACAGACGGAAGGTGGGGAGAGAGAAGTGGCAAGCACTCACGTTAAAGAAAGTGGCCAATGTGAGCCTGCGGTGGACGATCAAAAATCAATTGTTAAGTATGCCGCGCAGCAGGCGGCCTTCTTTGCTGCTTCGTTCGTCACACTGGGAGATAGAGAGGCGGGGGATATCGGAGGGTCTAAGAAGGACGCAGATAAACGTGACGCTGAGATGTGGAAAGGCAATGGTGGATCATGGCTTATTATTGGAACGGAGTCGTCTGATGGCGTGCGCGACAACGATTACGAGGAACTTTGTGAAGGCCTCTCCGCTCTCGGTCCAACTAGCTACGATGAGAGTTGGGTTGACGAAGAAATGGAGAGAGATAATGAGGAGCGCATGAACGGCGGAATGTGTGTGGCTACGTAGCTGCAATTTAGGGAAGTATTGAAGGAGTTGCAAATATTTTATTTCAGTATTGGTTTTGGGAACTGCTGTCTGTATGAATATTAAACCTTCTATCTCTTTTCATTCTTTCCTTTTCCGTCTCTGTGTGGTTTATATCTGTTTCTGTGATTCTTTAGGTTATATATCGAAACCTCTCAGTTGGGAAACTTGGTGTTAGGAATCGGGTCCTTCTTTCTGTCTTAGTGTTTGAAGTCTAGAGCAGGGGCTTAGTCTACTTGCTTTGCTTTCTCCGTTTGGTTATTTTTGCGGTGGCGGCGAAGGAGGTCGACGGTTGAGTTCTGGCCTAATAAAAATATTCCGATTGAGTAAGGCGTTCCCACATATTCATGCGAACAGTACAGCTTTATAACACATTCTACCAATCCGACATTCACACCCTAAACTCCCAATCCTCATAATAATCATCTACAAAAAACTCCACAGCACCTCACTCGATATTACTATCAAAACACAACCAAAAACCTCCAACAATGCCAAGCAGAAAACGTCCACCCCCTCGTCAGCGCCCCTCCCGCCTCCGCCCCCTTCTGATGGCCCCCTCCAAGTTACGAAACGTCGTTAACCCTTCCCCTCCCTCACGCTCTGCCAACACCACCAGATCACACCGGTGTTGTATCGAACGCTTGCTCAACCCATCACCTACATCGTCTCGCTCCGGCCACGAAACTGTCACTCCGGCTGCACCTTTCCTCGTAACACCCATACCCCCCGTCTTCACCTCGCCGGCGGCTGTACCTCCTGCACGATCCTCTACCCCTCATGGTGGCGCACAGCTTGACGCACCTCACCCGCCGCCCCAGGAACACGGGCCCAGTGCCGCCGCCTCCGCCTACCGTTTTCCGGCCCGTGGGAAGATGTGGCCGAAGATGGATGAGAAGGAGAGATTGGAAATGGAGTATACGGCGGCTATCATGCTGAGTCTTCATAGGGGCTGGCCAGATAACGAGGAAAACGTTTCTGCAGCGGGCAGCGAGGAGGTTGGAGGGCCGGTGGGTACGGCTGGCAGCGGGGAGACTATTGGAGACGGAGCAGGCGGGGCGAGCAGGGACGAGATCACGGGGGCGATGCACGGTGTGGAGAGTATCAGGAGTAGGATGAGGATTGAGAGATTCTTGGTCGATGTTTGAGGTGTGTATAATCCCTTTCGATGGTCTCGGGTGGGGTGATTGCGGTGTTAAGTTTATAGCGTTCGTCAGGGTATAGGGATTCTTCGAATCATTTATTGCCGACCTGGCTAGCCGTGTGTGGGTGTTTGATTAGGCTGTGTATACGGCCGCTTAGGCGGGTTTGTTTATATATTTACATGTATTTGCTAGGACCAATTGTATAGATGGCAAGGCGAAACGATAATTTCCAATGTTTTCATTGCTTTAAAATATGTAACTCTTAGAAGTAGGCAATTGCAAAGAAGTTGGGGGAGAGATGAAGTCTCTTCACATAATATAAAATTATAAAGCTTCTATCAAGCCGGGTGCTCAAGATGCAATACACCTTATGCTCTGTTTAGACACACGCAATGAATAATAAATATCGCGGTTCACAGGTGCCCCATGAGGTGCTTATCCTTTGTTTTTTTAATGTTTCAAATCCCTCCAAATGGGCTTTCTGTCAGAGCATGTTTCCCCGCAACCGAGTTTACCATAGGATTGGGTACCACTTTCGTGCGGGCAGAGCCTTAAGACGCGTGTGGGGGGGGGGGGTATGGGGGATCTCCGAGGGGGAGATGGCATTTCTTGGGCTCCACATCATGAAGGGGCGAGAACAACCTGCTCGATCTCCTCCGCAAGAAAATCACTGCCATGACGCAATAATATACAAACCCGCGGAGACAACAAATGCAGTCTATACGACACAAGAAGAAAGAAGATAGTAACAAAATCCCGGTCCTCATAACTATGTCATAACTGTGCACTGTTGATTGTGGTTTAGTCTAGTCCCCTACCTATTTCCCGAGGTGTGGTTGCATCGCAACGTTACCCGACCCGCGAGTGATGTTTCGTGACGGTGACTAATACACTAGCGAGTGATGGGCGGTGAAGAAGGCCCGAGAGCTGATGGGCTAAGAAAAAATGGAGATGTATCCGCGTTTAACGCTCCGCTGTAACACGCGCACCGCAACCCCGTCCAGGCAAGTAGAAAGACTTGGAATAAGCAAGGGGAGGTATAGGGATTTTGCCTACCGCCTTGCACTTGACACAAGGGGCATAGGGGGTCCAGCTAGAACCTGTGGAGCTGTTTCTGTCGGTGGCTAGGTCATATTTGTGTGCTGGAAGAAGAGGCGGCATCGCAGTTGGGGGGGGAAACTGTACGACCCCGCGGAGAAGGGCCTTGAAGGGGATGCTACGACCTGTAACTTGGTGCGAGCTTAGGTCGTAATGACGCAGCGATATTGCAAGGCGCATGGGCGTTGACTAAACCAAAAGAAAAAAAAGAAAAAAAAACACCCTACGCCGCGGCGACCTAACTGCGCGCGAGTGATGCCTCATGAGGATGACTAACGATTTGAAGAGCGAGTGACGGTGTGTGATCCTGACTAATGATAGCTCCATCTACTGACATGTAGACGGCCAGGCCAAGATGAAAAAGCTTAACCCCCCCGGGGAGCGCGAAAAATATTAGAGCCGACACAGCGCAGCCTATAACTTATCACATGTATGGTTTGTGACGGGGTATTACGGTTGCGGAAGTTATATATATAAGTCCCTCGTTATAATTTAGGGTGGCCGTCTACCAGCCAAAGCCAGAGCAAGGCCGTGGCGCTAAGCAACGAAGGCTGAGTTCATTACCGCGCGGAATGGAGAGAGCGTCAGAGTGGATGACTATAGAGCCTCTATCGCGGTTTTGTGTTAAGCATAAACCTACCAAGGCTTGCATTAGACTAAAGACCACAACATTGTCATCGAACGTCAGAATTCAATACAAACTCCCACATTAGCCCATCTAGACGAAACGGGAACCTAACTCGACACCTTCCGGGCAACGGCCTCTGGCAAAGTAAATAGATCCGTAGTAGATTTGAGCAGCTACTTCCTCGGCAGGTGGGGCACACAGGTTCCCCCACCAAGCTCTGTCCTTGGTCAGGATGCTCAATCTCATGACGGCCGTTTCGGCTCCAGGTCACAATTTCCTCCTTCATGGCTAGGCAGATAGCGGACACGCTCTTTTACTAACCTGAGAAGTAAGTACCTACTGTCGCCCCCGGATATAGAAGAAATGTCGCGTCATCAGGTTGAAACGATTCCACCGAAATGAAAGGTAATATATATTAATATGTATTACTGGGGTGCCTATCCGTCAGTCCGAACACCCCAATGGGGAATCTGACGTCTACCTCTCAAATGAGGAGTCCTGTAATTCCGTGGCATGCGTATGAGACGGCTGTTTATGTCTACTGCTGCCTAGAGATGTAGCAGCAATATGAGGTGGTACAGCCACCGAGGAGTTCAGTCCAGTGCCTTGGTACTTCTGGTTTCTTGTATATAAGGCATGTCGAAGCCCCGTTGTCAAACGATTAATTTTCTCCTCAAGAACATATTCCTTCCTCCAAAGCGTCAGATAAAGAAACGGGAGGGCCGAGTGATGGTATATGACCTATGTATGATACCACATCGCGCCGCCAAATGCTGCTTGCTATTGGTGTTTTAGAACGATGTACTGGGGGTATGTATAGTACAAGCTTGTGAAGAAATTGCTCTGGCCTCAACACTTAGGACCAACATCAGAAGAGAATACATATCATTTATGTATCCATACATCATACACACATGCAACCTCGGGCACAACCTCAAATTATTATTTCTGCATTCCAGAGGTGTGCAGGACAAAGCCCCCTTCCCCAAAATAGACAAGGAGCAACGGTCAGGGGACAAGAACTAGGGAAAAGGGGAAACAAAGGAAAGTAACGCAGAACAAGCAAAACAAAGCAAAACGAATCAAGAATGGGGTAGCCGGTGTATCCACGTGCGAGGTGTCAGACAAAGACGTAGTTAATCTGCAAGGAGGTATTTTCATCGTCTGAGAGACAACTCTTGGAGGCTATCTAGGAAGGTAAAAGATGGGTGAAACATAGTTTCGTTAAGAAAATACTGTTGCATACCAGGTTCCCGTATACGTATGTTATAGAAGAGTTCTCTTGTTCTTCTATAAGATAGAGGCCAGGGAGAACTGGACCAGCTGTCATAAAGGAATGGAATACCTCTGTGTTCTATTCACTTGCCTGCCCAGTCGCGGGGAATTGTGGAACGGGTCCATTACAAGAAATTAACAGAAAGACAGTAACCGAACCAAAGTAAATAGGGACTCCATTTATATGAATTCGCATTCAAAATGAATGCGAATTTATGTCAGGGGCATAATATCACTGCCTGGCAGATGATACCACTGTTATATATCTAATTTCTTCATTTCCATGGATACTAGTTTGCCTTCAGCAAATTACCTTACAAGCAGCAGTATTAAATCCTGCAAGGCAACCCTATTTGCGGTACATTTCCTGTACGCCATATTGCAAGAAGAAACCAAGTATGTAGCCTGGGTCTGGTTTATAAACCTTGATGCTGCGAACGCCCACTATGAAACACCTGAATCTTCTCTTTATAGCTTCAGGTTTGAGCTCGTTTAGGGAATCCGGAGAATATCTTGTGTTAGATGATTGGGACAGGGTATGAGTTTTAAGTTACCACCCAACGGGTGCGATGGCTACGTAGAGCAAATAAGCTTTTTTTATTGCAAGGTTAATAAGGAGCATTATATATCTTCCTGAGAAAGACACCTCATACAGCAGCTTTCACCATGAAATCTTGACCCTTGTCTCTGAAACTTTCTCCTACAAATATGACATGGAAGAAGGGAGTTGACATAGTTTTTTGCTCATTATTCCATTCTGGGCATAGCAGGGGAGCGACCCGTCTACTAGGCCCACTTCATATCCCTCCCGAAGCTCCCAGGGGGTTTCTTTGCGACAATCGGTGGCTGCTTCTGCTTGTTGCTCTGCGATGTGTTCGGCCTAGAAAGGACACGGTTTTTGCGAGCGGTCTCGGTGGTAGTACAAAGCCCGCCTTCCTTTGAAGCAACCGGGTTTGCTGCTGCATGCAAGGTGGGGAAACTCCGGTAATGGGTAAGGCCAGGCTGAGTAGAAGTAGAAGAGTGACCAGGCGGCCCCCTGGCCGCCTCTCTACTGCCTGCACGCATATTGGCCATACTGGAAGCCGGACGTAGGTTCGGGCGGCCGACGGGATCCTGTCTCTCAGGGGATGAATAAAGTGAACGAGGATCGCTTGGAGGATAAACTCTGTGACTACGCTCAAGAGGTGCTCGGTAATCCCTCTCATAGCTGGTCAACAGCTTCCTGCGAGAAGTTGGTCCGGCACGAGAGCCGTCGCCAGCAGAAGTCCTCATTGCTTTGGACTTGGGAACGGCTACTGAACTGGCGCGGAAAAAGCCTTCAGGGACCCCCTCTTCCACGTACTCGGAAACATTTTCTTCCATGGGCTGGGGGGTACCCCGGTCGGGGTTTTTGTTTTTTCCGGTTTCTTTAGGTCCCGCGACACCCGCTGTAGGAAACCTTCCAGCCAGTTGCGCACGAAACTCGGCATTGTCCTTGTCAACCTTCCTCAACAGGTCTCTCCCCACCTTTAGCGTTCTATCGAGCGCCTTGGTACGTTGGATATCAATATCCTCACTGTGTTTATTGATATCCAAAGCCCCTAATTGCTCCTGGAGAAGGAGATTTTCCTTTGTAAGTTTGTTGTTGTGACTGTTCTTAGAAGGGGAGCCCACGTTAGGTGCGGGAGTTCTGCGCATCATGGGTTTGGTATCCTTGCGCGGGGAGAGCCCTTTAGATGTTTTGGAGACGGCAGGTGATGGCTGGACTGTACGTGGAATGGTTTGTGCCTCCAGAAGGGTTCCGTTGCTAGCAGAAGCACGCAAGGTCCTTTTGAGAGAAGGGTACAAAGGAGTAGAGACGTTGTTATCGCGGGCAGCGGCACGGAGGTTTGACATTGTGACACTATTGCGTATCCTTGGGCCGAACAGCCCCTTTCCTGGTATGATGTTGGCAGTGGGAGCGCCAGATGGGGGCGGTTTTGAAGAAGGCAAAACGTCGCCGCTCAGCGCAGGAGGGTGGGGGGGCGGTGATGGAATTGATTTAAGGACCCCGAAGGATTCCTGATCAGATATATGTGATGCGTTAGTGATGGACAGGTTAGTCAACTGCAGTAGAGAGGTGGCTTACCCTCTTGAGAAGAGACAGTTGGATTTTATTGTCTTTTTCGCTTTGAATAAACCCTGTAATCTCAAATCCCTAGAGGCAGAATTAGCTTACCATAACGGGAGAGTACAGATTGCTCTATGTAGCAATATACCCTTTTTCTGACAACGGTCTTTATTTTCTCGACATTTGATATCTCCGCAGTCGGCTCTTCCTGTTATCCTCACCAGCAATTAGCTTTGCGCAAGGGTTATTGGCGTGGGGTGGCAGAGTGTAGTCAAGGCATACCATTTGGCCGCACCCGTCATTTAACCTGGTAGCGACATCCCGTATCTCTTCCTTATCCAAGACCTCAATAATGCTGAAGAGCTCAGGAATGACCATCTCGGTTGGCCAATATTTTCCCTTGCCGTTGTCCCCACTCATTTCTATAATCTCGATTTCAAGATTATTGGTATGCGCCCCGTCCTCCGGTAGGCAGTCAAGGGATGGTGGCTGAGCGACACGCTTCCGCAACGATTCAACACTGCCCCGCCCCCGGACAATAGAAGAACCAAATATACTAGCTCTTTCAGCCAATATAACTCCCTGTGCAAGTTTAACAAGTGGTGGGATCCCACTCATGCCCTCAGGCTGGGTGACAAGGGTTGGTGAATTAGCGGCTCCTTTGATCTTAGGTTCCAGTACATTGGGAGCATCTCGCGAGGTGATGCGAGATCCTTCAACGGCTGTGGCTTGTGGTGCCTCTGATTGTGGAGGTGATGGCATATTGATGAACTCCATTAGGAAACTAGCCTGCCCACCTAATGTGGGCGACACCGGAAAATCGGATTTCAGGTTGGGGTGATGCATTAGGAACAAACTAGTAGCAATGTGCTGCTTTGTCGGACTTACTTTAGACTAAAAGAGTTTGATGGGCTGCGATGCTGATGGTTGCTGGTCGTAGGGCAAGGAGTACCTAGTCGATCCTTCTCTGTCGTGGCGCGTGGGTGGTGGGGCGTGTGCAATGAATGCAGGCTGCTACGGGGTAAGTGAGAGCTCCGTAGCTCACGTGTGGAGAGTAACATATGAAAAACCTACATATTTGTGCCTAACATCCCCCCCCCAACACCCCCAACAAACCTATTTGTTTATGTTATGCCCATATATACCCCTAACTCATTAGATACCTCGAGTAATGACTCTTTTCTCGCTGTCCTGGAGACTCAGTTAACCCTATTTAGGCGGTTTTGATCAATATAGAACTCTGAAGGTTCCCGGCGCCGCCTGCCCCATAGCTGAGGTGCTGGGTAGGCATGGCCTATTTTGACACCCATCACCGTCCTCACAGGTATGTTACCATGAATATCCATTTTCACGCTCCTTCACTACCCAGGACCCTCAAGAGGGTTTGCATATGCTTCTTCCCCCCAATATTAAATTCTGAATCTCCTGTGTAGCTATTGAGCAAAGACATGGCATTCCCCATTCCAGAAAGATTTAGAAAGAGAGATGAAATATGCTTTAACGTAATACAAAAAACAAGATTGATCAACCCCCCCCCCCCCCGAGGATTACTATCCATCTGAATCATTCGGTCAATGTCTCGCTCCTACACTAGTGGGGAGGGAGAAGATTGTGGAGAATATGTACAGAGAAGAATCATGTGTAATGGGTGGCATAGTGAACGGCAAGAACCCCTAAAAGACCATGCATGAATTAGGAGAGAGATTCATTACATAGGAATTGAATAGTCGTTATAGGGAGCGTTGCCTTGGACTTAGCCGCTATATTGATACATGTCTTATAAACCGACGTGTACTTATATTCAGCATAAAAACCAAAAGATGACCAAAGTCACAAAATCTACCATTCCTATTCCACGTATTACCATATTAACGCCCTTCTTGAGATCCCTAATACCCTTTATCACTCAAAAGATTAGATTGGGATCGGACATGCGCTCCTCAACCATGAAAAACCTCTCCTCCTCCAGACAAATCTTTCTCCGAGCATCATCTGGAAGATACCTTTTGTTTTTGATCTTCCGAATGTTTTTACCTAACAGAAACCGGCCATTATCCAAATGGCCAGCTGGATCCTCTACCTCAGAATTAAACATCCTGAACTTCAACTCGCCAACCTCAACTGTGACTCCATTGATTGTCTGAGTTTGCTTATCGGCGAAGAATCGTACATCGTCACGTTGAAACTCTGGTTCTGTAGCTTCCTTGATGTTTTTCCATTTCACTGTATGACTCAAGAGGATATCGTGTTCAACATAGAAATGCTCCCGAAGAAAGCGGTCCCGAGGGGCGTATTTGACATATTTACGCGACTCTCTCCTTCTCTAAGTGAATGACCAAATCAATATTGGCGTGTTGATTGGTGTCGCGGGGGATGGGGGGGGAGGGGTAGGTTACCGAGTAGAGCAGCCCAATCCAACATTCCATGCCGTTGAAGTCAACGTGCCGTATTGACCAGCGCTGTGGGCAGGAGGGCTGTTAGCGGCGGGAGATATGAGTGCATAGACCACTGACCTCTTCTTCCAGGTGTCGTTTAATGTGCATCCATATCTTCCCACAACCGAAGTGGCCTTGTGTCTGGACGAGCGTTTATTAATACCCGGCCTTTAGCATTCGGGGTTGGCTACATACTAGTTTCTCGAACCCCCCGTCGCCTTGAGCAATGCAATACATGAAGATCCCGGTTCCCATGTGGTCCGCAATAAATCGAAAGCAGTCCAAGAGCTGCTCGTCGCATATCGGGGCAACGCGGTACTCAGGTTCTTCTACATTGTAGTAGTAAAATTCCAAGCTGATTGGATCAGAGTTGGTATTAGATCCCTCCTTCCCTGATATTGGTGAGCCTTCACTTTCAACGACCTCTTGATGTAGGATCTGGATTTCATCGGTCATATTCTGATTGCATTCCTGCATGTCGAAGGAAAGGTCCTCGTGCACCCTACACTCATTATCGAGCTTCATTTCAACCTCTCGATATGTGGTTAGGCCTGGAGTATTACAGCTTTGGCCGCTTCCCTCCGGTGAGGAGGGCGAGATAATAGTGTAGGAGGATCCCGTTAGCGAGAAGTCGGCATCTGATGGATTTGCCTTGCCCTCGAGGAGCGGATTCCAGGTTACTAAGTAAATTCAATGGCAGATCGAAGAAGGGCCAGACGATCATGAACATACCATTATTTCTTGAGTGTCCCTTTCTCTTTTTCCTTGGGCCTTCAAGGGTGAATGAAACCTTGCAGTTCTTCTGTCCCTCATGTATAGTCTCCAACGGATGGGTTGGTTGAATTTGGGTAGTGTTCAAAGTCACTGCACGCCTGTTAGTCATGGACTGTATCGGGGCCACAAGCCAGGAATTACGGTACAATTTATCGTCGTGTTCTCGTTCTTTTCGGTTTCTGGGTCCTCGCTTGGAGATGTTTTAGGCTCTATACTAGGTTGGCTCTTGTAGGCTACATTCCGATCCCAGAGGTCTGTGGGAATATTAGCTATACTGCTGGGCCAGCGGATGGGGTATTTGAGGCCCTGGATTCATACCTCGAGCATTCATGCTGGCTGGCATTTCGTTGAGATGAGCAGAGAAGCGAAGGTCAGACATGATAATGGGTATTGGTAGATACTTGAGTTGTTGAAGATCGGGGGACCTGTGCTGGGAAGAGAGCGAGACACGGGTTTGGGGGTTCGGGTTTGGGTACGCGGTTGCTAGAAGAGATAAAACGTTGAGATAACTGCAAAGGTAGCCTCATGTATCCCAATGGTACCTTAAATACCTGGAGCACCTGTCTTCCCACCCACGTTAGTAACGGGAGCATGGACTACAGTAGATAGCGCGGTATACTTTGAATCATGGCGATTAGATTTCTCAATATTAAGGTTTTAAGAGGTCAACTACCCACTTCCGAGGGTTATGGGGTAGGGTCCTGTTGATGGTGTGACGGTGAGTGTTGGGCCTTGAGTTACCAAACGCAAGTCCCCGTGGAGCACAGCTTGATTAATAAATCTGGTTTTAGTAATAGAAACATTGTTCTAGATTTATATCAAAGGCCCCCTTTGGTACACTATTATAAGTCATTGAACTAGAGGATCCATTATACAGAAAGTGAAATAGCGAATGCTAGTGTCATGTATCAAAATTGGGTGCAACAGCTCAACTCAATCAACGACCTGTGGAAGAACAATGCACCTCATTTGAAACTTGTTTAAAGACAATCTGTCTACAAGGCTAAAAGGTTACGTATAATCAAGGCTCCTCAAATTCAAAACATGCACATGTTCAAAAGCAACCTGCGGGTTGGTAACTGAGTTCTTTACAGTCATGGTTTACCACGTTTTTTTTTAAACATTGCTGCACAAGGATAGACTAAGATTGTAGACAAATACATTTATGTCGAAAACTGCAGGTGCAGGGCGTGAGTATCTTTTACCAGAGAATTTCTCATTCACCAATCTTTTTCCCATTTTGCCTGCTCCCTGTCCAAGTTCTTCGCGGCCAGAGTCAGAGTTAGGGTTACCTAAGTGAGGTTGGTAAATAGGGCAGCAGTAAGGACCCCGAGGGTTGCGGAGGTAGAATACCGGAGCAAATTAACCTGCCGATCCATATCTAGTATTCTGTCCCAAAGGCTCCGGTTGTTTCTCATTTGTGGTAAGGAAGCCTGACCCCAGAAGTGGTTAAAATCGCACCAAAGAAAACACCCCCCTAGGGACCACCGCAAACCAACACGGGGCGATTGCGGTAGAAGGAGAGTGGGCATGCAATCCTTGCCTGCTAACACCAATTTCCGAACCAACTCCCCAATCAGGAAATTGACCACCTGCAATCGCAAGCTGCAACAAAGTGCCTTGGAATATCCTACATTTCAACTATGGGGACCAAGAGCAACGAGAACTACTATATCTAGCAGGCTACCACTGGGGCATAGAGATCGGCAGCTATGGTCGTCGGCAAAGGACCCCAGGCCCTCTTGTGGGCCGGCGAGGTGTCTTTCCTTGTGGCCCTGTGCCGGGCGAATTTCTGGCGGCGTTCGCTCCCGGGTGGGGGGCTCTGAGAATTGCTTGCCCTGTAATTCTAATTGAATATAGTAAAAATAAAATATAGCAGCTTTCGATATTCAATCAGTATTTAGTACAGGAGAGGTATCTTATCTACTTACATATATACGACCGTAGCATATGTGTATACCGGACATAGTCCTAGACACAATGGTTAACTGTGCTGGAAGCAACACCAATTTTTGATTGCAACGATTTCAAGTGACAGATAGTTGGTGAGTAGCGGCTGTATAGCTTAGTCTCACTTAAGTTGTACCGCATACGAGGTGTAGGTGAAGTACCTATTCAAAATGTCCGAGCTGGGGGGGAGCGAGTGGCATGTACCGGTAATCAAATATCAGGGTATACACGACCCCCGAAAGGCAAAGGTCATTGGATTCTTACACCCCTTTCTCAACCATGCATGTATGGTACAAATAATACAAAACAAAAATTAAATACTCCTGGTAGGTGCCGCCTTCCAATGCCTATCGCTCAAGCACCAATTCCAACATACGAGGGCCACCTGTTGCTTCTCAACACCCACGGCAGTCATCAAGGATCAGCGGTTCCCCTTTTACTCCTCCAGGTGACTCTTGTCCCGGTGTAGGCTGTTCCTCGCAATTCATAAGCTGCATCTGGTGCTCCATAATGCGGTACTTAACAATGCATTTACTCAACGTCGGGTGAAGTGGATGCGATCTCCCCCAATCCTCGTACCTGTCTATCTTCAGTCCCAATATCTTTCTCGAGATCCTGAGATATTCCTTCGCCTTTGCCTTCGCCTTGTTACGCTGCGCCTGAGTACTCCGAAATGAGGGGTCGATAGCCATCCCGAGATAGGTCGTGTCAGCCCATGAGGCGGGGTCAAGTGTGTTGATTACTTTACCATGCCATTTGACTTTTGCCTGTATAGGCCTACTAATGACTCGTTTCAGTTGGCGGACACGCGGGTGTAGCTTCTTTGGCATGCGACGGATCAGGTCGACAGCACTGGGGACCTGATAGCTGACCACTATTAAATCGCCGGAGGCCATTCTTGTTGCGGCTCCTTTTGTTATTTCCTACGAGCACAGGTTAGCAGCAAGCCCAAAAAAGGTGAAAGTGGCGTCAGGGGGGGGGGGGGGCAATGGAAGGGAACGCACTACTTGCTCTAACCCGAGAAAGATGGTATCTCCGTCCGATAAGACCATACGGAGATTCCAGCCCTGTTAATATTAGTGGTAGCTTTTGAGGGAGGAAGATTAGCGGTAGACGTACACCAGCCTCCACCATCGACCGTATATCAATCCAGAACCCTCTGCAGTTCCCACTCGCAGTTATCTGACGGATTAGAATTAGTAAACATTCCAAGAGATGGGTAGATGAGGAACATACCAAGTGCGGGACATCGTGCCCTAGTAGATTGATAGAATGCGTGAATGCCTCGTACCCAATAGTCCTTAGAATATGGTTCAGCGACGATAGGATACGCCGCTCAGTTGGCCATCGCAAGGGTTTATTGCCGCCATGTATATCCAGGATCATGAGCTTAAGCCAAGAGGATGATAGATAGAGGGCCTCGGGGTCGCGTTTGGTTATTGGGTCCCCAGATGCTCTATGGGTGGGGATAGGGTTGACACTCTGGGCATCCTGCGGTGGTGAGTACGCAGGGGCTACGCTGGCCGCAGTGACGGGGAGACGCTGCTGATGCATCTTAGGTTGTATAGTCTGGCTCTGTTGGTAGTTGTTGGTAGAAGGGGAATCAGTGGGTGAGTAAATGAGTGGGAATTTTGAGGTGTTTGTGAACTATAGGGAGGACGGCCCATGGACGCCATGATATGAAATGCTTGGCGGCCATCTTCAGTAGAGTCTCTTTGGCTCTCGCTTGTTCCTATTAACCCATCTACACATAGGAAGTGTAAAGGTAGAATGATGTATTAATCGCAGGCTTGCCTCATACCCTAACATTCGAAGTAAACTTTGCGTTGACTCTCTCGGGGTTCTCAAGGGTGTGTTTGCAATGCAGAATGAAAGGGCGAATTGTGGGCAAAAGACGAAGGTAAGAATCGTAAGATGTTCATACATCTCTCCCTTGTCATAGGGAGTGCTCCGATTAAAGTCTACTGTGTCCTGAGTGGTGCGCCACGATGGTTTGGCTGCTTTCTCTCTCTTCGGCATCCTGTTATGACCCTTTCTATCCTTGAGGAATCATGAAGGTTTGTTGCGCTTGATTCTGCACCAGATTTGTATCCTACATGTATAGTGCCTCAAAGCTTTCCTTAGAAAAGCAAACGCCATGACAATTAAATAAATCATTCCCCGCTATCCGAGTATGCAGAGGCACCCAGTTTGCAGTTCAATATAGGACTCTGTTTGATTAGGCTTCTACGTTCAAGGCAACTTGGGGTCTCTACAGCATAGTACGTTCTATTAACTAATTTGCTTATTTTCAATACTAGGTCCATTGGATCCTATTACTAATTAGCCCATCCCCCGCTTATGGCGCTGCCATTCCAGCCATGCCCAGCATCTATATAACCCACGTTGAAGTCTCCCCCCAATTTCTGGCATAAATAATGAAGCAAGGCATCCTCTCACAGGAACAACAAAGAGCTAACCAACACCCGCCAGAAACCACTCAAAGATGGCATTGGAAGCGGTAGTTCACGAGAATTCAAAGTTTATCTTTTTTACTGTGTAACTTTTGATTTTTAAAACGCAGCTGACTTTTTTGGAGGGGATACAGATTGTGGGTAAGAATGACTCTGCAGCTGAAGCTTCCGGGCAACAATGTACAAAGCGCGAGCAACCTAAAGGCCGTTAGTAATGTAGGGACATTTTCCTGCGTTTAATCTGCTTACTCTTGTAGATGTTTCTCTAGACACCTACCATACCCTTAACATTGATTAGGGATTTCCAGTCAAGCGGCCGAACATGGTTTTTCGGATCCACATCGTCACCCTCCTGCTTGTAATACCTGCACGAGACCCTCCACAGCTTCACCTCCTCCTTCTCCAACATGACGTAGATATCGATGAGTCTCTCCATCGAGTATTCGACCTCTATTGCCTCCTCAGGACTCTTTTGTTCACCGCCCATGTTCACGATCTCAAATTCTGTCTTATCTTTCCCCAAGAGGACCGCCATGAATTGGATAATGCCACCATTTCCCTGGTAGCCCCTACTCTTCAGGAGTGCAAACCAACGCATGGTCTGCGCCTGCATGCATTCCAGTCCTTTTGCGAATGCATTGCGCTGCTGTCTGGTATATGGCGGGATAGGGTCATCGGGGGAAGAAGAGTCTAACCCACACCTCAAAGGCCCCCCAGTCAAATCTACTCCGTCCATATCGGCCATCATCCCCCTTATAGTATCATCGTCATCTGCGGCTGCCCTCATCAGTATATCCACCTGGGTCGCTTGGAAGTTGAAGCCAACGAGGTCATAAACGATGCCCTGCCTCTTGTCAATATTCTCCCTGAACTCCTTGTCCAGCTGCTCAGTGACGGCGTGGCGCTGTTCGACCTCCTCCTGGTGCTTACGGCGATAGAAGAGGGCGTACTCGATATCTTCACCCGCATCCCCAGAGAACAGATTGGCACCTGAGGCTTGATGCTTGGAGTTGATATCAATGAGCATCCTGTTAAAGAGGTCGCGCTTGAGAACAGATATGTGGTATTTGTGACGGATATCTGAATTTGACTGGACGACGGCGGCAATTTCATCGGTGACATCTGTGAAGGCTTTACCGAGGCGGTTGATCTCGATGGGGTATGGGATGAACGCCTTGTTGCGGGTTACCTGTCTCATCAGAGTAGAGGGCGGCATGATGTACTGCTTAAATGGTGGTAGGACGGTGGGGGGGAGGGGGGTTGTGATGTGGTTTGGCGACGCGTAGATGTCGGGAGCGTACGATTGAGGTAACTGAAGGGGTGGTGCTGTCTGCTGCAGGACAATTCTAACTGGTTGGTGACCTTTCTGTCTATTTGGTCAGGGTTCCCCGTGGGTTACTATTTCGAGGATTTGTTCCTTATGTCAAGATATTGACAGACGTGGCTTGTAGAGTGACTTAAAGTAGGAGCGGATAAGATTCAAGTGATGATGTGTGACCCAGAGAGTGCAAGCCCCCACCATCTAACTACTTAATTTAAACTTACCCTGATCGCCCGCTTGTCAGTTTGTACCAACCTTATCTCCAAGCCCCACTCCAACGAAAAAATATCTCAGAAATATGTGACAGACTGACTTGGCTATACTTCATTACACGCAAACATCGAAACACGCAATCTTTTTATTTCCTACTCAATCCGGGGCCACCGCAAGTACAAAAGGCGTAAACAGGTATGTGTTTGTGATATTCGGCCTGTTAATGGGGTAAGCATGAGACGTGAAAATGCTAGAAATACTAGCTACAAGGGAAGTCGGACCTAGTAATAAGTCTCTTTCATGCCACCAGGAATAGGAGTTAATCCTCCCTACCGTCGTTCAGCCGGCGGTACCTGCCGGGCCTGTTGATCCTACTGAACACCTTGGAGCAGGCCTTACTAATGGCCCTTGCGATAGTTTTCTTTGAAGTCCCCGCCCTTCCCTCCAACATTTTGGAGTACGAATCCCTATTCACGGCGACTTCGACTCTCTCGGAGGCCGATTCGTTGCTGTCGGAGCCCAAGGATTTCGGGTCAGGTTCTAGAGACGTGCCGGTTTCATTCTGGGCCGCTGGGGCGCTGGTAAAGACCTCTGGAGTCTCCTCGGCCATCCTATTTATTTCCATGCACATGCCGATCATTGGGCGATCCGGGGAGATCGTAGCGCACGGGACTAAGAACGGCCTAACCCTAGCCGGAGCGTACCCGACCCCGGGCGGGGGCGGAGCATGAAGGATTGAGATATGAGGCTTCGGGGTATGCAGCAGTACTGGGGTATGCAGTCTTGGGGTCCTCGGGGGAGTGTAAATGGTCGTCCTGTAGTCGGAATAGGAAGGGGGAACACAGAGATACCCTTCTGCTTCAAGTCGTTCCCGCTCAAAGTTTGGGTTCACAACTGGGTATCTTGGCCGAGGCGGAGGAGGTGGGAAGCGGGACTCTGAGGTATCTGGATAAGTGCGCAGAGGGTTCTGGCGACTTTTCCCAACAAAGATGGGTCCAGTTAGGGCCGGAGGGTACTTTCCCGCTTCGGTATGAGGGGGTTTGAAGTATTTGTCCAGGGAGCCGCTCCATATGCCTTCCAACCGTCCAGAGCTACTAGGCCCTGGTCCTAGAGGATGGTCCTGTGCCTCACATTGTAGGCCCTGGGATTGATAGTAACCTTGGGGCAATGATTCAGGGGGCTGATCATGGTCATGGTCCTCCCTGTGCAACGACCCAGACCAAACGGACCCACCAAGCAGAGGCTCCTCATCAAGGCTTCCGGTATATGAGCGCGCTGTTCTGGCAGCCGCCGGGACCGTCCAACTTCCCACATGGTAGTCTGTACTGATGCCCGGCTCATAATTGCTGAATCTGCCAACTGTCTCTAGGGTAACATGGCTAATTGGTGGGGTGGGAGAGCGCCGGAGTATACTAGGCTCTCGCCCAGTAGCGGTCCCCCAGTCGCTCCTATAGTCGGGATCCGGGGTCATGGTGTGTGCAATAGGTGATCGCTCCACGCCTAACATGTTCTCCTTTAGGGTAAAGCGCTCCAATCCGGAATAGATATTATCGACGAATCCATGAACGGGATCGTTGGTCTCAACAGCTCGATGACTAGAGTTCTCTAACCCCGGGCATACTTTGGTTGGAAGGGGCAGGATTTCAAGTCGGGATTCATCCCTGGTACTCTGTGTTTGACTCCCGGAGCGAGTCTCGGAAATAGTTGTTTTTAATGCTTGGCTCCCAACACGTATAAGTCCTGACGCTGAGTGCTGTCTTGCGCCATGTGGGAGTTGCTGCTCATCAATCATTTCTACTTTCCCCTTCCCCTTCCCCTCCCCCAAATTGCTATTGTTCATAGTATTATTTTTGTTGTCCGGAAGCTGGAGAATGGCACTGGCATTGAAGGGAGTTTCGTTCTCGCTTGATTGCCTAGGTTCGTCTATAATTCTTGGTAGCTCTGTGGGAACTTGTTTACCTCGTAATGATCCGTTCCACAGACTGCTTTTAACTTTGCTGAGTAGCTTTGATCCTTTCTTTCTAAGCTTCATGTGCAGTTGAGCTGGGGAAGCTACACCAGCAGAGGGCTGAGCAACGTGCGAGTGGTATCCGGAATTACGGTATTTGAAATAACGGGAGGGCCCCCGAACGAGGTTATCGAGAGCCATTCTAACTAGTAGAATTTAAGACCGCTAGCAGAGGCCGGTGAAATGATGGGAAATAGTAATTGAACTAGTTTTGATGGGGTTATCGATTTAAACCTTTGAGATATGGATTGTGAGCATTTGATAAAGATGGGAATTGATGATGAACGCAGGTCGTGATAATTTTTGCTTGTTAGCGGGGTTATGGGCTTTGTTTTTATGATGAGGTCCAAGTCGGAGAGACGCGTATAGTGGAATGTCTGTGTGTGTGGGCTCGCTAGGGTTAGGGCCGTGGGGACAAGCCCCCCTGTGCTATTTACAGGGTTGTTTACTCCAAAACCAACCGTATTATAATCAGACAATCATATGGAAAGGTAGATATAATTTTCTGATCTCAGTAATATCCATCTTCTAATTGTAGGCAAATCCACAACACTCTATAAGGTAGTACGAATATTAGGCTTGTCGTTGTCGGGATTACTTGTATCCAGATTGTTCCAGGGAATGGTTTGTTCTAAGACATACTTTCTCCAATTACCCTCTACCTTGAGTGCTGCACCTTCTTCTCCCCGTACCTCCTTCTCCTCTGTTTATTTCCTACACCTCTATATTTATCCATTCAGCCATTTACTGCAAAAGGACGTTGTGTATAATGTACCTATTTGAGACCGGACATTGAAAGCACCCTCAAAAACCCGTTTGTTCCAGATGGCGGCACAATTTTGTTTATGGAAGATATATACAAACTAGAATATACGAATGCACTAACTGTCGGTCTTAGCCCTAACGTTCTTTGACAGGACAACTACATTTATTGAACATCGATATACGTAATAAAACCGCAATATTAAACTATGGCGTAGCATAATTTATTACCTTGATCTCTAAATCAGTAGCCATAGTATAATAAACAACCCTTGAATAAACAGAGCACCTAGCTCGATGTTTTTAAACCCGAACTGTAGTATAATGGAACACCAAATTATTTGACCAAATGCGGATATCCCGCACCCCGGAGGCACACCCAAAACAACGCGGATGAAGCTTGTAATATATATCTGGTTGGACTTTAAACTGGGGTGCATGAATGCGATATGTACCCAGAACACCGGCCTGAGTGAACCGGCCTTGAAACCTCCTGGGTCAGCCACCTCCCCAGATAAACCACCATGTGAGTATGTCCCCCCCCCCGGGCAAAAAAGACACGCAAAAACTCTTGTAATAATAAAACAGTTGCTGGAGAACATTAGACCTGCTTAATATAAGATTTGAGGAATGTAAGTGTTTTAATTTTCTGGTATTTGATTTGAGGATATTTATTTTTATTTTTTTTATCTTTGGGTGCTAGTATAACTGCCAAGTCAAGATCCGTGGGACACATTATTTCTCCTTAATTGGAGAGACAGCTCCAGAACCCTCAACCAACAATTGAGATAGTAATTTCTGATAATACGTCGATTGCCCACCCAGGAGTTACCAAAATAATGCGGTGTTGCACCATAAGCAATCCCCCACAGGGGCAGGAGCAACAAACATAGCCTCACTCGCGGTTGGCATGAAATAGTTCGCATAGTATCGTTCTAGTTGGGATGGAACTATTCGGTCAAGCACTGAACATTCAGGCTTACAGCTCCTCACCCACAACAACCGTGCACACGCCACCCCCCAAGGACAGTAGTCGTTGGTTCCGAGCCCTGAGATTCGAGTTTAATCAGTATACATTAGATGTTCTATGTTTTGCTACCCACAAGGAAGGGCATATATGCCCTGTCCGGGGACCAACGGTTTGAGGAAATGTTTCTGACAGCGATATCTTCTTGCAATTGGAAGGTAAGATGACATTTTTGGAATAAAGGGATAGCGGGGATCAGTGGAGATTTTGAAGCATATTTCATGGTGGAACACGATCACTTTAAAGAAGCGAGAGACGAGTATGATTGAAGCAGGTAGGTTCAAAGGCTGAGTAGGCGATCTGGACAAGATGTCAAGAGAGATACCAGGGGTATATCTCGTGCAACAGTACAAACACCCACTCAAGATACCGCTAGTGCGCACCAGCACACATGCACATTGCACATCAATATCAAATAAAGTACCCCCGCATTCTCAATCACCGCTTGAAAATATTCGCGATCCTTGCCTTGCCTGCTAGGGCAAGGCCCTTTACCGAAGCAAATGCCCTCATTCTGCTACACTTTAATCGTCGGCGACATCTGCATCTACAGTTTGTAAGCCCGTGACATCTATAATTGATCATGGAACCCTCCGCGCCAACACCATTGGGTTCCAAAAGGGAATCGTCGTCGTCCGAGAGCTGTTCGGGGCCACAGAGTTCCTTTCTGATGTACATGGTAGCGAGGTAATGGTCATCGCTGCTGCTGCTGCCGTCGGTGCTACCTTCGACATGTCTGAGTGCATGATGAATGGGTGCCTCAGACAAAGTGGAAATGTCACGGTTGGCAACATGTAGATCGTTGAATGTCAAGCTGCTGATATCGGTTCCATCGCTTTCGGAGCTGTGATAGTACTGGAGCCTGGCTTGCTCCAGAGCCCTGTGGCGGCGGCGTTGCTTCATTTCCTGAAATGTTCTCCCGCTGGGGCGTGGGCCAAAGATTTCCTGGCGCCGATAGATCTTTCCAGGGTAACTTGGATTTCTTGAGAGTATCTTATAGGCCGGCTCCCAACCGTTGTCAATCCTCGCCTTTCGGGACATAGTCAAAGATAGATTCAAGTTTGCAGAGGATGGGTGACCTCCGGCGGTAGTATGTTGGTTCGGCGGAGGGTTTCCCTCGTCGACGTATGAGCCAGCAACCTTTGACCTATCCAGGCTATGGTTGCTATTGTGCTCCCCCTGTGCATCGGGAGCGGGCTGAGTGCCGCCTTGGAGCATGTTGAGAGTACTAGGTTCGTTCCTTTCGCCTCCAGAAGAACCAGGGTTTAGAGAGCATTTTATTTCATCGAAATCAGTGCTAAGGGTGTCACACATCGCCTGAGCAATTCCTACGCTTATCTCGCTGGTGTTTGCGTCCATCTGAAGAGAGGCCATGTCGGAAGCCCCTTGGCTGGCGTCTTGTTTAAGGTGAGGTTATATGTACTGGGTGTAACCGGCCTAGATTTCTTAAATTCTCGGGAGTTACAATATCAGCATCACCGATAATCTAACTACCGAGTAGAGTTACTTACCTTTGATCTTTTATCCGTGACTGTCCAAGTGGCTATCGTGAAGGATAGTTAAAATTTATCTTTGACCTTAATGACTAATGGGTAAAGAGTTGTGGGTAAACGGAGGGATGGAGAAGGGATTCAAATTTGTTCGCGAGTGGAGCGCACTCCAGCATATCTGTCCTATGTTTTTTTCTACCAAGGAACTGCAGTAGAAACCTAGGTGTCTAGAACAATTTCCGCCCCTTCTGCCGCCGGCGCCGAGCAGGTTACGGGAGTGGGAACGAAGAACCGAACAGCCGATCTTTATAGTTCAGTTAACCAAAAAACTAGTTCCAGCTGATAGAGAAATGTTTGGTAGTTACCCGCCCATCACTAATTCCTCGAAACACAAATTTTGCCAAAACTTACTTCACAAGTAAGTATCACGTGACACGAGTGATAGCTTGTGTCTTTGAGAATTAGAACCTAGGAACCAAATACCTGGCTAGGCCGTCGCGGCATGATTTGGTCAGGCTCCGCTTGGGCATAAGGACTTACTGCCTAACTAGATACCCGGCCCCGGCAAGTTGCTAAAGCCGACCATCGCTCAGAAAATGAATTGTTTGATGGGTGAAGAGCTTGGTAGATTAGATAGACCTAGTTGTCAATGGCGGGACGTTTTAGTTCCCCAATAGGTTCATCATGCGGGTTTTACCTGATCCACGGGCACATTGAAGTGGAACGCGTGAAGTCGTTTACTTTATATATCCGATATTTATGTAGTCTGTCGCTGAGCTGAAGGCAATAGTTCAATTACGAGGCTGGAATAATCCACCGTTTTACAATAATTGATTGGTATTTCACAAGGCCACTCAAGAAATAATTGCGCTTATCGTAAGTTACTTGTCATCCCGGTGAGCTGTCTGAATCCTATCTACACCAGAAAGTGAGGACTAAAATACACAAGATATGTACTTGAGCGCTAGTGTCTCTATATCACCCCCTTAGACAACTCGGTAACATAATAGCAGATTTTACCTCCTTCTAAAGCTTTATACCTCTCGGCATTTATTCCGACTAATCAAATTCCCCGAGAAAACTGACGACTGGCCCCGCTCGCCATGGAAAGTACCTTACTCAGCCTCCTCTTGGTACGGGATACGAGATTTCCATCAACGACATCTTCACCGTAGAGCTCAATTCTCTCTGACCTTGTTGGACTTCCCATCCGCCCCGGAATCCGGTAGCCGGTTTCCATGGCTAATAAATCGTTCTTTCTCCCGAATTCTTGAGCTAGGTTAAGTGCCGGAAGGCTGTTATCTCTGGTCCTGCCGCGGAAATCTTCAACATTTATTTCCACTTGGCCGGCGACATGCCGTGGAGATCCCGAAGAGCTTCCAGCGGCCATCGTAGAGGCGCGGGAGTGACGAAGGGAGATGGCGGATCGTGCCTTAGTAAGATAGGGATAGGCACGCCGGGGGTGCAGATTAAGTGTCGACCACTTCGATTGCGAAGGTGATTCTTGAGGAGTAGGCTGCGTATTGATAGTTTGGGAAGATGTATTCAGGTTTCGTGGATAAGGGCTCTTGGCTCGGGCATTGAATGCGAAGCCTTTTCCGATCTTCAGTGATCCAACCTTGAAGAGATAGTGGCCAGAGGTGACACTTTCTGAATGAGCATGATCAGATGTCGATGGCTGATCCACCACGGCAAGCGGAGCAACACTCTCTTTGCTGGCCGCGCCGATAGCCCAGCTCAACCGGTTTGGCCTGGCATCCCCGCCTCGTAGCCCTAAGGCACCTACAGACATTAGTCGAGTGCCAGAAGATACCCCGCCACTTATTAGAATTCTCATACCTAGCATGGACCGCTTTGGTCTAACGGACTTATTGGTAACTGGAGCGTTATCAGGTGGAGCCAAGGACACCTGAGCCTGTGTGGGAGATGAGGCCTCGTCTGTAAGATCTGGCGTTTGAATACCGGCTGCATCTAAGGGGGGTTCGCATGGATACAAAGATGGCTCTGGATCCATGGATGTCTGCGGCTCTGTATCTCCACCCATTGCCCCTAGATCAGCCCAAGATACATGACGGCTCATGGTGGGGATGAATATGTCCTGTAGCCGCGGACGAGCGGCGTTGGTTTTTGTACGAAGTATAAAATTATTTGGAAGACTGAAATCGTCGTGTTGTCCAAACGTCTCAAAAATATCGTTATAATCCTCCGCATTCATCACATTGTGGACTGGAGATGGCTCGGGTGGCTCACGAACTGGTTCGTGGCAATTGCTGTTCTGTTCCTTCCCCTTTCCTTCATGAGCCTCCCGAGCGCCGTCGTCCAGCGTACAATGAACCTTGCTCCTCTGATGACACGACGGACAAGGAGACTCCCGATGGTTCACACAGTCACTAGCCCGAACAGAAAGAAAGCCAGAAAACTGTGCTCGATGCACATCGATGCTCCTGCGCCCAAAGGCGACTGGCTGGACCGTCAAAAAGTTCGTGTCCTGAGGGGTATTCAGTTCAGGACCTGGAAAAGGGCTGATACCACCGCATGGGAGTCCGGGGGCAGATGATTCGGGAGCTGTTATAGGTTAGTTTACGAGTTCTCTCTTATGTCTCGCCTTTTTTCTTTGAGACATGGGAGGCTTACGACTAGGCGTTAGAGACTTTGGTGATGGATTTCGGATAGTCAGGATTGGTTTGATGTTCTGCGGCTGCCTATTGGATGATTCTGAGCTGCTGTCTGACATTGTATCCGGCCGAGAAGCCTCTTGGTAAAAGCGCCTCGCACGAGGGATCCGATATGTATAATTTCGTTCGGAGTTGATGTTACTCAGCACCTCTCCTGCAGGCCAGACACCGGCATCACAATAAACTCTGCTGAGAGGTGGGAACCCGTTATAATCCACACGGCCGGATTCAGGGTCGACCTCATAAGGGTTCTCCACCTCTTTGACTCTATTCTGAGAGGTGTCCATAACTGCCTCGCGAGATTGGCACGCAGGCTTGGAAATCCTTATAATGTTAGCATGTTCTCCGACTGTTTGCCAATAGCACGTGGTTCTACCTCTGAATACCTTTGCGATGAAGAAGGGGCCAACAGAGAAAAGAATTGTCCCTCCTCCCCTCGAATTATTGAGTAGTGGTTTAGGCCTGCTGTAGTATAGGGGCCTGAACATAAAGGTCGAGGGTTGGCGGGATGCAGCTGGTAGTTAGTGAGGATGTGAGGGGTAAAGGGTTTTGTGGTGCGGTTTGCTTGCAGAATTTACAAACTGTGTTAAATTTCCGGTTACCCCGAGCTCTACACGCAAAATTGTTCTTATGCTACAAAGAAGATTCAAAATTTGTTAGTAGTCGTGAATATCCTACTTTACGTTTCTTTTACCAGATTTCAGCAACGGTACACGGCCCTTTCTGAGTACGGTATGGGGCAAATATAATCTCTGTCTTAAATGCGACCCAAAAGAAGAAAGGCGAAGAGAAATCAAACACAACACCCAAGCTCACACTGCTAAACTACTGAGCGCTCCTTCATCTTTCGCCTGTGATGCGGGGCCGCCTCCCGGGCCGAACCCACGAGGCCCCAGGTAGCATGGATCTATAGAGGTTCTTGTGCCCGGGATTTACATCTAACTAATATCCTATCGTATGGAAAACCTTTTACAAACTCGAGGGTCATGAGCTATCACTCGGATTCCAGAACTCCTCAAAGCGGGACCTAACCTAGTACAGCATATTCTCCCACGCCTACGAGTGACTAAGAAACAAGGCGAAGTAATCTTCAAAAGCAAATCAAACATACCTTCACAAATAAGGTACTCGTAAACAAACCTGCCCCAGAATCAGACTGAGCAAGTTCATTCTTTGTGAGGCAAGCCCGGGGCGTCAATATTGAGGTCCTGCCCAAGTCTCACTTCGGTGTTCTATCTAACAGAGAGCAGACCCGTCGGGACGTGCTGATTGTGAAGCGGGTGCCGTTCCCCGCCGATAATAATTTTCACGCACTTGTCGATGGGTTAATTACTCAAAGACTAAGCATGATGGACGATGAGCGTAGCTAGTTTTGCTCCCCCCCAGGGGGCCAGAACGTTTCTAAAAATAGAGGAAGCGTTGTTATCGTTAGCCAAATATACCCGTAAGGAGTGGTGGGAAATAAATTGATAAACCTTTGTCAATTGAGCAAATTTATTGCCTCACCCGCTTCGGCAGAGATTATAGATCTAGTTCCAAAGAGGAGGGATGCAGTCTTCGGATTATCTCTCCTGGCGGTCCCTAGTACCGACAGTGGGACGGCCCAGAGTAAGAGGATCTAAAGGGAGGAAGTAATAGAGTGTCGAAGTCTTTAATCTGGGCATTGAGGGTTTTTCTTGTGCTTTTCTAGTGGTTAGGTTAGGTACATAGACCTGTCCCACATCACCCCCGGGTAACAATAGCACGACTTTAACCAATGGGTAAGGTATATTCTAGCTAGGAACCAACCACATGATCATATGTTCTAGCAACGACAACCATCAATTTTGTCAATTATTTCACCAATCTCAGGCCTACTTTGCATTTTCCTCGTTTACTTATAAACCTCTACCTTCTTCGTTCAGTCGAGTTCTGAAAAAACGCTTAATACTTGCCGTCTCCCAAGCAGAGGTCGCTAGAGCAGCAGTCAGAGCAGCAATTGTAGCAGAAGACCAGAAGAAGCTGGCACAATGGCTTCTAGGGAGCTTACGCCCCCACCACCTGACGTGGTTCTCAAGAATCACTCCCTGATCCGATATGCACTGCACTATTCCGCCTGCACTGCTCATCAGGAGTCTGTTAGGATAGGCTTTGCGAAGGACCATTCAAGGCTCGATCACCTTCGAGACCACCGATACAATCTCTCATGCCATATTCACTCAAGATGTAGGCTACGATTTGGGTCACCCCTTGCTGCGAAAGAACTCGAAGTCCGGCAATTCGGTGTCGGCGGTCACTACCAACGCAATGTCCTCATTGAGGTTAGGACCGGCAAAGGAAGGGGGCCGTATTTTGGGGATACGGCTATTTGGGGCGATGAACTTCAGGCATGTGATGTAACGGAGGAGGATGAATCAGAGGTGGGCTCTCTGAACTATAATGTGAGTGACAAATGATTAGCTGACATCATATCCGGATAGTGGTTCGCCCAATTGAGTGAACTATGAGGCCTAGAGGCCAGAAATGTGGCAGGCTACCCCCCCGAATGTGAGAAAGTCAGGCTAATCACTCTCCTCAGAGGACTGAAGGTTAGCAGTTGTGGTTCTATTCTTAGTCTTTTTTAAGGAATCTGCTCTCAGATGCCGTCAATCTTTTGCTATTTGAGTGCTTTCCGCAATGGCCTTCTTGCCTGCCTTTTGTGTACACACCTGTTAACAATTATGGTATCACGATTTATTATTACTAAGGCGATAACACGTATTATCCTGGATAACGTTAATGAGCTTTGCTTTATCGCAGGTCCATCAGTCGCAGAGCACCAAGATCATGGGTGTAGAAAGAATGCTATTAATATCGCAGGCGGCCTCAACGGGTTCATATTGGTTGGACGCTGGGAAGTGCTTTTGCAGCCTATTTGTGGGGGGGAAGGGGAGGAGGGATTGATACAAGGAACCATTCACTCCTATCTACGGTACTCCGCGGCCAAGATTCCGAGTGTCACATTGAACCGTTTTCCGCTCGAGATCTATCTACTTGGGACGAAGGGCTTGACACGCAAACATACTTGCTTATTTTCATGTATGCACGGGGATTAAGGGTGTGTGCATGTATCAGAGTATACATGATTTCTGTAATGAAATTGTTAAGCATGAATGCCACATATGAGTAGTTATAGCATTGAAACATTTGATATCATCACAAAGCCATCGGACTGGGTATCATCGCAGTCTTCATCATCCATCTAGCACTCTAATGTTAGGAAGACCGATGTGATATATGGACTTTGCTTCCATACCTTATTCAGTTGAGTTAGTTCCACGACCTCCTCCTTGAGATATTCCGTCTTCTCCGCCGTGCAATAGTTGACGATTTCGAAGCCGTCTTTGTTATGAACACTCATGAGCGGTGTTCTACGTGTGGCAGATATATGTTTTGTCTTCACATCGACACGCACAAATCCACCCTGAATATTCTGTAAAGCATAAGCACTAAGTTGACACAACCACGGATTTACTAACCTTGGGTGTAGTGATGCCGAAGTAGCTAGTTGAGGATGATGGAGAGGCCTTTGCGAGGCTCCCAGGAGGTGTGTTCTCTGACAAGATCTTAGTTGGTTCAACCAAGATTGCTCCAGACATAGTCGGATCTGGGTCCTCGCTCAGAGTAAGGGGGGATGCAGCCATGGCTTCT
Source organism: Morchella sp. 2015-shanyang (assembly GCA_024713795.1). Classification (NCBI taxonomy): domain Eukaryota; kingdom Fungi; phylum Ascomycota; class Pezizomycetes; order Pezizales; family Morchellaceae; genus Morchella; species Morchella sp. 2015-shanyang. Next base: position 951,243 of record JAMGZB010000007.1, read on the forward strand.
GTAAAATGTATCGTGATAAATGAACGGTGACCTTTCTAAGATGGGCACAGATGAGCTTAAGAAGATTAGTGAGATCTGGTAGGTGTATTGTAAAGATATAGTATTGGGACCATAGACGCACGTTAGCGGGACGGTAGCCTCAGACCAAATGATAGAAGGGGCTAAGAATTAATCAGTACAACATGAGGGCCCACTGCACCGTTCAATTGTACAACATTGATAGGTTTTTATGCCGACGCAATTCTCTACACAAATGATTCATAGAATAAACGCTTTTTTTTTCCAGCTTACATCACTGAGCCACCTAAACAGGAGTAGTTGTATCTAGATACAGGACCACAAGATCTGCCAGTGTCCCACACCACATTAGACCTTCTATTCTAAACAAATTCCCATGACTCGTCCTCCTCCTCCGAATCCTCCTGATATTCCTTTCCAGTGCGGCTTTCACCCTCAAACAAGTCGAGTGCCTTCAGCTCTTTCTTTTTGTAGGCAATCTCTTTCTTTGGGGTTGAGCTAACGAGTTTCTTCGCGGCGTCAAATCTCTCCACAACGCCATCCAGGAAGACAACTGTGCTATTTTTAAGCATGTTGGCTTCTTTGCGGACACGTCTTGCACTAACTTTGACAGCTTTGCTTTCACTAGCGTGTTTGACGTTGGTGGAGACAAAGTTAGAGGTTTCTCTAACGATGGGAATATCCTGGGCCAGTTTTGCTCCAGCAATAGCCATACTGGTCCCAAGCTTGACACCCTCCTTAACGGCCTTGATCAAAGGATCCTGAGAGCTGTTAGTAAAGATTACGAGCATCGAGTATCGATTGGCTTACATGAAGACGAGCTGCGGGAATTGGAATAGACTCTGGCTGATGAATCTTGCACGGCCCACCAATGTGGGTGGTAGCAGCTTGTTCAAGCTCTTCACTCAAAGTTGCGCAGTCAAACTCATCCTGAGCCCACTGATCTTGATTGTAGCGGTAGGGACAGCACGTGATCACCTTAGAGCGCCCAGGAGAATCACAAGTTTGAGGATAAGAGATATTCACAGCTTTAGAGACACAGGTGGCCATATTGATATATCGATGCTGAAATCTTTTTTTTTTGTAGTTGTGTTTTTTTTTAGTTGAGGTATTATAGTTTGAATTCAAGTAGTGAAGACGGAGAGGTAGTCACAGGCCGTTCTAGAAACTTTCTAGGTTCCAATGGGTGCAGATCCTTACCTAGAAAGAAAACAGTCCCAATCTTTGGGGCAGGGATAAATGCTTGCATATCTGCTTAACTTTCTATTCCTGAACACTTACGACGCTTACCTTTCGCTCTCTTATTGGAATAGGAAACAGTTAGTCCGATTTTCGAGCTATACCTCTAGTTCTATACCTCTATTCTATCTCATATCCATCCGACATAATACCGCCCAGCAAGAGACCTTTATATACAATTGCCTATAAGAACCGCATCTTATCCAGAACCTCACAGATTTTGTAACTTGTGTATATTTATTCCAATTGTGACTCAAAAGGTTTGCGGTATTAATCAGGGTAAACATTTGTGGTACGATATTTCTCTCACGGTTGCTCATGACAAAGCCAATTTATTGAAGGCCACAAGGCACTAAATTTGGCATACAGGATATGATATGACCACTTGAGATCTTGAAAACAATGCATCTTATGTGCACAAGTCAACGCCACACCTAACGGACCATAACGCAGCCGTCATCGTCATATCCATCTTCATCCAAGCTATCGCTAACACGTCTCACTGTCTCCTCTGCTCTGTCAGCGGTGGCATCGCAGATCCTTTTTGCTCCAATGTGAATTATTCTCCGTGTTTCCCGTTTTATCTTCTCGACATCTTCCATGATGAGTCTAGAGCCAACAACCACAAGGTCGCTATTTGCAATGGCGGCCGCGTTGTGCATGACAATGTTCGCTCCGTTCTTCACGACTGGAAAGTCGCTTATCCTTTCAAACTTGGCGGCGATGATTTCTGAACCTTCTTGAATGATCTGGCTATCTTTAATGAGATGGTCATAAACGAGCTGTGAGCCTTTCTTCGTGAGCTGACAAGCAAGGTTGACTAGCGTTCGACCGTTGATCTACTTGGTATTAGAAATGTACCACCAGGGGAAAAATGGATAATCTTGCCTCGGGAATCCCGTTGGATTGAGCGAGAGATTCTGCTTGATGCCGTGGGCAAAACTCTACCACTTCCTCACCCGCTTCAGGCAGATGGGAGCGTTTCCTAGGACCACAGACAGTGCAGGTTTTCGACATTCTCTGCTGTTCAGCTTTACTAGAGACTCGTGTGATCGGAGGATTGTATCGATGTGGGCGAGCAGGAAGGCGGAGGTGTAGCTGAAGTGGCAGTTATATGAACATTTAGGAGGGTTGTAGTTTCGTTGCTACCAAGCATGAGACAAAACGGTATGGGGGAGGAACATCCCGCGTAACACAGCCTGATTACTAGACCAATAGAAGTAGCACCATAAGCCCAGGACAGGTCCGTTCCCCACCCTTCTTACTGGATGCCGCAGGCCCTCAGTTGACAAGCGGGTATCTAGATCATATATTTACCATATCGATTCCCAATGATTTTAATTCACAGGCATGCATATTGGAATCCTCAACACCGACTACGTTCCTACGATTATCAGCAACCTAAGGCAGGGAGTCATAACCAATAAGGTGCGCATATCATGGCCTTAGTGTGCCCGCTACGGAAGTGAGCGACGTACGCTCTCCAAAGTGACCCAAGGCAATTGTTAGTGGGGTGGGGCATATCAACCAATAAAAACTAGCAATCGCCAAAAGCTGCAACTAATGAGGTTGAGGTTAATACTCAATCAATGCGAGCTGCAGTGAGTAAGAGGTAAGGAAAACAACCTACTGAATAGCATTCTTTCTTGTTGAACCACCCCATAACTTTGCAGCAAGTGTTACATTTGTCTTCACTCACCATTTTGCACGAGAGGATAAACAAAAATATACGTTGCCCTAAGCAAGTGCACAATAAAGCCAGCTGGCGGATCCTGGTTAGATAGGAGTATTGATCAAGCGATTTCGGACGGTAAGAACCAGGGAATCTCTGATTCAAAACTATCCTCCATCATTTTATCACGTAACCTCCCTTACCCTGGAAACACCTCTGTGTACACTTAGGCTAAAACCTTTCAAACGTAGGATATAGTCCAAATTTTCTCTACGAAGCAACTGTATTTGGAAGAGGAGCTAGGGAACTGCTTGTTTTCTTAAGCAATGGAGTTTTATTCAATATATCGTGATACACCTACAAAAAAAATCTTTCACTTGTCCTTTGTGCCAGATATTCATTAGGCCTCCACAAGAATACCGCAACACACTTCTTTGTCTCGCCAGATAGAACCCGATTCCCAGTACCACGTACTGATACTAAATCGTAACGATAATGTACTTACTGAAAGAAACAAAACCACGATAGCGTATCACTGGATAGCTTCTAAATATGTTAAGCGAGCTTAACATGTGGGCTGATATGGTCCCTGCCCGAACAAGGCCAGTTCGGCCAACAAAGAGGGAAAAAAAAAGGTTCTCAAGCCGGAGAGGAACGATCCAAGCCTGCCTGCCTCAGCCCTCCAGCGTTAGGACTGTTTCATCGGAGTACCGAAATACGAAAAACTGCCCCGCAGACACAAAACATCCCAATACATGATTTTCAGGAAACATGTGTCTATTCGGGCCTGTCATGGATGACTGTGGGTAGGGTACTTAATGGCTTCAGTCCTCATCTTACACGGAATAGAATATTTAATTAGTTGGGGGCCCGCCTCCAATGACCTTCACCTTGTATTAACGGACAAAGCGATACTATGGGTGAAAAGCTACCCAAGGACGTTCAAAAAATGAGCCCGCGGTCATATGCGCCGTCATGATTATATTTGCGTCTTGCAGGGCTATAAAATACGTAATATGGGACGCTTCTGCGTTGCATTCGAATACTTGCTGTACGAAACCTACCCCCCCTGATTTTCATGCATTTCTGCGCAACAAAAACAAAAGATGACCCCCCACGGATCACGGAGAAAGCCTACCTCTGTTGTAGGTGTCTAAACTTTCTTTTATTATTCACAGCTCGCTAATAAAACCTACTAGATAGAAGGCCTACGTTTACTTCGCCCCGCATTCCTTGTTGCGGATACCCTCTCCAGGTTTAACCGAGAGCTAATAGAGGCCGGAGTAGATGAGGAGGGATATGATATATCACAAAACAGGTCACCAGATGGCCAGTCGGCCCTGATTGCATATTTGGACTCTGAAAAGAGGGATGGGTGGAGCCTAGAAGGCTATCATCAGCATGTTCTGGAGTTGAGGGCACATTACGTGCGGGATCCAGTAGCAATCGAAGCACTGGAAAAGATTAAGGAGAGAGCGAAGGAGCCTGAGGTAGATCCGAATATCGATCAAGACGAAGTGATACAGCCGAGGTGGAAATTGAGGGACAGAGTGCCGCAGGTTGGTGTAGGTAGATCGAGCTACCCTCACACATGATTAAGCTAACACCGGATAGAGAACGTGGAAAGCCGCGCGAGCGGCTCGTGGATCCCAGGCTGCAGCACCAGCTTTGAATTATGAAAGTTGATCTGTTGTCACCAAATGAGGGGAAAGGGCAAAAATATCCTGAGCCTGCTAATAGTAGTCTAGAGAGGAGCTAACGCTCATAAACGTTTATATAAAGAAGGCTAGCAAAAGCTAAGTACATGTAGTATGTATTACCGACAAATTTAGTTAGACCATGTTCAACCAAATCATTTGTCACTAGATCTACACGTAATTCGTAGTGTTCCAGTCCCTCTTTTCCCTTTCCTTACATTCCTACTTTCTAAACAGTTTTGACTAGAATCACGGCCTTTTCCTTAGATGCCCAAGTACCCTAGCAGTACTCTAGTGTAGGAAGTAGGATAAATATTGAAAAGTTGATAATCACTCGACGAGGTACATTGGTGAATTATGCCTTATGTTACTATGAGTACGAGTGAAGTTGCAAGATGTGCGCTCTCAACCTTCGAGCATACATACATACATGTACTATTGATTGGGGTCCGAAATTTGCTTAGGAGCTCATGATCAGGCAAGTACGTTAACGGCATAGGAGAGTAATTTACCTTTGATCAAACCACCTTGAGAATGAAAGAATTTCTTGAAACAACTCCACTGCTTTGAGAACAAGAAGATGTGCAAATGCCCTCCCGGGTATACACAAGCCTCGAACTGAGTTTTCCAAGGATCCAAACACAATGCTAACCAAGGTAGTAGGTAGCCAAGAGGCAAAGGCAAGAGGCGGAAGCATCCAGCCAGTATTGTCGTTGGCCAGGTAAACATCCACCCATTAACCACCGACTACACAGCAATAACCATTTCTAGCCGAAACCTCTCCGCCCAGAAACCAAGCGTATTTGAAACCCACCATCAACGCAACATCTCCCCCTCTTGTTCGAAAGCAAGGACAATGCCTAGCCTACCTCCAACGCAACTCCACTCTCCAAGGCGCCCTCGCGACCTCGAGCCTCCAATCACACCCGATCGACCCCGCATTCCGGCCAGGGCTCACCTCCATCAAATCGCCACTCGCCGCGAAAGGTACAATCAAAACCGTCGAGGGCAGAACCAACAGCCACCAAGAAACCCACATGGCCTAAGACACCTCGCCGTTCAATTTGCTCCGAGCAACGAGGATGTCAAGTGCCAGGAACCGGACAGGAAGTCTGTTGAGATGAGAGTTTGGAAGTTGTTGAAAGGCTTTCTTGCAAGGGTGAGTCATGTTTGTCTCAGTGATGAGGGAGAAGAGGCTGATAAAGCTATAGGTCAGCACAAGTTCTGTAAGTTGGTTCGTCAGGCTTTGCGCGAGTCTTTACTCTCTACGACACAGTGAGCTCCCTGTCTACTGGTCGAGTGGTCAAATATTGACAAGTGTGCAGGGCGTTGTAATGACGGTCTCTAGCGCGGGATGGGAGAGACTTCTTTCCGGCACAGCGAATCAGCATGCGAGGTGTCCTAAGTAGCAAGACGTGCCCCCCGAATTTACGACGGTGGTCCCTTATAGGAGCTGCGCGTCAGGCGAAGAGATATCACATAATAATAGATACTTAGCTCGTACAAATAATACTTTAACGCTGAGAAACCTTATCCTCCTACTTGCACTAATATTTTTATAGCCACTCTTCAAAAGTGTTCGCAATCTATATATAAGATGGTCAGTGCTCAATATGACCCACGGGGTTGGGTCAAAGAACTCAAACGCACCCATAGAATTATAGAAAGCTGATAACAGTGAACACGATGAACATCTAATATTGATTCTCTCCATTAAGTACTGGTGGCTTGAGATCTTAAAGATCTCAATGCTCAGTTTGATAGCTGACTTGAGCCGGAGATCCCATTAAATCCTAATCACGAGCACCTTTGATGAGTGGCTGTACATATTTACATAACATCGCTTATATGATGTATATAACGCCAACCAACATGCTAGCTTACAATTCTCTACCTGGATAAAAAGGATAGACCTACCCAAGAAAGCCGAGCAATAATAGAAGAGGAAACAATACCTTCACCGAATTGATAGCTAGGTTCTTTGACGCACCTGATTTTCTCACCGCTTTATCATTGACTATTGCCGTGGCAACGAATGCGACAACAACCAACAAAGAATGGCATTGACACTCTCTCAGTTGACTGCATATAGATCTACGTGTGGCTTCATGACCGGGATCATTGGGTCCATACAGGTTATTTCAGCTGTTATGACGGGAGATAGTACATACAGTCGGGGTACAGAGGTTTTAGTAGTTTTTGATGGCCGTTGCAACGCAAATTTTGTATGGGAACACCATACAAAACCAGAAGTCCTTGGAAGACCATCTTGAAAAACACATCACACACACCTGGAAAGTGGGCTCAAAATTCCAGAATTCTCTGAGCTCCACCCCGAGATAATTTCTAATGTCTTCTTAGGTGGTAGAATCTTTTGTCCACCACTGAGTGGTTGGTTTGGATCGGTAAACATGGCTACTTTGGCTGTTAAGGGTGTAATCTACCAAAATTTATGTCCTAGTACTATATTTGCTGTCCGGAAACCCACAACAAAGAGAAGGTAAATTCAATTAGTTGCGTCTCACCAGGAATGTAATATTCCAGAGCCGGTGATGGGTGTAAATCAAACCGTCATGGCTGTGCTGGCGGCAGAAAATATGAAGAACTCACTCCAAGCTCCATATGAACGCTAGTAGCTTTCAATAACTGTCACGCTGATTCTCGACAGGTTTATACAAAGTCTAACTTATGGCGTCCCCGGACCCCCATACTAGAGGTTTCTATAATATTACCAACCTCGTAGTCTACAGTCATATTTTTGGGCGGGGGTGTAATACCAAGATATGTCACCGGTATCTGAGAACCCGATATACAAGTGGAACTAGTACGTCCTAGCATACCTAGTCCACCGGCCCAACAGACCTATGGCCATCATGACGCCCAACCTCCCCACAGATAATTAGAATAGGAATGCCGATGAGCACTGTTGAATGGCAGTTGAGGTGCAATATTCAAACGTGCCTACATGGGGCTGGTTTTCGTAGCGCCTTCTGGGTGGGTAAGCTTGTTCAGGGGCGCCAATGGGCCGTAGCACAAACGGTGAAGTCCGGGCTCACTTTAGGCCCTTCGGGCTGGGCCTTGAGATAGATAATATGGGCTGGGCAGGGCCTCATGAGAATCAGAGCCCGGGCTGTTTGGGCTCTCTTTGGGCCCACGAGGCATCAATGTTTTTCGTCTGAATATCGAAAGTCATAAATTCTTTCCTAGCCTAACCTGTATATCTAGATGTCCCTGGTCATGTACTTGGAACATTGGGCTATTCAAGCCCCAAGCCCGAGCATAACCGGGCTCACGAACTCGGGCCAGGCCTAAGGCAACAACACCGGGCTTTGGGCCGGGCATGAGGTATTTAGAGCCCAGGCCGGCCCACCGGAGACCCTGAGCTTGCTAGATAGAGATAGGAACGCCCGCCTCATCCATAGATACCACCGGCTAGAGAACAAAATACAATCCAGCAGCCTGATGATCCTCTGTTTTGGAGTGTCAAGACACAAAATGTCTGCCACAACCAAAACAATGGACCACCACGCCCGGTGCAAATTGTCAAACCCAACCTATTCGCTCTCGATCAACAAGGCTAGTTGAAGTCTCAAGTACTGAATGTCTATACGCCCGCAGATGGGCGGAATATATGCTGGTGAAGCTGATTGGTGTGCTTAACCTTCCCGATCCATTATCCTGCCACGAGCCACCAGGGAGGGGACAAACATCGATTAGTCGGGGATTCATCAACAAGAAAATGGGGGGGTTGGAGTTCCTAAAACACACATGAATGTTGAGAACAAATGATAGTTTGGGTCTTTAAAATGGTTCAAACAGAACTACTCCATCCTGTTCAGAAGAGACCCATCACGTCCTATAGGGCCAATAGTAACTCACATGGAGATTATTAGGATAACCCTTCTTGACGACCCTAGGTGAGGGTCGCATGCTTGGGGAAGGGTGGGTGGGTGTGGCGGAGTTTTGGTAGCATTAGGAACGGAGCGTTGGCACTGTAAGACTTCGATTTGTGCGCTGTGATGTGACTATGGAGTGTGGTGTTGGCCAGCTTGTACTTCTAAACTTTCGATCGCTGTCTAGCCAGGGAGAGATGTGTTGCGAGTCCAGAAGAATCGACGCGGGCTTGGTGAAGGCATACACCTACATGCAGCCTCCCCTTGTGACGGATAGTATCGGGGTGAGAGACCTCTAAGCTCCTAGCCGCGCGTGGCTCTTCCTTCTTACATGTACTCACCACCCAGGACTGATATACGTTTCTACGGGTCTCAACTATCATTCGGAGTCGAAACCGAAGAGTCACCTTGTGTGTATAAAATACATGTATATAGTCCTATTTTACCTATAGGTAGCTCATTGGAATGTTCTTGAGCCAAATTCTAACACCCAAGCGCCAATTAAGCTCAGAGAAGGATTGGTCATGTGTAAGCTTTAATCTACAGCAGATACATGTGCAAGTTAATTTCCATGTGCCCATGGAACCATCGAAAGTGCATTGTTCTCCGACACTCTCAATACACAAGGCTATTTCAAGGTAAAAATAGGCGTGTGGACGCCCCTCGCTAAGAATATGATTAGGTCTTAGATATGGTAGAGAGGTTCTGTATGGTTATGTTGTATTGTGATTAAGGATTTGGGTGTTGTCCAGCCAAAATGTGCATCACTTTCCGACACCCTACGAAGACATGATCAAGTACATGTACATGCATAAATGTACGTATATATGCGCCCCCATTGTGTCCTACGTGTAGCTATATGTGCTGCTGGTATTCCACCTCTCCCTTTTAATACACACCATACTACTACAGGATACGTTATTTCTGTAGGTTCAACGCCTTCCAAAATGACTGCGAGATTAGTATGGGCCTCCGAGACCCCCAATTGGCTATTTGATTGATGTAGTAGCAGTTCCTGGGATGGTGGATGTTGACGGTTCCGCATTGCAGGAGGGTGAGTGCAATCTGACTACATAAAGTGATACCGTGAGTACCTCCAATTATCTTGATCCGCTGCTGGTTAGCTCAAGCCTAACTTAAATGTCAGTCTAGAGCAACGCCGCTTCTTGCCCTCCACCACTCAGCGGCACGTTACTACCCCTGTCCTCACCCCTCTTTATTCAAGGAAAAGGACGTCGACGACCCGCAGCCATTACTGTGTACACACAACTATTCGGTTGAGGTTCGGGGGTGATTGGTACCAAACTAGGTACCCCTCACTGACTCCAGGTTCCTATAAAGGACACTTTCATAGAAAAAAGAAGGGTATATCGGTAATTTCGACATTATTTCCTATGCATGAAGGGGCCCTGTACGCAAAGAGGAAATACGGGAAAGGCAGCAGCGGCATATACCTATCCTATCTGGGTTACATTTGACCTACATGCTTAGATATCCAGGAATACCTTTTGATGCTGTTTAGAGTAGTTCCCACGAGCGATGTTTATCACGGAATGAATAAGCAAGTGCGCACTAAAGGATAATACAAAGATTGCAATGCAAAAGGACTACATAGGTTACATACAAATAGGAAATAGAAAGAGCAATTAACCAGTGGTAGATATTACTTGCATTCAGTCACTGGACAGACAGATGGGGTTGCCGCCATCGAATAGCAGCTCTACCGCAGTGTGGTACTAGGTGGGAAATCTGATAGGAGCCCAAGTCAATAAAAGTACGGCATGGTCAGATTAATGCTTCGCTGGAAAATATTGGCAATAGCGCCAAATCTCTACTGAGCTTGAAGCAGGGCAAAGCTTACCAATTCTGACTCCTCCTTACTCGACAGTAAAAGCCTTGACCTTTTAAGCTAACAGGAAATGAAGATCGGCAGATTGAAAGATTGGCGTATAGATTATACTAGCCGGATGCAGTTGATATTATGTCTTCTATGCCACTCACACTACTTGCCATTGTCATTGTATCAAAAGTTTAACCATGAGAGCACGGCTATTAACGCCATTTCCCTGATCACATCGGCCTAGGATGGCTAGTGAAGGATTATCTCTTTTTTCGCCGATCTTTTCTCCGTCGGATCATTTTCTGCACCGGAGGCTAGCTTAAAGTTCTATTATGGTATAGGTGCAAAGAGAAACCCTATCGCTTGGATAAATTGAAAAGATACCGCCAATTCATAAACACAAAAATCCCTAAGAAGTAGAAAGAGAACGGAAGATAATATAGGGCTGAAGCCTAGAGAATTAAGTGGGAGAGAAGTGATGGTTCATTGGGCACTCTGTACTATGTGTATTTATCGTAGCATATTATTTATCAGCCGCACAATTATACTTTCCGGTCCGAGGTGCAAATTGGGTAGAATTTTTGTGTTAATTGTTGTTTGGTGGCAGAGGATATAGGAAAAGAGGATTTATCTACTTCGAGGAAAGGAAGGAGATGGTTGCCATAGCCTAAGGGCTCATGTATAAGGTATAAATAAATAAATACATAAGTTGGGTAGAACCTCAGAGTATCACCTTGGAGTCACACCGTCTCACTCGGTCTCACGTGGTGCATGGCATATCACTCGATCTTGGCTGCTCTTGGCCATTCTTCGTGTGCCAAAATAAATATATTTATTCCGTAAAATTTCTTGGGCCCTTTCTTTGTCTATCATCTATAGCTGCACACGTAAACTAGGAAATTGACTGATTCCTTAATCAATCTAATATGCTATAGCTAGGTAAGTGCCGGAGTAAAAAAAGATACTTTTGCGTTTAATTGATGAGGAAAGGTCATCGACTGGAGGGTCTCGCGGCATATGGTTGAGTTGTTTGGGTATAGCCTGAGAGTGCTGCTAAGTACCCGCTTCGCTTCCTGATCCAAGGAAAGAAAGGACATGGAGGCGTAAACCTCCTTCCCATACGCAAATATTCATCGATAGGCCAGCTCAATCATGGGTATAACATTGCATGCTCATAATCTGTATGTGGTAATCGTTCGTGGCCATGATGTAGAAGGTATAAATCTAAACTTTCACCATAATCAATATAATGACCAATGAGGCCAGGTGCTAGGCATCATTATTCTCCTTTACAGGTAGGTACATGTAGTCCATGCACTCACCACCTGTTTTGGGTACATACCCGGCCACTTCCTCACGAATGGGAGAGGAGAAAAGCTATACAAGCCTTGTAGGGATTAAAACGTAGCATCACTACCTGCTAAGGGCGCAGGAAGTGGGTGGTTACTCTCTGGATCCCTTCCTCGGCCTCGGGCTAGGCATTTGTCCTAAAGCAAACTAAACAAAGCAGTACAACCCGAACATCTACCACAATTCAACCCAGTGGATGATTGAATTTGTTCGATTCCTTCACTCAATAGGTGGGCTCCTCGTTATAATCAGCCGTAGAGCAGTGCACTCACGTTATTTATATCGGAAAGCTTTCTGACTAAAATAGGGAAAGCGTCCGCTATCATGAGCTGAGGCTATCCATGGCAGAAAGTCCCAAACCTGGCACGGCAATATCAGACGTTGAGTTCCTCGTATTGGGTCGAGTTTATCCTTTCCCACCAGCCTCAGCCCTATTGAGATGACTGGCTTGTCAGTCATATCAATGAGGGAATTGAGCCTCTTCCAGCACTTACCCCGGATATATCAAGATTTCGACCGGGTGGCTCGAAAACATGGAAAATGATGTTATCCGAACCTGCCTGGGCGCAAGTGGTCTTTTGCTTGGTTGCCTTCTTGCCTTGTTGCAGTAAAGTTTCTCTTCGGATCACACCTGTGCGTCGGATATTGGAGTTCTCCATTTGCCTCACAGTATCTCTTCACTACTAGGTTTATTGAGGTTGTGGCCCCTTCTAGCGCCTTGACGTCCTATAATAATGTATGGCTGGGCCACCTTATCATCAACAAACATAGGGCCCCGGCCCTTGGAAGGTACTACAGCATGAACCTGAGCATTTTTGGAGCGATGGTCCTGGCTAATGTACGATTAGCCATTTTGTGATAGGGGGGAAGCACTACCTCCCATGTAGGCTGGGGAAAAATAATGTGGTAATCAGAAAGATTGGGTCCAGACTAGGGTGCAAAATGGAGATAATGGATGCGGAGATGGTGGGAGTAAAGAAGGCTGTTGAGATAGGACTGAAGGACGCCGCCAGAGAAAGAAAGAGGATAGATACGGTCGCTGCGGATAGTCAATAAGTGCTGAAGGGAATTGCGGAGAGAGAAGCCACTTCAGGGGAGCAGCTAGCCTATAGAACTCGCTGGCTGTGTGACCCGGCACAAACCCAAGGCATTAAGGTTAGATTTGAGTGGGTAAAGGGACATGCAGGTCTGAAAGGGAATCAAGAGGCAGATGAGGCTGCGAAGCCAAGAGTGAGAGAGGGGGTGGTAGGTAGGGAGTGGTTTGTATCGATTGCCTATCTGAAGAAGGAGTCCAGAGAGATTGCAGTTCGAGAATGGAATGAGGAATGGTTAAAGAGTCCAGACAGATTTCTGGAATAATATGTCACCCCCTGTATGTAGTGGCATAAGGTGCCAGTGGTATGAGGGATTTGGCGGTCACCATTGATCATACCCTCCGCCGTCCGAACCTCAAGAACCACTGACCACAGTTATCATCTCCTGTATATTCTAGTTGTCCTATAAATAGCCGCGCGAAGTACATCCCATGTTGAGACGCCATTCCAGCCTAGGGACATTGGGATTCTTTATCAGTTGGTTCGCCCCCGGGATGCGCGCCACTCTATTCCACTTTAGGATTCAGTTTATTTGAAGCGAACTGGCAATATGGAGCACATTGCAGAAACCCCCCATCCATTAATAGTGAGGGGCAAGGGGTTTTAGTACCGACTGTATCGCTAGAGCACTGCATTTCTTTCGGTGGCCACAGCCCGAGTCCCATCAAGGCGCGTTTCCAGCAGTCCGATTACCTTCCCTTAGAGTTCACATGTAAATGCATTTTTTGGGTTCAAGTTACTTCTCAATTACTTGCTGCTCCGTTAAGTGGTTTGGAGGTGTGCTTGATACTAGGCGGGCTCCCTTGTCAATATTCCTATTTGTATCACCGATAGTTTATAGTGCGCAGCTCCTTACCCTTGGCTGCTGTAGTCTCTGTTGACCAGATCGGGCGGGTAACAACGAAGGTGCTCCGAGAAGGATATACGCTCACCCTGGTTCGTTATTATCTTCTTCTGTACCTCACGTTCCGCGTTGTTTCGCTCTTCAGTCCATCATTAATAAGACCTTCGTTCGTTCTAGTTTCATCTGTTCGTCACTTCCTTTAATAACCCTCTTGTTCTTACCGCTAGTTGAAGCATTTCTAGTAGAATCAGGACTACCATGCACATCTTAATGGACTGGGATCGTCTCTATGCTGCCGTCGCAGTACCCTTCAAGGAGCTACACGATACCCGCTGTGTCCAGATCCCCGTTGAGACCGAACACCATCTCCGCACTGCTTTGGACTCATTTAAAAAGCTCCGAAAATTTGGCAACCTTATCTCCTACGCCCTTGACGGCCTGGTGTCCGAGGAAGGGGATATAAAGCATCTGTTGGACATCCCAGGTGCCAGAGAGAACACCATTTTCAAGGCGATCTATACAATCCTCACCACGTTCGCATACGTTTACTGCGATAACCATCTCAAGCCGCTCCACCGCACCATCCACTACACCGACAAATATGTCAGACATGCACATAGAATGCGCGCACTTTGTGAGTTGCTGAACCACCTGGCCGATTATAGTACCACTATTGCCACCGGAACGCCTACCGTTATGCTCGACATGCATCTGAGGTTAAACAGTGCGATCTTGCTTGCACAGGTCCAGTGTGAGCATCAGGAACGGGAAAAGGCTGCACGTGAGGGTGGTTTTTACGGGAAGTGGATCTGGTTGCAACAGTTCAGTAAACGTGATGTGTAGGAGGGGGGGACATGCTCTAGTTGATAATTGAGGCGGACGGGTCGGAGAGAATGATATAAGGGTTGGAAAAGGGTTGGACGAACGAACATTCAAGCTTCCCTCTCCATTTAAACATCCTAAATTCTACAAATCTTTCCTTTGTGTTGCCACCCCCGCCATCCTCGTTGTGGTAACTTTGTTTGAGCGGTTGTCATGGCTTGCCCTTGTTTTCACTTTTCATTTGGTCAGACCATCTCACATAGAACAATATCATGGCTATCAAAAGTACCTTCCGTTCGAATCCATATTTCGGGGTTCCTTGCCCTTTTCTTTCCTTCTTTTGTAGCCTCTTGGGTACTATGTCTTTTTTTCTGCACTAGCGATTAATACCATAAATAACCTTCTGTTGAGAATGAACCGCTCTTTCAATTACAGATGTAAGCGATCCCTGGGTTGGCGTGCCAATCACCCTTTGTTCTCGTACCAATGTCATTCCACTTAACGCTGCCTAGGTTTTCATTCATTTTGGCAGATCAGGTATCAAATTCTCAACTATTTTCTAAATCTCCCTATTGCACTCAGTGAGTAGGCTACCAAAACAATTTCCATTGCGGTACACGGATGTAAGAGAAAGAAGAGAAAGGGTACCCACAATTGGACAAAGTATTTGTGAACAGGTATACATAATTTTTAAATTACTGAAACAAAAAATCGGATACCACTCTCTTTGGTTTCCTGCGTTTTCTACCGACAGGAATGTTATCCCACTAATGCTACATCCATGTTCATTTGTTGCGCAGAAGCGGTATCCTCCCTGAACTCCCCAAGTAGCCCGCGGTAAGCACTTCTTTTTCCCACCGCGTCAGCAAAGCATAACCCGCACAAAAGGAGCCCAAAGTAGGTATATTCCTTGCAGCTCCCTCCTAACCGCCACACACTGACTTCATCTATCGAACAATCAAGCCTCACGCTGAATACAAACCCCCACAACTTCCAAGATTGCGAACAATGGCCACCGCTCAGCCTATAGAGCAGCTCATTCAAGCAGATGCCTACTCCCACATCACAGTGGATATGACGGCCGCCAACGACGAACGGGTACGCATAAAGTACAACATTTCCCGCGCCCTCGCAAATCCGCTCGTGCACTTAGGCGACCGCTACATTCAGCTCCTCCTCATTACCTGCTCACACCTAGTTACACGCCTCGACCACACGATGCTCCAGCTCCGCATGGCCTCCATTCGAAATGGCGACGCACCGTTCACACGCGCCAAAATCCTGCCGATCGATGAGAACGAAATGATGCTTGCCAACTTGCGTTATATCAAGATGGCGATCGGCGTCATCTTTGCAAGGGATTTGCATCGGTTACCAAATCTGGACATTGTGCTGAAACAACTGGAGGTGGTTGTGCCGGTAATTAGGGAGATCTTTCAGAGGTGGGAGACTGTCATGGGTGCTAAGACCAAATGGATACGGTTCGAATATGATGACCTTGCAGAACATGTGTCTGGTGTGGTGAGTAAGCTGGGGTGGATGGTTTCGGCCAGTATTTATGGGCAAAAAGATGAGGAGGATAATAGTACAGAAACTGCAGATTCGGATGGCCCAGACGAGAATGGAGAGGTTTGTATTAGGTCTTTACCAGCCTAACGTGTTTGGGACTAATTATCTCTATAGTAGTTTGAGTCCGTACGGCCCTTCCAACGAACCCTTAGAGATGATGTTCTATATGACTGGAGTGAGAGGGATAAAATAAATACAACCAGTCTCCCAGAACTAAGCCAGAACATTTTATTCCAATTTCAGTCTCTGGGGAGCCTCTACCACCAAGGGCGTAGCCCTCACTCTCTCATCCACCATGAAATCTAATAATTCACAACTTCTAATCCACGCCGAACACAGTAGCAAAAGCCAGTTCCGTTTAAAATAGCTGAGACGCAAGGATTTGAAGGGGAAGCGAGAACTATATCCCCAGTAGCCTGCTGTCTCTACACACACCGTACAAACCTGTTTGACCTGGGGACACCTATTCCTTTTCGCCCCAAGTTCGGGGGGGTCAAACACTGAGAGCACCTGCCTGTATTTGCATCCATTCCAGACATCAAATAATCCAGCGTCCGGGACCAGTCCCAGCTTCCTTGATGAGCTATACCGGGTCTGAATATTTCATTGGCCTGGGTTGGGGGGGTGGGTACGGGTTGGTTGGAGTAAACTGCGAAAGTTAGAAAGATCATTTGATATTTTATCAGCTCCTTGCGAGATAGGCTTTGTGACCCTAAGTGGCTCGAGTTCATTGAAACAGCAAGGACTACGAGAATCTTCTTAGACATCTCTAATGGCTGTGTGCTTAAAAATTGATACAACTTGTATAGCCAAGCATAGACTCAGAGTGGATCAGGCCCCCCGATGTGAGACCAGGGAGCCCCATTGGACGTTCGCTGCCTTTTTAGGCGTAAAGTGCCGGCATGGAGTAGTAATTTTATTATGCCGTTGAGAAAGGGTGGAATGATCCAGGTATGTCCGTAGAGTCGGGGTATGTCACGAATGCTGTACAAACCTTTATATGTGTCAAGACTCCGATCAGTATCCCGGTGAGCTAAGGAGCACAAAGGGGAAGGATCCGCGCCCCGTCAGGAGCCCTCCTAAGGGAACCCCGGTGGCTCCAGGTGAGCTATATGAGTCCTTAATATCTTATATTACCTGGCCTCCTAGAGTGCTCTCATCGTGCGATTTGCGGCGCTGAATTGTGTCACCTGCACATAGTCTCTGCTCTTTATTCTGTATACATACGTGTATATGTATAGACGTATTTATTTATGATATCCTGCCTGGCAATAGAAAGAAATAAATTTTCGACTCCGTGGAGGGAGAGAAAGAAGTTATACAAAATAACGGAGGGAGCTTTTAAATATACTGTTTTCTTACCAAGTGCATGATGAGTCGACCCTCTCAAAGGTATCTCTACCCCACCCCTTAGGATAGGCTTCTGCCGTCTGTTTGATTTTATGGTGGAATCATTCTCTCTCTCTATCGCTACATGACATCATCACAACTTTCTAGTGGAATTAGCTAAAACCTAGCACCTAACATGGAGCTACATTTGGCCCACTTGCCAACCCCAACCAAGAATCACCCGCCGCTTTTCAGTAAGAAATCGGGAGTTCGATGAGTCGAGGTAACGTTCCCCGCGGTGGTGCTCGATTGCCTTCATTCACTCCAACTTCCCCATCGCGCCTGCAAAACGCTTACAAACTCGCTCAGATCTCATAATATAGAATCCTCAACCACCACAATGAACGTTACCAACCCACACAGTATGGACTCACAGACCACACCACCGTTTCTACGCAACACCCTACGGGTTCGGCCAGAGGACATCCATCTCGGCAGGATGCACCCTGTTTTCATCGATAGGACCCGCCAGATATACCGCACGTGGAAAATCCCCCCCACCATAGTCATTCCTATCCACCATCTGAAGGTTCTTCATGAAGTCGACTTGGCGATTACAAGACTTCAGCACATGAATTCCGGGTTCGCATCAATTGCCAAGTACGACTACAGGAGGACTGGAGTTGCACTCACCCTGGAATTGATCAAACTTGCGGAGGAGCGTGTCCAATGGGGGCTAACGATCTCTGTCTCCCTGGGGAATATTTTGATCTCCCTATACCAGCTCACAACCCTCCACCACTGCGACATGAGTAGGGACCTTGATGTCATGGTTATGTTTCTCTCACCGCTTGCCGAACACCTAAAGACAGTGTGGGTGAGCTATAGAAGGATGTTCCCGCCGTTGGGGAAAGACCGTCAAGGGCCAAGACAGATTCTCGAACCAGAGGTGGAGGGGTTTACGAATATTGTAGCAATGGCGGAAGCGTGGGTAAAGCAACAAGTGGCCCCGACAGGCAAGTGGTGGCCAGACATATATCTGGATGGGCTTGGGCGGATGCAACAGACGCAACACAACCTTCGGCGGCCCATGAATACCGTCGCGCAGCCGGCGCAAGTCTTTCAACAAAATCCGGCCAAACTTGAAGAACAACCGCAGGTGACCCAGGCATCCAGCCCAATCGCTCACAGGCCCGCTGAAGCCGTCACGCAAGCTTCAGGTGAATCTCAATACCCCCGACAGGTTGCTGCCGTGAACAACGTCTACGATGCCCCGGAAACATCCCAAAAGCCTACGCAGCCCCGTCAGAGACGTCCGAAATCGCCTAAGACACGTGAGACGCGCCCTCGGAGACGCACCGAGAACCCTAGGACCCCTATACAACGCCCTCGAGAACGACTACCGATGTCCAAGGAACTTGAGAAACATCTTCAAGGACTTTCTCAGTCCTCCCAAGGAGGTTCACAGACTCCCCAGCGGCTTCCGCAAACTACCCGGCAGCTATCTCCAGATTCTCATGGCCCACTTGTGCCCTCTCGGGGATTTGATATACCTCCTCAACCTCTTCCGCAGGGTTTTGAGCCGCTACCCCCAAACTTCCAAGGGCCTCTCGTGCCTACCCGGTGGCTTGATGGGCCCCCCCAGGCACCCTCCACGAAGCCTGGGCAACCATCCTCAAATTCCCAAGGGCCACTTGAGCACTCCCGAAGACTTGCTCAACTCCGTCAACAATTCCCGCACGCTGGTAGGCAGCTCCCGGCAAACTTTCAAGGGCCGCTTCATCCTTCTCAAGCAACGAGCCAGCCTTCCCAGGAAGGGGCACCTGTTCTTCCAGTGAAGGTATTGGAGAAACCCTTGGAGCGCCCATTGGGTAGTCGCTCAGATGAGATGGAGTTTGTGATTGATACTACTGTCGATGTTAGCATGGATACGACGGTGGAGACACTGGAGGAAGAGTTTCCATGGGGTGAGTACCATCTTGATATAGTCTTCAAGAACCAATACGAGGCTTTTTCTAACTGGTTTAGCTTCAGATGCTCAGTGGTTTTTGCCAACACCCCCGGGCACGTGACACCCACCATAATTCATGTCTGACTGTATCTAACAGGCGTCCTTAAAGTCCTTATACATGTAATATTGGGTTTCGACTATAGCTTTGATTATCGTGGGATAAATATGAGCTAAGGACACTCCTAGAAAATGGTTTCGAGCTTATGGCGAGGGTAATTCATGAGTACTTTGTGGAGATTATATGAATTCTTAACTGGAAAAACCACCCGGGCCACCAGGCGACTGATGTAAGAGGGGCAAAAAAGTGAAGACGAGGGACCAAAGTGGAGGAGATAGAACGTTAATTCGTTGTTTATTTGCTCTTACATTCATTTGCTTTCTTTATTTCTCTTTGTTTATTGTTGAGACTTCCAATGTAAATAGAGAGTGAAATTGCCAGATATTTCCGGGCCGCCGGATACATTAAATAACAATCATCACGAAATCTCACTCGGGTAGGTAAACGTCTATTTTTATTACAGGTGATTAGATAAGCCTTACTGCCTATTCCTTGTGTTCCAATGTCACCGTGTGTACCACATCCAGTCAACCCCAATTGGATAATTTTTAACAATGACATGGGATCTTCGGGTCGCAGACTTCAGATAAATAAAGGGCTGCATCGCTAAAATCTATTACGTATGGGCAAAGTCCTTACAGAGCGAGGGTCACGTCGCGTGGCGGCCCAGATAAACACTATCGAGGTAGGGGTTTGCCCCTTCTTTTTTTCTTTCTTTCATACCCGTCAAACCAGGCAAGTGAATATCTACCATGTAGTTGAAGGAACTTGTCACATCCTTCCTCCTGAGTCTCCGGGTCCTGTGCATGTGGTCTCTAGCGCTGTAGTCTGTCCGACAAGGATATCGTTACTAATTCTTTAGTCAACAACACCACATTGGCCCCAACGTCAACACTACGTCCTTACCGCATCTTGCAGAAGTATCACTCGCTCCATTCTCCTTCTTCCTTTCCCCGCCTAGTACCGCAAGTCCATTTCTGGCTCCTTCTCGGTGCCGCCATATCTGTGGCCTGGCTTACCCGCGTGTGCGGCCACCTAGAAGAAGCGAGTGGCGGGTGTGCAAAGATTCCAGTAGTAGTTAGTGGGGAAATACCGGGTGCTATGTTCATGTAGTTCTCCTTGGTTATTGAAAAAGAATCTACAGATACATAGTGTAGACACCGTGAGCTCCAAACATGAAAGAGTGCATGTATTTCTCGCTAAATCCCACAACCCCTGCAAAACCCACCAGCAGACCTACATGTGGTCTCATCCATGAGCTTTTCGCCACTTTTTTTTCTAACTGACCATCTTTCCCTCGCCGTTCCCCAACCCGCCCTCCCCCCCACGTTAAGGGGCATAAGCATTCAGGCAATTCATGCATGCTACACAGTTATTTATCGTACGCACCTATTACCTCCAGTTACCCCACAAAGGACACAGCAAAATTCTCCCGCCAACGACCTCTAACCCCGATATACCTTCAATAATTAATTGATTTGGGCTGCCCGCATTACCACATTAGTGCACTCCATGGGGCTAGTACATGGATTTCATCACCATCGCAGTACTGACCCCTCCTTGCCATCCACGGGGAGGACCTTTCAGCTCCTTTCCGCCCCTACCCCAAGATATGAGTTCCAATCCCCCCCTAGAGATTACATCAAATCCGCCCCATCCAGCACGTAGCAGACTGACCACCGAAAGATCACCTCTCTACCCTAGGCCCTTTTAGAGCTTTCACCTTCGGAGGTTTCGAGCAGTGTGACTGTACCCAAACCTACCCTTACCACCATTCCCCTTCCACTTATTCCCCCACCTCACCACCTGAATGCTAAATGGAGTAGGCACCCCACAACCGCCGCTTCTTCTACCTATTAGGGCAGTTGTATTTAAAAGCAGGTGCCTTTGCTCGATCTCAGCTCAAGAATTCGTTCGTCATGCTCCGCCGGGAAAGGGCGCAGAAGATGGGGCCTGACCTCTCTTGCCCCTTTCCAACGCTTTACCCTCTAGAGAATCTCTTGTACGAAAACCACCACAGTTATAGAGACATGCGAGACGTTTGTCCTCCAGATTTCGGTGACTGCATTTTTGCAACCAAAGGTGAATCTTACTATGATATGACCCCCACCACGTACACAATCTCAAATTCTGAGTCTACCTACACAGCTCCTTATTGCAGTTATGATCGACGGATATATGGAGGGGGCTCACGAGGCTTCATAGGAGATTACCCTACGGAAAGAGTCCATGCGGGACTCGTTTGGGGTGGCCAGTGTCGCAAGCACGGCATGGAACCATCTTCCTACAGCCTTTTCTAGATCACCGCAAGGCTCCAGTACCATCTGTCATACAGGAGATCGGAGATCCGTCGGAGGTGGTCAGCAACCCAGGAACGGAACGAGGTTGGGGGGTCGCTAGCCTAATGGTATGCGATTATAATGAAGTCTCTTTGGTGTATTTGGAAGGCTGCTCCGAGCAAGTCATCGGATATGCCGCCGCAGTCCTAGCAGACCAACTCGCTTCCCGCTGGCCAGGCTACCCATCTGGGGTATGAGTCGGAGACCGGCATCTCTAGAAAGTGATGCGCTGGAATGGCTATATTCCTATTCTTCATAGAATTATTACTTCGTACTAACACAGCGACCAGGTCTCGTTGTTGCGGTACATACTCCTTGGTTTGTTTCCATGTATGTTCTCAGCAGATTGGTTTAACAGCACGCCATGAAATGCACAGTATGGGGGTATAGTAAACCAACAGATTGCTGGACGCTATCTGGGGATTGGCGGGGGGCTGGGCGGGGGTGGGGATTTTGAGTCGTACTCCTCCCCTCTGGATATGGAAGCTGCTGTAATTACTGTCTAAATGGTTGGGAGCGAGCATAGGTCCAGATATTCCAACTGTTCAACTTTCTTCCTGTGACCATTAGTTTCTTACTTCACCCCCTAGTTATAATTGAGAAAAGACATACTGCCTGTACGTTATTCTCACTAGGCATAATGCCAACTCTATTCGAGAAAGAACGAAGCCCTGATGCAACGTTTGTGATCTAGTTGATGATTCATCCGCTCACACTCTATTTTGGTATATCCTTTTTTTTTTCGCCCTCGGACAAGTAGGGGGAGTCCGTATTGTGAGCCCGCCAAAGAGAAAACTCCAGCCCTCGTCACCTATCCAGTCCCAAGGTGTACGTCGATTGTTCATAGAGTCTTAAAAGTGGAAACCATTGCAGTCATGCGATAGATGCTTCCCATAGCAGGACACAAGGGGGCCCTATTGTCTAGTGACTAATCGCAACCTTGTCGAGGTAAAAGTCTAAGCTCAAGTGAGTGATCCAACCTCGGGTGAGAAAGCCCTGGGAATCTTCAAATACAATGAGGGGGCGATGATTCCCATTTATAACCTCTCGACGTTATGCGTCACAGCCATATATAACCGCGGCCTCGATGATATCTGTCTAGCTGTACAGCGAGAGGATCCGATAATGTCCTTGACTTACCTCGATCAAAAAAGCTAAAGGGTTTCGGGGAGAAACCCCGGGACGCTGGCGTTGGCGAGACTAACATAATTGGATATACTCTCCCCTCTTGGTCGCCTTCGGTGCACGATGATTAGTAGCAGGTAGGTAGCTGTCTCCCTGGTTCATTGACGTGTGTGGGCAGGGGGTGGGGTTGTACGTACCTGGTGTGGGCTGGGCGGGATGTATATTAGAGTTCATAGCATAGGCAGTGGAGGTCCTCCATTACATGCCGCCGGTGCCCGGGAGGAAGCTATAAAGATATTATCAGACTACAGCAGATATCTGGGATGTGATTTGGGGGGGGTGGGGGTATACGGTAGACATAATGAAACAAAGCTAGAAAATACCGGGTACATGATAAGAGCAAGAAAAGAAATCAAGAACGATGCAACTCCAGGGAGTGAACCGTCAAAAACCCACCCAAGAAAAGATGCGCGTAACAACAAAGAGTAAAATGTGACAGGAAAAATACAGAAGTTTGAAGAGAAAAAGGACATACTATGAAAAAAGTAAAACAAAACGAGAAATAAAAGGAGAAAAAAGAATGAATCATATTGCGTACTCAGACCCATCGAGTTGTATACAAAGAAAGGGTATATCAAACGTAAAACAATGTCACAAAGAGAGGCTCTCAAACTCCTCCCATCCCCATGATAATCGGAAAAAGATCAACGCAGGAGAGAAAGCAGAAAAAGCAAACTACCTCGCACCCTGCCGAGATAGGTGAAACTGCGGATATCTCACCTCCCGCACCAGGCGGCTGTAACCCCACTACGCCTGACTAAAGTGCCTGGCGTCTAACGGCAAAGAATTTATTGCGGCTGCGCCTCGCGCCATTGTTGATGCTTGTAGGGTTGGATAACTCATTGGTTCAGCAATGGCTTGTCTGGTGGAGGGCGGTTTATAACCAGGGTACCCTGCGTTGGCGTAGCCTCCTTCGATAATATGGTACCCGGGGCCGCGAGGTGTGCATCCCTTTGTTAGTTGGTCGGTAGGCTCAGTAACTGGTTTTCTTTGGCAGTTGTCACCGTTAGACGACTGGCCTAGTGGGACGTGGGCCTCTGTAATAATAGAACACCCACCGAGGCTGAGTGGTGGGGCTGTTCTCTGCACTTCGTGGGAAATCGTAACACTCTGCGGCTCATGCTCTGAATCCTCAATGGTGATGATTGCGCTGGTAGAGGATTTGCCGCGGGAACGAACCCTTCGAACGGCAGCCCATCTCTTCCGGGCTGGCTCAGCCTGGTGGCCGCTATGAGCACCGTCGATCTCTACTTCAAGCTTACGCTTCTTGTCCTTCGACTTGGGATCCTTTATGTAATGTAAGTAATATGAACGGGGAATCAGCAGGGAGGGGTTACAAAGGACATACAGATAAGACGAGACCGTTCTCAACCTCAATGAGAGACCCAGGTATAATTGATGCGGGAGGGGGGGTAGGCAGTACCTTTTAGTCACTATTAGCAGTGGGGAACTGGGTGAATGTTGTGGTGTATGAAGGATAACCTACTTTATTGCTGCAGTTGGATTGGTCGACATCAATATATTCCACCTGAGTTTGGCCTTTGATAGTAGTATTGGACGGCCCATCGACAGGCATTACCTGATTGCAGCGGTCGTTTTGCCCATTTGTAGTTTTTTTCGCTTTCTGGCGCGAGGGGCCCTCGTTCCTCCTCTTGGTCTCCCTTAAGCCGCCCTATTGATATTGTGTTAGGAGTAAATACCACCTGGCCACGCGGGGATATCCATGATTTACCTGTTGACGATTGAAAGGCCTCTCGAGATCTTCATCGTTGTTTCTACGGTCACATTCCTATGAGGACACGGATATATTAGCAACAATAAAAACTCCTCTAGCTGTATATGTATAGTATATATTCCACATTGGGTAAGTGAAGAAGATTTGATATTAGATGTTAGATAAGGCATAATGAATCATGTAGACGTACTTTGCCTTTCCCTTTGTTCTTCTTGCCCTTCTTGCCCTTGTTGTTCTACATGCGTATAAGTAAGCTCTAGATCCTTTTTCTCGCGGAATACATAACGGGACGGAATTTTCGGTAACCCACCACAGTTGGAACACAGCTTTCACAATCAGTGATGAGACACTCCACTTTACGTCCGGTGTTTCCCCCCTTTTGGGAGGCCTCAGTAGCTAGATGGTTTTGCTCTGATTCGGCTGATTTTCCCCCGGCCCCCCTCGACTCCGCAACTCCCTTAGCCGGCTTAGATTTTGCCTTAGGCTTCTGCACGTCCCCTAGATGTGCGGGGGGAGGAGCGTACATGCGGCAGGGGCGGTCACTGTGTGCTGCCCTGGAGGAAGAAGGAGCAAACAATTCCTCCTTGTCTTTTTCTTTTTTTGGCATGGGATCATCGCAGATATTGCGCCAGTCAATCAGGTCTCCTAAAATACAATAAGACTATGTTCTGCAAGGGTAACGAGAGGCTCGCAGAGGAATTTCCCTTGCTACTTACGTCTCTGGCCAGTATTTGGTCCCACGGTCCTATAGGCGGGCCCAGTCATATCTAAAACGGTCGACGCATCCTGATTGCCCACATGGGGAGGGGAATGATCATTGCCCTGGCCTGCTGTGTTAGGATAATACTGAGGTGAACTTTCTCTATGACTCTCATCCTCTGGTTCGTCCTCGTTGTCACCATCCGAACCACTATCGTCGGGTCGTGGTGGTGGCTGAGAATCAACTTCCTTTCCTTTGCCCTTATTCCTCGTCTTGATGTCCTTGGGAATTGTGGAATGCGGAGCACTCCCATGGACCTTCGATTCGGAGAAGAGAGCACCGAAGAGATTGGGACTCGTCGGAGAACTAGATCCACTACTGCTGGATCTGAACGTAACCAATGAACGTTGCATGATAACACGACAAGAGAAGGAAGTATATAATGGAAAACAAAAAGAGTTTTGACAAGACTTAGGTTGGAGGAGCTTGAAAAAAGGTTTAATACTCTGTCGTTATACGGAGGAGGAGGGGTGGGGGAGGTGGTGAGTATGGGGAATCGGAGAGAGGAAGGTCGGAGAGAGGAAGGTCGGAGAGAGGAAGGTCGGAGAGAGGAAGGTCGGAGAGAGGAAGGTCGGAGAGAGGAAGGTCGGAGAGAGGAAGGTCAGAGAATGGTGGTAGGCCGGCAGCTCTATTAGTCACATAAAGCTGGGTAATAATTTTTGCGGTAATTTAAAAAGGTGAGACAATCCATTCGGTACGTCCTGCATTTGGACTCAAGCAATGGGACTGGAGCTCTCTGTTCACTGCATTTGCCTCTCAAATGATATCAAGAGATGCAGATATCTAGAACACCAAACGACTATACACAGGGCTCCCCTCGCCCTACTCTCTCTCAACGACGATCACAATATATGGTTAATCCCTTCTTAACAGTTCGCACTTGCTCATAAGTGCCAATATTCATACCCTACCTCAACCCCTAACGTTAATGAGCAGATAATGAAACTGTAAAAAAAAAAGACTACCCGTTGGAGAGCTCGAGCCCAGGCTCCAGATAAGGTATCCTACCAAGCCCCTGAGGCTATGCGCTTAACTTCCATTCAGCCAAGAAGCTTCGCATACCCGGGTGATATGCACATTCCGTTCGTGTCTATAGCAAGAGAAATTTATTGACTCTGCCTTTCCGGCCTATGCATCTCGATCACATTCTATCCCTGGTATGCATGGCGTATTATCCATAAACCACATCTTGAAAGAGTCACTTCCAATTCAAAAAACTCCGTTTTTCATTTTCAAGAAAGAGGTATGCATCAATATCTCGCTCTAGGACATGCATTGATTTCATCTTATTTAATTGATAAGAACTACTATTCATTTAATAACTCGTCATTAATTAAAAGTTTATAACATTATTCCTCTTTAACATAAAGTCCCACGCATGAGTTGTCAGTAGTAGGTGACATGAGGCGCCATACCTAGGGGAAATGTAGCAAAAGAGAAGGAACGCAAGTCAGAATTCCAACGTCTGCACCGATGCACAGAGAGGCCACTTGACTGGTTCACAGTCATAAGAGTCTGTATTCTCTCTCAGGGTGGCCGGCATTCATAGAATGGCACGAAAAACCTGGCTTTTCCTACAAGATAAATTTCCTTTTCGTCTTTTTAGATTCCTAGGGCTGTAGGCAAGATATAATAATCACAATAGTATATACCGATAGACCGTTAATTAATAAGAACTCTATCACTTTTCCACAGCCCTGCATAACCATCCAAGCTAATTAAAATTGTACATGTTGCCCCCAGAAAGATTCCATCCTATAATAATTGACGACAAAAGTATTACCTGACGTCTCGCTATCAAGCCAGTGCTTAACCTACATGTAGCTTGTAGATATTGCACTTGACGTTGAAAATTACCTGTTATGTCCTAGTCTAGCCAGGTTAGGTGAAGTGAATATGTAGTGTAACAAGCTCCTGCCCTGGTAGGTAAGTATGCAGTTGACATTTAGCCATACCTGAAGCTAGAGCGGTGGATACACCTGCGCTAGCCAAAACCGCCGGCTGTTCTGAGGTCTTCGTTTGCAGGTGTACCGCACCTCCGCAAGAACCCATATTTTAGAATTTGCCTAGGCCCAAATACACCAAAGACCGAAACAAACCTGGTTAATCCGCCTAGAACACTGCTTTCGACGCAGTAACTGTGTTGGGGGGTACTCATTGTCGGCTCAGCATACATTTACATTCCTCTCAAGCTCTACAGATGAGCTTCCTCATCCCGGCGATCGACTTGACTATATGGAAAGGGCAAGATGTGCGTAAATGACATTAATATCCGCTTTCGTTAAGTTGTTTCACCCACCGCATTGTTGCAACACCAGATATATGTATTTCTCGATTGGCAGGACCCTAAAATAGAAAATAAATTACATTATTGGATTCTTTTTCTCTCCTGCATATAAGCATTTTTCAACTGGCATAAGAGAGGCTGTTTTGAAGAGAAAGAACTCTCGGGCGAACTCGCCTCACTCCTTTAACACTCAAAAAACCACGGGGCATTTAATCCTATTGAACCCCGAGTATATGTGATACTCAATAACTCCTGCTTGGGTCTGTCAGGAGTGTTCCCCCTACCCTCACGTAAGTTCTGTAGCACCCAATCTAGTAACTTTCATCATCCACCGCTTTCCCCCAATCACCGGGTCAATTCGATATAATACATGAACTGGGTATCTATGGCCGGGTCACTTCGTACAACGAGCATAGTCATGGAAATCCAGTCTCATCCCGAAGAAACGCGAAGCATGAAGGCCCGAAGCTAGGGCAGGGTGATCATATCATCTTTATTCAAAGTAGCTCATGCCAACGTGAGCCGAAAACTGTTAAAGTATCTGCCCATAATCTACAAAAAAAAGAGAGATGAGGGAGGAACAGAAAGAGAATGAGGAAAGAGGAATGATATCCCTGTGTCTAGCGGTGACAATTGTGCGGCCTAGGCCGCCTATACCCCACTAATAGCGGTATCTCGGCCGCTTATCAGACATCCGCGTCTGATTGTCTTCATCCTGAGCCGGTCCCGCTGCGGCAGACGAAGAAGCTTGGAAACTATGCCGTGTTGGGCTCTGTTGCACATCCACATTAAGTGAAGAGGGACTCTTGAAACCTGTAAGTAGGTTCGGTCTTTGGCTTGCAGCCGGTTCCGCGTTATACTTGACAAGCGCATCGCAGGCCATACTGTCGGCGTCGGCAGTCCAGGTGGGGTCTTCAAGCGTGGGGGGGGGAACCTTCCGGAGCCAACATTTGATAACTGGGAGGACCAAGGTGTTTTCGAATTCCTTGACCAGGCGCCGATCGTTCGCAAGGCGCGCCTTGCCTGCCGGAGACAACCCAATGTTACCTGAAGTGGTGACCTCCCCTACCAAGGTTTGGGAGATGGGCGCAAAGGTCCCAGGTTGTTGCTGCCCATCAGCGGCCTTCCAGTCCCCCGAAGAGTTCTTGAGTATGAGTTAGTTGATTATCAGTGCAGCAGGGGAATATGGATTTTTTATACCTGCTTGTATTGCTCGCTAAACGACCTACATATGGGAACAACGTCATCCGCCGAGCGACCAGCACCTTCAACACGACGGGAGTGTACCTATTATATATGTTAACCGCAGCTCCTAGCTTGTCATGGAATCATTGTGGTATTACATCATCTCCATCTGGGATTCTTTGAGACCCATAAGAGCCCCCATTACCGACAGGGTATGGCTGCAGGTCTTTGTTGAACACTGCCTGGGGATCTGTAGGCAGTTCCGGTGCTCCAGGAATATTATAAAGATTGAATGCACCATCCTTTCGGTAATGTTAGAAAGATATAGTAGAAAGAAAAGGCGATAACAGGATATTACCTCCGCAGTCTCTGCTCTGGTTTCGCCCTCCACCGACCGTGAGCTACTCGGAGGATGGTTAAATATTGAGGTAGGAGATGGAGGAGGACTACTCTCAGATTTGGGAAAAGGAAACGGGTTCCATTTATGATATTCAGCAGTTCCGAACGCTGGTATTCGGGGTTTGACTGGGCTCTCTTTCATCTCTGGGAGGTATTCGGGGATATCGTAAAGATTGATGGGGGGAGACTCCGACCTCCGGAAAGCCTCCAGTGGCATTTCGCCAAGCTTAAAGCTATATTCTCCCCTTCCGTTGTACGCTTCGTGTCGCTGGGCCCCGACAGGGCTACCAGCACCCCGTTCCTGTTTCACAGGAGCTCCAACGGTTATTTCTCTACCCTCGCTGATCCCCTGAACGAGACACTCTGACTGGTGCGGCTGCCCGAGCTTGGGCCCCAGGGCGAGCTTAGAGGCCTTTGATGCATCCGACCGCGTGTTCGAGGTCCCGCTAGCAATCTTTGAGCCTCGCTTGGAAGCCCTTTGCGTTACGGGGCCTCCCGGGAGTGGCGCGGATGCCTTTGAATTTCTTGCCGAGCGACGCGGAGCGACCACAGGAAGGGCCGCAGTCTCTTCCTCGGAGTTTTTCCGAGCTTGGCTTGGAGTCTTGGTTACCATCTACAACAGAGTGAGACTCAAAGAAAATCGAAGGTATTGGCACTGCAGAGTGTATAGATATACATCAATATTTGGTAGATTTGTTTCATAAACTGACCTTGGGTATGTTTTCCCTTACCAAGTACAACCTTTGTTGATGATTGGTTGTTTGTCTTTGCTTCCTTGAATGTGTGGTGGTGGAGGCTGGGTCTTGCAGACTTCAGTGGTGGATACGGATGCCCTAAAAGACGGATATGGGAGAAGAACCCAGCAGAACAAAGTGCTATTGTCTCCTGAGCACGAACCCCCTTGCCGCTATGGACGGAGAAGGGGATAGAAATTATTATTATTATTCTAGCTAAGCGATCCATTCAAAGGGGTTCTCATCCCCGAAGACAATAAGATGAACCACGATGAAATGCCAAGCCAACAACGCTTACAGAAATGGTATTGGACATCTGAAAGCAGTAGACGGAGGAAGAGGGCGAAGCAGATAAAGTCGAGAAAAAAAGAGAAAGGGAATACAATCGCGGATAGGGCGAATTAGAAAGAAATTGATTGAAAACTAGGGAAAAATCAAACAAGAATAGAGTTGCTTAGTTGATTTATCTCCTTATATGTTTTTGTGTTTTGGTTGCGTTTCTGTTTTGAAGATGGCGGCGGAAGGGTACCCGCAGGAAAAAAGTGAGAAGCGCGACAACGGGTGCCTCTAACTTGACATCCCCAGACCTACAATACAACCCCACAGGTTTTTCATAGCCATGTCTCCTGACAAGTCTGGAGGGTGGATAGGGGCTACTCTAAATGGAGGCATAAAGACTACTGAGGCCCAAGCTAGGGAAGAGTAGGAAAGGCGGATTTGGGGAAATGTACATAAAATCATTGACAGCATGCCAAAGAGAATTGCAGCAGTAAAGGACTAGGGAGATCATTAAAAGTGGTGAATATAGTTTAGAGGCCATAGTCTCTACTCTGTTTTTTGTTGTTTAGTTATATTACTTCTTTTTATTTTTATTTTCAATTTTTATTGGAGCTCGGACGGGTTGCACCCGTTGCTCCCCCACTTCCCTCCTGCGGGTGTACATGTACATGTACATGTAGTCCTAGGGTAGTGCGGTATTGTAATAGCTGGAAGGCTGCCCAAAATTAATCAATTAAGCAAAAAAAAAAAAAACGAACCCCTTGCCAACCAGCTGGGGGATATGTCAGGTCGATACCTCAGCAATATGTTATTACATACATGGGTCTTTGCACAAGGAGACAGACACTAAATACATGTAGGCGCCGTCTGTAGGTACATGTACATGTATAATATAGCCTTGATCGAGGAATGTTATTTTAGTACTATCCTTAGTTGATTGGGTGGTCCTAATTAAACACGCCATTGAGTACATGTACTTTATCAATCCTTAAGCATGAGATTAGTCCCCCTAAACTCCTCCTAAACCTAGTGTGTCTACCTATTACCCTACGTCCGTACAGACGGTAAACGTTGGGAGTTTTTATCCCGTCGCCCGAAAGAATATGTATGAAGTATCAATCAATGAAAGAATATTGTCTACCCTGCCTCTGGAGAGTGGGAGGTAAGGTTTTGTCATAGCCTCGGGGCTGCATACATGTATGAAGTATCAATCAATCAATCAATGAAAGAATATTGGTATCAAATAACCCTAACCCTGGTAGAATATGGTGGTGGGAAACTGTATCCTCCCGCCTTTTGTTGCTTGAAGCTTGGTTCCATGAAAAGGGACGCAGTTCATCTTAGCCCTACAACTGTGGATGGATGTCACTAGAGCCTTGGCTGCGGCCCCCACAATGTTCCCGTTGCTACTCTCATCTGGTGCAACATTATTGCCTCCCCCGCCGTCAATCCTTTTTCGCTTCATAAAACATCGCTTTGGGGCTAACTACATGTACTTCCCCCCCCCCTTTTTTTTGAATTCATTACATGTAATTTCATGCGACCTCTCGGTTATGCAAAATCGAACATCCTTCTCCTCAGAGCGCGCTTCCATCCGCAATCCCAACAAAAGATAAAAGAAAAAAGAAAAGAAAACGAAAAGTTGTCTCCTCTGAACGTGAAGATCAAAAATTTCAATCTAGAAAAATGTTGACCTTTCCAGTCCCTTCCCCATTCACCTAGATTCCTCTCAATCTTAGTGGCGCTCCACGTAATATGTCTAACCTTATTATACGCGTTTTGTTGTGACTTTTCCATCGATGTTTTTGCTTGGGGTGAACGATCGGCTGGGTAGTATCGGGATAGCGTATCAGTTCAAATAAGTGGGGCGGTATGGCGCGGATGGCGGCAGCAACCGACCCTTTTCCACAAAGTCCTTGACCTCTCGGAAGTCACTATAGTGAGAATAAACTCTGGGAGCTTCTCGTATATCCCACTTGAGAAACTAAATGAACCTCCCGAAATTCTAAAAGAGTTACACGATTCGGAATATCCATACTCCTAGCGGGATACCACTATATGCTCCGGAAATTGTGTTTGCTCGTTGGCCGCATAGCCAACCGAATTTCCTCGTGGTCCCAATATATGGCCTGCGCATCAAAGCCGCTAATTTCAGTTACATTAATACCCTTCAGATACAGAATAGTGCAATTTCGTTCGCTAAACCTGCTTTGTATGGTATTGCCTATGTGTAGCGTGTAGTAGGTGAGAAAGTTTTATATTTTCTTCTCACGACCCCCGAGCACCCCCAGGACCACCCCCCAGCTGCCGATTTCCGCTTTTCCCATTCCACGCATGCCGAGAGCCTGGCAGACCATAAGGGAACACTGCCCTTACAACAAAGCACCGACGTTCCAAGCAACCTATTAGTTCCACAGACGGAACGAAATAGGCCCTTGGGGTGGACCTGGCTTAACGTCAGCGCCCTAGTCATCACTGCAGGAGGGAGTGCCCCAAACTGCAGGTAGCAGGCGGAAGGCACCAGACCACACGACGATTAAGCAATTGTTATGGACAGAAAAAGGAATTGAAAAGGCGCTAGAGATGTGGAAACAGTGGACGGAATATAAACGGGAAAAGGTGAGGAAGACGGAGAAGAGGCAGAAAGAGAGAGGGAACTCAATTATATAAACCAGGGATGGGAGGCTTAGAGAGGGAGTGACCGAATAGATGAACCAAGGAGACAGAATGATTATGATGGGTGTGTTTTCCTATGTTCTTATGATTTTCTTTTGTTGAAGATGGCGGAGGAAGTAAGGGTGGTTCTGGGGTCGTATGATATTGTCATAGCCTAAGGGCTAGATACAATTAATGATCGATGTAAACAAAAAAGAGTTGTTGGAGGTAACTTGAGCCTGTTTACCCCGCGACGTCCAAATCCGGTCTGCTTCCGGATCTATGTAGTTTATCTATATTATTTTCATAGCTTTGTTGGTCACTGTTTCGCTTATATACAGGAAGCAAAATATTGTTACTGGTGAGCCCAGCTAGTTCTCCAGGTATACCGTAACTATTGACTCGGCATCACGAGCTCTCACTCGGAAACATATTCCTGTAGACCTGGCTTATTCGGGACGAAACCTGGGGCCCGTCTAGGAGCTGGCCTGGCCTCGTATAAGGCAATATTCCGATAATTCCCCGTTAATGGGTGGGGGACGGAAAACCTCTGAGACGGGGTTCTAAGCAGAAAAGTAGATCAAAGTTACTTTATTGGAAATCCCCGTTCTAATGGAGTTAACGTTATTTTCTAGCTCGCAGGGTGGGTCGCTAACGGAGTACATTTTTTCAGAACGGGCTTTCTACTAGAGCGGGGTTTCAAACCCCATAACTCCGTTTTAGATGGCTCCCAAACTTGCCCTTACTCAAGAGGGAGCCGGGAAAGGTGAAGGGGGAAGAAAGCCAGAAGGTTTAACATATAAGACAGTTACCATGAAGGCAGCAATACAGGATGGCCTAGTGTTTAATTCAATGTAGTAACTTGCTACGCTTATGTTCCCGATTACGGTGGATCTTTATAACGGCTAATGTGAAGAATTTCATGTGTCTTAGTTTTCGTATGCATTGAGGACCACCGGGTAACAAAAGAGAGACGCACCCACCTTACCGACAACACTAATACTATATCCCACAAACAAAACACCACAATTTACCTCCCCAAATCATTTACCGACCATAAAGAACGGCAGCCTCGGGTTGCCTGACGGGATAGATATGGGCTCCATTGCTGGCGAAGCGCATCAAGAACAGCTAAGAGGAGGTGCGTCGGCCCAGGAAGTTCCAGGACGTGCAGGAAGATCAGCTGCCCAGCCTCAGCCGTCTAACCAAACTCCAATTCCGAACCCACGGCCTGATGGTGGCGAAGTCCCGGGTGCCCAACATATCAACGGAGTTCCCATCATCGATCTAGAAGTCTATACCCGAGAAATGAGTGTTAGGTTGTCTGAGAACAGTACCGGAAATATTGATGCTTCCGAGCGTAGGAACACCCCCCGCTTACAGGACGGAAGACATGTTTCAAACTCTGCGAGGGGCCGCTCTCAGCCATACCGTAGTGTTTTTGGCCCAGAGATATCTACACCACCGAGATCAACGCAGGAACCTAGCAACAATCCTCCCGAACCTGATTCAGTGCGAGATGCACGCCGAGCTATGCGCGATAGGAGAGAGAGTCGAGGAACCCTTGAAAACGACCTGAATATACCCGAACACAATACTAGAATGCCTTCTACGGACCCACCGATGCGCAACATGGTCCCCACAGCCGGCCAAGATGGGCAGGGGGTACTTCCAACCTCACGTTTCTGTCGATTGGGTGAGGTAGCGACGGCTACGAGTAGAGGAGATGGACAATCTGGTTCATTGGCCCACAGGCAAAGGAGCGACCGTCTAGCGAATATGCGTACTTCAGTCTTAGTGGGGAATGAAGCAACGACAGGCAGCTCCGAACCTTCCCGACCGTTGCCAGCTCCCTTTGTTCCACAAATTCAGCTATGTCAAATCCGGAATTTAATCCGACCACCTACAAACCAGCTAGCAGGTGCTTTGCCCCGGGGAGCTCGCGGTTGGCTCGTACCAGGTGCGAATGGCCGTGAGCCTAGTACCGTCCCACAGATCAACGAAATAGATAGACTCGCACCAACGATGCAAGCCAGTAGAAGCGATATCGCCGTTAAGCGTGGTAGAAGTCCTGGGTCTAACCAGCCATTATACGGGGGTCCAGCTCCTGTTCAGCAACCCCCTAGGAAGAAGAGAAGCACACTGAAAGGTGCTTACGTTGAGGATGGAGAGGGGACTGCTCCTGAGGACGGACAATCTCAGGTCGGTACCCAAGGACAGCGTGCCCCTACCCCCGCACCATTTATCCGTGGCATGTCTACTCAAGGAGGCTCTTCCTATCCGAGAAGTACATTCGCGGTGGACATGCAGGGTCCAGATCGACCCAATCGGTACCCACCAGTGATTCCAAGAGTTGATAACCCGCACCAGATCGACCACCCCACGTTACCAGCCATCCAGGTGTCTGCTGTATCCTCTAGCGCCCCGGGGTGGAACCCTCCACGCCGCTCACAATCAGTTTCTGTAACCCAACCTCCTCCTACGTACGCCGAACCAGCTTATCCAAATGCACGACGAGATGGGGGGCCAGCGTTACCATCGAGTGGTCGTAGTTCCTTCGTAACTCTAACTCCTGCCATCTTTGGGACGCTGCGGTCTGATGGGCAGCTAGACGCTGTGCCTCAAGCTCCACAAGAGGGCCGGCCCAACGATGCTGGAGAGTCTCGCAGAAACCTTGGCCCCACATCTCCTTGGCGCACTGATATTGGAATCCTACCATCTGAGGAAAGCTTCCTCGCAAGCTTAGCCTGGGACTTGTTTCTGACACGGATTCGGGGGCAACAAATTCTGGTGCAAATTGGCGGCCAGCTGTACAACGGTCACCAGCAACCTCTGCACGAAGATGACGCTCGACGTCTTGTGGGGGTTGCCTGGATGGATAGTATCCTCTATATCATAAATACTCGCCATTCTCTCGTTTTGGCAGAGAATACAGTCACACAGGGCGCCGCAAGACTGATAGATACCCCCCTCCTCATGCTTCCCAGCCCTGATAGTGGCCGGCTACGTGTCTACGCCCCAATATATGCCGGCATAGGGGAGGGGGGGCCCCTCACCTTGCAAATAGGTATCCATAATATTAATGCACTTAGGGGATATTCACAAAGTCGAGAGCATTCCCTCCACCACCACGCCTCAGGGAACCGTGTACCGTATAATTTTAATAGGGAAGATTATCCCGCCAACATGCCCCAACAACCACCCAGAAATTTTGTGCCCCGGGGCTACGCTAGCGGCGGAATTGCCCCACATCACCCGACGCCGCACCCGAACCCCCCCCTGGGTCAGCATGCCCAACAACCAGGTGGTATCCACGTCCCTGATATCCTCCCGCGACGGCCACCACCACCAGCCCCCGTCCGACCAACCTACATCGGTGATGATAGACAGGCACAGCAAATTGCTCTTGATCGTTTAACAGCTCTAGCTTTAGAGTCTGTCGACGCTAGGGATGCCAATAGAAACCAGAATAGAACACCGGCAGGGCGGGGTGCTTTGGAAGCAGCTGAGGCAACCACTGCCTACCACGCAGCTCTCAAAAACGAACTTCGGGTTCTCATTGACGCAAAGCAGTTCGAGGCGGCCCAGCAGTTCATTCGCAACATACCTGACATTAGACAGGTATTCCGCGACATTCATGATGATGAACTCCTACACCTTCTTTATCATCATGAGCTCTTTGTTGGGGGAGGGCCTGCTGCCAACAGGGATCCCGAGCGTCGGCCTATGGAACAAGCCCCTGCTGCCGATATCGCTCCTACCAATATCGTTCCCCCTGGGCAGCACCAAAACCTACACGATGGCAACATTGGTCCCCGAGGCGAGCAGAACAACCGACGTCCCGCTAACGGTGGCGGCAGAGCTCCCACCCCACGTCCATTTGAGGGCAACCCCAACTGGTATGAAGGCAACGGAGAGCTTCCTTACCCATTCAGGAACGTCCACAAGTACTAGCAGCACCAACAGGGCGTCTGTTGAAACCATCTCCTTCGTCTCAGACCTCTGGAGGTGGTGTTGTGATGGTCGCGCCTTGGATTAGATCTTCTCTGTGTGTCCGTGTAGGATAATGAAATAAAAGCTTACCTCTTCTCACCACCGACGGATTGTGGTGAAGGGCGGTGTTTCTTTGGATGTGGGGGGAGTGGTTTGGAGCGTACATGACCAGCAATATTACAATCTTTTCCTAATCACGATCGCGAGTAGTACACGACACAGAAAGTGTAATTGAATGTCGAATTGAGGCAGGAGTTGTATAGATAGTCAGAACTTACTCTCAAATGAAAACGTCTTTACCTTTTTTTCTTCCTAAGAGATGGTTTGTGCAAAATGGGTCATATACATGCGCTTGTGGCGGTGGGCTTCAGATACATTACCGTATCATATTTGATAATGAGTCCTTTCAAATAAGGATATGCCACCTTTTCTTTCTAATTAACACCAATGTAACAGCCTCCTTATCCACTGCTTGCCGTCGGTTCTCACCGCCGCGCCTCCAGCTCCCTGTCTTGATCTTAATCCTCTCATTTTTGCCGTCTTATTTCCTTTGATACTTGAATTTACCAAAAACGTCCGCCCACCAAGCTTTGACCATATCTTCTGTCGAATTTGTTTATGTCCTTGCAGGTGAGGGACACGGCATCGCTACAACTACAATTCCCACCCATCCGAACAACAAACCTCCCTTCAGTAACCACCACTATAACTATAACCTATGAAAGAAACCCCGACCATAAAATAACTCGCAAAAGACCCACGGCACCTCTCTGCGCGCGCTGTGGTATATCATAATACCCTCCACACCCCAGCCCCGAGATCCCCGGCAATAAACCCACAGAGTCCCATGTCCTCATTGGCGATCCACGACACGATGCAAGAGGTGAGTTCTCACCAACCCCCACCCCCAGCTAGCCCCAGGAGAATACTTTGTAATGGAGCCAGCGGTTTTAGGTTTCACTATGGAGGATCACTGCAACGATGTCCTTGCGTATATTTGTGGTGGCGGGACACGACGAAGCTACTCCATTTTGCCCCTTACATCTAGCTCACGACAGGCCAACCAGAGAGGTATATCGGTTCATCGGGCGGCACAAGCGCTTAGTTCTACCACCGCTGCCGCTTCGATTGCACAAAGTTGGGGTTAATTTGATGAGTCACCGCCTATCACTCGCGCGATGTCTCGACGACAACACATTTGAGGAGACTTATCCCATTGCTGTGACGTTTGCAATGAGAAGGTACAAAATCAGAGATGTTACGGTGGCCACATCCTACCCAGCACTTAACCTGGTTTTATAGTGCTAACCAGCCTTGATTGTATTAGTTTCTTGCCCGCCTTGGTGTGTCGAGGTGAATACCGGAGGCTATATATCCCGCGCCTGTCACCTCGCTGTACCTGAAGCACGTTATAAGTCTACCCCAATACCCCCCGACGACTCGAATAGGCATGTTTGCTCTGCTCCGCCAACGCTATACCCATTCTATAACGCTGCGGTATAAACAAGCATGCAGAGGAATAGTATCCAGCTCTCCGTATCACCGCAAGTTTCTATGGTAAGCCGTCCTTCCAGCAGTCTATAAAAGAAATGTGCCCCGCCACCTGCTGTCTCAATTCTAAACATCTGCTCCAGTATCTATCACCCTCCATACACATTTGTCTATTTGTCTTTATCAAACTTACACAATATCTTCTCACAAGTTCATATGTACCACCAGTGTATGGGCGCACCCGAAGGCTCTATGGGTCCCCGCCGCGCCGTCATGCCCCCCACTACCTCCTGGCGTGCCCGCGCTCTTTACGCAGCCCGCATCGAAGAGGAAGCGCGCCTCCACCAGCTGCAAGCCGAAGTCCGCTCCACCACCCCGAGCCCTGAGAGCCTTCGCACCCCCACCGACATCGATCTCGTAGAGGACCACTACGCCCGACGCGGTGAATCCTCATCCTCTCGCCACGGCGGCGGCGAGCTCATTCACCTTGCTGGGGCCGGGTTGCTAGATTACGGTAGCGATGCGAAAGACTGGGGGTCGGAGCGCACCGATGAGGTGCCTGAATGGTGGGAGACGCAGGATGATATCGAGGAGTGGAGTGAGACAGGGAGCGGGAAGGAAGAAAAAGAAGATGACTATGGGTGGGACAAGATATTCAGCGGGGCCCCTGACGAGCGGAAGAAAATGGAGAAGGAGTTGTGGAGAATATGTGACCAAGCGCAGAAGAAAGGTAGTTTAGCCCTCTTTTTCGGTGATCCTCTTTTCTCATGAGCGGAGTTTCTAACTAGCCGATTGGCGGCGGTGTAGAGAGGAGAAAAGTAACAAGGGCTCAAGAGCCAGGCGAAAGCTCACGCGCCACTCCTGCGGTGTTGGCGGGCGTAGGATCAGTTGCAGAAAGGCCCGTGCAAGCTATTCCAGAGAGACATCTGGGATTTACTGAGATAAAGAACATGGAGGACTCTGCTGCGCGAAAAGGCAAGGGAAAGGAGGTGGATGTCACTGCAGGAAATGAGATGGACCTACAAGAAGTCTTTAACCAGTGGGTCACCGTCCGCAGCCGTCTCACCAACCGCCAGGAGCGTATGTTTGTCCCTAATATTCCCCTAAAGAGAAAAAAAAGGAAAAGCTCTAACATGCCCCTCCAACAGGTGTAACTCGTCTGGTCCAGCACCTCCGCGACTTCCGCGACACTGCTTGCCAAACGCCGCAGCAATACCTGCAGCTCAAGGAGATGATGCAAGACTACGAGTCCGGGCGCGAAGACTCGCTTCTCCTCCCACCACCGCAGACACAGGCTGAGACGGCTCTACCACCAAGGCCTAACCGCTGTTATCGCTTCAGGAGCGGAAAGCTGGTCGACAGCATTGTCTCCCTTCAGCGCAGTCCGGACCAGCCACCGGGAAGTTGTGAAAAGTGTCGCAAGCCGTATCCGGCCACTGTCGGCGCTGGGAGGTTGAGGAGGTGCTTGGCGTGTGATCTGCGAGGGATTCCAGGTGGTGGAGGTGGGGATGCGTCGTCTTGGGGAAAGGTTACGGCTCGGTATCGCCGGTGGAGGGGGTTCCCATACGAACACCCTAGCAAAAATGATAATGAGAATGAGAAGAAGGATAAGAATATGGCAGGACGTCGTAAAGCGTGCCTATACAGGAAAAGAGAACCATTCTTTGGTAAGTGCTTTTTTCTTTTCCGATTCCTTCTTTCTGCGTTATATGTTACTGATCACCGGGAGATCCACAGACTATCACCTTGTTTGCAGAAAGGAAACTGTTCGGCAGATGGATGAGCACTCCCGGCGTCACAAGAGGCTTATGAGGAAGCGGAGGAGACTTGTTGACCAGTTCATTGTTAGGTTGCTCTCCTTACAAAAGAAGTATCAGAGGAGGAGGTGAGGTCGCCTTTGGCGGTAGTGGGGTTGAGAGAGTTGGACATTTACTTTTATCAAAGAGGGGGTAAATTTGGGACTTGTGTTTGTTTGACAGGGATAATAGCTGTGTGATGGTTGATGGATTGTTAAATAATGGAGGTGGGAGTCGGGCATTAATTTTGTGGGGGTGGAGAATGCAATTTAGATTTATTCTTGTGGCTGTCCCCTCTCACATTCGACCATTGAATACTGCAAGCCCAGAAGACTAGCACGTAGGTAACCACAACTATGAAAAGAAAGGCGATAGGACATTCCGATCCTCAAAGATACCTAACAAACCACCAAAAGCCCAAGCTGCCAGGAAGCGTTTCATATATCTTTATTAGTGCTGAGATGAATATAAGGCTAGAACTAGTGCCGTGTGATTGGTACCTACTTGTACATGTGTAGCTATCACCACCTCTTGATTCCGGGGGTTCTAATTGGATTTTTTTCTTTCGAGAGGGTGGATTTTGAACCCAACTTGGCCCTCACCCTGAGAGCTACAGGAGATTCTATGCACCTGGTCTTAGTTGTTCCGTTCCTGTCGAGTGGTCCATATTGCTTTTTTTTTTTAAAAAAAAATATTTATTTTGGTGCCACTTCACCGAGTGACGCATTATGATCTTCTCACCACACCCCAAACATCCCAACACTCCAACTTCCAACTCCAACCTCCACAGTACACATCTCCATCCCAAACTCCACCACAAACACCACCAAAAAAAAAACCCCCCTACCAATTCCCTCAGAATGTTCTCCACGCCGCGCAAACCACTCACCAAATCGCCCCTTCCCCGCGGTTCCCACCCTGCCAACCACATCCCCACCATTACCCTCGCCGCCGATGAAGACGACGACACCTACCTCTCCACCTGCTCCTCCTCAACCCTCAGCTCCGCCAGCTCCAGCTCTCCCAGCCCCATGGCTCAAAAGCGCCGCTCCCCGCCTCCATCCCCGCCTTCCCGCAAAAAGGTGGTCATCGAAATCAGCGACGACGACGAAGGCGAAGAAGATGAGGGGGTGAAGGGGGAGGCCCCCCAGCCGTCGCCGCCCCAGAAGCGACCTGTCGCTGTCCCTATCCCCGCCGCCGTACCCGTTCCTATTAGAGACGCCGAGCGAGCGGTTGTCAGAGCAAGGCTAGATGAGCTGTTCACGCACATCGCCGCGGGATCCTCACTTGCAACTGCGAACAGGGCTATAACAGACATAGCGTCACCGGCGCTTCCGGCGCCAGCCGACCGCCGGCCTCTGAAGAATACCACCACTACTACTACTCACGCCGGTGCTGGCATGCCAAAGAACCCCGCCATTACCCCCACCAGCGGTCTCCCGCGCGCGGCGAAACATGAGCAGCAAACTTCACCAGCAGCAGCAGTAAATATCGCCCCCGAAGCCGCCGTTGGGGCCTTAGCCGACCTGCGCAACTCAGCGCGCCCGAGCGCTTGGATCCGGCCACACACTGCGTCCCGGGGTCTCCGTGCGCCGCTGACGTCACAGCTGCTCGCAACCACCAGCTCACCCCCCTTCTCTATCAGGTCCAGCCCCGCGCCGCCCGCCGCCTCTAGCACACAACCAGCAGTAGCAGCAGCAGCAACAACACCACCACCAGAAGCCTTTACGCACACCGCCCCGTCTAGCCCCAGCTTCGAGATCCTGTCGAGCCCTCCGCCGAGGTCTGGCACGGGCCTGCCGCCGTACGCGTGGATCGATAAAACGGGGAGGAGTGTCCAGCGCCTGCACATCGCTATCCGGAAGGTGCTGGACGAGGCGGGGGAGGATGTGG
This sequence comes from Morchella sp. 2015-shanyang, assembly GCA_024713795.1. Taxonomy (NCBI): domain Eukaryota; kingdom Fungi; phylum Ascomycota; class Pezizomycetes; order Pezizales; family Morchellaceae; genus Morchella; species Morchella sp. 2015-shanyang. Next base: position 993,410 of record JAMGZB010000007.1, read on the forward strand.
TGAAGCGGTTGGCGAAGGAGTTGAGGCACGACTGGGAGGTGGATGAGATGGCGATCTTTGTGGAGGGGTATTTGAGGGGCGCCCTGCATGAGAAAATTTTGGCTCATGTAGTGTAGCTATATTTTCATAATCGCATCACAGTTTCTAGGGGTGAGGATCTTGCTCGGTGGTGGAGTGGAGGCGTTCAGGGTTCGAAACAATAGCTAAATCCGTAGTCTTAGAATATAATTTTTCGCATTCATCTTTTCTTGGTTCATTCATAACTACCTATCTTCTTTATTATTATTTAACAAGTATGTAGCCTTAATATACAACCTCCATATCTCTCAGTTCCTCCCCCGATAGAGTGCTCACAGCCGTTGTGCCCCGTATTTAAAGCAAGAACCACATCCGCAAACACAGCAGGAACAGGAGGGATAGATAACTCGCGGAGACGCTATCCCGCGTCCATATGAGCCATTAATTGTCCCACCATACCACCGCCGCCGGAGGCCGCTACTACAGGCTGCTACCCGTGTCCCTAGTCTCCCCCAAGCTCCCTTGCTACCGATGTAAATTCGGGAGCGGTTGTGATCTGTGGTCGGGTATGGGGTGGTGGGTGGTGTAGATCGGTCGTGCGAATTTTAAGACTATGGTCGGCGGAGGTAGCAGAGGAGGTGGACTCGTTAATGTCTTGATGCATGCATGCATGCGCGGATTTGCGCATATATCCTAAAGCTGTTAATAGAAAACGGAAAGGATCGTTTAGTCTTAAAAAAAGAAGATCCCCCCCCCCCACCCCGTAGATACATATAGATATAAAGGAAGGGAGAATGCAAAAGGTCACTATAATAGCTGAGGATCGTAATTTTTAAATCTACATACCTTTACTGCAGGCAGGATATAACACACACTTGGATCGCGGGCCTGCCGCCCTACGTAAAACAAGTAGTTAAGTCGGGCATATGAAGCTTCAAACCTACAAACCCCCACAATCAACTCCCACTGTCCCAGGATAAATATAGCTTCTCGACCAGGGTGTGCCCATCACGTAATCATAATAATTCATGCAGCAATATTGGTTGCGCAGGGCACGGTCGGGGACTAACAACCTAATTCCCCTACTGTTTCTTGTGTTACCCCCGTTCCTTGGCAGAAGACCACCAATAATGAATACTGCGTTGTTGATCATTTCCCTAGCTGCGAGAAAAGGAAGGTTGCCACATTAGTATGGAGAATCAAAAATAGATTTACCAACGGTGGTAAGTTGTTGATATAGCACTGAACTTCAGTTGTTATTCCGGTATAAACGCTGAACTTCGGTCATTATGCTACGCTATCATTAATACCAACACTTACTAAAGCTTCCCACCTGTGGTGCAACCCGGCGAAATTCCCCATGACCGGTGGAGAATTGGGCTCATAATTGGCATTATATAGCTCCGGCCGCCCATTACCCCTGTGCTTTTATCATAAAGGTGACACTACAGGGTATAAACGACCGTATTATTTTTACCACAGGTCGTAAAATAACTTACTACAGTTGGTAAAGTTCTGGCGCATTCACCGCTGCATAACTTAGAACGGTATATGAAATATTTATCGTTTCCCAAATAAAAGAAAATGGCTGGTACCTTTTCGGATGTGTAATTGTAGTTGCTGTGCAGCCGAGACACTCATCGATTTCCTTTTAGAGAAGAAATAATAATGGGAAAGGCCTATACCTTCTCCCGTGATCGCAGCATGAGATCGCAGGATGAGAAACCATTGAAAGGATAGTGGGCCCTCTCCCTTACTATCATCGCTAGACCTAATAGTGAGGTTCCACTGTGCGAAAACACAAAAAGGCATGGCTTAGTGCTGCCAAACTGCTACCAATATCTCAATTTCGCTAGCGTATTGACCAGGTCCAATCTTTCCAATCCCCACCTACAGCGCGCAAAAGAAGAAAACAAGTGTTAGCCACGCCAAGATTTCAATATCCACTTAGCGTACCCAAGAATCTTCGAAGGTCTTCCACTCTACGTCCACCGGCCTGCGTTACTCACCTGCGTGATTCTTCCCTTTCACTTGTCTTCCCCTCGAGAGTATCCCACTCTAGTTACAGTTGCTCATGCCTCGAGCAACTGTCTAGCTTAGTTTCGTCAGACAACACTATCACCTTTGTTTCGGACCTGACCCCACCACACTTGCACGAGTCCTCGAGCATTCGTCTAGCACTCTCCTTCTCTTCCATTAATCCTCAATACGACACTTTCCCGCACTCTCTGGCAACCTCATTCTCCCCCTCCAATACCGACTCCAGAGTATTCTGGAACACATACGAAGTTCCTTTGTCCAAACGAAAATCATTAACACACTACGACCCTAACATCCCTCGAGAATACCTAGTCGAAACCGCAGAAAATATCTCCCCTCTATAACCCCTCTGGTCCTTAAAGAAATTCTTCTTCACCCACCCTTATCTTCCTTTGAATACCCCTCCAAACATGCCTCGTCCTCGTAAAGAAGATATTCAAACAGACGCAGAGGGTAACCGTCTTTACCCTCCTGGATCCTTATCCCGTCGACAGCTCCTAAAATTGTCAGCCCGAGAAAAGGAGATTTACCAGAAAAGCCTAACTCCAATTGAGGAGAGAGAATATGAACAATTCCGTGTCTTGCATGGGCAATCTATTCAGAGTTTGAAGGACCGCCAAGTACTCTCTCAAGCAGCCGAGTCTGCAAGAGAAGAACAAGAAATGAAAGTACTCCAGGACAAAGCTCGCGAGAGGAAGAGAAAGCTGGACGAGGATGCCATTCAACGCACACTCGAGCTAGAGAACATCGAGCGGAGGTATAATGGCCTCCCACTGCTGGCTGAGCCAAGGAGTTGTTTTACCAACCCCAGTTCTGCGACCTCTGAAAATCTTTCTACCCCATCGGTGGTCTCAGACCAAGTGTTTGCTTACCATGGTGGTCCACCCTTTTTGTTACCTCCACCATCTATAACCTACACGCCACCAATTGAACGAGTGAAGAATACAGCGAAGCGTCGTCGGGTTGCCCCGGCAGTGGATAAAAAGGATGAGGCAATCGAGAGAGATCGACTCAAGAGGGCTAAGGGGAGGGAGGCCATTACTGCAGCACTGCCGGAGGTACCTGAGTGGGTGAAAAAGCGTCTTGGAGCCATGATACCGGTAAGAGGATATAGCCACAAATAACAACATTCTTCTGCCTTAAACGGTACTTCTTACTAAAGAAAGTAACTATAGAGCCCTCCCACGCCGATAGCACATCCTGCGCACTCCTCTCGAATTATGCAGAGCAAGGCTGAAGCTAGGGCCCACCAAGATCAGAGCGGTTCAGTAGAAGCCTTGTCTTCACCCATCCCTAGCGAGTGCAATGACGTTCCCCCACAAATGTCCCCAACCCCAGTCGTTGAGGATCCGCTCCTTGAGAGATGCAATTCACAACATCCAATCTATTATGATTTCGCTATATCCACAGTCATGGTAGATCGACCCAAGGGCCCTGCTCCTTCTCCTCTAGCCTCCGGCCCAGAGGTGCAACAGCCAGCTACACTAGGTAGGCCTAGGTCGCTACCCGGAAAAAACCCGAAGGAAAACCTTTACTCCATCTACATTCATGAATTTGTTGTCGGCCCTGGCGGTCCCCTTGTGAAACGGCATTCACGAGTGCAAGGAAAACTAAGTTCAAGGATGAGACTTGAGACGTTTCGCCGCAGGGCGCTAAATATGCCGAAAGGAGATCCGTCCCCTAGTCCCTGGTCTAATTTCTTTATAGCCTTCCTCAAGGAACATAAAGACGGGGCAACTCGACCCTGGCACTTCATTCACAGCAACGAGGATTATATCAGCTACTTGAACTACATCGTGAATGAGAGTGAAGAGCAAATGCACCATGTGGTCATTGGGGACAGACCTCATGCGGAACTTCTTCCCCCTGTTCATTCAGTCCCGCAGATTACCCAGCTGCCCGATCCACCCATGGTTCTTCCCAGCTCCAAAGATACACAATGTCTGGAGGACAACGCGGGCTCAGAAGAAACATCTGATTTTCAGCACTCCCCAGAACTGTATGACAAAGAGAGCTTCTTGTCGCAAATATTCTCTACAGCGACTGATCATGTTGTCCCGGGTAGGTCTCAAATCGATGTGAGCCCTGCGGCCAGCGAGGGAACGAAAGAAAGAGGCTCCGTGCAATCGCAGCAAAGTACCCCTCAGTCAAGCCGAGCTAGCTCCCTTTCTGAGATCTTTGGGTTGGATGATGACTGGGGCGACATTGATTATACGGTTGGACCTTCACCTAATGAACACGGCGCGCCGGATACCGATCGAGGAGAAACCTACAGAGCGAACTTTGATGCATTGCTCGCTGATGACCCAAGAGATGAAGTACCAGTGGCCGTCCAGTTCTGCAACCCCCCATTTCTTGAATCAATGTATGAATCCGGCCAAGCTGGACCTTCCACCAACAATGCTTTGAACTATCACGGCGATCTGCCCCCCGAACGGGCGTTAGAGGCACTGTTCGGGGACGGAGATTTCTACAGTTTCCTTACATCCAATGCAGATATCACAGAGTTGACTCCGGACGACCTCAGCCGCTTCCTTGTTTGAGAGCGCAATAAGGGCGTCACAAGACGCTTTTTCACGACAATAATCCCACTCCTGAAAAGAACTTTGTCGATACGTCTCGTCCTCGTTATTTTTTCGATGTCGCTGGATTCCTACACTTTTACGTTAAGTAAGGGGGTTGCAGCTATTAAATTATGGAAGTTTTTAAGATTACGTGTTGGGATCAGAGTTCAGAGGGGGGTGGCAAATTGGAGCGCTCCTGTACTCTTAGTTAAAGTATGGTGCCTGCCCGCTTCTGTAATCTTAAATAATGCAGAAATAAACTCCATAGTTCTTGTACTGGAAAGTTGATGGCTTATATAACGATATAACCTGGGTGATCCCCCCACCCCTCCTCAGACGCGCCCCCAAACAAATTCTTCTAAAATTCAAAATTTTTCCCAGTCTACTCTCAGTGCTGACTCTCATATCAACATTTGCACCGCAGCACAGGGGTGGCCATGTCCCACACTTCTACAATAAATGGGTTAAACGACGATCTTAAAACCGTAAACTAATGACATCTAAGAAAACGGTGAAGGGGAGCTGCAGGAAGTTATCTAATGATAAGTCATTTCAAAAAGTACATAAAAGGAAAGGCCTTCATGATAATCTCTACCTGTGCGGGAAACTCTGGGCTTTAAAGTCTATAAGTGGTCATTTGAATGGTATTTTGCTAGTCTCGTTCTTAAAACCTTGTCAACTTGTTCTTCGTTTTTGTGTGCTGAGTTGCGCCGCGGGCTGGGCACGAGACGAGTATTACTACGTCGAACCACATGACATGAGGGCCTCCTGAAACTCTGTTTAGAGATTCATTCAAGCGTCCTGCCTCGGTTCCACTAGCTTACAGGTCTATTGTGTCAGATCCAAACAAATACATGTACTTTCTCCTTCAAAAGGGAAAGAGCGTGTTACATTGAGCACCTTATACGAGCCTTACAGAACCATTCAAGCTTTAATATCATTCCTTTCGAGTACCAAAACACCATCGGATCCATCATCTTTCTTAGAGACCTTTTCAAAGCCACACTCTCCCAAGAAAAGCAGGAGCTAGGGAAAGCGATGAGCATATCAAAAAAGGACAAAGGCAAACAAAGGGTTGAGCCACTGAAAAATAGAGAAACGTAGAGAAGTCATAAATGTTACAGAGATGGCACTTATTACTTCTGTGGGTTTAAGCGATCGGAAGGAGGAATATTATAATATTTTAACTAGAATCTTCCGAGCTCACTTGGTCGCTAAATATATTAATTCTTACATGTGGGTTACTTCCTCCACGAGGCACCTCTTCAGTCATCAAGCGATTTTACCCTCCTTTCCCACCCGTATCCGGACTGAGGAAGGTCTTTCCTTCAGGCCAGGCCCCCCACTTAATATCAGCAACCATAGAACTCTGGGTCAAAACAAACTCGACCGCACGGAAGACGGCGTAGGTCTTGCCACGAAGGACCAGTTTTCTGTGTTATACCACTTGTGGCAGCACAACCATTCATAGCAGCCTTGAGGGATCCTGCTCCCGATCCTTCTTCTGGATCGTCTTGATGGCGTTCTCCATCCGAAACCTGTTCAGCGGCATGCGTGTTCCTGACGGGGCTGTGTTGGTCGACGCAGAGGCGCTTTATGCTCCTGGAACGTTCCTTGAATTCCACCGGCGGTTTTCTCTTACGTGTCGTGACTGACTGATTCCGATAATCAGGGGTAGGGGAGGTAGGTTCTATGATATTTGGTGATGTAGTACCTGCATTGGCCTCTGATAATAGTTGATTTTCTGCCTCTTGTGAGTACACTTCTGATCTCCTCCTACAAGGCCTGGCTAGCGCAACGACCGGTCTCCTATTTAGCACCCCGTTAGGAGAGTGAATCTTTGGAACAAATCAGGCTCACCTACAGACCCCAATCTATGGGTATTGATTCCGGTAGGTTGTTACCACTATTATCACACCCCTTCGGGCCCCTAGGATCAAACGAGAATTTTGGTACTGCCTGCGGGCCGCTAGAAAATTCATGGGTTCGCGGGCATCGTATGCCACAGGTTTTTTGCTTATCCGCAGCGGTGTGACTATGGTGCCTTGGTTGAGCTCGCGCCCCGTATGGGGTTGCGATCACCCTGAGGGTAGAGGAGACTCGTTGTATTTGTAAAGCGGTCTTTGCTCGGCATGCCTGCTCTACCAGCCCATGCAACTTATGGAATGCAAAGTTAGGATCTGCTTTGGAAATGATCGGGGGCGCTGCATTCTCAACGGAGAGAATCGAATCTTCGTAGAAATCACATAGCTTTAGTACAGTAGCAACGAGGGAGGACAGCTCTTCAGAACTTACCCAATGGTATGAATTGAAGGGCCGCTTTTCTAATTTGAAACAGCTCAGATATAGGGCATGTGAATGACAATTTGTATCCATAAGGAGTTTTGCTATCTTGGTAAATAGTCAGCTAAATAGTCACAAGTGAGTTCTGTGCAGATTCTCACCTCTATCTGTATAAACATCGACCTTCCCCCTCTCCTCCCCATGTGGTATGTATGCTAGGATCATGAGAGCCTCCTCTTCATGGTACGATTTACGATAAAGCAAGTCATTGCGCAGAGGCGAAGATGCCGGGGCAGAGAAGATCCGCGAGAATCCATTTACCACAGCAACCCTATCAACGCACTCTTTTCGTGTGTTTACCCCAGAGAGATCGACGGCAGTGACGGAGGGAGCGCTGGCAAGGTCGGTTTGGTGAAATTCGCAATGTATATGGCCTAACATCGGTTCAAGGAGTGGATTTCAACTAGGTGGACTATTAGTATGTATTTCGTTAATGGGACTCAGATCGCTGGGGGGGGGGGGGTTACGGAGAAGGGGCATCCCACAAAGAAAAGGTTGGAAAACTGGTAAGTGTATATACATACATGTACTAGCCATGCGTTTTTAGAGCTACCCCGTAACTTAGTATGTAGAGGTCTTGGTGTTTGTGGAGTACAAGAGGTACAAAATTATACCACGGGCGCGGGTGCGACATTATGTAATACAACACGACAAACAAAGTTTAAGAAAAGCCCAGAACCACTTCCCAAAACCCTGATCACCAAACTAACACAGCAGCGGCAACTAGCCACCATTAACTCCCTAATGAACAAATACGGATACAGTTATTCCGATTATACACAAACTTGGTTGATTGGATACCCAATATGTAATTCCCCCACGTTCTGCTATCCATTCCATCTCAATAGGCCAATCCGTGCAAACACTAATGATTGTTTCTTACTCGATAAGTATAGCTACCTTGCCGTTGGCGTTGCTCATGAAATCTGTTAGATGGGGCAGAAGCAAGTCGTTGCTACATATAGGGCTATAATAGTGGGTATACAATCCAGATATCTGAGGCTCAAAAGTGATCCAAGCTACCCCCAGAAAAAGGTCATGACCCCAATCTTCATATGTTACCTATTCCATTGCATGCAATATATTATCGATAGCCACTTGTACAAATTCTATATTCTCCCGAGCTTTCCTAATTAACCTCCGATCTAGATATTCATCACACGAGACAGACAAATGATCATTATGAAAGCATCACAACACAAATTTATTCCAAATTTATCTCTCAAAGTAAACCGACCAGTAACCTAAAGAGTATTTTCTAGCAACTATAGCATACCAGGGTAACTGAGAGCCACCCCAACATTCCTTGCGCAAATTACCACAGATACAGCCATGGCAGTCTCACTTTCCCCGGCTAACCTGAACCCAAGTAGTTTTTGCACCAAGGATAATAGGAGTGACCGACTTTTGAACAACACGTCTCCAAAGCCTAATATCCACCTTTCCATTTCTTCTCTTTGGCGCCGCACTAAGCTGTCTGGGAACCTCCCTACAAAGAGCCTTTGCCGGGGGCCTCGAAAAACCTGAGGGTGCTGCCCTCTTGGTTCCTCGCTGATTCATGTTGGCCGGGGGGCCCTTGCCTTCCTGGGTATGAACAACCTTGAGAAGATCGAGGAAACAATCACTCGAGGTAAGAATACCATAGCGCTGAGCCCAATCGATGAGTTCCTGGTTATGAGCAGTTGTTGGGATTGCGAGAGAAGCTTCGACATTTCTAGCTTCAGATGTAGATGTGAACTTGAAGAAACTATCATCGAATGACGCTGTGTTGCGGGTAAATGATGCAGTGTCGATAGTCGAAATGGTCGAGCTGTTGTCTAAGAAGAAAAACTCTCCAAATACGCGGCGATCAAATTCCATGGTGTTTTCATAGAAGGTATCGGTTACTTCAACATCGTTTATATGATTGATCGCTTCGACAACCGGTTCGACCGTCTGGTCGGAGGGAGCATCGTCACTTCTATTTCATTAGTTAGGTAGAGAGGCGTTTACAACACGAGAATCATACCTTGTAGAACTAGTTGTGTCGGTGGAGTCATTGTGGGTTGGGGTGCCTAACCCAGAAGTAATAGGAAGTAGTTGAAGCGGACTGCGGGGGGAAGGTCCAGGCCCCAGGGGGAGGATGGATAAACGACCAGTAACCTCAACTCCTGTAGGGGTAGAGGGAATAGAGTGAGACTCTTCATGTTCCAAGGCATGTTCGGGATTCAGTCCGTGATTGTGTTCTGGGAATTAAATATTAACGAAGGGAAAAATAATATTAAAAAAAGAATTGGACAACTGACGATGACCATGAGTAGATGTGTTTGAAAATTCTTCAGCCTTAGGAGACACATCTTGCTTCTGAGGAGTCATGTCCAAGAAGCTTAGGTTGAGATTGAGATTCATTTTATTTTTATTGGGTGACATTGTTTGGTTGTTATGTTTGGTTGTTATATTTGGTTGTTTAAATTGTAAGGAATGTCATGTACAGAGCAAGTGCGTAACCACCGGGGAAAACCGTTTTATAGTGTTCGCTCTCAATAGTCTAAGTAGCCTATGTTGTCCTCTTATGAAATTTAAAGACGGTAGTGTACACAATACCATTGGGCGTGTTTTTGGCGCCCCCATCCCAGCCGGTCCACCTCCTTATGAGAATAAACAGCAGTAATCTCTATCCACATGTTAACTTTGCATACTTTTGAGACTTTATTTATATAGAGATGATTTTTATATTGTAGTGCTACAAAGACCGCGGCCTCTCTCCTTCCGTCGCTGTTCCTTGTGTTCTTGTTTCATCGTAGTCATGAGGTATCACTCGACCATAACAGCGAACTCTTGGCGTGAGAGAACAGATACAACAAGACACGAACGGCTCACCTAAACGAAAATCATAGCGACCCTACTTGTATCAACCATGTAGGAAAGCTGCATATACCTGATTACCAACAATATAAAAAAATCAGTACTACCACCAAACGTGGCTTTTACGCGTAGGCTATGGTATATAAGCTTTATCCTATAGCTATCAAAGAAAACATTATAGGACAACTTTTCGATAGTCAGAGGGGATAAATGTCACGTTTGCATTGCCTGAGCGATGAGTTGAATGGATTTTCATGGATAACTATTACATGAATCAGAATATGCGATACTCCCCCCAAACGTTTGCATCAATGAATCTATCGTATAAAATCGGAGCATAGAGTCAAAAGCGCTGCCATTCTGCGCTACCAATCCAAAAAAGAAGGCTTCGAACAAGAGCTTGAGATATGAGACCCCTTGGTTGTAGTAGAACTAGAGTGTTGACTCCCTCAGGAGAATAGTGCTTGCGTGAAAAAATGGGAAATAAGTGGAATGGAGTTGTATATGTAATGGGAATTAATAACTAGGGGAGTATATCATGGTGATATGGAGTGCCGTTACTCAAAATCCTTCTCTTTCCCATAATGTTCCGGAACAACGCTCTTCTGGTGATAAAACTCGACCTAACGATCCACAAAAACACAGGTTTTGGTGTAATCCGCCGCCGCGTCCCACGTTTTCGCTGACTATAGTTTTGAGACTTTTCTTCTTGGCCGGGCTGATGGGTTGGGGGGGGGGGAGGTGCAAATTAGGAAAAGATTACTCGCAGACAGCAGAGAAACAGGCCCACCAAAACAAGAGGCTCTTCCATCATTGTAACGATATATTATGGCGAAGGAGCGGGAACGAGACCAGGACACCATCAATCCCACACAACTTTTCTCTGTAAATACCTATTCACTTTATACCTCCCTTCTCTCCTGCTGCGAATGATAGGATCGGGAATCACCCAAAATTGCTCAACCACCCTGACATATGGCAAAGCAGTGGTCTTGATCCTCTTTCTTGGAACGAGGCGTATGTAGTAGATGTCGCCAGAACATATCTTCTTTTCCGGCGGACTGTCGAATAGGCTGTCTGCTGCAGGTCGCTTTGTCCCACACGGGGGTCTTGTTTTGGGGTTTAGTACACCGTCAATGTGACACGGTTTAATGATGTCGTGAGGCATAGCGGTCTCATTGGGGGTAAGGTTTCCGCTCGTAACGCTGTTGGTGGTTTCCGTGGGGACTGTTTCTCCTTCCAGTGATCCTGTGCTGGGCCCCGACGGGTCCTTCTCGATTCGATCAGGCAGTGTGATATATGCCTTACAACCCTCTTCACTCGGGAGTGCCTTACTTTGGCATCTGAGCCTCGATGGATCTAGGCTCCCCATAGCCATCCTTCTATCCCCTGAATGCAGAGGGTGTGGGGGGAAAGGATTTCGCATTAGACCCGAAAGAAACTGCGTGTGCGCGCTCAGCTACCGGGCCTAAGATTTATACGCCAGCTGATGGGGTGTATGAGGTAAAGGGAGCAAGGCCTAGCACTGGATTCAATCGTCAGTAATCTGTGTGTGGTGGAGGTGGTGCGTGCAGAGTGGGAGGAGCTATGGGGTTTCTATACTTACAATTTGACTTTGCTGACGCTACAAAGCCAGGGAGAAAATAGTACAAGTATATAATCCCCCAATTGGTAGATCAGATATCTTTATATTAATTATCCTACCACGAAGGCTGAATATGATAATGATAGGTAGGCGTGACAAGTATAATCCTCTTTCTGTAGCAGGTTTAAACTATAAGACCGTGCTCGAACAGACAGTAAGTGTGGCGAGGCTCGAAACTGGTGGTGTTGGTACGGCAAACGTTGACATGCAGTGAGTACAAGCTCCCTAGATCCTAAGGACGATGGTCAATGCAAGATCATTCTCGTGGCATAAAGGGTAAGTGTACATACATGCAGCTATATCTCTTCCCAGCTGACAAGGGGGCTGACCTGCCCCCCCCCCCCCCCAAACCCCTCCTATATATTCATGATGTAACGCTGACCTACTAGGATGGACTTCCACGTACTAACGTTTTTATCGGTTGAACTAGAATGGTATCATTGGTCGTTAGGGGACTCCTCACCACCACATGTCGCGCCAGGATTTTAGGAAAGGGAAGAACGCCCCGTCATCGCTTTTTTTCTTACCCGTTACAGTTGACCTCAACCCCGCTATAAGTTCACCTTTCCTCGCGCCCCACGTCATATTACAGAAAACCACTTCCTTTGTTAAATTAAACCTCACTGCTATCAGCGGCGAAGGACCGAAAATCACGCCGTATCCAGTGTGACGAGCTGTTGCCTAGCCCACCACGAGACCGGTTTGCCTTGCCTCCATGTTAATTGCCGAAAGAAGCACTCTCCGGACGCGAAATAAGTGCGTCGCCCTACATCCATCCCCTATATCCATCCTACTAACACAAGGCTACCTTTTCACCTTCACAAAGGCTAGATACTCCAATACGCGAGTATTCGAACAAGAGACATAGCCCATATCCATAATACATTTTATAAATCAATATCTCTGGGTGAATATCCCCAAATAGGAGTACCCTTGTTTACGACCTAGCTAACCCCCTTTTCTCAGCTAAAATCACCATTTCGGGTCACTGCTCCTCTGCAGAACATGAACGTCCCACCGGCCATGCCCCACGACAGCTACATGTAGTTTCTGCACTTTCAACTATCTTATATGTGGGGATGCTGCCCAGTTACATATTCAGGTCTGCTCTCTTGAAGATCGCAGGAATGGATATTCAACTTTCAAGTGCAAATCCTCATGAGCTTGAACATTTGCACCTAGCCTCTCCAGATGACACTACATTTAAATATCACCGCATCTCCCTGCTCTCCACGCTCACCACAACCATTCATTCAGCCATTTGATGCGCAAAACTATCAAAATGCAGCACTCACAATTGATCACAACAAAAACTATGTTCTTGACGAAGGAAACGCCTTCTCTGTTGCCTCACCGTTATCCACCAGCCGGCACCATCAATCCTCTTCTCAGCGATATCTCGCTGGCATTGATCATTATTATTTTTATTTTTCTCTTGGTTACTCTCTTCCACCGCATCCGTGGCCCTTTGAACACCTTCCACTCCTTCACCATCAGGAGCGACGCCTCCACTTCCCCCAGGTTCCCTGAAATGGGTTCCATTCTGAACGCACTTACACCTGCACCAGTAGAGGATCCCTACATTGAGGACGCCTGGGACGATGCATTCTACCGGGCGTTCGTCGGCGACCCTGGAGAATATCTCCTCGATGTCCTCCCCATCACTCCTATTGGAAGCGACTCTGACACCCCACCGCCGGAGAGGCCAGTATTTAGTAGGCTCATGCAGCTCGGCGGGGTTTTCCGTGCAATGCGCGACCCGCTGCCAGAATCAAGTAGTAGCTCAGGGGATAGCACTTCCGAGAGCGGCGAAGCGTGGCCAGACAACGGGCTATCAAGGGATTTTGAGGACCCCGAGATGGCAGTGATTGCGGCTCGCTTGGTTCAGTTACAGCTCTACCCGGCGGAGATCTTAGGGGCAGTGCAGGAGCTGTGGCCGGCCATGAGGATGGTGCCGGTGTACGCTCGCAACGGTGTAGACCTAGTGGATATCGATGGTGGTGTAGGTTGGGATCCGATGGATATTGATCTTATTGTGACTGGGCTCAAAAACGAGGATGTCCAGATGGAGGACATGGATACCGCTGTTGATACCTTAAATACTCTGTATAGGTTAAAATTGGTGGTCGATGGGACTCGAGGAGCAGAGAGCACCGCACAGGGCGGATGTCAAGGGGCGAGTCCGGGGATGATGGAGGCACCAGGAACTTCTACTGATGAGCTAGTAGAGTTATTTTTTTTGAGGCCCTGAATTATGTGCTGTTGGAAAGATGACTGATTAGGACAGGGCAGAGAAAAGGAGGAGCTAACAATAGAGAGTTTGCGGAGTTGAACGTTGATGGGCACAGTAGGGAAGAAGGTTTTGGAAATGTCGTTGTTAGATCTTAGGGGTTCTAGGTAGCTAAATCATTTCGAGAATATAGCACATGGTCAAAGACCAGGAAATATGCAGATGTTCGCGCGTGAGACGGGTAGAAAAAGAAATCAGCCAAATACCCCCCCAACAGCTATTGATGCCAGGGACGAAGAAATTACCATCCCTAATACATTGCTCGAAGTAGGTCTGGACATATCTAATCCCCACCTACAACTCCAAGTCGCCTCCGGTACGCGGATAGCAATTAGAGTAGCTCGCATAGAATTTTTATTCCCCCACCAAACACGGACCCCCACCACTACAAAGCCATAACTTACCTCTTACAGTAGAGCGCAGGGGTTCCACAGAGCGAGAGAACCGAAACCTCCGCAGACCACACAGAAGCAACCCATCAACCTCACAATAGATATATCGACATGATTGAACCTGACCAGCCACCCAAATGCACCCGCACTGCCGGGAGTAGGGCGAAAGTGCCAAACCATACAACGATAGCGATATTGCCATAGACGGAGAAAGGAACAGAAAAAGCGTTGGACATCTGGAAGCAGTGGACGGAAGGGGAGGATGAAGAAGATAGAGACGAAAAAGAAAGAGAAACGGAATACAACCGATAGAAAAGAAATCGAGTGAGAATGGAGAATGGAGTTTTATTAAATTTTTCTATGTTTTTCTTTTATGTTTGTTTTGCTCGAAGATGGCGGCGGAAGGAGGCCAGTGCGACAACCAACGAATCAAACAAAAAAAAAAAAAAAAAGCGCCCAATGAGTCATGAGTCGTCACTCGCAAGATAATATCACGTGCGTTTGGTCACGGGGCATCACTCGATTATCTCGGCAGCATGCAATATTCCAACACGAGAGCTGTTTTCCCATCCTCACTTCACGAAGGAAGTTGGAACTAGGTCGCCAGCAGGAAACTCTCAGGATATAATACCCACACTACTGTTTAATGCCGTCATAATTCTCGATGCCTATGTCTAGCTTCGGTGAGGTCGTGGGCAGAGCCGCGGATATTGATGACTAACCTACTTTTGACACCCACCAACATCTGGTTGGGCTCAGGACTTGGTTGAAGCAAGCGAGGTTACTTTTCGATAGTCTCGCGCTTAACCTGCGACATAATCTATGGCAGCACTGGGAGAAAAAAAGGACCAAGCATGAGCCGTGACGCGGGACCATCGCCGGATGCAATCCCTCGCTAATCCCCCAGACCTTTTCTTTGTTTCGCGACATAAACGGGTATGTACAAAGTGATTGTCCAATTGCGAGATACATTACACATGCTCACAAACAAAGAAACAATGCAGACAAAGATCCTGAAATGCGGGGTCTGGCTTTGCGGAGACATCTAGTTCGATTTTGGAAGTGAAAAATCTTTCGCAAGATTCTAGCTTGGCCTCCAGTGTGAAGGTCCACAAGCCCTCAGTTACGCGAGTCGTTTATTCTCGAGGGGTAACAGTGGATGCTTTTTCTTCTTAATCGAGAATACTCCAGCCCTTGAGTGTATCCTTATGGTCACCTTTTAGTCCAACCTCTTCCTCTTTTTGTTTAATTCCGTCCTCCTTCTGGTCCTCTTTTTGTTCAACCCCGCCATCTTTTTCTTCAATCTCCCCATCTATTATTTCAACCCCATAACTTATCTTTTCAACCCCATCACCACCCTTTTCAACCCCCCGGCCAACCTCTCCAGCCTCATGATCAACACTACCAAAATCGACGGCGGCTCCCTCCTCCACCTGCGGACCCCTTACCCAATCCAGCCTATACTGTTCCACCTCCTGCCTCGTTGGCTCTCCATCCAGCCCCTCGGCCTCTCGGACTTTCCTCGCGTATTCTTTAAATATCCCCTCCTGAATTTCTGCCTCCTTTCGGATGGTATTCCACGTCTTCCGGAAATCCCTCACCGGAACGCCCGACCGAACCCCCTCCACAAGCCGCTTCCTCTCCGCCTCCAAATACTCCTTCAGCTCCTCTATCTCGTCATCCGTGACGGCACCATACAGTGGGTCCCGCAGGTTCCCGCTAAAATAATAATCCCTGTATCTATCCATCGCAAAGGTTCCTTGATCCCACAGCTACTCCCCAAGTCAGCAGCGCCCAATTTCAGCAGGCGCGAGAGCAACGCAAACATACCGGCTTAACCACAGACCTAAACCTCTCCTCCCGCGGCACCCTCCTCAACGGAGCCCGATCCTCCGGATTCGCCGCCACCCACAACACCGAAAACACAAACAGGCCCACATTCACCGCCATCAGCACCATACAAACCCAGTACAGCACCGCCACAACCATATTCCACTGCTCGAGCAACCTTGCATTCGTCAAGCCCACCCTCTCATGCCAGAGCTCCACATGAAGCGGTCCCACCAAGCCCTCCAGCGTACTATCCGTATCCGCCAGCCGCTTCTCCAAGCTCTCTAGGTCCTCCTCGAGGCGCCCCGCGAGGTCCCCGTGCGCGGTTAGGTGCTTCTCGTAGCTGTCGATCACGGCCTTGTTGTCGCTGTTGACCTTGCGGCACTCGGCCCTCAGGTCGCGGTGTAGTTGGATGCGTTGCGACTGGATCCGGCGCAGGCTCTGCCGTGTGCTTAGGATGTGGGTTATGATGCGCTGTTGGTCGGCGATGAGGCGTTCGATAGCTTCGTCCTTGACTTTGCGGCCGATATCCATTGGGTTCGGTCGGAGCTCGCGGATCTATCTATATTGCGGGAATATGACGGCTGGGTATCGAAATCGAGGGAGTGTCCCTGGTATAGGCATGGTGGTGGGCATGGGCGCCGTTTATAAATGTGGGGGCCAGAGAACAATGAACTCTATCCTGAGTAAGTGAGACAACTTTTGTGAGAAAATCACTGCAACAGGATGCTTGGCATACTAACATAACGCATGTAGCAACTTGCGGAGGGGTTGAAGTTAAATTCCCACCACCACAATCATTACCCCGCCCGTCAAACCGACGAAAGAAGTATGTCTTCCCTTTCTTCTCGTCTCAGGCAAGAACTTTGACAGCAGGTTTTAAGTGGTTTTATGGAAATTTATCTTGAGAGCTGACGTAATATAAAACAAGGCAGGCCCGAATAGAGCACCGTACGCAGGCTACCTAGACAAAACTCTTACCTGAGCGTGTGCGGTTATGTTTTCCCGCTTTCAATAATCCCCATCTCTACCATACAATCAAGAAGAGCTATAAAAGCCCATCATAGCAAGGGTACCACGGACCCCCAGTGCATTGTAGCTTTCCGTCAGTTGTTCTTTTTAATGTGAAGAATATATATTTCAAGAGGTACATGTATGTACATAATACCTTCTTGTAAAGAGCCTTTGCAGAAGCTAAACCACCATACCTATAGGCACAAGCGGGAAAGAGCAAGATTTGCTGCAAGTAAAGCAACTTGAACCCATCTTATTTGGAAATCTGATTGTTTTCGAACGGAACACAATAGAAAAAAGCTATTCTCTAAGCGACTAACTGAAGTTATTTTTTTTTCTAGACAAAGCTGACAAACACTACACATCGTATGCCCACACTCGCTCAGAAAAACCTTTATTATAGTCAAAAAGCGATCGGCTATAACACTAAAACAATCCCAGCATGCCGGTAATAATAACTGGCCCTATGGCCTACATACCTGCGAGAGTAATGGTAGCACCTCCTAGTTTAATATGTTCATTCGGCCCATTATTCCGCTAAAGGTGCAAGTTTCGAAACTGACAGATACAATACCTTCTGACCTAAAGGTCCTATACCTATCCTATTGCTAGGGCCTCCTACCCGGGGCCGTAGGGGTCACCGCATATCCGATAGTACAGCGTGCACTCTTAAGGTCAATCCGGTGTTCGCACATTTTGCACATCATAATCGGTACACTATATCCTGGGTCGTTTACACAGGTTTCTCTCCCATCCTCTAAAAGCGTAAACACTCCCGTCGGTTTAGCCAACCACCGCCAATGAACAGGAGACTTTTTACAATTCAGCGAGCCCTTGAAGTCTTTGTGTATGATGACAGTATTATCGGCGACGTCCACGCAATGATCCCTAAAATGGAAACAAAGACGCTCGAAAATAGCGTCGGGGGTTGAAGGGTGCCAAGGATGTAACAGTGGACGAGGAAGTTGTATGGGATCAGATATTGATAGCTTTAGCTCCGCACGAGTACGATCCTTACTTGAGAGAATGTTTTTTGATGCTGAGAGAATCCGGTCTCGCCTTGGACCTTTCTTCTTCTTAGGAGGGTCGCGGCCATGGGAGTGAGCAGATCCATATGCGCGATATGGAACCCCTTCCCTCAAGAAATCACGAGTTGTGAGAATAACTTTCTCCTCGTTGGAGTCCTCCGCACTAGTAGAAATTCCTTCACCCTCACCGAACTCTTGAGGCTCTTGAGAGTTGGAAACAGGGACTTTATTTCCCCCTAGTTCTGCTTTCAATCCAGGGCTTCGGATGACATCCTCGATCTCGGAAAGGGTAAATCGAGGTATGCTTCTACTCCCCAATGTCGTTGCTAGCTCTTCTGCGCTTGGGGTATTTTCTCCAACGTGCTCTTCTTCTCCCGACGTTTCGCCATGAACTCCATCTTAGTGTGTTAGTCGATAACAAATTTCGCCAACTCCCGTTGATGCTAACCGGAGACGTTGCTTTACCTGGTTTCCCTGTGTAGAATGGGTCTTCCTTGATCTGCTCTTCCTCGATATCTTCTTTCCGAGAAGGTTTGTTAGCGAAAGTGACGTATATGAGTGGATAAACAATCGGAGCGTATTAGGGTAATTATCACGAAAATAAAAGGGAGGTGGGTACCTGGGCTCTGCATCATGTCCCTCCTTTTCTCTATTCTTAGCAGACTAAGCAAGTGAGAGCGGAGGATTTCTAGTGGTTGATTCTAGGAAAGATTGTAAATAGAAGAACGAGTGAACTTGAAAAGGAATGGGGGACGGGTGTAGTATTCCTGGAAGAGATAGAAAGATTTACCACTTGTCAATGTCTATGTGGCTATACGCAGGCAGACCAGTGGCAGGATGCCAAAGTTCGACAAGGTCCGGACATCGCTCCTACGTGTCTTGAATATACTGCTTATACAAGGTTTTGTAAGTACATGTAGTACCACCCCCGCTTGTAGGCTGCCCGCATAGTATAATGTACTGATTATGGATAGCCTGGGAAGAGTTGTGAATATATGTTTTACAGGGTTGCATCCAGCGTGGAACATGACGATAGCTTCATGGGCAAAGTCGCCTAACTTCTCGCAGGCGCTAGAAGTTGGAGATATAGCAGTTATATGTATATAGCTTTGGGCCCTTAAATAGTACTCAGTGAATCCGACCAGCGAGTGTCGTCGCCACAATCACGGGGAACCTGGCGGGTCACAAAGTATTAGTGGTGTAAACAAAAAAAAAAAAAAAGAAAGAAAAAAAAAGAAAAGGCTGGAAAGGAATTGATGGGGGGGGAAAGGAGAGGGCGAAAGGATAAAGCCTAGGTTGCCTACCTGGCGAATGATGAGGCTCGGGATAATGAGCGCGCTAGGATAGAGTGTACTGCGGAAGCTGCGGATCATTTTGTCTTTGTTTTCGTTTATTGGTGTTTTTGTTTTGTTTTTTCTTGTGTGCTGTCAGGGTAAGGGATGAGGGGTGGAAAACAGGCTCACTTCAGAGGGAAGGGGGTCATTACCGCTGGATGTAACCAATGAAGTGAACAAAAAAAAAAAGTAAAAAAAAAAAAAAGAGTCGCTGGGCATTCTAGTTACGAGTGACCCACCATGATCGAGATATTCGCCCCTAACCCTAAGCGGTTGCTCAGGCTTGATGCATGCAGCCCGTCTATGGCAAAATGTTTCCTCCCACCCTTTGGAGGCAGGCTACAATATTCCTCGTCAAAAAAAAATACTAAAAACAATAAATAAAATGAACAAAAGATAAATAAAATTGTAATTTTCCCGCAGTCATTAGCTTCTCAAATTTCTCTCCCCCCCCCATGCATAAATACTGCGGTTGCCCAGGACCCGAAAATGAGAAACCTCTGTTGATGGTTGTCGGTGCTGATTTCTTACGTTCTGAATTTCCTATATTCAAAATTTTTCGGTGGTGTAACAGAGCGTATTGGCCAAGAACTTCTGAGCCTAAAAACTTAGTTCTTGGCGACTGGTTTTTTGGTGTGGATAGCCCACCGAGATCTCAAAATCTGAACTCAAAATTTGAAAATGTGAGTGTGCCCAACACGCTCTAATAAGGTTAGCGCGGAGGGCATGTTTAAGGGAAACACCAGCAGCTTATACCGTCGACCACCGGCAGGATACAGATACACGTTGACGACAATACTTCAATAATTTATTCTCACAAAATTGAGTGGATACAAGCGGCAAAGTTTCCTACACCCTCACAAATATGTACGCACTCTACAAAATAAGGAGCGTGCAACCTAATTACCTAGCTCTCGGTATTGATAAACTCATAGACCTTTTTCAGTTTTACACTAACATCTGATACCAACCACCATGCCACATCTAGCACAAGATACCAGACGGGAGGTATAGCACCAATCTTCCAAATATCCCATGAGGAAACTACGCAAGTAATTTTTTACGAAGCTGACAGCGCTTTCCTTTTTCCAACTCTTTGCCACAAGATATGCATATCATGAGAGGGTGAGTCACATCCCCCCAGCTCAGATTACTCATGCTTCCATCGGGATACCGATAGAAATTAGTTATCAAAACTACTCGTTCTACTTCTACAGGGTCAGCGGTACATCCATTCAGGGCCCCTTCCCACGGCCAGCGATGAAGATGAAGCTTATCCAGGGTATGGTCAATGCACACGTCAACAAAGTGTTCGTTCAATAGCTCCATCATCGAAGATGGCTCCGTTCGGTCCCAAACATGTACAGGTGGGGGTGGATGATTTGGTGCAAAAGGTTTCCTACCCCTCCGTCTTGTAGTAACATTGGACATCTCGGCGGCGGCTGGCGGGCTTTCAGCTCTAGGCTCTGAGGGTGCCATCAACATGTTCGTAGAGTTGATTGAAGGCAAAGTAACACCATCTCTCTCGACAACTGAGAAAATGTCGCCTTGGAGAGAAAAAACTTCAGCTTGCTCGGAAATGTTTGGTAGATGGTCTGTGGCGCATGTCGGGGCCTCGCTGTCGTCGTTGTCCGGAGTTGTAGGTGGATGATGGTGCTTTGTCATATATGCCATGGTATTAATTGCCGGCATAACTTGTCCATTGTACATAGTAGTTGCGAACAGTGATCCATCATCCACGGCAGTGGGGTGGAACTTGAGAACACCGGGCTCGTCGCGGTCGATGCGTGCAGCGGGGTTTTGGAATACCATCTCATTCATGGACATGGCTTCATCAGTTTCATTACTACCACCAGTAAAGTCTACATCCCCAAAGATATCGATATCTGTTTCGATGGTGTTGCTCTCAACGCGGGAGCTACCCTGCCCATAGAAGGAATCTATAAGACCTAAATCAAGGGAATCGCTCTCAAATATCTCATGACTTGGGAGGTCAAATGCAGGCTGCAGAGTCCGCTCCTGGGAGCTAGCTGCAATGGTAGTGCCGTCCAGTGAATTACTCGAAAACCCCAGGTCCTCTTGGGTAAATTCTTCGGCAGCCTTGCGTTTGAGTGAGCCCACCTCGAATTGAGGTAAATCGTTTAAGTAGAGACCCGGCTTTTGCCTTTTCAACGATGAGCCCCCGTCTGTACCTGGGACCTGAAACCTTGGTAAATCGGGCATATAGATCTGACGCACGGGTCTTTTGGATTGTAAGTCGCCTCCAGTAGCAACTGGCTTTTTAGTGCTGTCAGTGCGGGCATCCATTGTGACCGCTATGATGGTTGTAAGGTATTACCCGTTGTTTTATTCTTGAATGACTGGGGTGGCGGGAGATACCACGTTCTGTGCGCTCAATACCTATAACAATAGGTGTGAAAAACACCCTTTTTTGGTTGTGGCTCCAAAACATGACACATATCCTCCTCTTATTTCCTCTGTGTTCAATTTTAGGCGCCACGCTATCTTGGTACATTTGTCAAGGCTGGACTGATAATTAAACGCTGTTAGAATTTATGCTCTGGAAGTAGGTTTACCGAAAACACTACGGGTAGAATAGTGTCAGTAAACAAGACGGTGCAGAAAACAAGACGGTGCAGACAGTATCTTGACAATGAAGTAAAGTCGATTATTATAGATATGGGGGGGTTTATAACCTGGGGAAGCTGAATCTGCATAACATAGGAACAGATACTACCACGTTAATATTTAAGAAATCAGGATCCTGGGGAACATTATAAAGTAATCTATTGGTCCAACGCCTTCCTAGGAGACTGGTGTCCTCTCGCCGCTTAATTATGGTTGTCCTTCATCATGTTTTTATTCATTAAAGCTGTATGCTCTTGTCGGAATAACGGGGAGATATTTTCACATTTAGAATCAGGAGCAGTGATCCGGTCAATCAAGGCATATATATAATCTCCGCTAAAATCCCTATAGATAGACCCTTAATCATGCGTTGGCTTGGGCGGTCAGATCGGCTGGAGGGCCATGCCTATAAAAATGCGCTGGATGCGTGCTCTATATATGTATGTAGTAATATGGTATACTGACAGGAGAGTAGGTTGATCTTTCAATATATATATGTAGTTAAATACATGTACCAATACGTACCTGTCATGTCATTATCCTCGTGTCCTCAGCGCAACCCAGATTATGAACAAGGCAAAACTCATGAGCCGATCAAGCAAGTTACGGTGGTTGTGGTAACTGCGGAAAGAGTTCATCTAGCGGCGGCATGCATGCATGGCTAAGGGAGGAGGTGTAGGAGGCGGAAGAGGTAGAGAGGTACGTGTATTTGTGCCGCAGAAATTAACAGAGGTTTGATGGCTTAATGGGCTACTTGTTTTCCCTTCTGGGGTGCTTCCCATGCTCATCGAATATTTCTCTTCAAAAGATTTATGGTACTTCGTCCCCTATTCATTTATATTATATACATACATGTATATCCTACGTATACACATGGAAAGTCTTTTTGAATGTATATGGCGTTACATGTACCGCCACCCCCCTGTCTTGACACCCCGTAGTCTTAGAACCCATGGATCCAGATAATTAAAAAAAACATTTCACCATCCGAAATATATCGAATCATCTATAATGTCGTACCGGCCTGTAATATACAATTCAAGGTGTCTCACAACGCCGGTCAATTTAAGTGAGATGATGTTACCCGGACAATGGTCTGCTTGCTTTCTGGTTTGAACTTCATCCCTTTCCTCTACCCCCAGCTCCCCACCTGCAGAAGAATTGTTAAAAAAAAAAAAGGAAACCTTTTTTTGTCCCGGCCCAATAGTGGTGGGGATTTTGCAGCTCGATTGCTCCGCTGCCCCGCCAAGACCAGTCTCCGGTATATCCCTGTTACCCGAACATAATGGGGGTGGACAGGAGGAACCGCTCGGATATTACGAGATACCGCGACTTATACAACGGCCAAGGAAGCACCAGAAGAGAGGATCGGCAGGCGTTTCAGAGGCTCTACGAAGAGACATTTCGACTCCAGAACAGGGCCCATGAACATAAAACCCAACTACTGGACGAGATCCGCCGTAACCAAGAGGAAATAGATTCTGTGCGGAACCGCGGTAACGGACATCATTTCGGGTGGCATCAAAACAATAATCGCGAGGACCAGCTCAACAAGAGGAGGAACACGCTTCTCACTCGGTACAATGACATCGAGATTGCGTGGTCGCAAAGCCTGAGAAGTGCACACAAGGCCATTTGGGAGGCTTGTCAGGATCTAGCGCAGACAACCGATTTCATGGCAAGGGTAGTCAGGACCACCACAGATGATTCCGATATCGGTCGACATTGCAGCCAGTGAGTACCTCCACTTAAAAATTCCCCATAAAAAAACAAATCCTAATTCAGGAAATCATTAGAAGCCAACTTCAAGGGGGCACCAGTTCTTCACAGTCTCCAGGCCCCCCAAGGGCTCCCGCTAGGGATATGCAAAGTCACCTGTCTCATAATACAACTCCCAGGGATGCGCACCGTAGGGCCTCTGGGTCAGATGAGTGGCGGCGGACGTCTGAACGCATGTTCTCGGGTCGAAATAGGTCTCGGCTTGACACCACAACTCTCACTATAATGAAAGAAGATGATCGTCCGCCGCAACCTGTCCGTCAAACGCAATCAACTCAAAGTCTTTTCTGTAGAACCGAGGATCAGCGGATGCGAGCCAGCAACTATGACGACCAAATGAAACTTATTAACGATGGTGATATTCAGCTTAGGAGCACATCGGCCCTGCCTGCTCGTGCCAGGCTGAGCCGAAGCCCACCACCGGCCCGCGTCCCGTCCCATGCGTTTTCCCGTACACCTCAAATAAATGAGGCATCACAAATTAGTACACGTATACCAGCATGGGAGAGGCAAAGCGTACCTGATAAGAAGGAACTCGATTCTGTAAGAGGTGAAGGTGATTCACATACCCTCTTTTCTCCTCAGGTAGCAGCTAATCGTGACCAGGACAGCATACTGGTAACAACGGAGAGAACCAGGCGGCGAATGGCTTCACGGAAGTAATGCAGAGATTGAGCAATCCTCCTCACGCTGCCAATCACCTAAATAGCCAAGCCACGAAAATGCCCACCACTGGAGGAGAGCCATCTGGGTAAGACCTGCCATAGTGTGAGATCGTTAAAGTATTCACTAACATATCCTGTAGATTAAGCCCACTAATTGTGGTTGGGGAGTCGGCTGGACGTAGCATGAGGTTTCCAATTCCTGCTAATCCGTATGCTGCTCTCCTTCCAAACGTCAACGGAGCGGCTGCAACCCAACAACAGATCGACTGGAACACCAGGCACCAACTTCTTGTTGCACCGCACAAGGCAACCGCGGATGTTTCGTCCTGCGGTTGGGGTGATGGCGAGTACATGCTTTAAGCTACCACCTCTCGGTCAAAACTAGCGAGAAAGTATTTTACTTGTTCAACATGAGGGAAACATGCTGTCATAGTCGCGATGTAAAGTTTTATATTGTGCGCTCTTGTAAATAGTTGTTTCCCTAGGTCTCTTGTAACAAAGATAAAAATAAAAATCATGAATCCAACCTCCCAAAGTTCCCTATTAGTGGATGTGAAAACGAGGGCCTAGCACCAGGTCTTCCTCATGTTGTCTCACGCTTCCGTTTACACCCTTTAATGCTTGATCACTGTGGTGATTTTTCTTGGAAACTTTTATAGATACTCGTATGTAATGTATCTACTCTCGCTCTCTCAGATCCCTGTAGGTCAACAGGGAAGTTAATTACCACGCCGCCTTAGATGCCCACAAGGCTCAGTATGTCAATCTATAAGGCACACATACAGAGCTCTACTCTCGTGCCCAGCCCGTAATGAGGCAAGGGCTCTTCATATCTCGTCTGCTTCCTCCCTAGAGGATCTTTTCGTTTCTTCTCAATCTCTCTATGCTCTTTCGCAATGTATTAGTGCGACTCGGACCAGCTTTCTTCCCAAGGATCAGGCTCCTAAATCGCCACTTTACTCTCTCTCTTCGTTGGCTTCATCGTCTCCTTTGTCTTCTCTTTCTTCTGGTTTCTTTCTTTCTGATATGAGGGAACAAGGGCTCTATTCTCTACGATGTGACGGTTTATCTAGCGGTTTCCTTTGTGTCTGGAAGGGGGTGGGTTTTGTTTATGCCATAGGGTCTCCCTGCACGCAACATTCTCGTACCTAGAAACGAATGAAATTATGAGTTGAAAAAAAAGAGGCACGCATACAGAGACCCAACCCCATGCTGTACCCCTGGACCAAGTTGTGTGAGAAAAGATCTCGTTCAACCTATAAAAGTGTTAGATCAATTTACTACTATACTACAGCTTCCAGGAAATGGGGTAAAAATGTAACCGTGGGGCTACGGTATTCAGTCAAAGATACCAGTTTAAACCAGCATGGTAAGTAGATTATCCTACCGATACTGCATCAATACCGGACCCTTAGTCAACTTCTGCCCATTTCCGGTACTTTAGTCATCACTCATCACTCGGCCAAGTATCTATTTTTATACTGCCGTTTAACTTGTTCATGGTTCATCACCCGCGCCAAGCTGACCACGCCGACCACCAATTGGAAATCAGGTACTCCTGATCCTAGCGCCCGCGAAAATACATCAATCTGTATTAAATCCCAGGCCACATGTTGAAAGAAACTGAGATAAATGACGGAATGGCTCCAAAACCTCGCACCAGCATTTTCAGGGGGAATCTGGTGGAGAAGCGCCCCGGTATGTGTATGGAAAATGATTGCCGTTATCAGAAGCCACAAGAAAAGTCTTCCTCTCAGTCTTCCGCAGTTCTAATGCTCGGCTACTATAGGTAGCTTCGCCTCTCAAGGTCTCCCGATTACCTACCAGCACGTACTCGGACTCCGACTCCGACTCCGACTCGTGTTTGCAATGGGGCAGTCCGTCGGTCCTGGGGGTAAGGACCGGACTGACTACGGGCTGTAGTCAGTCTTGAGCAGGTATCCGGGACCGACTACCGGCTATTGGTCTAGGACTACCGACTGTAGTCTGGACTATAGGGTTATAGCTTGGCATAGGCTGTGGCACTGTCATGTAGATATCTACAGTCCTGCATTGACATCTACAATTCCGCATTGATATCTACAGATATCCGCGGTCCTGGCACTGATCTATAGTCTACAAGGGTCAGTACTCTTCCCACACACGTATTTTGTACAGGAGCTCAACATATTAATTCTCCCACGTTGATAATCCAATATAGTCAGGTGTGACAGGAAATTTGATTGGTTTTCTTTATTTTCTTTTTTTTTTCCTTCTCTGAGGTTTTAGTGCGATATCGTCATAGCCCCAGGGCTGGATACGATTAATGATGTAAACAAAAAAAAAATCCAATATAGTCGCCCTAACCGAGTGATCACCCATGACTCCATAGATATCTATCGTCCGGCACCTTATCTATAGTCCTGGCAAAGTCAGGGACTGGACAGAGCATGACCATATAGTCCGTCCAGCCTGGAAGCACTGCCAAGTCATCTATAGATATCTATAATGTGGACCTGACCGTTGCAAACACTGAAATTTAGTCTCGGAGCCCTTTCTGTTTTGGAGGTTCTTGTAAGAGGGCGCTTATTGTCTGGGGGATTATAATTTAGACAGGCTTTTGTAACAAGGTGTGTTCTATGAGTATATGTCATTATGGGAGTGCCACCTAATATAAACGTTGACCTCCGGAGACCCAGCATGTGGGCGGAGAGTACAGCTACTCTTCAAAAGTGCCCGCGATTCATATATAAGGTGGTCAGTGCTCAAAGTGGCTTACAGAGTTGAATCCACCAACTCAAATGTATCTATAAAATTATAGAAACTTGATAACGGAATAGAAATATCATGAAATTAACACCTAATATTAATTTTAGTCACCATTATGTACTGATGACTTGACATTGAAACACTTCAATGCACTTTTAACTCTGATAACTGACTTGAGCCGGACATGTCATATTGGATCCCAATCACGGACGATTTTATGAGCGGTTGTATGTAACTCTTGTTTACTGGATTCGGGGCGCGCAGAGCCTGTGTCCGATGCGCCGATTGCCGTGGACATTTTATTTCATACCCCTTGCCAGCTCGGTGCAAGTTATTATTGCGGTGCGTTGCAAAATCTGCCACCTCTAGCCCTATAAAAACAGTCGACGATCCACGAGTTGGTGTTTTATTGTGATCGATAAACCCCCGGGGCGTTGTAAAACTATGTACCCATCGCGATGTATTAATTAGGGAGAGGCTAGGCTCTACAAACCACTTTCTCTCCTTTTCCGGTCATTCAACTGGGCAATTATGTTCCAAATTTCATTTATGGTTGTGCTTAAGGTAGTTACAACCAGGGTAGAAGCCAAACGTAACACAGAAGGGCTTAAAAAGTCACAGAAACCATATGAGAAATCCAGACTGGCAATTAACCTCTCTGATGCCGTCATATTTAGTTTTACGGCTAACTTAATGTAGTTTATTTGTCTATAGGTTCACTCACCCAGTGACGAGATCTGTTACCCATCTCTCGGACAAAGCTCAGAGTCTATCAGCCGAGATAGATTGTAAATATATTAGCGGATTGTCGATGCAAGATCGATTTTTTTTATGTCGGGCTCAAGATTTAAATCACAAGCTATCACTCGGTCTCAGGGACTGTGAGGGTTAGTTAGGGTTAGTTAGGGTTAGTTAGGGTCAATTATGAGACGTGTTCAAACCTTCCACATCTAGTTCCGGACTGATGTATAGCCTACTGGCTGAATTTCAATTGCTAGGTACATCTAACCGACCATATCAGAATTAGAACAAAGAAACCATCTACCAAAAGGATGCCAAGCCACGTACTTACCCACCAGCACATCTCAAGCCTATATCCTGAGAACAAAGAAATGCTTTTCGCCCAAGGCCCTTTCTTACGGTTCTCAAAAACCCTCTCCCCTTCCTGTCGCTCAAGCACCAAATACCTCGCAGCACCAATAGCCAAAATGAAACTGAGCACCTACAGCTACCGCTTCTCCGCACCGCATCCTCCCTCCGCAGATCCACCTCTGCTCCCAGAGCTCGCCGAGAACTCCGACACTGGTGAAATGGATGAGCCCCATTTCTTCCCGATGATTGCGCAGCAATATCGCAGTCCTAGCCCCTCCACCTCCGATGACGAGGTTGACGATACCGACTCTGACATTGGCGCACTTGACTGTAACACGATTTCATCGCAGAGGATGCGTAGAGCAGGGGGTGCTCCGAAGGGGCCAGGGAGAGAGGAATCTCGTACGGATCAAGATGATCTGGTTGGTCTGGGGATAGGTGGGGGCGAGAAGTTGCCCACCGAGAGAGAGGGCCCACCACCCCCCTCCAGAAGATGGAAGGGGCAGCAATATCAATCGATGGAGCCGGAACTTGAGACAACGAACCCGGAACCAGAGGAACCAACGACGCCAATTCATGCGCCACGAGATGGAGCAACGCTAATCACACTTAGGCGTAAGATTACGAAGTCGAGGAAGTCCAAGCGCCTCTCGGTGATACATGAGGTCGTAGCTGATGAGGGGGTACCTGAACGGAAGGCGAGATCGCGGGATTATAAGGGACTGATCAAACGCATTCCAGGGTTGTCGAGATATGAGATATTGAGACTCAGGGGCGAGAAAAAGATCCCAAGGCGGGTGCACGCGTCGCCACAGAGGGGGAAGAAAAGCGTGACTTAGGATGGTACCATATTGTAGCTCTTTAGTAGCCACTGCAGAGGTATTGCCGGTGAGGTGTAGACGACGGCTGATGGTATAGTAAGTGAAGGAGGGGTATAAAAGGTTGTTTTTCGTTTCTTCGGGGGTAGCTGGATTTGTTATGTAAAAGGTTAGCACTCTGGATTTGTTTTGTTTGGCCTTTGATATATATTACCTCCTTGAAGAAACTATACATATGCGGAAAATCCCAATGTCAATCCGTCCCCATGTATCAGGTGTCGTGGTGCGGATGTATCTAGCGTAATACAAATTTAAGCCCATCTGTAAATTGGACGGGAATAGTTCGAAGGTGGTTGAGAGTTTGTCATGATCCCAATTAAGAACTTTGATTTGAATTAGAGCCTGTTCCAGCGGGTAGTGTCTTTGGTACGGAATTACCTTGGTATGGGCCGTGGTATTGCCAGGTTACAAAAATAAGTACGCACCCGCACAGCAACCAAAAGTTTGTCTCGAACCACAAGTTGGGTTGGGTGGTTTTAATCAATTACATGTATTAAACTTGGGCTGTTCTCAATTCCTATTTAGCAACAACACTAAACCCAATTGGGACTGGTTCGAGACAAAAGTTTCATTTCCATACGACAAGATCTTAAATCAAGCTTTTTCAGATCACAAGCGAGAATAACAATTCCATAGCTTGTTAACGTTATAGAAATAGAACGATCTTTTATTATAGTTGTTGAGATATACTACATGTAACTCGTGGGGTCTGGGTTGTCGTTAGGTGCGCAGTTATTTTTGTAACCTACCAATTGAGAGTTTAAGCCAACCGTCCGTTGCAACAAAAAAAAAAAGATCGACACAAAAAAGATGAGCACCAGGTGTGTTCTCACGGTTGCACTTAGGATACCGTACCGGAGGCCTCTGTGGGCGGCGTTGAAAGTATCATACCTACTATCTATGGCTAGTAGATGCTGATCTTTTTTATGTCAACTTTTTTTTCTGTCTGGCTTAAACTCTCTACATGTCCACCGAAACCCCCGCCGCGACAGTGAATAGGTTTACTACCAGTTCCATCCCTCCAGCCACAAATACCGACGTATATAAAATGGTTTAATCCTAGAGCCAGCCCGCGCAATGCGGCGAAGGGAGTTGTGAATTGCGGCCACCTAATGTGTTACAGTTTATTTTAACAGGACTACGAGCCATACGGTTTGCCCCTGAATTATTAATATAACAATGGCTAGTCCAATAAGAAAAAGGAGAAAAAGCGTGGGGTTTACGGCGAAGGCGACAACGTATCTTCTCACCTACAATAACGAGTAACAACACCACGTCTATCGATTATAAAAGCTTCAACACTCCATTTCTTTGTTCCTCCCCATCCTATGGCTACCACCACAGAGGTCAGGAAGTACATGGTTAAGTACTATATTTGGAGTTGATCCCACATGAGAAATAAAGATATAAAAAACAAAGATGAAACCGTCAGAGAAATCCTCCCGTCATAACACCTTACGCTGCCCCATCGTTTCTTTCACTTTCGCTAGTCAACTTTCATGCTGCCCTAGTCCATCCCTTTTTTCATTACCCAGCTCTATCCCTCCCACTGCCCAGTTTTACCCACCTCATTGCACAGTTCAGTCTTTCTCATTGCCCAATTTCATCCTTCTCATTGCCCAATTTTTCCCCTCTCCTTGTCCAAATTGATCCTTTCCACTGCCCAATTCTCTTCCTTCACGCTTCCCCATTCTCTTTTGCGCTGCCCACTTTTATCTTTTCTTAATGCCCCAATCCCCCGGTGGAATCGTCGGTCCTCATGTATTTCTTTCTAGCCTTTTTGAGAACATCATGTACGAATATTCCTATCGCCGCTCTCATGTATTTAGTTTGCGGAGGGGAGAGAATTAATGAGATTTTTCTGCATCTGTTAGGCCAGTCCAATTTGGGGGGGTTTTGCACTCGTTCGTTTTTGACAGTGGTTGACAAGCATGTTTTCTTTTTCCCCTAAAGTCGCGTAGGGTGGGCCTGGGGGTAAACATATGGGGTGTTTGGTCCTTTTGAAGACCTCAGAGATAATCTAATGATCTATTACACTTTTTGCCAATGTATTATATTTGCAGCCGAGATAGCACATTTCTAGAAGCAACAAGTGATTTTGTGTTGGTGGGGAAACTGTGAGAGCACAGCTGTAAACAGCGTTTGTCTAAGCACGGTGCTGATCTTTTTTGTGCCGATCTGTTTTTTTTGCTGCAACGGACGGTTGGCTTAAACTCTCTAATCCTAGGGTCGGTACCAACAATTGATCTAAAAAAACAGAGCTAAATACATGTATCAATATATGAACCCGAAAAGCAAGAATCAACATACAAACCAAAAAAAAGCAAAAGCGAGCACCCTATCTAAAACAAAAAAAAGCAAAACCAATATGTTATATAGACAAAAAAGCGAAAATAGAAACCTCAACAATAGACATCTTCATTATAAGACTCACATAGAAGCTTTTAAACTACCCATTGTATATTCATATACATGTATTCATAAGATAATATCAATATTCTATTGCGAAGCTTCTTTGCGCCCCTGGATAATTGTGTGATGCCTACCGCTTATCCCTGTAACACCAACACCACTACAGATCCTCACTCCCAGTCCACCCAACCGTCTCCCGCATACAATCACCACATCACCACAACAAAAAAACACACACGCACAATATCACAAAAATGCCCTACGGTAAAAAGCGAGGCACTGGAGGGACGGGGCCACGCCCCCGGGCATGTAACTCTCGACAAAAATCCGCTGCTGCTGAGCCCGTCCAGCGAACAAGAGCCAGGGGGCAACAAGGTATTGACGAGAAGCCTGCGAGAAAGAGAGTTAAAAGGGAGCCAAGTCTTGAGCTAGGCTCCTTCCCACCAGTTTCATATGCAGTGAACACCAAACCGTCTGTGGGTGATGGACTCGAAACTAGTTGCGAGAATACGAGCTCTCCATTGTCGTCTCCATCTCCCTCTCCTAAGCATAAGGGGAACCTAACCTTCGGGACCAGTAGACAGGTGGCATCGAGCCCTAAAGAACATTCCGGTATTGAAGAACCTCCCCTGTTTGGAAGATTACCTAAGTCTAATGTATCGGATGCAGTTATATCACTTGCTCCTAGAGCTTCTATTCAACCTAAAAGTGCCACCGGCCGTGAGAAAACTCTTGAACGACAAGAACATGCAGAACGGTCATCTCCGGGTCTGCAGCTATTGATAGAACAGTCAGCTCATCAAGGTATTTCTGCATCTAATTCACTACCTAGCCTACATGTATTGACGAACGCCTCAGTTTCTGATTTGATTCCCTATAAAGACGGGTATACTGCTGGCCACGCGGCCGGCTTCCGCGCTGGCCTCGAAGCTGCCACCTCTGCAAGTCTCAACACTGGCCATGCCGCGGGCTTCAACGCTGGACATACCGCAGGCTTCAACGCAGGCATCGTTGCTGGCCGCCAGCGTTGCGAAGACCTGGGACACCTCTCTGCAACTGCATCGCCGTCTGTGCACCGGTTAGAAAGCGAAAGCGAGACCAGCGGTGTCGACTATACCACCGGTGATGAGGGTGATGATGAGACACCTGCACACACACCTCCTAGGAATGGCATCTTTGCCAGGACCAGGTATCGAAGGATGTCAAGATGCATATAGTGTATACAGCTGGCGGCGGTCTCAAACCCGGGCGGATGGGAGCTGGAAATATTTCGTCGAAGTTGCAGAGCACTTGTGAACATAGAATGTTCTTTTAAAACATTTAGATGGAAATAAGGATAGGTTTCAAGAATAGTGATACTTAGGGTTTTGAAGTTTGCGTTTCTCAACAGTGCGCAGTTCGGGGGGGTGTTTCTATTGGATCTTAATACCTTTCCCAGGCATAGGCTAGCTCTTGGTCGCTTCTTCATATCTAGTTTTCTAATAGGTCTGGTCTTACGAGTGTTCTCGAGTTGTCGGGAGGGTTATCTGGTGAATCTTTTGTTTCTTGAGGGGGAATATAACTGGGGGCCCCGTTGTTGCGCAAGGGAGGATCAGATATCATGTAATTAATTGTCCATCTAGTAATCGGTGTGCTTGCGCACTTTCTGCACTCCGTTACCTGGATCCAAATAATACCATTTCCAAGTCTAGAGCTACGTACCAAAAATAAGAAAAAGCATTGTTGCACAAAGTTAAAAATGCGCTGAACTCTATATAACTGTTAAATACTAAAATGGACAGGGTAGATATGTAAATGTAGATCACAGACCGTGGCAACCTAGGTCTGGCAAATATCTAAACTGGAGTGCTTGGTAGGTCATTTCTCTAGGCGGAGGCATGATTGCCCAGATGATGTACTTGCCAAATTTTTAAGTTTAGGACGAGATATAACCAAAAGTTGGGTGGCAACCGTCCTAAACTTGAAAATTTGGCAAGTAAGTGTGTAGCCGTCTTGCGGGAGCCCGCCCAATCTATAACACCGATATCAACCAGCAAGATACAACAAACCCTCTAGCAAGTATATAGCTTTACACCATCCGAAATGTCCAATACCGCGCCTGTTTTATGTAAGTTATGATCCCCAATCCTCACGGAAGATCGCTGTTGCTAAGGAGAGAAGCCATGGCCTGCATGATGCAGGTAGAGAGACTAGAGAATGTTTTAGATGTTGAACGAAGTATGTACCCTATTCGATGTACTGAAATTAATAGATGTCACAAAGGATCTGGAAACATGCTTACCCCGGCTCTTATTCCTCGCAGATTTAGTTCGCCCCAAACTCAACAAGATTGTAAACCATGACGAGCTCATAGGCGTCGAGAACCCCGAGAGCAGTACTCAAAGCAGGACAGACCGGCCGACAGCTCCTAACCACGGTATGTCCAGCGTCCGAGACCATCGCTCTGAACGAATTAACATATTGGTTTATTAGGGTCCCGCATTCCTGTCCCAACTCGTTCGGAACTTTATCACGATCCAGCGCAGAGTAAGGGCAAATCAAGTCTCTTCCTATGGCCCCTATTGAGGAGGTACTGATTCTCGCATTCGCTAGGTCCTCGCATCCAGGCCCAGTCGCTCCAGGTCACTACCCGCACCGCAGGCAAGACTCTAGCCCCATCTCCAAGACCCCTTGAGGAAAGCCGACGCCAACCACCACCTAAGACAGCTTCCCCTAAAAACTACCCCTCCATTATCGCAGCAGGGGAAGAGTTAGGGTGGAAGAGCCTAAGGGTGAAGGAAGCCTTCATAAATCGGGAAATCAAGATCCAAGGGCGTCTCTGCCCGAATGAGGTCCGTAGAGGAAAGGCCAGGTGCAAAAATTGTATTGCACGGGGAAAGGACACTTGTGTTTGGGCTGGCAGCGACCCCCTCATACAGACAGGAAAATGCGCCGGCTGCTTCCGTAATGGCTTGAAGGGGTGTTAAACAAATAAATTCTAATGGCTTGTACCTTTAGTTGTGCATGTGGCGGACTCTGTTAGATAGCCCGAAGCCACCAGTACCTTAGTCTTGAGCAATATGATCGAAATTGGTAGTAATTTCGTATTTCAATATCCCCATATTGTATATTAATTAGACATAAAAACACCGGGCGGTGAATCGCTGCATCATAATTTAAAGCTCCATGAAAATACTGGAATTGCACTGCCCGTAGCAGGGCTTCGGCTAAAATGTACTAGTCCCAGCGAATATTGTATCCTAGTGGAACGAGTGAGACGAAGGTAGGGGGATCCCGCGTGAGCGCTACAATGCTTAAATGCTAAGCCAGTAAACGACCAAGAACCACCCTTCCGCTCTTGCGTACCCAGATCACCCATCAACAACAAGGTCCTAAAACATCAGGAGAAATGCCGCAACTCGAAACCGGTTCCAAGTTCATAGATGGGCTGCTAAGAAAAAACCTGCAAACAATCATCGAAACTGGCGAGTGTAACGGTATACCATGCCCCTCTACATCCTTCCTGAGCACACATTCTAACGGGTGGATGTCAACCTAGTGTTCCTCACTAAGACTCAGCACGAGGCACTTGATATCGAATTGGAAAAGCTCCGCAGGTTCTTGTCTGAATCTGAAGGAGAGTGCTCTAAAACGGCCGAAGAAGGTATATATCATCGTTAACTCCCCAAAATATTCGCTGCATGGCTGACCGGACAAACCAATGCCCAGAGGGTATGGAGGGACTAGTCCGCATCACGGCTGATGGTGACAAGGATTGTTTAAAGGATGAATACATCCCTTTTTCGTGTGCGGTTGGCCTCCTCGGGAAAAACCAGGTCAAGGCTGTAGACGAAGCCTGTCCAGTTGACGAGCATCAGAATGCGCCCTCTGAGGAACCTGGCCAAGGGTCAAGCGGGGGGGGTATCCCTGATCAGTCAATCGGAGCGCCGAAGGCGCCCTCTGAGGAACCTGGCCAAGGGTCAAGCGGGGGGGATATCCCTGATTATGAGTCAATCGGGGCGCGCGGAAGGGCCGCTGGCCTCAAACGTTGGCATGTACCGAGGGCAGACTACATGGATGGAGTCTTCACGGTCAACGGGGTTCGGTGCGCAACACGCATCAGCAGCTGCCCAAGCTGCACAAGGAGGGGCTGGGTCTGCATCAAGGTTGCAGATAGCGAGCAGATCGAAAAGTCAAGCAAGTGCTCAAAGTGCATCAGGCACGGAAAGAGTGGCTGCGGAGCTTAGGTATGCGCCATTGTGCTTCCCTGATTTTAGGTCTATGCTAACTATGTCTATCCAAACCAGTGTCAGTGTATGTTATCAGACACTCCTGCTGGCGGAATTACTTGTAGTCTGCTTGGAGGGAGGGTTTTATTTCCATCGACACATACCAAGGAGCATTTTCGTGTTCATCTCTGTAACTAGGTTGAGGTAAAAGTTTTAACATAATAGGACGTCTTCGTTCTTGACCTCTTTCGTGATGATAGTTTCGGGCGGCACAAGTGAAATCCCAGGAAAACGATTGAGGTCGTTGGAATTAGATTTAGCGCAAAGCTTGGCGGTTATACCTGGTCTATGCATAGCAAGGGAATGACTTTGTCGGAGATCTCCGTGGACCTATTTCCGCTAGTCTAAATACAGTATCCTAGAAGTGGGCGCATTGGAACATCAAAGTATTGGAACATCAAGCTATAGTTGGAATCTCAAGGTATCCCTCATTTGAAACACCCCCCATCCATGAAATGCCGCCCTTCTAAGAAAAACCACATCTCAACTACTCTGCTATAGGGGAAGTAATTCATAGACGAGAGGATAGGACTGGTTTCGACAGTATAAAGACCTACCACACAATGAGACTACAGAAATTCGTGACCCACTTCATTTTATACCCAATCCACGGCCACAAATATATAGTATATGCTTGTCCATCGTCACCAGGGGCATATCTAGATGGTTTGCATATTAGTAGTCTCGTGCCCACCCCCCAATTGTGGTGTGGTTGGAGATGTAGTATTTTAGAACGTGACTAGCATATCGGTGGTATACCAGAAGCATACATGCACCGACAAAAAGCTCGCTCCCGTGAATGGAAGGGAAGCTACATTAAGAGGGACTATACACCGTTGCTATACCAAAGGGCATGAGCAAAGTACGCCTATAATTTCTATATATCATCTATCGATTCCTGAATCCCTCACGCTTTCACAAGCAGCCCCAACCGAACGGCAAAACAGCGCTGTTAAAGGATTATATCGCGCCAGCCATGGGCAGAGACAATCATTACGGACCGGAACGCAGACGACTACATATGCGGCCTCCGCTCCGGCCGCATTCCACTTGTATTACATAGAGAGGGGCTAGTTTTATTGTGTTTGGGGGCGGGAGTTTTCGCACTGTGGACTCGGTTTAGCTAGACGATCCCTTGACTCTGTTTTGTCTGGTTTCAATTAAAACAGGCCCTGAGCTATATTACCCGTAAAAGGCCTACCACATCCCCCAAACCCGCCCCACCGGGCCCAAATCCCTCATGTTCACTAGGTCAGTGGTTCCCACCCGCGATAGATTTCCCTCCTCACCTCGCTGGGTCCTTTGGTACCCACGTTTGTAGGCAATGTTGTTGCGCCCTCGAGTGATAGGTCACACTGCCTCCCTTAGCCTCTTGTATCTAGTGCGGCGCCGTCATGTACCCATCAGTACATGGGAATTCTGACCCGGTCGATTCTCTGGAGTTGGACATGCTCAGCAGCGGCGGGATCTGAAGAGAGGTTGTAGATGGATCGACAGCTGTAGATGTTGGAGGTCGGTCTGGTGGTTAGGAATAATAATAATAATAATAATTCAGTGTTTCCAACAGTTGTAACCGACTTATATCTCCAGCAAAACTGAACTAAACTAAACTAAACAAACACGCCGTGCAACTGACCCGACCGATAAGAAGCGGTTTACAGCAGGAACTACATGTACCCAGGGTATTTGAAGGTGATGCACATTTCGACTTGACAGCGCCTAAATACACCCAAATACACCAACTGAAAATCCCCTAGGTGGAGTTTCGAGTATATATTCCCTCTACTATTACAGAGATATCTAGATACTAAATATTTGCTTGACAGGGAAGTCACTTCAAGGTAGTAAATACGGTTGGTAAAGTTCACAGAAAAGAACTATATTTTTTGGTTCCTGGCCACAATATGTATCCCAACGTCCATAGCGACCTGGAAGTGATAGCGTGTGGCATGTCACCCTCTGGTGGCTGATAAATTATCAATTCCCGGCACACCGAGTGCATGTATACACCAAAGGTGGTCAGGGCTAGTTAGGGTCTCCTCTGGATAGGGTGTTCGCAATCTGTACGAGGATGCAAAACCCCAGCCCAAAGCTGGACCGGACCAAACGGAGGCAAGACAAGGCTGGGCTGGGCTATTTTGTTGAACGGTTCTGGTAAACCGACGAACCGTTGGAAGCACTGGCTAGTATTAGGTGGGAAGTATGTGTCCCCCCCAGCACTGCTCACTTTGCTATATTTCCGTAAAGAGCCTGACTTGGATTATTCCGCTAGATGGGTAGGGAATCTCGAAAGCATGGAGACCGCACTTGATAGGGCATAGAGGGATACAGCGCGATTTAATGATACCGGTGCACAACCATCACAGAGTAAATAGTCAGACCCATTACCACATCCAGTCCCTGCTCTAACACACTCCAGCTAGTCACAGGCACACACTCGTAGACGAACCCACAACGCTCACTTGCACAAATAGAGTAGACTCCACTATATTATCAAACTATTCAATCACGTATCAAGCGCGCCCAGAAACGCCTTATAATCCAACCTGATCTGCTCAATCGGCGTAGCCGGCACCCACGGCAGGTCATAGAACCGCCCCACATTCGTCCACACACCCCTCGATGCCCTCTGAATCGCGCCCCTCGTCGCCGGCGCCGTCGTGTCCTGCAGCCCCGTCACGATGTCGCACATCCTAAGATATATCGGCCACTCGTCGTCCGTGTTACCCTCAATGGGCATGCTTCTTTGGCGATTAACGGTGCGGCACTCGAGGTTATACCATCTGCGCAGCCATCAGCACAACCATTCGCATGAGGGGGGATCAAGACAAACATACGCATTCGCCAGCACAGCCTCTCTAGTATCATGGCGCAGCTCGCGGGACCGCCACGACGCGCGCCCAGTCTTAGTCGCAACCATCAGCCCCTCGACGGGGGGGTCGTAGGTATCCACGGGGCGCACGTGCTCGGGCGGCTTGTTGTCCGCCTCCCCCTTTATCTGCCCTGGGATGCGCTCCGACTTTACCTTTCCTTTTATTGCCTTTGCTTTTGCTTTTGCTCCCGACTTTCTCGCGGTCTGGGCCTTTGGTTTTGGGATTGGCCGTGGGCGTGGCCCTGGCGTTGGCGTGGCGGAGGACGACGGTAGCGGTCCGAGGTTTGGGATGGAGGCCATGTGTGCGTTTGAGAGTTGGCGGATGGGGTCGGGGGGGCGGGCGGCTTATCTATCGTGTAGGTATAACAAAGAGGGCGGTTTGTGGGTACAAGGAGCTTGTTTTGGTGCTTGTTCTTTCAGGCGTGTGTTTCTTTGTGCCCCACCCACCTGGGCCAGGAACGGTGCTGAAAGAACTGGGTTAGTGTGTGTATTCTGCCCTCCATCTCTGAATGGTCGTTGGTGTATTAAATAGACCGACTCGGCATGTCAAGTGTGGTGAACGAAACAGCCGAGTCATGAAACATCACTCGGCCCTTACTATGTGATTTTGCGTGGCAACCAGCAAACCGACCAACCTCCAAAGCCAGCTCCCGAGATTCCTACCCATGGGATTGATAGGCTCTATCGG
The DNA here is from genome assembly GCA_024713795.1 of Morchella sp. 2015-shanyang. Lineage (NCBI taxonomy): Eukaryota > Fungi > Ascomycota > Pezizomycetes > Pezizales > Morchellaceae > Morchella > Morchella sp. 2015-shanyang. The sequence continues at coordinate 1,032,782 of JAMGZB010000007.1, forward strand.
TTTGACGATTCTTGGTTATATAATTCTTTTCTATCGTGGTTGTGGAGTTATACTTGCCCCAAGACGCATTGCCATATAAACTCTGGTTGCAAACTTACTTTATCAACCGACAATACAACATTGTTTTTGTCTCCCGAGAGGAATCCCCCAGGTACACGCCCTGCGTTTCTTTTATGTCCATGTACATTATGCATATATTCTGGGCACTGTGTATATATGGAATTGAAATCGGTTTCTCATCAGGCTGGTCATAGTTCATGGGAATGTTTGGTCACAAGCCATTTCATCGCGCTAATCATAGTTATGAGAAATGTTTGGTCACACACATCAGGCAGGCCAAACACTACCTCTACATCTCCTCTAAATGATACTCTAAACACTCCAACCAAGCCCTGAGCCCCGTCTCCCTCTACGAAACCCACCACTACCAAAAGTTCGCCGCCCCAACATGCGCACAATAATCATCCAACATCTCAATCATGGGCGTCGGCTCCCCCACAACAACCACCCCCTCCCGCGGCACAACCCACCGAAACCCATAATGCTCGCTAATCGCATGCAAGTCCGCCGGCGGGATCCTCTCGAAGGCCTGGAGGCGGCGCGGCGCAACCGGGCACGCCTGCCCGCTGATGGGGTCGACCAGCCGCACCAGCCCGTTCGGCGGGTGCCCGGCTTGGGGCCGCCGGCAGCGCTGCGCGTTGATGAGGCGGGCTTCGTTGTTGTAGCGTCTGCCGTTGTGTTAGTGTTAGGTGAATTAAGGGGTGTAATTAATGAGGTAAACAAAAAAAGGTGCATTAAGGGGGGGGGCTTACTCGTTGTTGTGGATGTGCGTGGCCGAGTCGTGGCGCTGCTCGCTGCGCGTGTAGGTGTTGTCGTTCCACTTTTGGAGGCGCGCGGTTGGCTTCTGGGTGTCGATTGGGCGGAGGACCATTTTTTGTGGGTGTTTGGGTGTGTTGGGTATGTAGTTCTAAATGCTGGTGTTTGCGTGTGATGTGGTGTGAAGGCGCTGGTTTGTGTACTGTGTACTGTGCGGTGTATCAGAGTCCTCATGGCTCGACGCTATATAAATATATACAAATACAGCGTAGTGTCAAGCTGTACACAGCGGCGCTTGAAACAGCGCCATAACCGCTTTGAAAAATTAAACCCTGTAGCGGCTGGATGAAAAACAAATGCTATCAAAACCTATATGCTGGTGCGGTGTGTTCACGCGCCATCACTCGGTTGCGCTAAGTATTGTTGGCTGCCAAAAATAACCGGAAATCCTCGTTGCAACCAAAAATTTGTATGAGGATGCAACTTCAACATCGCCTTACAAGAGAAATAAGACAAGGAATTTCAATTCTATGATCCTCAATAGTTCTATGGCCCAGGGTTTCAATATGGGCTCAAGCGTTGTACGTTCAAAGTTTGGTTGTTGTATGGTTGCAGGGCTGATTTCCGGTTATTTTTGACAACCCATCGTATCTTTTGCTTCCCCGCGCACAGCCGGGCGGTGTGGCTGGCTAGGTCCGGTGTGTGCTGAGGTGTAGTCTTGTTTCTGGCTGTGCGTGCGCTGTGGTGGTGGTGGTGGAGTTGTGTTAGACATCCTTGACTATAGCTATATAGCCCGGTCAATGGGTCGTCAAACCGCCGGTATGTGGGTGTAGGTGTGGAGTTAGGGAAGGAATTGGACGGTTGTATGTATATATACACATTCCCAACCTCTGAAAATGTAGCCTATATAACATACATGTACCTTGCGAGGAAAACCCATTCTCCAAAAACCAGCTAACTAAACGGACACAGCCAGCCAGCTAGCTAGCTGCCAACCCCCAACGTCGATGTACCTCGACCCATCCCATCTGGGCGCATGTGTGCAGGGCCTGGAGACAGCTGCACACACATACACCAACATCAGGCGCGGCCCTGCTGCGTGCGGGGCGGTTTTATGCGTTGCCGCTATGGCAGGTCGCTGCAACCAAAATTTGTATGGGAATGCAGCTTCAACATCGCCTTATACCACAACCATCAGAGGGATTTCAGTTCTGGGATCCTGTATAGTTCTATATCTAGGGTTTTGGTGCGCGCTCAAGGGTAGTAGTACTTTCAAAATTTAAAATTAACCGGACACTCACGTTGCAACCATGCAAATGGGCTACAATAACCAAATTTTCAAATTGCTTTAATTGAGTCCACATTGGAATATATGATAATATGAGAAGATCAAATTACATACACTTATCTGTTTTGGTTGTGGTGTAGTCGATGTTCAAGTTGCTTTCCCATACAAAATTTGGTTGCAACGCGGTGCCCGGTTAATTTTGCAAACTAGCAATGCTTTGTTGCGAGGCTGGTTTCTGGGTATTTTTGACACCGCAGAGTACAACGTCGATCGCACGCTCTACCGTCCCCCCCCTCGCTCTTGGCCGCAACATCGTGCTGTGCTGTAGTCGAGAGCTACTTATGTTGCTACATCTGCTAGCTGTGGTTTGTTGGTTGGGACCATCTATCTATGTAGGTACGTACTATCTAGGCTATATTGGTTTCTGATACAACGTAACCCTAGATCGACACATTTTTGTAAAAAAACTACCCCTATTAATCCTGACAGCTCTACCAGCGAGTGTAGAGTGTATGGCAATCCCGCAGCTGAGGAGCTAGGTTAGTACTGTACTGGTAAAGGGGAGGCGATGCTATCTGTTACAGTTACTTCAGATATTGGTCATTTATATTATATTATATTAGTTCATTGACCGGTTTCTTTTATACCATATATATAGGAAAAGGGACAGAAACAACATCAACAGCCTAGGGAGTCGGGACCCGGTTCCAAAAAGTACATGACTGGGCGGGGAAGGGGGAGCTGATAAACAAAAGCTCTGGCCAGCCAGTATAAAGTAAGTTAAGCACATCCCAGCCGTTACGTCCTCTGTGGATGGGGGTGTGCCCATCCACAGACCACAAACCACAGCCCAACACTGGTCGGGGTTTGTAACGGGCTACATATGGCTACATACGGGGTACAGAGGTTTTGGTAGCCGTTGCAACGCAAAATTTGTATGGGAACACCATACAAAATCAGTAATCCTTGAAAGACCATCTCGAAAAACACATCACACACCTGGAAAGTGGGCTCAAAATTCTAGAATTCTCTGCATGAGCTCTATCTTGAGATAATTTCTAATGTCTGCTTAAGTGGTAGAATTTCTTGTCCAACACTGAGTGGTTGGTTTGGATCGCTAAAAATGGCTACTTTGGCTGTAAAGGGTGTAATCTACCAAAATTCATATCCTAGTACAATACATACATCGCCGACTGTCTTAACTCATAGGACCAATCCATAACCAAGAATAAAACAAGCCTGCTGCACGTAGGCGCGCCAAGTCACCGAGACCTCTGCACAGCACATTGCCATACACTCCAGACACCTACAGTCTAGATCTTAGACACCGCTGCTGGCGTCAAGGTTGGTTTGTGGGCGGCCAGCTAGTATTACACCGAACAATCCTACCAACCAGGGCAATGGTCTGGGTTAGGGTTAGTCTTGGATCAGGACTATTACATACTTACATGTAGACAACGTACCCAGGGTCCCGCTGGTCTGCTACCTCCTTTTCCTTTTATCCTCACCTGTAAATACCACCCGCCAAAAATTAAATCTATATATTTTCAACACTCTGCTTCTTCGGGCGAGTACACCAAACTAAGCTCATAGCGGGACTCACGTGACCGCCCGCCGGCGGCGAGTGAGAGTCTGTGCCGCGAGTGATGGCCTGTGGCGCGGGGTTCGTGTGACTTTTATGTTTTACTTTTTATTTTTTATTTTATTCTTGTTACCTGCTGTGGTTCACTGGACTGGTTGGGGAGGACGTCTGTAGCGCGAGGCGGCAGGGTTAGGGGAGGGGAGGGGTATCGTGCTGCTGTTGCAACACTGCGGTGGGTGTGGTGTGAGCACTCCCCGCTTTGCAACAATAGACTTTTTCCCTTACTGTGTGCACATCTGTGTGCAAGCAGAACCTGTGCGTGTGTGCGTGTCTACACAGAGAATTACATTTCGGTGCAACCCCGCCCCGCCCCGCCTTGCCAAGCCACTAGCGCCCGCACGCAACGACAGGTCAATGACCGCCCTACTGGTACACGCCGCGAGGGAACTGCGCGGCCCCCGTTCTCGGGGGCACTTGTAGCGTGTTTTACAGGGTGGGGAGTGATGATTTCAGGCTTACATGGGATGGTGGTGGTGCGGGTGGGCCTGGGTTGGGGGGGGGTGCGGGGTTAGGGTTGGTGGAGAGATGGGCTGTACAGTTATGTGTATTTGGGGCTGGTTACGGTGTGTACATTTATTGGGGAGGGGGAGGTACAAGGTTAGGGTTGGGGTGGGGTACAGCGTTGAGTGGATTGTATACACTATGTACATTTATGCTGCTGTGGGCTTACTTGGGGCGGGACGTAGGTACGCTGTGAGCAGTGTGAGTGGCTGTAGACGTTGCTGCAGAGCAGCAGTGTCTGTGTGGGACTGCAACAGCAGCAGTAGCAACAGTGTGAGCAGCAGTGCCAGTGTTGCGTGAAGAAACCCAAATATCCAGGCCGCACAGTTAGCCACAATCCACCAGACCACACCACAACGCGCTCACCACAGCAGCCCCCCCCCCTCCCCAACAAAAAACAACACCCACACCCAACCATCAGCTCCAGAACTCACGGGTAGCGCTAGAAAAGCAGTCACGCTGAGGTCCCCACAACAGATTCTGTACATTTGTGCGTGCTGGGGATTGGTTTTGTGTGGGAAGGGGGGTGTATGGACTTGGAGGGTTGATCAACAATATAGCTGTGCTGATTTAATTTGATTGCTACTACGTATTAGTTATGTCTGATAAATAATACAGCTGTGCTGATTGTATTTAATTTCTACTACATATTAGATATATAGAGAATAGAGAATGCAGTTGTGATATCTCCCACCGCTGTTTGTTGCAGCTGTGACATGGTGTTTTTGTACTTAGCAGAATCCCCGCCAAAACAAACACCAACACCAACACTCTGTGAACCCAAAATAAATGCCCACAAATTCCCAGAGTAAATAATTCGTAAATACTTAGTAAAAAGACTGTATATATACACAGGCAGCTGAATATCAATCCATCTGCCCATGCCAGTGCCCATGAGAAAAAACCCACGTCCATAACCTCTCCTAAAGACTAGCCTCTGTAAATTCCCATAATAATACCCCGTGTAAATGTGCAATAAAATGCATAGTACACACAATGTAGTAGCAATTGTTGTCCTGGCGCCACTGTTTTTTTTTGGCGTTTTTCCCAAACGGGCGAAAAGTTGAGTTACCCAGGCCTGGGGGACCCCGCACCACCACCCACGCCCATCTTGACGTTTCCCCTCTCCCTCCTTTTCCTCCCCCAGTTCATTCGGATCGTATAAAGTGCTTATTATAATCGAATTTCAATTCATTATCAAATACCACCGCATACCATCCCAATGTCTGGGTCTGAGCAACCCCACCCCGCGCCCGCCGCCGCGAATAGGACGACGAGGACGACACCGACGATGACGACGCCGAGAAGGAGGAGGACCTCCAGGACCGTAGAGCCCGCCACCCGCGAGGGTGTGTTGCCTGGCCAGACGGTTCGGTCCACCGCCGCTTCCACCGCCACCGGAGTTGTCGACACCAGTCGCGCCTACCGCCGCCGCACTCCCCCCCCCCCCGCCGCTACCGACACCACGCCAACCTCCAGACCTGCAGTGCCCGCCACCCGCGAGGGTGTGTTGCTTGGCCAGGCAGCTGGGTTTGCAAGTGCCGTCCCGACGAGGGCCTTGAAAGCCGTAGAGCCCTTGCTTGGCCAGGCCGATAGGTCCCCCGTCTTCTTCCCTTCCCGTTCCCGTTCCCGTTCTCCCCTCCGTTCCCCCCCTGCCCCACGGTCGACCTCGTCAGCTGCAGAGCCCGCCACCCGCGAGGGTGTGTTGCTTGGTGAGGCAGCTCGGTCGGCCACCCCCTTTCCCTTCGCCGCCTCCACCGTCTCCCGCTCAACCGCAGTGCCCGCTGCTGTCTCTGTTCCCGAAGAGACTCAGCAGGTCCCCTGCCAATCCCCACCCCGCAGTAGGGTGGCCGAACGCCGCGAGGCAACAACCGGGGTCTGCTTCCAAGCCCCGCAAGACCCCCGCGAGAACGACCAGGTCCCATGGACCATCGAGAGCCTCACCGGCTTTATATCTGCCCTGAGAACCCATCAGGCAAAGGCATGGAGGCACTATCTGACCATCAGTGGTGATGTCAGTGAGCATGAGGATCTCCTCATGCGCCTTACAAACGGTCTGCCTGGTAGGCAGCAAAGGAGTGGAGAGAGTAGCTCCGCAGAAAGTCAGGCCGTAAGCTCGGTAGACACTGCGGCGGTTGCTCCTTCCGTCTCTGGAGCTCCTGCTAGGAGTGACCCGGCCGCAAGGCCGGTGCAGGCTAGTGCCTCCGCTCGTTCGCGAGCTTTAAGCCTCGGTGAGGACGAGGTAGCTGCAAGGCTACCGCGTGCAATTCCTCTCCCCCGGTCGCCTCCCCGTGTGTCTCCCGCGCCTGGCCACCCCACCGCCGCCGCAGCTGCCGTCCCCGTCGCAGCTGCCGCCATGAGTGCCCGTGTCACTCACCCCGCCGCCGGTGTCAGTACCCGTGCACCTGCAACTGCTACAGTTGTAGCCGCCGCCGTTTCCGAGGCCGCCGCCACACCAGCAGTGGGTTTGCTGCCCTGGACCTGTGCCGTGCCCGCAGCCGCTGGTCCCGCCCCCGGCAGCAGTGTCGATGATGTGCTGCTCGCGCTGCGCAACATCAGCATCGCTGCCAGCGCTCCTGCTGTCCCTGCTACTGTGCTCGCTCCCGCCGCTGTGTCCGTTGTGCCAGTGGCGGTTCGTCAGGCGGCCAGTCCCGCACCAGCATCAGCACCAGCACCTGCACCCGCAGCCGTCCCCGCACCAACCACACCCGCACCCGCACCTGTACTGACACCAGGCGCGCCCCACCGACCAACCAACGGATTCGTCCAGGAGAGGATCGCGGTCATCCGGATGCCAGGACTACGGGCCGCCGCCACCCAGGTTCCAGTTGGCAACCACAACCTCCCTGCGCCGGTGCCCGCTGCGGTCGTCACCGCTTTCCCTGCTGGGACGGTGACAGATGTAGTTGCCAGGCAACCGGCCGCAATGGTTGTCAACAGGGACGTGGAGATGGGCGAGGCCCCGCCGTCAGCGCCAGCTCCGCAGACCACCGCACGCCCGGCCACAAGATCTCGTGCGGTGCGTGGTCTTCGGCCCGACCAAGACCTGGACGCCATCCTCGACAGGCTGGTGCGCCCGACCCCCGACCCGCCTGCTCCAATCCTCGCCTCCCCTGTCGCTGCCGCTGCCGTCGCCACGCGCCCTGCTCCCGCCGCCAACCTCAGGAAGCGGAGCTTAGAGCGCATGGACCTCCTCATGGGGGCCTGTGCCTCAAAGCCTCCTGCTCCTGCGCCGACCGTCGCCGCCGCTTCCCTCGCCGCCCCGGTCCGCCCGTTCGCAGCCTATCGCAGGCGCCAGACCGGACTGCGCGAGCAAAACCGGGTCCGATGGGCTCGCCTCGCGTCTCGTCCGCCTGCACTCTCGCCAGCTGCCATGCTTCCGAGCTTGGAGGGTGGCCGTCAGCGCCCTGCCAGTCGAGCAAGGGTCAGCAGGGGTGTTGGGCGGACACTCCAGATGAGGGACAGCGATGTCCTGATGGAGGATGCTTGGCCGTCCCGGATGGCCCAGGTTGCCGCAGTCCTGCCAGCAGTACCACTGGCAATGACCTCCTCGGGGGAGGCAGATGTTGAGATGGGCGAGGCCGATGCCACCATCTCCAACAGTCCCGCCCCCGCCATGCCAGTGGTGCCGCTTGTGCCCGCGCAACAGCAGCAGCAGCAACAGCAACAGAGGCAGCAGCCTCCCCGACTCTACGGCGAAATCCGTGCCGTCCCAGCCCGCACTGCCGCCCTGCGTGGAGCCCCGGCACTATTTGCCGACGCCAACGAGACGGCGAGAATGTACGAGGTAGTCGCGCCTAGGTTAGCTAGCGCGCCTCCTCCAGACATGAGCCAGTTCTCATCTGGCGGGAGGGCTCCACCCCCCCAAAACAACTCCTTGCCGCCGCCCCCGGTGGTGGCTAGCGGACCGGTCCGTATGACGGTCCGCGTGGAGAGAAGGGTGGTCGACCCCAACGACCCCGATGCCTAGTCCCTCGTAGGAGGACTAGGTGGTCTGGGTGGGGTAGGCCATCTTTGGGGGATGGTAGTGTGGAGGAAGGAGGGCGAGTGGGGGGGCTGGTTTGTTATGGAGGATTCGTTGGTAAGTGTCTCTCTCCTTTCACCTTTACTCGTTTTGAAAAATAACTTTGACTAACTTTCAATGTTTAGGTTGGTAGGTGGACTCTGGTGCCCCCTTTTCAGACCGCATGTAGGTGCATCTGGATTGGGACCGCACTGGGACAGAGAACCCCGGCGCTCCGACCCACGACCCTAGACCGCATGTAGGTGCATCTAGGGGCGTCGTGGGTGGAGGAACCCGGAGCCGAATGGCGTTGGAGAGGAGAAGTAGCAGGGCTGGTAAGTTATCTCTTTGCTTTCTTCTTCTTTTGAAAATAAACAATCTTGTCTGACCTTTGATATTCAGAATGGTAGGGAAAACCCGGTGTCCCCGCTTCAGACCGCATGTAGGTGCATCTGGAGTGGGACCGCACTGGAACAGATATCTACGACGCTCAGACTCACGGCCTCAGACCGCATAGCGATGCATCTGGGGTTTTCGTGAGGAGGGCTCGGGTGGGCCCCTTTTCAGACCGCACAGCGGTGCATCTGGGATTGGGCCGCACCAAATAGACATCTCCGGCACTCAGACCCACGACCCCAGACCGCATGTAGGTGCATCTGGGGGCTACGTGGGAGGAGTCCCCTCCAGTTCAGCCCTAGATAGAGAGACCAGACAGACTGGTAAGTTGTCCCCTTTCTTCCTTTTTTTTTCTTGAAGATAGCTTTATCTAACGATGTTCAGATCGGTAGAGGAACTCTGGTGCCCCTGTCTAGACCGCATGGAGGTGCATCTAGATGGGACCGCACTGGAACAGAGAACCCCGGCGCTCCGACCCGCGACCCCAGACCGCATGGAGGTGCATCTGGGGGCGTCGTGGGTGGAGGAACCCGGAGCCAAATGGCGTTGGAGAGGAGAAGTAGCAGGGCTGGTAAGTTATCTCTCTACTTTCTTTTTCTTTTAAAAAAAATAATCATGTCTGACCTTTGATACCTAGAATGGTAGGGAAAATCCGGTGTCCCCGCTTCAGACCGCATGTAGGTGCATCTGGAGTGGGACGCACTGGAACAGATATCTACGGCGCTCAGACTCACGGCCTCAGACCGCATAGCGATGCATCTGGGGTCTTCGTGAGGAGGGCTCGGGTGGGCCCCTTTTCAGACCGCACAGTGGTGCATCTGGGATTGGGCCGCACCAAATAGACATCTCCGGCACTCAGACCCACGACCCCAGACCGCATGTAGGTGCATCTGGGGGCGACGTGGGAGGAGGCCCCTCCAGTTCAGCCCTAGATAGAGAGACCAGACAGACTGGTAAGTTGTCACCTTTCTTCCTTATTCTTTTCTTGAAGATAGCCTTTTCTAATGATATTCAGATCGGTAGAAGAACTCTGGTGCCCCTGTCTAGACCGCATGGAGGTGCATCTAGATAGGACCGCACTGGAACAAGCCACTCCGGGGCTCAGACCCACCCCCCTCGACCGCACAGCGGTGCATCTTGGGGCGCCGTGGGGAGGGCTCTGGAGGTGCCCCCTTTTCAGACCGCATGGAGGTGCATCTGGATCGGGTGGCACAGGTACTAGAAGGCCCCGGCACTCAGACCAACCACCCTAGACCGCACAGCGGTGCATCTAGGGGCTAGGTAGGGAGAGGCGTCCGGTAGCTGCCTTAGTGGTCTGGCATCCGGCCCCACCACTTTGGCGTTGGAGACTAGGACCAGCTGGTCTGGTAAGTTGTCTTCTCATTACTATCTTTGAAACCAACACTGACTGACATTGATATATAGGGTTCTAGGAGAACTCTGGTGCCCCTTTCTTGACCGCACGTAGGTGCATCTTGATCGGGAAGCACTGGAACCAAACCACTCCGGGGCTCAGACCCACCCCCCTCGACCGCACAGCGGTGCATCTTGGGGCGCCGTGGGGAGGGCTCTGGAGGTGCCCCCTTTTCAGACCGCACGGAGGTGCATCTGGATCGGGAAGCACTGGGAACAAACAATCAACGACTCCGGGGCTCAGACCCACCCCCCTTGACCGCACAGTGGTGCATCTTGGGGCGCCGTGGGGAGGGCCCTGGTGCACCCTTTCTGGACCGCACGGAGGTGCATCTAGATCGGGGCCGCACCCGAGTCAAACGACAATTCCGACGCTCTGGCCTGCGACCTCAGACCGCATAGAGATGCATCTGAGGGCGACGTAGGTAGAGCCTCTGGTGCCCCCTTTCCTTACCGCATGTAGGTGCATTTGGATTGGTGGCACCCATCAAAGTCAACTCCGGCGCTCCGACCCGCGACCCCAGACCGCATGGAGGTGCATCTGGGGGCGGCGTGGGTGGAGCAATCCGGTTATTGCTGACCAGAGAGTGGCACCAGTTGAACTGGTAGGTTATCTTCTTACTCCTTTCCTTTTATATCCTTTCATAGTTCGTTGAGTAATATGCTAACAAGTTAACTACAGGTACCTTTAGGTTGTCTGAGAACGACCTGTGCTGTGTCCCCGCCTCACGACACTGCGAGAGAAGCCGCCGAGAGCTTCCCTCCCCTTCCTCCAACCGTCTCTGTGCCTGCGTCTCAGGCAGAGACAAACAGCCCCACGGGCTGTTCAGAAAACCTTGCGCCGCCGCGGACTGGCCCCTACAACTCCGCCCACCACCACCATCTCCACCTCCTCTCCACCACCACCACCACATATCGTTCTTGTTGTGCGGGCCCAAGGCTAAGGGCTCCGTCGACAAGAGGATAGCTGTCTACCAGGACAGCCCCCGCCTCCTCCTCCTCCACCACCTCCACCACATACCAGATCGGCCCGGCCCCCCATACCGCCGCGATACCGATGTTCGGGAGTCTGCCTGCTGCAGACACCTGAGGGCACCACCACCGCCACTTCCTCCGAGGTCGAGACTGTCTCCTAGACAGTCTCAAAGACCAACCCCCCCCCAACTCCAGCTCTTGCGGACAAGGCTGGACCGCCACCACCACCGGCCACCACCAGCTCCCTTCTCCTGAAAGGGAAGCAACAATGGGCAACACCACCGCGGGACATATCACCGCGAGGTGATACTGTCCCCAGCTCGCCCGAGACCGTCCGCCGTCTCCACCTCCACCTCCACCACCACCGCGCAGCCCTCGAGCTGCCTACAGTGGAAATGATCATTGCGATCATTTCCATCTGTCCCAACACCACTGGGCCCCAAGCGGAGCACCACAACGGTCGACATCCTGTCGGCCCGCCCGCCCCGCCCACCAAAACCTCCCGCGGATCGAGCGCAGACCTCTGCTCTCCGCCACCAACAACCTCCTTCCCCTCCTCATCCTGCCGGATGAGGAGGCTTTCCCGACTATGTCGGAAGTCCAGTAGCCACTGCCGTGGCTACTGTCGAAAAAAAAAAATATGGGTGAGGCCTAGGCCTCCGAAGGGAATGGGCCTTTGCCCTCTCCCCGCCCCGGAAAAAAAAAAAAAAAAGAAAGAAAGAAAAAAAAAAAAAAAAAAAAAGAAAGAGGAGGAAATGGGAAAGTGGGAAGGAAAACGGTAAAGGGTAATTCCCTTTACCGTTTTCCTTATGTCAATCTATGTTGACATTTGGATGGTAAGTCACCCTGCGGAAATCCTAACATCTATTCTGATACTAACATCTTTCTCAGCTAGGCATCCTAGAAACTAGCCCCAGAAGCCTTGGTGCAGTAGTCTCTCTGCTGCTGCACCTTCTGGGCTGGTTGGCAGCGAAGTCAATGACTTCGTTTGCTAGAATCCCATCCCCTGCCGGGGATGGTGATATCAGAGCAGTAAGTCTCACCCCTAAAACCTCTAGTAACTACTTATATTCTAACTCACCTTTCTATAGGAGATCCTCTCTGCTCAGGTTCTTGCACCGCGGTGCAACAACCACATGGGCTGTTGGATCGGATATGAGAGCCCTTGTGGCTCTCTATCCATCACAATTCGGGGCCATATGGCCATCACCACCATCACCACCAACACCACCAACACCACCACCACCACCACCACCACCACCACCACTAAAACCACCACCACCACCACCACCACCACTGTCACCTTTGCTGGTTACTCCTAACCAGCGAGGTGGCGGTTTCCCGCCCCCCCAAACCGGCGGGATACTGGTAGTAGTTCTTCAAGAACTACTACCGGAACCCGATGGGAATGCCGAACACAGGTTCGGCATTCCTAAAAGCCACAGACCAACAGGTCTTTCTGGCTCCCCCCAATGACTTCGGGGGGACAACAGAACGCTCCCAACTCCGTTGGGGGCGTTTCTGATTTCGAGAATAAGGGTTCCCAGTTGGAACCCTTATTCCATACACCAAGCGGCCTCACCACCCTAGCCGCAAGGCCCGATTCTCCTGCTGGCCGACCCCTCTACGACCATAGGTAGAGGGGATCTTGGAATTTCCAAGACCTCCGGTACTCCGGACCCCACCACTACCACCACCACCACCACTACCACCACCTAAGCTCCAGTCTGGCGTCTCTCTTCCAGAGACTGGAGCTGGCCTCGAGGCCAAAAAAAGACCTGCGCACAAGATGCGCGAAGGCGTCTCGACGCCTGGGACTCGCGAGAGTCTCCGCCCGCGAGGGCTAGAAATGGTTCCCGCCCAATGGGGCGAGAGAGCACCGCCGACCGGGAGACAGTGGGAGTCTCGCCGGAAAGCGAGAGAAGTCTTTTGCCCGAGGGGCAAGAGAGAGAGAGAGATGCCTGATGGGCATGAGAGAGAGTCGCCCGAGGGGCGAGAGAGAGAGAGTCTGTTGCCCTGTGGGCAAGAGAGAGGAGACTTGCCCAATGGGCAAGAGAGGAGAGCCGCCCGTGGGGCGAGAGAGGAGAGTTGGCCCAAGGGGCAAGAGAGGAGAGTCGCCCGTGGGGCGAGAGAAGAGGAGGAAAGGCGGAGAGGACGGGGTACTTCGGGGAGCAGCTTGCTGCTCTTGGGAGATACCGCACGTTGTGGTTGGGCTCCCCCGTGTCTTGGATTTCCAGGATATGGGGGAGAGAGAGCTTACGGACTGGTCGGTGTGGCCGGCACCTCTCAGAGGAGCTGGCAAGCCTGGCCTAGTCGCCCGCCTGACTTCAAGTCGGGCATGGGGAGTGATCGAACGATCCTCTCCTTAGGGCATTGAGGGGAACTGGGGGGGCGAGACAATTCTGCCGAAAGGCCAGAAGTAGCGGGGAGACCCATTCAGGGCTCAAAGGTTGAGTTCTCCTTAGGGAGGACCTCAGCAGACGGCATAAGGACAGTGAGTCCTCGGCGGGCATTCTGGGCAGAGAGACTTGGCGGTCTCTCAAACACCAGAAACTTTTCTTTTCCTCCTCCCTTCCTTGTTCTTAAACAGTGAACACTGTTTAGATGAGCGGTCAGTATTACTCCTTTCCTACCTTTCTGTTTACCTTTCCTCTACTTTCCTTCACTGCCATTCAGACTTCAAAAAAGGTCTTATCTTGTAACAGGCTAACATAGCGGCAGGTTATGCCGTCTCCGCCGGTCAGCCTATGGGCTACCGGATTCAAAAGGCCAGCAGCGACAAAATCAAAAGGTCTGTTCTATTCCCCTACGCTTTCTGTTTTACCAATCCCACAACCTTCCCCCACTTCCACTCCCTCCTCCCCCCCAAAAAAGCGTATTTGTATCAGGCTAATTATCTGCTGCTAGAAATACTGGGTACCCCGGGGGCTTATGGCCCCTGGTACCCAGAAAACCCCCACCACCACATACATTACCACCACCACCACCACCACCACCACCACCAAAAAGAACAAGGAAGGACAAGCTCCCTGTTCTCACACATTGTGTGCAAAAGTCCATGACCTTCAAGGAATGGCTAGCTATCAAAACTGATAAGCTAAGAGACCGCCATCTCGAAAATGCCTAGAAACCTGCCTGATGGATACCTTCCGTGCCGTCTGTGTCCTCCCGGGAGATACTCCTGGAGAGTCCTGGGTTGAACCGGTATTATGGCCCGGAGTTGGAGTTGTCAGACCCCCTCTGACCTTGAGATGCCCGAAGGGAGAGGAGAGGGAGAAATCTTTCAACTGAGCGCAATGGCCAGGTAAGTCTTAACCTTTGGGAGATGCTAACTATACCGACTTGTTAGTTTGTTTTCACTTGGTAGTCGATCATCGGACTACCCGGGTCGGCCCGTGCGGTATCGCGGGTGGGTCTGGCGGGGGGTGGTGTGATGAGCCATCCCAGAGGAGAGGAGAGGAGAGGAGAGGAGAGGAGAGGAGAGGAGAGGAGAGGAGAGGAGAGAGGAGAGAGGGCGAGGGGGTGAGGGGGTGAGGGGTGAGGGCGGTGAGGGGGTGAGGAGAGGAGAGGGGGTGAGGAGAGGAGAGGGGGTGAGGAGAGGAGTGGAGAGGAGTGGAGAGAGGAGTGGAGAGGAGTGGCCGGGAGAGGAGTGGCCTGGAGAGGGGGTGAGGGGTGAGGGGAGAGAGGAGAGGAGAGGGTGGAGGGGATGAGCTCGCCATGGAGGCGAGAGAGAGGATGGAGTCGCCGAGAAGGCGAGAGAGGATGAGGGTCGCCTGAGAGGCGAGTGGGGTTTCTGGCCTTTGGGTCAGAAGAGAGGGAGAGTCGCCACTGGGCGAGAGAGAGTTCCTGTGGCCTTTGGGGCCTGCAGAAGAGTCACCATTGGGTGACAGAAGTGGTTTTGTCTTGCCTTGCTGGGCAAGAAATGGTTGTTACCCCAAGGGGTGAAAAAAGGTAAGTTCTTCTCGATTCTAATATTTACATGTTCTTCTTGTCTAACAATTCACAGAAATATAGGGACAAAAAGACCTTACAGCACAGTCTGTAAAGGCACTGAGCTCCCAACCAGCGGAGCTCAGCTACCAAAACCCTCGCATCTGATGCGAGGTCCCGGATGTCCTTCCCAACCGCCATCACCAAAGTCCCGACTGGCGGACCCGGGACACCACTACCACTACCACCATCATCATCATCACCATCATCACCATCATCACGCCTCGAGATGGCCAACCAGACATGGAGATCTGGTTGGGCCCTTACGTCGTCGGCTACGCTGCAACGCAGCAGCCACAAGGGCCACCGAGGCCAACAAACACCACCACCACCATCACTACCACTACCACTACCACTACCACTACAATCGGGCTGAGCGCTCGAGCCAGCACCCCGCGCCACCACCACCACCATCACCAGCCTGTACCGATCTCGGCAGGCACAAGACCTCGGGTCTTGTCGCGCGCGGGGTGCACCACCTACCACCACACCACCGCATCACCATGCTCCGAGGACTTCCTCCCGAGCGGTTAGTCCCACCGGGACACCCTCGGTCGATGGGAACCTCGGAGCTACCACCCCCACACAAACCAAGGGGGTCGGTGGTGCTTTGCTCTTGGTGTCCCTAGCTGGGACACCAAGAGCCTTCAAGAGGAGGAAAACCGGTAAAGAGGAGGAATCTTGGGGGTTTTTTTTTTTAATTTTTAGTTAGTTTTTTTTTTTTTTGTTTTTAGTTAGTTTTTCTTTTGTCTTTCTTTTGTTTTTCTTTTGTTTTTTTTGTTTTTAGTTAGAATAAAATTTTTTTAGATAACTCTTGGTTCTTTGTCTTCTTGCCTTTAGTCGTTCTTGAGTGTCTCTATGAAATAATTATCAGTGCTTCGCTACGTATTTTGTCGCAACAAAAATAAATTCTGTGACAATTCTGTGTGTGCTCTAGAACTTTTTCTCTGATGAGCATCTTCCTAATACACAGATTTTTCTAATGACCAAAAAAATCTTAATTCATACATGTAACCACCACTATCGTGGGTATTGCGTGTGGTGGAACTGCAGGAGGGTCAGGGCAGGGTCAGGGTTACTACTGGCACTAGGAAAAGCTGGCCCCACCGACAATTCCACCACAAACTCCTCTCCTGCTGTATCAAGTACATGTATGCAAGGTCTCTATTTTCGTATCTAAGAGTACATGGGGCCTAGCAAGTTGTATGCAAACACCACATATGTTCAAGTACGTAGGCACTAGGGTCTTTGTCCCACACTCGAAAGTTGTAGTCGAGGAAAAACTACCAGGATCTCTACATAAAAAGACCCAACCCTGAATTTCAGACATATAATCTGTCAAACTTTTCAGACTTACGCTGCCCGTTTAGCTATGCATACGACTCCCGGTTATTTTGCCTCGAAATCCACCTTTCAACCTTCGAGACTTCAGTGTGGATAAAAGACTCTCTATTCAGAGCGTAGTCACTAGCAGCGAGTCTTGGCACGAGACAACAGACGCAACTGTGTGCCTCCCCACCCATGATGGCC
Source organism: Morchella sp. 2015-shanyang (assembly GCA_024713795.1). Lineage (NCBI taxonomy): Eukaryota > Fungi > Ascomycota > Pezizomycetes > Pezizales > Morchellaceae > Morchella > Morchella sp. 2015-shanyang. The sequence goes on from JAMGZB010000007.1 coordinate 1,049,336, forward strand.
CCCCGCTACAACAGCCAGTCACCAACAGAACTTTGATGCCAGTCTTCCCTCTATTACAGCCGGTGTGCATCAATTGCATTGTGGTATTTACACCCTACCTACTGAACTATACCCCTACCCCGCCAGAACACGCATAGGCTGACTGCACGATAGGGCGCGATATGTGATCCCCCCCTCCCCCCATCGGGTTTGCGACAGATCTATGGCTCTTACCACTTGCTGCACTCCACACGCACACCGAGGATCTGGTTGCCGCTATCTGCTCATCCCAACCACAGAGTAGCAAGTCGCACCCCGCCCTGACCGAAAAGGGGCGGTTGAACAAACGAAACAGTTAGCTGCTACGAGAGGTATGGATAGTCCCACCTGCTCCCCCTCTTCTTGGGTTTCTTCTATCTAACCCAGGTGCCTTAAACAGAGTTTTCCGGCGTTGCGAATCTGTCTCTACGCGTTTTCCCAGAGACTCGGCTATCAGCGGCTGGCGACATATGATTCGGAAACGCCCTCCCCCATCGCGTCGGGCACACCCACAAGGACCCTACCCGAAAGCTGGCCGCAGTGGAAGGTTCGTGACTAAGAGGCTAGTTAGAAGACGACCCAGCTGACTCTGGCGTAGCAGGTTACTAAAACAAGTGCCTTTTTGGAAACGGCTTCTTTCCTCGTGTGTCTTGTACATGGGTCCTCACCACAGATCGTTCTGGATGATGGCGGGTTTTATCTTGTGGCCGGACGGACTATCGGCAGTTCCGTTGGCGGGAATCATAGTCTCGCTGTCATGGATGTTTCGGGTTGCAATCTGCTGCAAGTGGCTATAGGATGCGATGGTCAGTAGCCACCCTCAGATTTTCTATCAGATTTTAGTACTTTTTCTAATTTTCTGGTGTTATCCTTACAGTTTTCACAAAAACTGGAACTCATCTCAAAAGGGTGATGGCTTTGCCGCCAAAAGTTAACTTTCTACTGTAACAAACCTAACCCTGAAATATCCATAAGGGCAACTGCTATATGAGGGTACGGCCTCACAGCATTTTCACACCCTTACTCAACTATACTAATACCCTAAAAGTAGGGCATACCCGAAAGACGATGTTTCTTAGCCACAAAAGCACTACAAGGCCTTTGAAACCCTCGATACGGCCCTGAGAGCCTATCAAACGTGGGTCAGCCCTTTAGGGGCAAACATATTTGTACAACGCCCTCGTCAGTCTTCATTACCGAATCATTTCTTTGCAGCACCTGGCGAGAACACAGTCCATCGGCATGTGGGGGTATGTGCTGCTAACTCCTGATCAGCCCCTTACCAGATGTTTAGCCAGCTGATCCTCCTCCGCGGGGCCGACGTTTCGTGGGGCGTCTCTGTTGGCCTGGAGGCCCTAGTCGGGTTGCTAAATCAAAAAAAAAAAACAAGATTTTTGTGAGCAGGTGGCACCCCAATTCTGCACACAAGTTCTCCGGCTGTAACCCTCTACTCGAGACTTACAGTACATCAGTTTCAGTCGTTTCCGTATGCGGACCCTTGGGATACACTCTGCAACACCTCACCCACCGCCGTTCAAACAACTGGCAAGGCCATTACAAAGGAGGTTTTTGCTATCTTTTGGCTGGCGGTATATACAAAGGTTCTTTTTCTTTTCTTCTTTCGCCTGACCTGTTCAGACGTTTAGCTAGGTAAGATTTCTCCTATATTCAAAACATTACCTCGAGCAAACGAGCCACCACTAACACGCCCACAGAGCCAAAGTTCCACGCATTCGAGTATTCGATCTGTGTCTCTATTCATTGATATCCATTCCAAACTAAGACATCCATTGAAAAACGAAAAGTCATGAGTTATCACTCAGTCACCTGACCTCTGTTAGCGTGAGTGACAACCTATGATTAAAATTGGCTAGTAGCACCGCCCCTCTTATTTTTGATAACGGAGCCCCAAGTATCTATTCTACGTTCCCGAATACACGTTTGCCCCGCCCATTAATAAGCCCAAATCCCGTCCCACGCATCCTTCAGCCAGGCCCAGCAGTCCAGTCCATAAATCCCTTTTTCAATCCAACCCCACAAACACCCCAATCCACAACTAAACTACTCCCTCCTACCCCTTCACAACATAATGCATCCCGACGCACCCCACCGCGGCCCCAGCAAGCACGCCAAAGCACCAACGTCAACCCTCAGGACGAGCCAGTCCCTCCACAAGATCTTCACCTTCCTCTTCAACCTCCTCGTCAGCTTCTTCGAGCCGGCCGAGCTGCGCAGGAACCGCGCCGAGCAGCTCGCCGAGGACGAGGGGGAGATGCTACGCAGCGTCGGGGAGAGGCGAGGGCGGGCAGGAGACAAGAGGGGGCGGTGCGGTCGTGGCTGATATGTATTGTACCGCAGGTAGATGGCCTTTAAATAAAATAAAAAGAGAGGTGCAATGTGCCATGTTGGAGAGTTTTAAGAACCTCAGATGTTGTTATCCGCGATTGGTAGTTAGCTGAAAGGCGCGTTGAGAAGAGTGTCGTGGTACAAATGCAACAGCCTTTCTGTAGCTAGCTACGAGCTCGGGAATGTGAATCGGATATGTTTTCTGATGGCATTGTTTTTTTTTGTTTTGTTTACCCCATTGAGTACATGCAGCCTTAAAACTATGGCAATGGACCCGCCCCCCTCTGGGGCAGGCCTGTTTTCCTCCCCTCTTCCCTCAACCTGTCAAAAATGAAAAAAAAAAAAGAAAAAGAAAAAAAACTACATACACAGCCTCCCCGACACTAGCCAACCTGGCGCGCCCACTGTCCCGAGCCCCATCATCCACCCGGCAAGCCCCCAAAAGAAAAGAAAAGAAAAACCTCATTCAATCAACAATTTCATACGTCGCCCTTCCTCCGATTTGCTATATTACACCTACACACACCATGGGAACACGGCCGACGACAGTGACAGTAATAGTAGTCGAATGGCCTTTTGTTCCACCTGTATCCATGGCGTCGATGTCCCTGCACCCATCGTCTCGGGGAATATGATAAACAACAACGGACCACGCCCGGCACGAGAACACACCCCCCCCCCCCCACCCACCCCACCCAACCCATCCCCCAGGCGCTTCAACGACTCCTACCAGCGGTTTCTTCTACGGTCTGCTCTCTTTTTACTCGCCTGTTGTCAGCAGTGCACACCATCTCCGAAACACATGCCGTCTGCGCGATGCCATTTCTTCGTTATCACAACCAGCCCCCCAACCAGACCCTATACCCGCCCTACAGGATACCAACCTCCAGCTAGGCACTCTCCAAACACCTCATCTGTCTCTCCAGATGCCTACCCCCACCGCGGAGAATGCTCGGGAGTCACTCGCTGCCAGTAACTACCCAAAGCCCAGCTCCTAACCTTGCCACCAGGTAGCACCCCCTCCAACCCTGTTTCCATACATCATCTCCTGCGTGGACCGCCGTCTGTTGCGGCCTTGGGTCTCGGGATAGTGGCTAATCTTTGATAGGGCGTGTATGCGGTGACTTGAGTTCTGCATGTACACGATGAGTATTCGCCCGTGTGGAGAGAGTGCGGCGTACAGTCTCTCTACCGGTACCCTCCGCGCCTCCATTGCTACAGAAGATGCCCTGTAGCCTGGGAAGGGTGCTTATATACACCGCCACCAATAGGAGTTTGCGCTTGGATATACGGCTATGACTCTCCTCTTCATGGTGCTCCTGGTACGTATCCACTTCCGTTTCCACAACGGGTTCAGTATGTCATGAGGGCCTTTAATACACCCAGTACTGACTGAAGCGCAGCGGCAGAGCCTAAGCCCTCATCACCCTATAGGCTCTACAGCCCCGTATCAAGACAAACATACACCGAGTGATAGCTCATGATGGCGGATTTTTAGAAACGCATCCGTCTAAGCTTCTCTGAACCCCTGAATGAGCCGTTGTTCAGTGGTTAGTATTTATAACACTCCTCCTACGCTTATAGCAACCCACACATGCCATCTGGACCGTCACCTGCGACTGCATTAACTTTGCCCTATGTGCCGGAAACGACTTCCTACATTTTCTTTTGGGGAGGTTGTTCGTGAAGCACTGGGGATATTGTAGGCGGTGGGACATATATATTAGCTTCCCAATCGGTGTTGAGATATGCTTCGGGACAAGGCATTTCTTGGATTTCTAAGGACCCATGTTTGGGTCGCTAACGGCCCAGGGGGTGTTTTTTTGTTCAATTCATGAATTGTGTGCAGTCTTCCGGCTATGACACTATTGCGCCCCAGAACCACCCCTGCTTCCGCCGCCAGCCCCAACAAAAGAACTCATAAAGCAAAAGAAAATCTTAAAACAAAAGAAAATCTTAAAACAAAAGAAAAATCATAAAACAAAAAAGACACAAGTTAGTATGACATTCTTGATCCATTTCATTTTTCCGCCTTACAGCCATTCTTTCCCGAGGACCCAGTTAAAACCCCTTTCCTTTTCTGCCTCCCCTTTGCTCGTTTCGCCCTTCTTCTTTCGCTTGTACTCCGTCCATTGCTAATGCATTTCCAATTCCTTCCTTTGTCCAGAGTAGTTGCTTACCGTCGTGTGGTCTGATGCCTTCCGCCTGCTTTCAGTCGGCATTCAGGAAGGATGTGTTCTACGTTCTGGATTTCTGCGCCACGGTCCAGGGGAGCTACCATAGGTGGTGGTTATGTTTCCGGGAAGGCGGTGAGATAGGGTCATTTTTGGGGTTATGGTTCAGAAGAACCTTCATCTAGCTAAGGTTAGAAGGGGCTTGGAGGGCTATCAATATAGTCTCCTACCTCATGCGCATGGCGAGGCTTGTATCTATGCGCACTGCAACAGCCCCGGGCGCAGCGACCTATGTTGATGAATCGTACGCTGAAGAGTTCGTTCATGAGATACCCACCAGTACTTGTGAATACCTGTGCACCCCCCCCCCCCAAAGCTATACCACCGGACATGCACACATCCCAAGATCATAGCGGGATCTCTCATCCTAGTGGCCTTCCCCACGTCTCATATGCTCCCCTGCACCCTCCCGCCGCCCCACGACCCATAGGCCACCGTCGGAACTAACCCACCGAGTGATACGCCATGATCCGAAGAACTACAGGAGTAAAACACCCTGTATCCCCACGGCAACAAAAGACGCTTCCAAAACCCATACCGCCACTGGTAGCCGGCATGTTGAACCCCGACCAGGTGAGGTGCTCCCTGTCCGTTTCGAGCGCATCGGTAGTTGTTCGCAGCTATCAAGCGTATCCTGTTTATGATATGGTCCGTACCCACCCACTCATGTGGTAACTAGCGTATCTACGAGGCTGGGCGGAGGTGGGTGTCTCTGCCCTTTCTTTGGGCAGCGAGATGTTGTGCGGAATGTTAGGGGGAGTCAGGAATATATCTATCTACTATTGCTATAACGCGTGTCCCGCGACAGGCCGGGCACTCTTGGTTTCGTAGTAGCTCTGTACATGCGTATATTATACAAGTGCAGTGCGGCCCCCGGCCGCCCGCTGTAGTCTGGGAATGAGATACCCATCCTGACTTGGATATTTATGTATCTGTTTGTCCACATAGATTTTATATTAGCTAAAGCCAGCTAGGAGAGGAGTAACTATATATACTGTCCAATCTATTTGAGTTGATCTATCATAGAAGTAGTCATATTTCTCGAGTTCTATTCAAGTTGATCTATCATAAAGGTAGTCTTATTTCTCGAGTTCTATTTAAGTTGATCTCTCATAAAGGTAGTCCTATTTCTCGAGTTCTTGAGGGTTTAGTATAGATATAAGCTTATATAGCAGTTAATTCTGGTTGTGAGTGTTTGTTCTTCCATCTCACTGGCAGCTCTCACTCATCCGGGCATTCCTACCTCTCGAGAGTTATTTATATAAACCTCATGTATATACGTATGTAACCCAAAGGTTACCAGGAGCAGTTCTTTGTCTGTTGACGTTATATTATAGAGTGCTCACAGTCGGGTCGGGTGCACACCGATCCCTCCTTGCTCGCATGAGTGTTTGCCCTTCGCTCCCTTCCCGGCATTCTTCCATCTCAAGACTAGTCCTTTGTCTCTTTACGGTACAGCATAGTTACCCAATCCTCGAGCTGCTTAAGATGAGTAGGAAATCTTGCCTCGAGAACGCTCGCCCCGTGCCCGCGGGGATACCTTGTGGACCACGCTGGTACTAATCACTCCCTGACCCCCGCCAGGCCACCCAAAAACCCAAACCAAGAAGCCCAGCGCCGCTCCCCCGGTCCAAGCACACTCCACACCGCACCCCACACACCATATCCACAGCTCACCCCCCCATCAACCCCGATAAACCAATTTCCAAGGATCCAGACTACCGAGTGACATCCCATGAAGAAATCTTTTTTCGGGATTTTTCCATCTAGGAGCTCTCTCGCGGACACAACGTCTATAACACCACCGGGGGCTAGTTCTACTCATTTTAAGACAGATCGGCGGTGTCTATACCTCCACCCAGGCCTTTTTGCATTATGGGCAGGAGCGATGAGTACCGATCGTGTTTCTAAAAGGACAGGGCCAGGAATACGGCCCCTTGATAGTTCCCGTATCTCCCCTACACCGTGATAGTCTACGGGGGTATGTCCTGAACCCCCCTGACCCTCCCAAATATTCCCCCAACAGTTAGGCTTAACCATCCATATCACCGCGCCATTATAGCAGCTAACCAGCACCCGAAACACCACCGACCGGTGGCGCCATATATGACATTGCTATATATACAAAACAAAATATATCTCTACTCCACCCCTGTTCTGCCTGGCTCTTGTAAACTGTGCTCCGTGACGGTATCCATGGCATCGAGTGATAGACCATGATTATCTGTACTTTTCTTGGAGGCCATCCAGAAACTTCATTTTGGAAGGAGGTCTACTGTGATACGACCTTCTCTGTTGTTACTGTCACGTTTTTGCTCTTATGGAGCTATTAGTCACCGCCATGGTCGCTGGGTGCAGTCGTTTAAGAAACCGCCAAGTGTAAAGTTGGGAAATGCTGCCGGCATATTAGGGGATTGAACATCAAACTGTATTGAACAATTGCGTTGAGCAGAAGGGCGTTTCTTAACTTAGTCATATCATGAAATCAACATATGGAGATGCGGACCCGGCCGTAGTGGGATCTGGTGCTTAATCAACCCCTACCGAGGGTAAATTAGGTTTCTGAGAATCGATGACCCCAAGAATATATTCAATGTTTTTTATTAATTCATTGCTTAAGAGTACAGTACAGAATAAAACCGGACCGCTCCTGCAGCCTAATAGTATCCTTATTCACTTCGGCATTATCCCCTCCTGAATAGTGTTACACCTCCCCCTCACAGGTCTTGCAACGATTAAATAAACGCTACATCCATCTTACTCAAACTATCAATGCACGCAAGTACTCCAACCCTTAGTACCGGACTAGGATATCTACATACCCCGATCAGTGGCCTTCCTCCTAATTGAGCAATTACATAATAGGATGCCTACGCTCCGCTTAATCGTAAGGGTAGTGAAAGCGGGCACGCGCCAGAAAGCAGGGACGGAAATGCCGCGGCATCCGGAACTGTGGGACGTGGTCACCACGCTCTTGTAAACTCGTTGTTAATCCATCGGGAATACCTATGTTCGCAGGGTGATATCGTGTCTGCCGGCCACCTGCATCGGTCGCATGTACGTAGCAGGCGGGATCATTGCATTGGACCCAAAAGGGTGTCGAGTACCGGCCCTCCAGTGAGAATTCTATTTCGAAATGTACATCAGATGTAATCCAGGAAGCAATCATCGGGTTTCCTACCTCTCCGATAATTCTGACCTTCAGGCCGCGTTGCATGTAATTCAGGAGTCCCACCGGGAATCGCGCTCAACTGAATATAACCAACGTATTCCTCTTCAGTTCCTTCTGAAGCACCCTCCCCCTTAGCATCAATTTGAACATGACGTGGTCTTATTAGACTGTTGTTGTCCCTTGCCCTATCATTCTTAGGTGTTGTCGTGGCTAGCCCTTCTTGTGATTGAGTATCTACCCGATTGTCCTTGTAAATCTCTTTGCCAAGATCCACAATATAATTGAGGTCGACCATAGTTCCTGAAAGAACTGGGACTTCTACATTTCTCGTAGTAGACATGAATTTCTCATCTCCCCTACCCGCCAATTCGAGGGAACGATCTTTTAACGTATGTTCAGCGCCCGGAATAACTAGCGCTGCGATCGATAAGTCGCTTGGGTGTCCAACAGCTGTATCGGCGGTATCATGATTTGTCTTGATTGATATGGGGGGTCCGGGGCTATTTGCCATTTCTGACCCAGTACCGCAATTTAAACTGTCACATTCGTTCTTGCACTTCTCAGGACGTCCCTTTCCTGCTGGTGGCACACCTTGAAGGTTTTCTTTTGTTGTCGCTGGATTAACGTTTTCTCTGAGATTTTGGTCGATTTGGGATTTCCTTGCGATTTGGGTACCACCCCTAGGGTTCAAGGATGCGTAATGGTCTCTAGGTCGAAGATTGGTGGCCAAATATCCCACTCCCGCTCCCGAAGTATTCTCCTTGTTAGTACCGACTCCATTTAAAGTCCTGTGAATAGTCTGACCATTCGCGTTCAATATGGGTATAGAACTTGTTTTTGATACGCGAGCCGGGTCGAGTGCTGCGGAAACCGGGGAAGGCCTTTCTAGGGCCGAGGATATCCCCGCAGGAGGCAACTCAGGTATTATAATGGACTCTTCCGACCCCAGAGTCAACTTGTTTGACACTGTAGGTGTCTCTGATGTGGGAGTAGACCTTTCTGGCTCCAGACCAGGCGCATCCGACATGGGAAGAGTTTTTAGTGCCGGAGAAGGCCCTTCCAATTCTGTGGCAGATGTTTCTAATTCCAAAGACGACCGCCCTAATGTTTGAGAAGATTGTTCCGACACAGGTGGCGTTTCTGGTTTCAGAGAACGCCCCTCTGGTGATGGAGTGGAAGTTTCCAAAGAAGTTTTGAAGACAGGGCCATGTATTTCTGACACGGAGGCAGGCAAGTCTGCTGCCGAAGATGATGATTCCGACACCGGCGGGATCTCCGATGTCGAAGTAGGCCTTCTTGATCTCGGTAGAGACCTTTCTGATACCGGGGAAACCGTACTCGACCCCAGAGAGGACAACCCTAGTACAGGCGGGGGCTCTGGTGCCAGAATAGACAATTGGGGTATGGGAAACGCCTCTGACTCTAGAGCAAGTGTTTGTGATACCGCAGTCGGCATTTCTGGCTCTAAATCAGTTCTTCCTAATACAGATGCAGATATTTCTGATGCGGAAGGCGTTTCTGGTGCCGGTGGAGGATCTTCTGGCTCCGAGTGAGGCTCGTCTAATTCCTTAGCGGACCCAGAGCTACCCCACTCTTTTCTGTCAAAATGGTTATCTTGTTGCGGCATTCCTCTCATCATTCTGTTCAAAATATTTTCTTTATTCGACGCTCCGGGAGCGTATGCACGAAGACTCACGCCTACCTCTCCAGAGTCCGCGGCTGTACTATACTCTTTCGCCGCCCTATCCAGCGTACTTTCCCGGGCTGAGCTATCTTGTTCAATAGAACCACTCGATATATCCACCTCCCCTTTGCCCTCATGGCTCTTGGAAAGTTGCTCGGAACTTGAATATTTTTTGTTGCCTCCACTCACATCAGATTTCGTTGCCAAGTCTCCCTTTGCCGCATCTTTCCCTTTTTTCCTCTTCGACATCCTTCGTTTCCCAAAAGCCTTGAGCTCAACAAGGAATAAACCAATGTTTTTGTATATGTCATCAGTTGAATAATCCTTTGGATCATCATGATAATACATTGAACCCAAAACCAAAAAATCGAAAGGATTCATTTCCGAGCAATGTTGAATCCAGTTGAATGTATATCCAGAGCACACCCGTTCATATTGTATGTGGCGCATGAGTACGTCAAACCAGACATTAATAGGATTTCCAGAATATCCTAAGAGCGCTTTTTCGGCCAAGCCAGCTGCTATCGAATCCTCTCGTAGCTTGGCTAACGCATACAAGTCCTGTTCGTTAAACTCTCTCTGCTCCCCATGAGCACGCATTTTTTGGCGCAGCTTTAGGTCAGCCATGATGTGGCAACACTGAATAAACAATCTTTTCTGTTCTCTCATCGAGCCATGGTTGCTGGTCCAGGAGGTTGATTTGACTTCCTTCCAAATGTTCACCCTCCCAACCTGAAGCCTTGCAATTATTCCATCAATTGTATGCTCCATCTTTCCGATACATACCTTGTCATGGCGAAATTCATTGATACATTTGGACCACGCCTGGACTACATCATCCTGGTGATATTCATCCCCGGTCTTATGGATTAGTGACCAAATATTGAAGCATTGCATTTCGGCCCTTGGCTCCTTGTATAGTCTTATGAACTCTCGCATCCACTGATCCAAATATTCAAGACCTTTTTTGTCCTCCTCCTCAATTTTCTTTCTAAAAGCACAGTAGCGTTGCAAGATATCCTTATAAAGTTCTTGAGGGAAACTTTTCTCCGCCGCGTTTGGTCCTTGAAGATGGCCCATCCACATATGACCATATGCTTGAATATCCCACTGTTTTATCAAACCATTGGCCTGTTGTTCCTGCGTCGATGCTAACCCTTCAAACAACTTACGCTGCTCTTCGTCGCAGGTCCCTTCGAGTCCGGGAAATGCAAGAACTGCGTCAGCTATCAAGATATACAACCAAGTATACTTAATTTGTAGATTATCTGTTAGAGACCCTGGGAAGTCTTGCTTCCCATCACCCAGAACTATCGAGTTGAAAATATCAATATCTTTCGGATGCAAGTAGGCCCATTGTGACTTCTCTGGTAGCCCCACCAGCTTCTCGGCAGCGTATTTGTTAATGATACGATAGCATGTACCCACGCGAGCTTCAGCCTTAGAAGATTCCACGACTTCCTGAAATTCTCTTCCTATGACCACTACTCACAAGATTAGTATTTCATATGTTGACTGTATCCCTAGTTTTAAGAACAGCATACCTTTCTCACACTCTGCGATGAAGTGCGCCTTGGCGAACTTGGCCATTAGTTGCGCGGTCCCCGCGTCACCCATTTTATAAGATTGGATTGTGAAAGATTTGTGTATTTATAAAATGCCTAAAGGCATTCAGGTAGCACACGTCTTTGACAAAGTAGTATATAGCAAGCGAGTTCAAAAGCTTATCCGAAGTTCCCCCGATAAAAGGAACCCTCTAAGTTGTAAATTAATGTATCGGCAATTATTAGGTGATTTGAAATCGTCGAATATCCTTCTTGCTCTACTGTACAAGGCTGTGTGAGACGATTTAATGATAATATAGTAACAAGAAGGGGAGGTGCCTCGGAGTAAAAGAACCTTTTAAACGGCTAGATTAGAGCTGACCTACATGACAATGCTGAGGACAGATGGCGTCTCCTTACCTGGCCCATCAAAGTAAAAGTGTGAAAATAACCCTTACTGCCAACTTGCTTTATTAGATTATGCCACGCGGAGCCAGATTCCTGTAGCTTCCACAATACTTGTATCTACAACAAACTTATAGAAATATCAGCGTTTCTATCCATTGGACGGATGAAACTGTCTTTCAGCAACTTCCAGCCCTCTGTAGTAATTTTTTACCACTCATTTCCAATTAGCTCTGTTCTTTGTATCACACGTGAAAATAAGAACAGTTACATGTACTTTACTAGGTGCCCATGTCGCGAATCTGGGACTCCGCCCGTCCAGGATCCCCGAAGGTATGCCACTGTGCCCACTCGAAACCCATCTTATCTCGAACTTTCACGTGATATTACATCTCTTGGTGGCCACACACCTATGGAAGTTTGAGCCCAATATTCCATTATTTAACATCACCCGAGGTGATCTTGAATTTACTTCACCGTTTAGAGCCGCCCTGAGCAGGCTCACCAGTCGGGCGACGGAGAATGCCCTTATGCCCCCCGCGTCCGCCATTGCCTGTACCACACGGGTCATGACCATACACATCTATTTTTCACATCAATACCCAAAAAATTTGAAGACTGCAAGCTAGAGATATACTCCAACCGTCATGAGTCTCCAAAGGGCACAATTACACCTACCTGAGGTGACCGTGCCCTGTGCCCACTCCACTATCCAGCCTAGGCGCACATATGTTTCTTAGGTCTCCTTCAGACCGCTAAACCCGTAAGTGCCCGTAACAGCCCATATAACGCAGCCTACGTTGTAGCTCCCTAAACAAGCCCCGGCAGAAAAAGATATTCTCCCATGAAGCTGGATCAAGGAGGGAGGCTCTCCTGAAAATACAAGCAGAGCGGCCAAGGGTTGGACAAAATAAAGAAACTAGCAAGACGCTTTTCCACGAAACAGAGCCGCTATCAAAGTCTCGGTACCGATTTACGAGTTAGAGTGATCTCATCCGCCCCTCCCCCCAGGCTGCAGAACTCCCCACCACCCAAATAGGTGGAGCCACTAGACAGCTGGGGATTCCGCCCAACCCATCACTACAAATCACAGTCAATATACACGCATGCAAGCATGAGGAAAAACTGATCAGGTGGGATCAGAAGGGATGATATGTAATTAGTGCTATAATAGTAGTTCGGCCACCGAGTCCTATGAGAATGTTAGATACCACTCGTTTACCCTAGAACTCCGTAAATTGTCAAACCGAGCTATAGACGCACCTGTGCGCGTTAGTGAGCGTAACGGGCACCAATATTACGTCGAAACTGTTTTACTCAACTGACTTGAGTTTAGGGTTAGGGTTGTATCAAACAATTTTTGCTCTTCGTATATGAACCTTTCCAGTGCTTGGATAAGGTACATCCCAGTGTTACGATCCCAGTGTTACGTGTTAACTGTATAACATACTCCGGGTGAGCCCCACGCCAAAATCTAAAACATGAGCTGACACAAAAGAACCGAAACTGACGGAGGGGATCCTTCTCCTCAACAACAAGAGGAGGGGGAAGGAATTAACTCTTCATAAAATCTAACAAGCCACCACCATTACCAGTAGTTTTAGCAGGGTAGCTGATGTATTATATTGATACTTAGCTTTCTAGAATTTAGGGAGTCTTATGTCGGACATGATGCCAGGTCAAAACAACCCATATTTCCTATCGAAATAGTTTGCTAGAACGCAAACTTATATTCCCTCGGAGGGATTTTACATCCCGGACAACTCGTGCATGTGTGTTGCTTCTAGCTCACGTTTGCAGGTCACTCACATGTCGAACAATGGGAGGAGGAAGGAAACAGGTCTAGCGATTACGTATTAACACACAGAGGGCCTTTCGAATGGTAGTAGCTTGGGATTCAAGGAACAGCATCAATATATATAACAATTAATTACGCCCTTACCACCACTCGAAAAATTCGCCGCAGACTGGGACCCCCCGACTTTGAGGTGTTCTTCGACCGCAACATTATTGAAAAATATACCCTACTTCTCCCAGGCTCTGAAACCCTGTCTCCCCCAAACATCCACAAGAAAATCTTCACATGTGACCAGACTAGCTATCAGCAGTCCATCAGAATTCGAAGATGCAGTAAGGCTATATTTTCGGGAAGGGCAGTTGCCAGCCGAGTCCGGAGCGCTCTGGCGACTTTCGTTCCTGATAGAGAGGTCAGCTGTCGTTTATTTGTCTCCATCTAATTCACAGAGTAAAGCAAATCAAACTTACCAAGTATCCTAGCATCATTATGATCCATTCCTCCCCCGAAAGGTCGACGTTATATATATTTGCGAGATATTTCTGGTCAGGTATACTAGGACAGATATACGCCGGGAATGCTCTCTGTGTTCATCGTTTTCGGTCCTCAGGTGCATTTTGCGGTACTGCTTGCGCATGGACGCATTTCAGCAGGCCTTTTTTTGTGTAGGATGCCGTGACAAGAATGATCAATATGATTCTGAGCTCCCCCGGATGAAATGGTTTGGCCAAACACCAAATCGAAATCATCTCAAGTGGGATCTAGAGGACGGTGGCAAGGCGGTCAGAATGAGAAGGATAATTTTTATCTTGTTTGTGCGGCTCGAAACGGCTGGAATTACCTGGCAGGCACGCGAGAACCCAGACTCACTATTGGCGAGCAACCAGCGTCACTACATTTCTCAAGGAAGTACGTCATCTCTGCATCTGAGAGCGGTTCTTTCGCGCAAATTCTCTTCTGTACATATCTTTAATCGGCCCGGAGGAGGTGCGGGGGCGGAAGAACACTCTCGGGCACTCTTTACTTGATATTTTAGAATAGTGATTGATTATAGACGCAAGATGTGTTTAGAAAAGAGGTCTAGATCATGGGTTTGAAATCAAGTAAGGGTTTAAAAGGTGAGGCTTAGCACACATCTAGTTGCCGAGGACCTCCCTGGGAGAGCACAACCTCGGGCCTTCAGAGGCAGGAAAGAGCGGTAAACGAGATTCCCCCACCTAGGCGTTAATAACTAACACCTTAAAAGAATAATAAATAAAGAAAGCTCCAATGCATACCCTGGACCAAGGGAGAGAGTAATTAAGCGGATATCTTGCTACTCTCTCCAGTAAACGCCCACCCTAATGGTTCTACCTACATCATCTGCAGCTAGGGTGATTATCTCTGATTTAATCACCAAATATGCTGGCTATATGGTATGAGCTGTCTCGACCTTTTTTCAATAGCGGCAGTCGAGGGAATCAGTGATGGATACGCTACCTTACTCCTTCCGGTGACAGCGAAGACCGACACTGATCCCTTGTATGTATTGAGCAGCATCAGCCTCCATCAGAACGAGACCGTATGAGCCATACCTCCACAGAAATATATCTGATGATTAACAGGTGCCACTTAGCAATGAGCAGAGAAACTCAATCTTACATGCCCCGGTGAAAATAAGGTAAATGATAAAACCGCTCCTTAGATCCTTGGCCTAAGGAGCAACCCAGAAATCCCCTGGGAAAGCATTTGTGATGCCATTTTACTATATATTTCATCCACTATTAATTCGCGATTCGTGAGAACGGAAACGAAATAACCGATTCTTGTCACAGCCACACTCGTTCAATACCCCTCATACCGGCCGTAACTCCACATTTACTTGGACTTGGCCAAGCTTCCCGCGCGATATGCTGTTCCTTCAAGCTCCCTATGCTGGTCGCAAGTGGTGCCGGGCGTAGGTAAGGCTAATAAGACCGTGGTGGCAGTACGATAGTCCTACAAGAGAGGGGCGAAGGATAAAGGTGGACTGGAGACGCAGCCTATACCTATAAAGGTAAATGAGATGCAATACAGTTGCCCTACGGGAGAGAGGGGGGGGCCTGGAAAGGTGACTTTACGAGAGAAATATGAGAGGGAAGAACTCTGAGTGAGGTGGGAAGAGAGAGAGAAGATATAATCAGACGGGAATGATTCTAGGACGGAAGAGGAGTTGGGGGGGGTGATCCTAGTAAGAGGGGATAGGTACGCGGAAACTATCCCAGAGCAAGATAAGGACAAAAAGGCGTTATAGGAGGAGGTCCAGGAATCTAAGAAAGGAAATCATGAGCAAACTCCCCAATGCGCATTTTTACGAGTTCTAGATGATAAGAAACAGAGCCTATGTTGGATCTCGTTATGGGGGGACATCGGGAGGAGAGGCCGCGAGGTGGGCTGCTTATTTAAGTGAGTCCAGAAAGGAGCTGTGTTAAAGGTAGACACCGGAGGCATGGAGGCCTTGGGATTAAGGTCTTAAGTGCAGAAGACGGTGGGTGCAGAGTATCTATCAAACACAGTAGTTATAAACGAGAGTGATCTAGAGGAAATGTGGAAGTACAGAGGTGAGTATCACTCATATCCTTAACTCTCATAATGAATTTGTGTACTGGACAGATAGTTTAATCCGAGGCACTATTGTTGATTACATGCTCAAGGGCAAGCCAATATTTTCAAGGTTAGTGAGCGGATGTCCACCTACTGCCAAACTGCAAGTTTAGGACGAGAATACAACCAAGAGTGATGGCAGCGGTCAATGTTAGTAAAATTTGCAAGCAGACTGACCTGGTTAGCACCGAGTCTAGCGCCCCCAGCCTGTCAATTCGTATATGTGCGTTACGTATCCCCAACACCACATATTCACACTTACCAACAACTACTCATTTGATGTATGTACTCGGGGCAGGTAAAAGTACCATTTTTTTCTTGCAGCACTTTTTACCTCCCCCGAGCACATGTACCATGCATGGTCGGCTGGTTGCGGCGAATAATCTTATCCACGACCTTTGTTCTTAGAAAGGGCCCCGCCGCAAAATATAAATCTCTTGAAATAATACTATCTGTACATATTTTCATGTCTTTATTACATTTATCCTACCCCACACGCATGGTATATATGGCTCTTCAGTAGAAAACCCCCAGATCGTGGTCCACAGATATAATTAGATAATCATCAAAGATTAGATTAGATCCCTGTCAGCACACCAAGGACCCGTCCCCACACCCTCCCCGACCTCAGAGTTAAATTTTACATCAATCCACCACAACCCTTCAGACATAAAATTTGTGATAGATTTCTTTCTATGAACGAACCCAAAGCCAAGTTCATCTGCGACGGAAGAATGTCGGATCCTCTGTGGAACTGTGATGCTTCTCGAAGCAGCCTACTTCCTTCGAGTTGGAGCGGAACGCCTTCTCCATCAGCTTTTAGCTGAGAGGGCGAGAGTATTGAGTATTCAAATATTCAAATCCTGCGTGTGCTGGTGATCCTCAAGCATATGCTGGTAGCATGCATGGCAACCGATATGTAAGATACCACCGAATCCCAAAGTACAGATGTTTACAGAATATATTTGACCGGCAGCCATGGCAATTCAATGTTTTTCATTTCGTCTAACTGATCCTATCCTATCGATTCCTAATATTCTAATGCTCAACATGATAATACCTAGTTTTAAATGTTCCTAACATAATCTAAACTTTTGTCTTTAGACTGTCCACTGTATAGCGACGCAGGCACCCTATAGCTGTTAGCCTCTTGATTATCTCACTGAATGTGGCCATTAAACAAAAGCCCCCAACTTTTATTTCGTATCGCGAGCAGCTCCGCTTCCTGGCTTAAGGGTACTCATTCTCCTAAGTAAACGTCCTCCCAGGCGCCTTGCCCGGTCACGCTTCCTTTCAGGGATTTCACTACCCGAGGCAGTGGTCTCAAGGGTACTCGTTTTATAAGGCAAAGTTGCCTCTAAAGAAGCTGAGCTAACTATAGTATCATCATCTATCGTACTTGGATCTATAAGTTCAGCGTCACTAGCTTCATATTCATCAGTATCTGAAACAACTGGGCCAGCTGCAGCTTTGAGCCTCTGCTGCTCCTCTAGCTCCTCCGCCGCCCTTCTGAGATCGGCTTTCATATCCTGCAGTTGAATGGTCCTGGCCAGCCTTGCCGGTATATCAGTCGCTTCCGGGTCCCGGTCCATTGGCCTAGGAAATACTGACCTCTGAAGGAGAGCAGCATCTTTCGCGCTAATTGGCGCAAGAGATTCAAGACTCTCTCTGCTCATTAGTCTTCGCAAGTCGCGAGCTGTTTGCTCTCTCTCTATTTCGAGCTGGTTTGCAGCTAAGCGTGCATTCTTAGCCCTGATGGCAGCACGGAGACGCTCAGGGATGGCGAGAGGATTTCCGGAGGCGGGAGAATTCGGGGGTGCAGTGGTGAAACTGCTGTTGGGGCTGTTTGGTCCACTCATTTTGAGGTATATATCTTAGGTGAATAATAAATGATGTTCTTAAACTTCGGGTATTTTCTTTTGATTAATATAAGGTGATGGTAAATAGAAACTGCTGAGAGAAGTGAGGAGTATAATCTTGCCTGGTCGTGTTTCGTTTTATAGTGGATAATCAAATTTCAAACATCTACATTTTGTTCTTGATTGATTGGTACATTCATCCCATTGTGGCCCAAATCGAATCGACTTTCATGAGGAGTTCTCATGTAGCCTTGAACCTGAGACTACGCAGGCGGCGGCCATGATCTGATAACAAAACTTGAAAATAAATTGCAGGCAATTCGTTCTCGCAAACCCTTGGACTTGCACTTGAATAAGTTGACGGCCAACATGATATCTACGCTGTGTGTAGCTTGAGGATATTCAGCGAAGTGGGGTTCCCGCCTGGTTCTAACTACCAGAGCCCCACCCACACTACAAATAGGGGCATATTTATTTAGCTAGGAGCAAGTTCTAAGAAAATCTAGGGAATAGCAAGACGAGAGATCCGCGACCTGAAATTTGTTACCAAGACATGGTATATCGGTTATTTTTTTTGTGAGCACCTCACTACAACCCTACAGCTGCCCATAACTAACAGGTTAGATATAAGGTATACCTAACCTAGAGATATACATTGCACTCTAAGCGGTCTCTTCGTTGATGTGTCATATTGTGGTGTTGTTTGTGGCTTGCAAAGAGGTGATTGTATAACTGTCAGGAGACCCCCAGGGGCTTCCATTTCCATTTGAATTGTGCAATCCAGAGATATCAACTGAGATTGCTATGATAATATCTCTCGGTACGGTTTTACCAAATATTCGTCTTCCACAAAAAGGTGATGGCTTGTGGGGGAACCCAGGTCCTGATAGCTTCCCCTAATACCTGTCTCATGTAGGTTGAGTTATGCTAATGTGTTTAGCCCTCGCATTTTACTCAATGGAGAGAAATTAAAACCCTATTCCCCCTGGTGAGCGAAAAAGAGCGTTCAATAATGTAATAGGCGGGCCGACATAAGGATATAAAACATGCTCAACTGGGGACAACCACAACTCATTTGGAACCAATTTCCACGACTACCGCATAACATCGCGCAAAGACCCGCCCACGGTGGGCGCTGTAACGGCCATATTTGGCCCAGCTACCAGTACCATTTACTTCATGAAGCATAAGCGATGCTAGCAATATTCTGAGCGTATGTTTGCAGATTCTTGACCCCTGTTTCGAGAAATATGATGTGCAACCGAGTACGAGTGCTCATCCATGTCTACACAGTGGTTTTTATACGACCCGTAGAAAGAACCCCCCACACTACAGAAACCGCCTGTCACACAGCGGTGCATGGCGAATATATGTACACGTTCCCATTTAAATCTACTATCAAATTTATATTGAAGTTCAGCAGCACCACGGGGAGTCATCATGAGACCCAGACCATCTACCTTCGGCTGTTCAATTTCCCCATATGTTAACAACGCACATAGAGTCTTAGTTGGTACACCCGTAGACGGCCTTTTTCTAGTGCTAGAAAAAGAAATCCCCTATCTTAGGATTTTTTGCACAAATTTATGTTCGGGGTGAAGTTGGTGAACAGGGTTAGGGTTCCTCTGGCGCCAGTGAGACGAGGCGCAAAGTGAAAGACTAGGAAACAACCAGACCCCAAAAAACTATGAATCTATGGAGTTGCGCTATAAACATTCGATTCCAGCGTTTTTTTGTGCATGAAACGACCACAAACAGTTTGGTATTGCTATGTAATGTAAACTAGCATCCCCATACAATCCGTTGTGGCGTAACGTGTTTCACCGGGAAAGCGATCGTCACCGAGAAAGCAACCGGGCCCCGTTGATGAAAGATGGTAGGACTAAAGTTCAGTCTAATACGATCGAAGCCAAATACGTTGGAAGTACTTTTTGTAGTTTTTCGGTGATAATTACTTAGGATAGTGTGGTGGGGGTACTTTCAAAAGACCCAAAAGCAGGCAAAGAAATTAGGTAGTATGATAACCATCCTTTACCACTTAACCATAGCAAATATCATCTAAAATAGTCAAAAGACATCTAAAGGGTGTTTCTGAACACTTGATTCGCTCCAGCCTCAAAATCCGAAATTTTCAAAGACCAGTTGTCATGGTTAATTGCTTGCCCAGTGATGATTGTATTCCCGGTGAAGCACGTTAATGGTTAGCATCAGTCGCTCTCACCGACTAGATCGGGGTTCAATTCCCCGCAACGGAATCGATCCATCCCTCTTTTTTTTCATGATCTCAAAAGAGCTGCTGCGGGCATCCCGGCCCAAACAAAAAGGCCTTTGAAAACTTTGGTATTCTTAACCCTTTTCCTCTAAAAAAAAAGCGAATTTTCATATTGAGCAAGCCACAGCTAGACAATTACTCCACTTGATGGCGCGACGGACGATCGACCCTGCTCCCCGTCAAGGATACGAACGACCGTCAATTCTCGAGAAATCCACTATCCCCGCGTCGCTAAATCCTAATTCCGGGTGAGAAAAAGTATGTATCTGCAAGAGTCCGTGAAGTTTGATTCGCCAATTCGCCTTGGTTCGGACTTACCACATACAAATACGGGGATAGTGGATTATTCGAGAATTGACGGTATTCTACTTAGGCGTTCGAATTCAGTAAAAGGTCGTGAAAAATTGCCCTGTTGCAACGCCAGTTTTCACAACCTTTTACTAAACGACCAAGTACTAGTCACGGCTAACAGAGGGGTAATGATTACATGTATATATTGAGGGTAAGACGAAGGGCTAGCCATAGGCATCGACACCTCTACAGTGACTAGAAGCTACATTTTCTTATACACCGGCTGCCTTTGCGCGTCGTGACCTGGTAAATAAATACTAACAACCCCGCAGTGCGGTCGAGTATGCGATCAAACAGAGATTTCGAAGTCAAGACTAGAGTCGGGTAACTTATATCTATGTATGTGACCTTATCTTATATACAAATTGGTATCACAGTTAATACCACCATATCAGGGTGCTAAAATATGTCAAAATATCATGCCCGGTTCCCATTTCGGAGGGCTGCGGACAAATAATATCAACCCTAATAATCCTACACACGAACCGTTGCCCCGCGCGGTTTCGTGTGGTCCCCAGCCAAGGCGATAACTGGTACTGGGTGTTGTTGACGCCAGGGAGAACACCCCAATCAACCTGTCTATTCCTGAAACCTGCAGGCAGGGATTAGTGACAATGCCCCCCCCCCCTAGCTGGAATGATAGGTAGATGACCTGTAGAGGAATTTATGCGGCCAAAGCTTCGTTGTCCAGCAGATGGATATAAGAGCTGCTAGACTCAAATCCTAACAGCCACTCCTCCATATTCTCTGTCCCAGTCTTATCCACAGGAAAACCTGTCGAAATTCACAATGGCTCCCGTCAACGTTTCCCTTAGCTTCGTCATTAGTATACTCACTGGCGGTCTCTGGCCTCTCCCCTACCCCACTACCGACTACACCGGCAAAACTGTGGTCGTCACCGGCTCTAACACGGGCATCGGCCTCGAAACCGCCCGCCATTTCGTCCGTCTCGGAGCTTCCCGCGTAATTCTTGGTGTGCGCAATGCTGAAAAGGGTGAAGCTGCCAAGCGGTCCATCGAGACTTCCACCCTCCGCCTCAATGTCGTCGAAGTCTGGCACCTTGACCTTTCCTCCTTCGCGGCCACAGCGGCCTTCGCCGAGAGAGTCGCTAAGCTTGACCGTCTCGATATTGCCGTAATGAATGCGGCTGTCGCTACAAATTTATGGCAAGAGAGCATCGACGGATGGGAGCAGACCCTGCAGGTCAACTTGCTTTCGACAGCTCTCTTGTCCCTTTTGGTGCTGCGCAAGCTGCTAGAATCCGGGCGGGCGCACCCTGGGTTTAAGCCGCGGCTAGTTATAGTAGGCAGCGAAGGCCACGAGATGACGAGGTTCGAGGAGCGTAAGGCCGAGAATGTACTACGCCTACTGAATAACAAAGAGTACTTCCTGAACCCTTCAAACCACTGGGAGCGCTATCCGCTATCAAAACTGTTCATTATGTATTTTGCGCGAGAGTTGGCAGGGAAGGTTCCAGGTACACAGGAGGGGCGACCCGAGGTGATAATTACTATGCCAAACCCGGGAATGTGCAAGAGCGATCTGGGGAGGGAACAACCAAAAGCGGTGCACATCTTTTATGCAATCTTTGGGAGGAGTTCGGAGAGAGGCGCCAGGACATTTATGGATGCGGCGGCAAGGGGGGATGAGGCCCATGGGGGGTACACAAACTTTTGCAAGCTTGTTCCGTAAGTTGAAATCTCCTTCTTTACTTAGCGGTGTCTGTATTTGTGCTGATGCAAGATTTTCAAATAGGCCAGCGGCGGTTATCACGGGCCCAGAGGGCCAAGCGGCGCAAAAGAAGATGTGGGGGGAGACTGTCGAGGTGTTGGAATTGAAGTACCCCGGGCTCGTCAAGTCCTGCTTGGGTAACTAGCTAGCGCAGCAGAATATCTTGTGAAGTCTTGCTGGCGGTAGGTTAAACCATGTATATAAGAGTAATGGAGTACTGCTGTATTGTAAAAGGCGTATATTGGTTCAAATGTGTCTGGCAGAATTCCTGGAAGCCAACTCGCAGTTTCATGGTTACAACTATACGAATCTCCTAATATAGTAAGTTAGGAGATATCCCATGTCGTGTAGGCACATGCATGGCGAAACATAGTGAAGTGAAGCTCAAATCAAACATAATGATCCATAACTCTACTCCAGCACCCCTTTCAGCGTGGTGATCCGGTAGGAGCCTCTTCCAGCCAGCTGCATGTGCGCCCGGTAACTAGGCTGGCGTGACCTGAGGTCTGCGAAGTGCTGTTTAGGGTGTTACTTGTCTTTCATTCCGTGAGACAGACAACTAGCCAAGCATAGTAGAAAGAAAGAAGAAGTAGTGAGTGTCTACAAGTAGTATGGAAAGAAAATATCAGTAAAGAAAACAAAGTAAGAAATTGCTGACTACTTGTACATGTAACCACAGAAGTACGTACCAGGTGATATGCAAACAGTTGCTTTTGTTGGTGGTCGAGCCTTCTCTTTGGTTGACATTTTTCTATCTCAATGGTTAAACTCCTAGATAGATGTGGCCACTATAACGTTGTTTGCCAGCAACTCGCGATTTGCAGATTGACCACCAGAAATATCACCTTAAAGCTTTAGCTCCGAAAACAATCGTTTGTGCAGTAATGGTGGTCCTAAAAATTGTGTCAAGACCTCGAATTTTGTGTGAGGTCTAGGCAAAACCCACCCGAGCTAGTAGTAGTCGCCAAACAAAAGCTTTTGTGCCTTCCACAATATATCGCACCTTCTCTAGATCTCGATCTTGTAGACGGCCCTCTCGGCAGAAAAAAAACCGCCACCGGTGCAGAACTCATGCAGCTTAAAACAAGGGAGCCTCTTGCTATCACAGGGTTGTGTTTTATCGAACTACCTGTAAGTATCAATTAATATCCCGAGCAATAAAACGGATCTTGCGAGTCCCTTCCTAAGGGATAGAAAATAGGGTGAAACAACTACCATGGACTAGCTACAGAACCCAATAACAAATACCGAAATAAACCGGCATCGGAGGAAGAGTAATGCATTCCTACCGCATTACTAGGGTATTGATGTATCGCCGTAGTGATTCCATGTACCCCCTCTTTGGTACTATAGGTTGTGCTGGATTGGGAAATAGGCGATACTAAACAGACTCAAAGGGACAATAATGACATAATTATTGTATACATGTAGTTTATCCAAAGTGGATGTACATGCAGTCAAAGAAAAGTGTCACCCCGATACGAAGAGAAGAGTCTGAATAAGGAGAGATAAACAAAGATCTTTTCCGCTAATTCGACAGCTTCTTATCTGAAAACATATTCAGCGTATTCCAAAAACAGCTTCTAAAAGTCCCAGCTCAATGGAGTTTGAATGTTGATATGCCAAACACAACTTGTCTTGAACAGACGCCGCGTAGGCCACGCGACCAGGGCAATTAACAAACCTTTATCAATTACACTAAGCCGAATTAGCCCGAGACAAAAAACAACGAAGTTACATGTATGCAGCAAAATAAAACGGAACTTTGCTGTTGCCATACAAACCTCCTCATAAAACTCCGTTTAGACCCTCTGCCAAACAGACTCCTGGACTTTTTCCTCACCACTTGTGTACCCAGGGGTCCCGAAAAGTGATGCAGCGGCTTGGGATCGGGCGGGGTCTTAGTGAATTCCCAATCACCTAATTTCCCTTATTTAGATGCATATGTGATCGATGAATATATTCTCTATACTCTCCTTACCACCAAATATACATGTAGTTGCTCCGTTAAGGTCAAGGTTGGGCCGCATGGCATAAATCCCAGATCAGGGTTAGGGTAGTCCCGTGGTTGATTCTCTGCACACACTCGTGTGTGTCTGCTATGTGTGTGCTGTGTGTGTCTGCTGTGTGTCTGCTGTGTGTTTCTGCTGCGTGTGTCTGCTGTGTGCGAAGTCTAGAACGAGACTAGGGTCAGGGTTACTTTACCACCCTTCCCGCCTTTGACAGTAACAGTTCTGTGGTGACAACAGACTTTGCTGGGCTCTGTCTCGGACTTCCCTGAGGTCACCTAACCCTATAGAAGGCTGCAGAAACTAAAGGATTGCTTCTACAAAGATGCCTACCTAACCTAACCCTACCACTTCCCAGCTATATAAACCCCTCCATCCCCTCACCCCTCTTTCCACCACCATAAGCATGCGAGCTCCCCGGCGGGTCCCAGAGACCCGGACACCATCCAGAAGGCCTCCGGCGAAGAGGGGGCAAGCGATGGAGAGGCCCCTGTGCTCTCCGGGTACCCAACCCCTCGGCAACACCCACCAGCCACCAGGAGCCGGTCCTCCCCAGAGCCTGGCAAACTCTGGGGACCTGGTTATATCCTTGGTGGTTGCCTCCCTCTTTCTCTCTCCCCCCCCTCCACCTTTCCTGTGCGGTCCTCACGGACGCACACATCCCCAATTTGGTTCTGGCAGTTTGCGAGGACCAGACTTGGGGATTGCACTAGTTCCTTGTCCCTTTTTTTTTTGGTTTTTTTTTTTGCTGTGGGGTCTTTGAGACCTGGGTTTGCTCCCTTTTTCCCTCCCTTTTTTCTCCCGCTTCTCCTCTCTTTCCCTTGCTTTTTTTTTTTTTTTTTTATTAATATGTACTTATTTTTTTTTTTTATTTATTTATTTTTTTTATTTTTTTTTTATTTTATTTTTTTTATTTTTTTTATTTTTTTTATTTAATTTATTTTCTTTATTTTTTTTTATTTTTTTTATTTAATTTATTTATTTTTTTTTATTTTTTTATTTAATTTTTTTATTTTTTTATTTGAAAAGACTCCCCTAGTGTGTCTCATTTCCACACGTATCACAACAGATGCAAGTGTAAAAGCCTTAAACCTATCCGTGTCCCCGTCGCATTAAGCAAGATAGGAACCTGGTGAACCATATTCTAACTCTTCCATTTCGACCAAAACAAGTACCTTGCCTGGTGTTGCCCGCCGAACATACATAAGGTAGAACCCACAGACTACACTACATGCACTTGACCCGTCAAAACCTAGGATATCTTGATCTGTATCATCGGTACTGATATATTCGCAGCTCAGAGTTTTTTTTTATCTTAGGGCCGCAGAATGTGATAAGAGGCAAAGGATATCGTATTTATTCTCGATGCCCTTCGTCTCGTTCTCTTTTGCCAGCTGTAGTGGAAGCTACATGTAGCTATAGTACATGCACGTGTATGCTTAGACATGCAGCCGAATATTATACAAAATGAAATGTACGAGTGTAATCTCTGGAGCACATACACCTGTCTAATGATAGACAATAGCATTTGATCAATGCAGTGACATGATGTGCAAGATACTCTCAGCCCCAATATCTCATAAACACTCATGAATAAACACCCTCTACCGGCTCTCTGGAAATATATACGCCCTCGCCGTCCCAATAAATCTTTCCCCAGCTGTCTTCCCCTCAGATGAACCATTTCTAGGCAGATGATTAGCATCCGCCAGCTCGTATCGTAGCCGCCTCGGGTCAAGTTGTACGGTAAAGCCTGTAGGAATGCGCTTCACCCTCTGCATCTGTCCCCTGTCCTACGAGATACGGTGATCCCCTGAGAAACCTTCGGCCCACCCAGCAAGAAAAGAGTGTACTTTTCAGGCGTTTACAAGTACATGCACCCACTAGCCCCCTCTCGGGAATTTCCATTCATGTGATTCATGGTTCCGGGGGCGCGCTTTTTGGATAATTTATTGTTTACCCCCGGGAGTTTGCCCTCCGGTTGGTCCCTCCTTTCTCCTAGAAGTTCGCTTCGGAGCTGATTCATGTTTTCTCCCGTCCGTTCCCCCCCTGAGAAATGCGTTACCTCTCTGGGGGGATATCTCTATAGATATCTCATTAGGTCCCTGGTGTATATATTGCGGATCTGTCCTCGCATTATAAATAGCCTTGTGGGTATCACAGACGTCAGCTATAGCCCCGCCTATTCCCAACCAAAGACACATACCGCCTCAGTCAAATCAGCCAAAGATGGCCCACTTGCCGCGGTTCTACTCGCAACATCTCCTTCGATTGCTTGGGCGAGGATCGTATCGTGCATTACCATGCCTGATTCAAGTCTACGCTTTACTGAAATTCTTTGGCCGATATCTCCCGTTCCAAAAATCTCTTCTAGGCTCAGACCTTCAATAGGCTCGAAGTTTGAATTTCCAACATATGACAAATCATCTTCCTCATCAGATGAAAGATACTCGGACTCCTGGCGCGTCGAACCACAATAGCTGGAATTCATCCCAGAGCTGACCCCGGGTGAAGAGGGAGACGGCGACCTAGGATAAGCTGTTTGCTCCTGCGTCACATCGCCTCCTTGAAGACTTTGAGTTAACCGCTCCTCTTCTTGGACTATCGACCATGACATGGCAGCTTCAGCGTCGGCTTTTGAAGGACCACTTAAGGTTTCTTGTCCGTGAGTTCTATGGTGTGCAGCTAACAAAGCCCGGATGTGAAGGGTCTTAGTTTTGTCCATTTGCTCATTAAAAGAGGAAATTCCGTCCAAGGATGTTGTATCTTCCCGGTCATCTTTAGGCTACCGTTTGTTTATAGAGAGTTAGCCGGAAGATCACTAGGTCTAAAAAGGATATGTATACATTCCAATCCTCCCAAGGACATCTAACCTGCCTGAGTGATATACCCTCAGTTAGGCTGTCGAGACTCTTTGAAAGCCGGAGCCTTCGAGAAGTGCTTTGGGTATGATTGTGAGTTGCCATATCAATTAACTGTTGATCGCTATATAGGCTAAAGAGAGACCGAGGGAGTTTATAAGTAGGATTGCTTCCGAGTAGAAAGAAAAACGTGGTGATACGTAGCCAAGGCGTTTATACCAGCGTACGCTTAAGCCCGGAAGCGAGAGCTGTCATTCAGGGACCCCAGCAGGCTACATAGCATCTAGTTAATACCCCTATGCAAAAGGACACGATAATCGATCCCCTAGTCAAGGAAAAACCTTTGTTTTTACCACACCAGACTTCTTTCGACTGCTTGAGCTCTGAAGAGAGTACATAATGAAGCAATTTTCATTGATACATCGCACAATTCGAACACAACCGTTGGCAAAACACGAGAGAGGGGGCAGATGAAAATCCTATCCGCTTCGCCGCCGTGTGGGGCACCAAAAGCCGGGAGGACCAGTGGGAGTAACATCTAGGGCCAGGTCTTTGAAAGCGGGTCTCGCATACACAGAGAAAAAAATCTTACCGGATTTTTCAAGCCCGTCCTTCCCGATTCAGGCCAAAGTTGTGAAAAAACCTTTCGCAACCATAACGGGCACATGGCCTAGTGGTTTCATTCCCACATTAGATTGACGATGCTACTTAAAGGGGTTCAACTCTCGTTGCATGCGGCCAATGCTAATGTGGGGGTTAGCCACTGGCGCCCGTTCGAATTTTTGTTTTCTTACATAACATATAAAGAGAAGCCCACCAAAACACAGCCGATGATCAGAACAAAATCAACATATATAAAATCAAAATATATCGAACGTGAGGGGAGAAGAGATACTTAGCTAGAAGCGAGTGAATTAAGAGAGGGGAGAGGGGCGGGAAGGGGGGGGGAGAGCAAGCATGGAAAAGTTAGCCACGAAAGAAGATGCTGAAAAAAAAAAATGCGGAACCGACCGGAATAGGAACCACGCGGGACAGCCACAAAATGAAAAACAAGGCAAAGCCCCTCTTTAGTCCTCGCGCTCAAGATTTCTGCAGGCCCCCATTTGGAGAACTAGTAGAACGAGGGGGGAAGAAGAAAGTGTAGTATGTACATTTATCTAAGGAACCAAAGAGTCACGGATTTTCCAGACTTTACGACCGCGAAGGTACATTCTTACATATACCGAGATATAAAACAATCTCAAACTACATGACTGATTTCAGATGTAGTCTTCGGTATATGGAAGAGTGTGGTTGAATCAACACCGGGGGTCTGTCTTGGCACCGAGTGATGTCTTATGAATGCAACTAGACTCCTTGTGACACAGCGAGTGATTCATTATGATTGATAACATCAATGATATTGATTACGACGATAAACAAAAAAGAAAAGGAAAAAAAAGTATCCTGACAAGGCAGAGATAGATTACAGTACCATGGTGATAATCGGGTAGTAGCTTCTCTTCTTCTGTACATACATCCTCCTCTCACATGTCCTGCATGTAGACCAACTCCGGGCGATGGTTAAACTAGGGGTATGACTAACCCTACCCAAACTCAGTAAAATCAAAATGGTGTTCCTACATGGTACTGATAGTACCCTCTGTAAGAAGGAGAACCTTTTTTTTGATTGTCGAGACCCACTAGGAGCAATTTTTTATTAAACTTGGTTTTCAAATTTATGGGCTAGCTATAGTCGTACCCCCAGGTTAACCATATCCCAGGGGTGTGTCTACATACATGTAGCCCTGGGACAAGTCATATACTACTGTACCAACTGGGGGTGGGGAGATCACCAAGGTATCCCGGCTAATACACTATAACTCATTAAGAACGCGGCGCCGGCATAGCACCCCTCCCCCTCTCCAGCGGCAGCCCAATTAACCTACTACCAATCACTAGGTTTTGTAGTCCTATAGTAGTGATTTCACCCCGTTTCTTCGTGCTATACACACAATATATCATCGTGAGTCTAGGGTTAGAGTTATCGCTCTCGGTTTGTAGTATCCAATATATATATTGGATAACTTTGACTCGGGAGCCTCTACTAGTTTTCTTTCTTTCTTTCTTTTTTTTTTTGGTATCCATCTTCTTGGTATTTCAGAAAGATTAATTATTCACGAGGATAACACCTGATATATATCACGACAAGAGAGCTTACAGACTACTACAAGTCCAAAGTTAACGATACAGACAAACATTCAAAGACAAAGCTACTTCTGATATCTAACAATGGGGGAAAAAGGCTATTGTTATTATTAGGCCTCTAGCGGCCGAATCACCACCTATAAGACTATTCTAAAGCCGATGCCAAAGATTCCCTCCTCTCCCCACTCAAAAGAAACATCTCGTCCTCCACCTCGGCCACAACCCCCTCCAACCCTCTCTCCAGCTCCCTCCCCACCACATCCCCCTCCTCCGCCAACCCCATCTCATACCCCCTCTTTGCCTCGCTCACCCCCTCAATCGGCACCAACCCCAGCATGAGCCTATAATGGTGCTCAACCAACCTCACCACCGCCCTCGCCGCGCAACTCAGCTCCTTCGCTGTCTCCATCATTAGCCTCACTGCATCCAGCGGGCGGAACGGGTCAAAGCACATAATATATGCTCTGACCCTTGCCTCCCAGTCTTCCATATTCACCGTCATCGCCTTGACCAGCGCCTCGTGCAGCTCCGGCTGGATTCCCGTCCTATGCCAGTTTGACAGCACCCGGCTCGCCGGCACGTACGGTGGCACATAGATCTCGCGGAAGTCGATCCTGTTGCCGAGGCGTGGGCCGAATATGGCAGCTGAGCTCTCGCGACAGAGACAGAAGAGCTCTTCGTAGCTGGGAGCGTCGCAGATGGCCCAGTCGGAGGACAGCTTGCGCTGGCCCAGATCGTAGTATGAGATATTGTAGTGGGTTCTAGTTGCAAAGTCGCGGGCGATAGTAAGGGCACGCTCGGACTGCGCATACATGAGATTTTTCATGTGGATTTTTGGACGAGATGGGTCTAGGGTTGGCGTAGTGATTGTGTCGATGAAGAAGGTATAGAAGTAGCCCACTTGGCGGCAGAGGATCCACATCTCGAGGACGGAGGGGGGCATAAGGGTTAGGTTGAGGGAGATCGGGGTGGTGATTGAGGTATTGTGCGTGTGGGTACGCTGGCGGGAGAGGCGGGAGAGCGGGCTGGGAGTGCGGCGGAGGGGGGAGGAGTGAGTCGCTGTGGCGGTAGCGGTGGGGGAAGAGCGGTCACTGTTGAGCAAGCTGGTGGTGCGACGCAGCGGGGAGGAGTGTGCGGTGGGGGAGGGAGGAGAGGGGTGATTGGCGCTGGAGATTATACTGGTGCTGTAAGAGCGCGTATGCTGAGTGGCGGCGGAGATGTCGATCGGAGATGGTCTTGGGCCGGGCATTGAGATTTTGATGGAGATTGATATACTTGATGAAGTAAATCAGAGTCTGTATGTAATGGTCGTTGACCGGGCGTGTTGTGGTTTTTGTAAGGCCAGAAATGCGGACGTGTCTGGATATATAGCAACTTTGTGGGCCGGTGCACCCGTGCTTTTTGGGTAGCGCGGCACTCAGATTAGAGCATGTACTTGTAGTGATATATTCTAAACTTCTGTATTTTTATGATACTGCGATTCATAATTTCTGCTCTATGTGATGTCTTCTTTTCATCCTTATCATACAACATCACTCGCTGTTCCAGGCGTCTTGAGCGCGTTCATGAGCCATCACTCGGAGGATAGATTCTCGCAGATTTTTTGAAACTCGAAACAATCTCCACAGGTTCCATACTACTCTAATAAGCTCTCTCCAGCTACTGAGGACTTCTAGCGCCTTCAACGTAGTAATTATGCATTCGAGGACCGCTGAGTGCGGACATGATGTCCCCAAAGACTGTATTGCTATTGTTTGTACGAGTTGGAAAATCACCTCCCCCAACTCTCGACTCCATCCTCAGCATTAGGTCTTGTAGTTCACCCACCTGAGTCCTTTGACGGTTATGCACTACACATTGGAGTAGATTAATTGTTTGTCCCATGTGGTAGATATGTCAACAAGGCACATACCCCTATTTATTTCCCCAACATCCAGGGCTCTAATACTCTCGCCAAAATCCGACACCCCCCATGTCGCCTCTGGTGTCTCGCTCTCTTCCCCTTGGTTGGTTCTTTGTCCTGTTGTGTTTATTGCTGTTGGAGAGCCTTCCGACAGTAAAGGACCTGGATATCCATAACTCATCATTACTCGAAATGATCTTGAAGCATCAAGATCCATAACCACCTGAAGTGGCCTGGAAGTGTTTCTAAAATAGTTCCGAATCCGTATGAGCCACTCTGTCCATCTTTGATATTGAGGTGTCCCAGTAGGGCGACGCCCTTGTAATTGGAGTATATTATAAATTCGGACCACCCCATGGAGAGATATTTCATTTACGATTCGTTCGTGTCTACTGTCTTTTAACACATAGTCAGCTCTGAATGAAATGCGGGGTCCTTGCTACATGTTTGTAGCCCCTACCTCGGTATCCGGAGAAAGAACTACGAATCCCCTCCCATTCGGATGTAACCTCAGGTTGGTCTGTAGTTGGAGGGTTGTTGTCGATGGGGCTAGATAGCTGCTCAAATGCCGTGTCCCTGTCCGCACGACCTTGAAGGAGCGACCGGCTTCTAGGCGAGATCGAACCGGAAAGTGGGGCATTTGCTCCTTCCATCATCATTATACTAGCACTTACCCCCATCGGACACATCAGGCCCTCGTTCTCGATAGCGTCGATGACTGAGTCACTATCGTCATTGGATATAATTGAAAACATTTCTTCGACCGTAGCCAGGGAGGGGTCATTAGGGACAGCACCATTGGATAGGCTTATCACTCTTAGTACTTGTTCAATCTCGGAAACCGATACCTTTACCAATGCTGTGATGTTAAAGGGCCCGCTGGAGACTCGGGGAAGCTCAGTAGTGGCCGCGGCGCCTCCTGCCGGGGGTGTCACCGCAGAAGTCGGCTCGACGGGGGGACCTGACCTAGCACGGCGATGTGTTGTGTGCTCTCTGCGTGGTCTACTGTGTTCGGGGGTAGAGGTGTTTTGAATCACACTTGGTATGAAATGCATTCTGTTTATTGTTATGATATAGTAAAGACTGAAATGTTTGGTCAAAAGGTGCTGATAAAAGACACTTGGTACAGCGCTGAAAATTGATTTGGCTGATATTGGAGAGGATTGGAGGGAGATTAAATACATGTATACATGTATGTAGATATGCAAACACGCCACCACAAACCATTTGCTGTGTTGGCCTCAGTTATTCCATCATGCAACTTTTTCCCTGAGCTTCGCCCTCCTCTGGCGGGGATTAAATTTGTGCGTGTCATGTACTACAATGTGTTGAATGCGTCATCCCCAGATATCATACGTACGTACATGTACGTAAACACACATAAAAAAAGAAATTACAAAAGATATAGAGTAGGCAAGGCTACTGGAAGCCCGCTGCTGGCCCAGAAAGGGTATGCAGATTGAAGTGCCAAGCGCACCATAAAACCATACGCAAAGTTTAGGGAAGGAGATGTACGGGTGAGCATTTAATAATGATATTTGAGTGCTGAGTGAATGGTATTTACATGATGTTACATGGTATCAGAAGATTGACCAAGGGTTCTCCTGCCGAAATCACACACGTACGCCCCATCCATATAACTCGCTGCACCCACCGTAAAACCGCCTTATATTTATGCCTTAATTTTCTCCCCAAGAAATACACTTTTGTTTTACCTGAGGGCTAACGATGCCCGCCAGAAGACGATGGGTCGCCGGCTAGGCCTGCATAGCCTCAAGAAAGCCATTTTCCTAAAGTGAGGGAATATTAGTACAGATTGATGGTTAAGCAACTCTAAGGTAAACCTACAAGCTCAAAAGGTGGAGATGGCTGTGCGTTCAAGGACCGGACCCTTCTGTTACCGGTGACCGGTAATTCCAAGGCGAGACGTACACGCCTTGGAAAACTCTTTTTGAACTCCTGGAAATCCAGAATTGAGGGGGTATCGTTCGGGGTAGCCGATGCGTCTCCAACTGGGTTGAGCAAGGTGTCTTGAGTGTGACCAAATGGAGAGTTTGCACTGGGGGCTGGCTTGGGAAAAGCCAGCTTGACTGGGCTACCTGGAAGGCTTTCCAAAATGCTCTCGAAGGGAAGAAAGGTGTACTGAACCTTGTTACCGGGATAGGTGGAGGATCTTGGCCTACTGTAGATGGTCGTAAGGACTGTTGAGGCCACCGCTGGCTTTGGCGCAATGGTTTCGATAATCTGGTTCTCTTGGTCGTCATTTGGTTCATCAACAACGATCCTGATTGATGACAATGTCTGCGCCAATTCTTCAACTCCCTCTTCACTCTGACCGACCTCTGGCGCATCATCGCCACCAGAGATGGTCAACGAGTTGAGTAAAGGCAGCTGCCCCTCCCCACGGCCAGTTTGATGCTGTTCGTAAAATTGAACCTCACCCGCGCGCTCCTCAGGGTCTTCAAAGATCTCGAACCCACTATCCATCTCCTCTCTGGATGGAGCCAACAACGACAGTGGACGACTTCTAGCGGCTACCCTTGGTGTCGAAAGCTGTGGAGTAGAGAACGAAGCTGGGATAGGTGCTCTGCGTCTCTGGCCACGGACCGATCCCCCAGTCGCTGTCAAATCGGGATTCTCCGGTCTAAGCGTATTACTCTGCTCTTGCATCGCCTCGGTTGCCGCCGCCCGAAGAGTGACATCAATCAGGATCCCACGGGCATCTAGTATCGGCGAGTTCAAAAATGGCTGAGGAACAGGATTCCCACGGCCGGCACCGCTCACCCATGCTGGTGGCGGGTCTCGAGCAACGGGTCTCTCCCATTCTTGAAGAAAAATCTCATGCCACTCGCCACGGACACGCCTGGGGCGGATAATTGGCAGAGTAGATGAGGAGGGAGTGTATCCAAAGGTGATGTCATGTGTTACCACAGTTCGCTCGGGAGGAAGGGGATGACGCGCTCTATAACGTCTTTCTTGTTCAGGTGTAGGACGCCAGTTGGCAATGGCTGCACGTTGGCGTTCCCAGATGGGCTCTCGCTCTTCAGCAAGCCAGGGAGGAAGATTTTCTTTGTTGTTCTCGGAGAGATCAAGGCTCCTGAAGAAAGCGATGTCGGCAGCAGCTTGGGCAGCTTCAACAGCAGCCTGGGCCGCGGTGGTAGTGGCCATATCTTTTTAGATATTGTGATTAAAAGTGCTGATTGGAGGAGACCTTGATGATGAAAAATTTAGAAAGGAGGGGAGGGAGATGTCTGTTGATGCAGGACAAGGTCGACGCTCGATGATGTGGGAACCAACACGAAAGAGAGCAACACGCCAGTCCGGGACAGGGGAGATATGCATATTTCAGCTGATAAGGGCTTTGGACTGATAACACAGCGGGGTAAATCAATCGTTTTCCACCAAAAGGCGGCACAACCAGGCAAGTGGAGTGGCAGTCGTAATCTATGAATCTGGTTGCACAGGGACTAACCCATTACCATAGGATCAACACACACATATATATATGGGTTTGGTTTCTATTTCAAACATCCTTTCTATGAGCTAAACGAACTGCAGGCCTGGCTCAGGCAAAGATTGTACCTTATAAGTAAGTATGTACATGTATCAATAAGTAATTGGCATATCAATCAAAGAGGTTCAGAATATAAAGTCGAACGGATAGCTGCAGAAGATTGTGAAGACCCCAAGGGGAACTACCGCTGTGCTGCAAAGTACCCCATTATAATATATCAACAGTCACAGGACAATTGCCTGTGTGAACCTCTTTGTTCGACCTCGTACATTTCCACACAGGGGTCATTTACAAAGACAAATTCCCATGTACAGCCCAGATACCCAATCCCGCCTTGTCTAGGGAACACAAACTCCCCGTCACACACCATCACTCGCGACATAATTTATCACTCGGATATGGGTTAGGGTTGGTTGTCCTCAGCTCCACCTTTTTTTTTTTTTTAAATTCATACTTGCATGCAGCCTCTCGGCTACGGTGACGCACGATTTTATCCCCAGAGCGCCCTCCATCCACCACCAACATCAAAAAAGGGGGAAGAAAGAAGAAAAAATACACCTTGTCTCCTCAACACTAACCGGCCTGGCGCGCTCACTGTCTCGAGCCTCATCATTCACCAGGCAAGTGCCCTCCCTCAGCTCTACACACTAAAGATCCTAGTCCCGCATCGCTGTCCACTAGCAGTCGTGCCTCGCGATGCTGTACACGTTTATCTGTGTACATGTTGTTATCGCCAGGCGGAAGCCACATGTTATCGACCCGCGGTTCTTAGTTTGTCTGCTCCCACTTCTCCTGGTACGCACGTTTGTGCGGACCCTCTTGTATGGCCTTGCATATAGTTCATCTACGTACATGTGAGTATGTGCCTTCTCAGGAGTTGTGACTGTATATCTTGCCACTCGACGGATAATAAATTCAGCTCCTCTCCGCCTAGCTACCTCCGGTATTTGAGAACCCAGCCTCTATCAGCCTCTATCAAGTAGGCTCCATGTTGTGTTTGCTGTGGGGGTACGGCAGACCGTTCGTTCGACGCAGGGAAACGGTTTCAGTGATCCCCGATCTCGTCCCAAACACACCCATCCAAGCTCATTATATAATAGACCACTTCAGTACGTATCCATACTGAAATTAATGTCGCAGGTTCCATATACTCTTCTACTATATTCCATGTATCTGTCCCTCTTTCGAAAGTGGGCTCCCTAGGTGATACAACTAGTCCCGAGGTTTCGGGCCAAGGTTTTCAATATTTCCACATTATCAGTCCATCTCAAGCTATATTTCTTCGCATAATTCCTATCAACTTTCCCACCCGATATGAGATTTCTGAAAACATTACCAGCAAACAGTGGCTTTTATTACTCCCAGCTAACCGATTTTACCAAACTCAGCCCCAGCCACTAAAAACAGTAAGTGCTATACCCCCCCCCCCCCAAATAACTCCCCCGCAAGCAAGCTAAATATCATGTTCATGACTCAACTTCATGAAGAGACCCTCCAGTCTCCGTTCCAGAATTTCATCTATCTGCACAGCTACATCAATATTACCCCAGTCCCGCTATACGAGACAAACCAGAGGTGACCAGAGCAGGCCGAAGATAGTGAAAATATCGGAGAGGAGAGCTCCGAAAGCAAAGACCCGAAAGAAAAATGGGGACAGAAGTAAAAAAAAAAAAATACTTCGTAAAAAACATTCTTCGATCTCTTAAAGTCCTCACTATTAGCTCCAGCCTTTACCCTTATAGTACGACTCTATAGCCTCTAAGCTCATCTCAGACCATGTCCTATGTAGGCCCGCAGATGTAATCAAACCCGTACTCTCAACTTCATCGTCTTCGGTATCCTGGGGGATTCGAGTTCCGCCGCCTTCAAGCCAATATCTGGTCAAGCTTCGCGTTGGATTTCGGCATGCTATTCGAAACAGCCAATCGCTCCATGCATCGAAGATTTGTAGCTGGATGACTTCTGGAATTCCTGGCATTTGGCGCTCGATAAACCTCTGCACCTGTTGGCCAGACATAGCAAAGACACTTTGCCGCACGGTGTGAGAATAGGCCCTAAGGGCTTTTTTTACCTCGTTTTCCTGCTGGCTATTCGGTGCTGGGGCGCCCCCCTGCTTCCTCACTATGTGGAGGGCATGGCCAACTTTCCAGGCGTTGAAGCCCTGCCTCTTTTCAATATCTGCAAGCAAATTTTTTCCCGTGAATGGACTAGTTTTTAAAACCGGGAAC
This sequence comes from Morchella sp. 2015-shanyang, assembly GCA_024713795.1. Lineage (NCBI taxonomy): Eukaryota > Fungi > Ascomycota > Pezizomycetes > Pezizales > Morchellaceae > Morchella > Morchella sp. 2015-shanyang. Next base: position 1,086,071 of record JAMGZB010000007.1, read on the forward strand.
CCATCAGAATTCGAGGATGCAGTCAGGTTATATTTCCGGAAAGGGTAATTGTCGGTCAAATCGGGGGTCCCATTCCCAATATACTCGTGCACCTCATTGACATATTTCTGCCATTCCTCAGGGGTCTTCCAGTCCTAATAAGGGAGGGGTTAGATCATATCCACCTTTCCGTCCTATGCACAGACTACAGCTGATCAAAACCTACCGGATATCTTAATTGATCAGCAGGATCCTCATAGTCAAACTTGATCCACTCCCTTTTCAGGAAATTCACATTATTTGTGAGACGGTTACGAGACGGACTTGGCCCTGCCCCCTCTTGACTGTTGCGGACCCCCAGATTCTTGCTATCTATTAGTAAAATTCGGAGAGGGATGGGAAGTGAAGATTCTTACGACGCAGTCCGTGGTAAAAGGAGTGGTACGGGTAGGCATGTTTAGTTGGAATTTCTACTTCAGTGGAGGAGAACTATGGATAATTTTAATTCAACGATGACTGCTTTGCCAGCTGAGGAAACAGGTGATAATAGGACTAGTTTCAGGGCAGATAGTATCTAAGAGATACAAGGCAGGATGAAGAGCTTTCTGATAGGATGTGGTGCGTGTTTTTTTGATGGAAGATGATTATGATGGTATGTTTAAAGATTGAGAGATGATGAAGATATATTTGAGGGTAGAGGTTGATGGAAATATGTTTAGAGACTGGATCCTAAAATAGTTTCTCGAGGTTCAGACATACATACATGTATGTTGTAAGAAGCGGGATAACCGGGTATTAGAATATCAGGCAACAGTAAATCTCTACTCCATTTTCCGACTATTACCCTGAGTGCCGGGGGCAAGGATAAATCAAGCCCTAAAACGCTTTATGTGAGTGTAACAAGACTGGTACCCGAAACTTTTATTTATACATATATGTGGCACGTACTGGAACAATTGTGATCCCTGACTATCAACTGACAGCGCTATTCATTGGAATTTCTTGAGTATTAATGTAGATATAGGACAGGGACATGAAAACCACGCAAACGGGATGCCACAATCTCAACATTTGAAATTAGTGCCGACATTGGGCTCATATTTGTATCTAGGATGATGTTAATATAGAATGTTTAGAATTTAAATCCCTGGTCCATTTCTGAAATTGTGATGCAAGGCGCCGTTGGCACTGGTCTCTCTTATATAAGTACATGTAATCGGCTGCAACGCAGTGTCTCTCCATTTTTCATACAGTAAGAACCACCCCGGCCATAACCATATCTGCGATTAAGAGCTCATTGATCGACAGCTTTGACTGAAGGTATCTCCAAATTATTGGAGCCAGTCGAAACATGTGTTTTACATGCTTTACTTGAGCTGTACGTAGGGGAATGCCCCGGGGTTCATCTTTTGAGTGCCCAAATCAGAAAACGACATCAACCGCAATTGTACATGCAAACAGTATATCTGGTCTAGGAGAATCTGCTAGTTGTACTAATAAAGCAGAAGAACATTAGGAAGAGCAGGAGGCTCTTCCTTGCAGAGAATCCGCTAGAACCGAGCAAAGGGACGGTTCAATATCAAACTCCAAACTCCCCACATCCCCAACTATCTCCAACATCTCTGATATTATCAGTGCTACGCCCCTGCTTAAGATAGTCCACCTGCCTTGAAGGGACGTTTCGATGAAAGACCAGAGGTGGCACACATGGCCCCCTAAACAGGCATGAGGCCCTCTGTTAATACTCAGAGACCAGCAACGAAAATACCGCTCTTCAACAGCTAGACGTAATACATGATGTCTTGTCCAATGTAGAGTAGCCTAAACCATTAAATTCCGTAACCGGGTACCTCCAGCGATAACGCGTTCAAAGCGTTGTACTCGAGTTATTCTCACCTTTCAACTATATAATGAGGCCGATATTTGCCAAGTTTAAGCTTAATATAATCTACAGTGAGTTCAAAGTTTATGTGGTTTCAAATACAGCATTAATTGCAGCGAGACTTACCAGTGCAGAGAAATATATCCGGTCAAAAAGGCCCCCAGATGTTTGAGCTGCTAGAACTCTATAGCCTTGCACTACCGCAAGTCATTTGATATAATGGTCCAGTAAGCAGTTACAAAAACAGAGTCTAGGTGCATGTATTATCAAGTAGGAAGTAGGCCCTTCACACCTCTTGAGACTCCCTTCAAAAGCAAATCCCATATTACGCAGGCTGAAGTGCCCGGAAGCTACCCCACAATGAATTTCTACTAGAATAACTGGGCCTAACTCTGTAAACACCGGCTCTACCAACTCCTGCACGCGATACACCCAATATACGTCCCATTAGACACGGAAGAGCTTTGTGGCTTTAAATTTAGGTCCGAATACTATCACCGCGATCTAACTGTTTTTTCTATGAGATATCTTGGGGAATTATACAGGCCTCTTCTTCTCTGGGACCTTTCTTGCATTTCCTGAAAAAGTCCGTTATCTAAATCTAAATAGAATAGTCAGGTATCTCTGTCATCACGAAAGGCTTCAATTGGATGGGTAGCTGCCCCAGATTTCTGTGGTCTGGCGGGCTACAGCTGTCAGTAGACAAAGAATCGGTTCTGTTAAGGGAGACGGCATACATATACATTGGCAAACCTCAATCACTATATAATAACCCCCTGGCCAAGATCAATATTTCTCCTCTTCCAAAACTACAACCTCACGCGAGCAAGGAGGGCCCAGCATGCCCCGACTGCGTGCGGAGATGTTTACCCCATATCATTGCATTGAACAGGGCTGTGAGTTTTCTGGATCCTTCAGTGTCGGCGGTTTTTCGAACTGACGATTACATACATATATGCGGCCGGAAGCCGCTCCTCACTAGTATAAATATATAGTGATATAATCACACAGTAACCGCAATGAATAAGAAAAAAGGCCGTAATTTCATATCACTTGCATTTATGTAAGAAAACCAGAGCCCTTACAGCTCACCTCAGATTATGAGTACAATGAAAGAAGTATTCGGTCGCTCAAATCAGTTGAAAATGACAAGATTTGTACATGAGACTCTAAGCTATAGTACTTCAGACAATTCAAAACTTTTCACAAGAGAATTGAAAGTGTATCCAGCATTCCTAGCTCACCGTACAACTATTCGAACTGTGCCAAGCATTGTGAGTATTTTATAAGCATAATGACTATATATCACTCAAGGTCAGAGATGATAATACCTTAGAATATTCGAGGGAAATCTGTTTAAGATGAAGCCTCAGAAGAATTCTGACCATGAGCCTCGAGATATTCTCGTTGCGCTTCCAAGATCAGGCCCTCATAAACCTTTTTTCCACCCCATACACGCTTGAATTCGATTTCTTTACCACTGTTTTTTCTCTCTTCAAGTAACACAACTGCCTTCTCGATCAAGTGTTGGTCACGCTGCGGGACTTGAATTCCCCATTGCGTTCTCCACTGAGTCTTCCTTGCCCTTAGATGGTGGACGGTGACCCACTCGATAGCGGATTGGGAGCAGGTGTAAATGAACAGGCGTCTATCATTTCTTCCAAGTGTCAAGGCCTCCACGATTTCTCGAAACTCGGCAGTCAGAGTTCTTTCGAGAGTGCCGGACCTTTAAAATAATTTCATTAGCAATCAAAATTCTGAAGCAGGTCGCACAAACGAGGAGCATGACTTACCCTTCCTCAGGAATCCTATCCCAGCTAATGGGACCCGGAATAGCGGAGGGACTGCTGGTACCGATGGCACCGCGGTCGAGATAAATACGACGGATGCCTCCCTCATTTGTGATAGACATGGCTTGAGCTCTTAACAGAGGAGAAGTTAGACCAGGTGTAAGGGTACCTGCGATTGTAACGGAAGCCTCATATGCCGGTGGAGCATGGATTGTTTGGTCGGCTCTATCCATAGTTTGGCCACTACCAGCGTGCGATAACCTTATCTTCTTGGCGGGCAACTGCGAAGTTTCGGTAGTTGATTCCTCTTGAAGAATGACCCTTTTCATCTGCTTCTTAGGAACCTTTTCAATGGGATCGGTGGTGGGAATTGTACTGTGTATCTCACACTGCCCTTGGTCAACGATGCCCTGTGGCATCTGCTGCTGTCCGTCGATGCAATCAACCCCTAGAACTTCGTTTCTGTCAATAAAATCCTCTTTTCAAAGATTAATACCCATGAAGCCCAGCCTCTCAAATATATCCTTTTTTACAATAATGAAAACACAACACAGCTTACCAATTTCTCGAACGTCGTGATTACTGCCAGGCATGCCTTCCCCTTGATCCGATCCCCCCACGGGAATCTTCGAACTTTCACAAACAATGGAATCCTCTACAATCATACTCTCATAGGAGAGAAACATTAAAGATCCGCTTGAGTTTGGTGATGCCTCTAATAGCCGCTCTACGCCCAGTAGTGGTTTAACTGGCTGTTTTTCGTATGGGGCCCATGCTTTAGAGTGTCAGCACTCTTATAAAGTATACAATCCGGGAATCATATACTAACCTGGCGTTTCTTCCAATTTTTCCATTGAATACGACCTGCCCCGGCCCGGACCCACTATCTCTCGGTGGGCCGTAATGTCTGAAGGATTTGTAGAGGTAAAATTACCTGGAGTTGTGAGACTTCTACTCATCCTTCCTCTGATAACCGGCGTCCCGGAAGCGGGTTTCGGGTTCTCGAGCGCCTCACTTTCCCCAACACCGATGAGTGTATACTCAGGCTGTGCAAATTCGATATTCCTCTTGCTCACAGGTTGCACGATAGGTTCAACATGAGTGATTGTGGATGGCCCTACTTTTTCGAACACCTTATATGCAGCACCTCCCTCTGATAGGCTGATATTTCCGTCAAAATCTCCTGCTATGTGAGGTTCCTCGTAAAGGACCGGGAACCCAAAGTCATGAGGCTTATCTAGAAGAGATGGAGCCAGAATTTTTCGGTGATTGGTACTATCAAGGCCAGGGACCTGAATAGCGTTTTGATCAACATTGGCAAGATGCTTGACATGAACGCTTTCTCCTCCGTTGTTTCCCTTAACCGATTTCTCTGCATACCTGGGAGAAACAGATTCGAAGTTGGTACGGCCCAGAGAAGTATTGTTCACCTCACCTCTAACCAGGGATGGGAGAGGTAAGCTAATGTGCTCCAAAGCAGCCCGACTGGAGTTGAGAGAATATAAGTGTTTGGTTTCCTTGAGCACTTTGCGTGAGGGGGAAGGCGCAGCAGGTTTGGTAAGGCTTTGTCCGAAATTAATAGGGATAGCGGTGGCGAATCTCCTTCTAATCGCTTCTTCATCTTCGTCATCTTCACCCCCTCCATGTTCTTTGCTGCCCTTGCTATTTCCAAGTATTTCTTCCCTCTCAACAACTAGTTTGAAAGCAACACTATGCAACTGCTCATCAGGAGCCTCGCGCGTTTTTGATGACTCGCCGCTTCTATCCCCTTCATCCACCAGGGTAATAGTTTTTCCTTCGCAGCCAGAAATTGTATCGCAGACTTTCTCCCTAGTATCGGTTTCTTCCGTGTCCACGGGTCCATCCTTTTTATCAGACCCGGAGACCGTATTTTCCTCGGTGGTAGAGACGTCTAATTTACCCGCCAATGAAAGTTGCTCAATAGTAACATCCTCTATATCGCTAACGTCTTGTTCTTCCCACTCTTCACTTTCTTTATCCCTCTTTAAGGCTTCCCCGGTCTCTTTTTCATCCCTTAAATTGTCTTCACCATCGACTCTAGTGTCTACGCTCGCAGTTATTGATAATGTTAGTGAATGATATTCAAACATTTATCCTAGAATGACAGTAGATTATAACGTATTGAGATAATTCTTTGGTTCGGAAAAAAAATATTGACCCACAGTTTTGGCTACTCTCACTATCAGTAGTCATCGTATCACTACTATCCTCATCTTTAGACTCAACTTCTTCGGCGCTATCATCATAAACCTCATCTTCATCTTCATTATCGTTTTCGCTGTATGGTTCAGCACGCTTCATGGCCATAGCCATGACTCTAGAGTCTCTAGAAACTTGATTTTTTGATCCCACCCTCGGTCTCAGCGTCACTCCGAACTTTCGAGGAGAAGCCCTGGTTCTTGAGCCCGCTTTATCTGACAAATCTATTAATCTGTCAGCAACAATCCTAAGAATGGGTTGTAAACCGTCACAAAGTTAGTCGCACGTGTACTTAGCTCAACAGCCGCTGCTTTGTTTCTTTTAGGACCTCCCTTATTATTTTCTGCCGACATCCCGTCAGACAAAGATCCAGCCTCCTCTACCCAATTTAAAGTAAGAGGGACTGCATCGGATGAGCTCTTAGGCCTTCCTCTACCCTTTGAGCTACCCTGGGTGGTCGTTTTTCTGACAGTATCGGATTTTATGGGATTCGTAAGGGTCTTTCTGCGTTTTGATGGCGCTGCCGAGTTAAGTTCATCGTGGTCATCTGAGTCAGTAGTATCGACCAATACTAGCTTACGTCGAGATGCTGTCTTTAATACTGTCGACTTTGATGCCAAATTTTCCGTAGAATCCTGATCTTTGATGCTCCGCGGATCCACGGCCCGTCCGTTTTTGACCTCACGGTATGAGTACGCGTAGTAAGCTTTGACCATCCGAGCTTCTTTTGCTCTACCGTGAGTGGCATTAAAGGCTGCAGTAAGATCCTCCCAGGTACCATCACCATTAGTAACCCTCTCTGCTTGATCGAAAATCCATACTTTTTCCTCCAGAGTGTAGTTCCGCTGACGGATGCCGTCCTTTGTATTTGCCATTATTGGATGAGGAGCTTCGTTTAGATGTGCGGATGGCTCTCTAATAGCTTTGACTGTGTTGGGTGTCTTGGCGTAGAGAGACCGTGTTGAATGTGTGCGGCCAATAGTAGGAGGCGGTGGAGAGGGAAGTGAGACGGCTCTAATACTTCTTCTTCTCCCACTGGGAGGAGGATGAAGGGGCTTTGAACTTCCCATTTCACATATGGGTAAGAAAAGTTTGTATATGAATAATTAAGAAAGATGTGGGAAGATATTAAGGGGTTGTAATGTAAGATACGGAGGATGTGAGGGATACATGTACGGAAGATGAAGCGGTGAAGACAGATCGTTCCGGGAAACTATTTACCATTCAAAAGTTTCAAACTTTCCGTTTACAGCTCTACAGCTCTACAGCTCTACTCATGTATGCTCTGAAAACCTTGGCATCCCGCTATAGCAGATTTCAGTACCGGAGATGTAACGTACTAGCGACTATGCCGTTTCTACTCCAGTAGAACACGACATGCAAATTTTTGGGGGCGAAAAACTCAACTTTCCCTTTCCGTCAGAGCCGTTTGAATCCAACCCCAGCATTCTCCATCTACCTTCGCCAAAGAAAATCGCTTGCTTCAAAGGGAGACTAAGGCCCACTAAACCACACCTTTTCAAAGAACATAGTTAAACCCTAGTCATCCACAGGTAACTTCACCCTTTCCATCAATCTATCCTCTCCATCAATATCGATTGATCCTCCCTCTTACCCACCCCCGGGCTTCAATTCCGAATTCAGTAGGGATTTATTTACCTTTCGCTACGATTTTTCTATTCCTTTCTTCACCACTACATCTATTTATAGTCCGTGGGCCTCTTGCTAGAGCACCTGGACCCCGAGAGACCGTACCCTGATATGGTATCATCGGAGAGGATCACCCACGCCGTACATCAAAATTTCGCCCGCCCTACAGGTGAAAGTGGAACGGCCCACTATGTCCTACCTGAATATAGGTCACGTGGTATCACTCGAGTTAGCCCAATCCATCCGGTCCCTACACAGTGTTGCACCAACTCATACCACATGCACGAGTAGAGTCGCCCACTGAGAATTATATTCGATTTCACCGATTCTTGATAGATTGTATGTGCATCCCCAATACCGACGACATAAAGTCACTAATAACAAAACACCCCCCCATTGGTATTAAAGTAAAGATATGGCTACTAATAGACCGCTTCTTCGCATTAGGACTTGGACTTATTGAAGCAACAGAAGGCCTCCCGAGTGATAGGCAGTGATATCGCAGAATCTCAGAATATCGATGATCACGTGATCGGTTATTGTCTCTTGGCGGTTACACCAGACCATGGCAAAAGATTCTGCTCGTCGCTTCCAAACCGTCTCTTGTACGGTTTGTACTTCTTCTTTACCACCCACACCGCTCTATGGAAACCCCGTATCATGCCTAGGTGGCAAGGGGAAGACTACGATATGGACCGTACCAGCAATCTTGGTCCTCGGGCTATCGATTACCCAGACCATTATCGACCCCAAATCAACCGTTCAATCAACCAACCTCACCAGATTGCCACCCCGCGAAATGTCTTATATAGCACCCCCGAACTCAGTGGGCATCGCCAGAACTTTGTGGAAAGTCGAGCACCACACAACCCGCCACGACACCACTACTACACGCGACAGGCTGGGGCAAGTGAGGTTGACGGCAGAGTGGGCTGGGCTCGGGAGGATTGGGATAGAGAGGATCGGGAAATCAATAGGCACCATGTCCCCCAAAATCATCAGGAAGACAATCAACCACACCGTAATCAATCGCAAAACCATCATGAGCAGGGGGGTTCCTTGCAAAACCTGTTATTCGGCGCCGATAACCATAAAACGAGAGTTTACGCCAAATCCTTAAGTACGGAGAGCTCCAATCCCGAATTGTTTTGGAGTGCCACCCCCGATCGATACCATCGTGCCGTGAGAGATAGATGGTCCAGCCTTACTTTGTCGTTGATATTATGCTCGGTATTTGAGATGCAGAATCCCTCCAAATACATCATGTTCCACTTTAAACCACGCAGAGGTGGGCCAAACGCAGGGGGCTGGTTAATCTTCCAGTTGTCTCCCGAAAAACAGGTGACCTTAACTCACCACCAGAAGGGAGAGAAACCATTTGTCTTGTTGCGCACGAACTCAGTTGGCATAACTTCTATCCGAGAGCCAGACCCAGACGATACAGTGCGCTCTATCATAGAAAGTTTAAGCTCATGCCTAAGGGTGGCAAACGGAAATATGGAATTCAGACTGGATTTAGTGAAGCCGGGTGCTGTAAACATGCTTAGAATCGGGTTCAGGGAACCTAAGCATTCCCATTCATTGAGCACAGTACCATCACCAAGCATCTCTACCTCGTCGCCTGTCCCTTCTCTAAGGGAATCTACCTTACGACATCCTGGGGCCAACATAACCACAGCGGGCTCATCTCAACCCTATAAAACTAATATCATTGGCAGTAGGGTGACAGGGATGGGAGGACGATCAAGAGATATGGAAAAGAAGGACGCTCAGATGTCGGAACAGCCGCTGCGGGGACAGAATAGGCCACCATTTATACGGCCGGAACCAGCACAGGAAATACCTACTGCCGACCACGGAATTGGGCTCCCCTCAGAAACAAAAGCAGAGGTCCCCGCTGCCCACACTGAGCGATCTCCCCTCAAGTCGCTATCTGCATCACCAGAGCCTGAAAGTCAGGACAGCGAACCCCCGGACGAGCCACCTCGGAAAAAGAAGAAAGCAAAGCCTACAATCAAACAAGAGTCTGAATCTGACAGCGAGCCAGGGCGGAGGGAGCGGAAGAAGAAACGCAGTGAGATCCCCGCTGTCGACAGCGATACTGATATGTCGGACAATCCACCACGAAAAAAGAGAAAAAGGCCAAAACCCGCAGAACCAGAGCTAGAGAAGAAAAAGAGGAAGAGGAAGAAGAAGTCTGCTCCTTCAGAACCAGCACCAGTAACGGCTTCAGAACGAAAGATCCCTATCGTTGATAGCGACTCTGAAACGCCGGAGGAGCTGCGGCGGAAAAAGAAAACAAAGAAAGTTAAGCAGGGGACTGTGCTACGCGTGTCTCAGCCAGAACCCGCGAGGCCGAAAAGAGGGGGCGGGCGAGCTCCTACACCTCCTGCAAAAACCCATCCGGAGGAGGATCTCGATTACCTGCAAAAGCGCCTCCTGGAAATCAATAATGCGAAGAACGAGTTGTTTGTGGAGGAACAGGAGCTTAAGGCAAAGTTGTTGAGGCAGAAGTTTGACCAAAGTAAGCAGGGTGGGAGTGATGGAAAGTCGATCATGCATTGTACGTGCTCTGCTTGTGGCGAGTACGGGCATAGGAAGGATTCGTGGAAGTGCCCAAAGCACCCGGGGAAGAAGAGGGTGCTAGGTTGATAGATATCCCGTTTAGCGGTATGGTGGACACTCGTGATAAGTGATTGTAGTGGCAGCATAACAATCACTATCAAAAAGTTTGTTCAGGAGGGAGGAATCTGGGGACACATTAGAGAAATATGGGCATCAAACGACACGATCTGTCCTGCCCATATTCAAAATCTAAGATTCATAGACGTCGGCACTGTTATTATTATACAATAAACACAAATCTAATCGATTGATCCCATGGTCCATCAATGTTCACCCACTTTGCTAGAGGAATTAAATTTTGTAATTGGAGGCCCATTATTTGATAACGATCTGTTAGTAAAGCCACACCAAATCCACTTTTTGGGGGATCAGCATTTTCTGAGTCATCAGTACCCATCATATAGCCGGTTGACCGCGAGCCCAGCCATTTTCAGGAATTAGCCGTAGCCGCAGGCGAACACCCCTTCATCACATCTTCGGCCTGCCCGAGTATTCTGCACTTAATATGGTTGGGACACCTAGAGACAGGGGGGTGCGACATTCCTAACCCAGTAATTACTTGGCATGATTTCGCCAAGATAGCGCATTTATGCCAAGATATCAACCATGGTGAACCCCAAATTAGGTAGGTACATGTAATTATAAACTGGCGTATTTCTTAATTAGGTAATATCTTGCCGAGAAAGGTAGTTTATGGGCAACGTTCAATCACCCTCTCACCAAAAACCCAACTTTTAGAAATTCAATAGCTCAACAACCACAACAAAAAAAATTAACTGGTCTCTGTTACAGTGCTATCCACCTCTCCCTCCATCACCCTACAGAGCTGTTTTAATTTTAGTGTGTTGTGGTGGTTGGCCATCAACGTTTTAGACTGGGTACCGTGTCAGACCTAGAAGAGTGTTAACCCCACACTACTAAAGCCATCTCCCCGGCCCAAGGTGCCCCCAACCATACACGCAGAGACGGGGGTCCCCAGCGTTCGTATTGCTATTGATGTCACGCTGGTGTAACATTGTGTTGGTTGTGTCACCAGTTCCTGGAAATTAAAAGTGGCAAGTGCAGTTTCACACAGCAACCACTCACTTCCATCTTCAAGGAGCTTGACGTTGATCGAGCCAATTATTACAGCCCCTAATTACCCTAGCACACACTTTCATTGCCTATCTTTCCTGATAGGGAATTAAGCATAAATTTCCCCGGTTGCGTTTCCTGCATTTTGGTAATAACTCCTTGAGATCGTCGGTACCTATGCACATTATAGAGCGCAGGTCTGTCATGATGCAGGTACAATCCATGGATCCAACATTAGCGCTTGGTTGGGCATTGAATGTCTGCATATACAGGATGCATGTATGTAGTAGAATATTAAAAGTACTACCAGCTCGTATTAATTAGGTTTAATAGCGGGGGTAATAATTTCCCACTTCTTTTATCCTAATAATTAAGATCGCCCCATATTTCTTCATTCTTTTCCGGACTGTTGGGGATATAAAATCCCTTCTCCGCCCTCAGTGTTAATGGGACCTCATCCTGTCCTTTAGCACTCTCGCTCGTCATCAGCTCTTCCTTTCGTTGCAAACGCAAACAAACACTCTTTTTCTCAGCCCAAAAAGAAAGAAAATGCGCACATTTACCCCCCTTTTCGTCTCTGTGCTCCTCAGCAGCACTGCTCTTGCGGCCTCCAACATCGGCATCATGCCCCGCAGTGCCCTCTTAAGCACCCGCCAGCTCCAGTGCGACGCTGAAAACCCAAACATCTGTGAGCAGACCGCGAACTCCATCAAGTGTGGGCAAAACTGCTGCTCCGACGGAAGTATGTATATACCGCCCATTGTAGATTTTTCCGGTATAAATACTTATATGTTTGCGGTGTAATAGCTAGTTGTCAATTTGGCTACAGCTGCCAATCTGGTGGAAGATGCTGCGACGAAACGTATTTCCATCCACTCAGAATGTGATAGAAAAGGGTGTGCTAATGAAGTTTCGATCGAATAGCAAGCCACTATCCCAGTGCGGTGTAGCAACAATCTGCTACGATGCGAGTGATGCGAAGTGTCCTGGCTCTGAGGCATGCTGGTCAGTATTTGTTATTCCCTACTTTTTTTCTGCTACCCCCGGCTGTAGGATGGGGAAGATTTCTAAGCACTAAGATCTAACAATACTCAACGCCTACAGCCCCAGCAGCACCCCATATTGCACATACCAAGATGGTCGTGCTATCTGTGTACTGAGCACCACGTTCACCAACACTATCACCAACACCCTCTCTAATACCGTTACCAACACCGTTACCAACACCAACACCGCCAGTACCACCTACACCTCCGCTTCGACCACTACGTCTAGCACCACTGTCACCAGTCCTGCCTCTTCTTCTAGTTCAGAGGCAAAGTCCTCGACATCCCCCATCTACGGCACCTACACGAGCTCGAGCACCTCTTCCATCCGCCCAAGCCCTACAAGCATCGGGGGTGGTAATTCCACGGCTCCAAACTCAACTGTCTCACAACCACCTATCTATTCTGGTGCGGCTGTGGGCAGAGAAGGATTTGTTGGTGCAGGGGTTGTGGCCGTTGTGCTTGCTGTTGGCGGTGCGTTTATCTAAGGGGTTTGACACCAGTAATTGTTACATCAACTATTATAGATAGCTATTAGGGCTCCTCACGATGATATATCCCAGGAGGCACTAAATATTTATTGCATGTTTATATTGCGGCTGAATTTAATCTACAAGACCTTCCTCTACGTTCTATGAGCATTAAGACAGTAATTCAGGACAGAGGAAGATATTCCATCAGGGTTTTCCCAAACTATAGTTTTAGTGACGAGAGGTGATTAGAAGGATGAATCAAATCGAGTGTAGAGCGCGTTCAGTTCTTCTTTCGGCTTTTATTGTTTATTCAACTGTGTAGATGGTAAGCTGGTTATAATCGATTTATCTACGCACGATCTGCATCCTGTTTATCTACATGCGCGGTTCCATAGACCTTTTCATTGGAATAACTCTCATATCTGTGTACTTATAGAGGATGAGTTGGTATAAGCATCGTCGATATTTTCCAATTTCCGACAAATACTTGAAATATCAAATGAAGGCAAACAAACCCATTAATTGTTCTCATATATAACTTGGCTTGCTTATCTTGTAGCAGCCAACTACTATATCGAACTTATGTATTTCATCCGTTCAATATCTTCGGACTGTAATGGCACTACCAGGCCAAGGCCCCAGCGAAGTGAGGTAGATGTACTAACACTTAAAATGGCTGTTAGCAGGCCTAGAAAATGAGTAAACGTAAGCCAACCAGAGGTCTCAATAACGTACCAGATACCCCACCTTATACCGCCCTCTATGCCGTAATTAGTAGGCGAGGAAGCCTGCCCCCTCTGTTTGCGTCGTCCTGCAACACCCAGTACCAGCACGGCGCCATAAGGCCGGGGAAGCATATTGTGGTTGTAAGTTGTGTTTTCCGTAGAAATATTCGAAGGTTATGTTGTGAGTACTTAAAAAGTCAGATAGGCGCGTTGTAGGGAGTACCAGAGCCGGACGGGGCAGACTAGCATACCGTAATCGATGGAGGATACCTGCGCCTGCCCTATTCTCCTCTGCCAGAGAATATGGTCCTCCGACTGGCTGGCGTAGCCTAACCGTACCGAGTGCTTCCAAATAACTATACCCATTATACCGAGACTCCCGAAACCCGCTATCACTTTCATTGAGCGCCGTAGCCCACAATAGCTGCTGTAACAAATCTCATGAACGCGTATCTCCTACTTTCTCAAATCTACTACGAGCTGATTACCCTGCTCAGCCAGCAGTCAACATTACGCAGTATTACAGAAACAACTGCAGGTGCAGGCCAAAGATATAAAAAGGATAAAAGTCAATAAACGACCGCCTAACAACCTAGGCTGGTACTACATTACAATATTTCTAAGAGAGGCTCAATCCTCCCCTTCCGGCGCACCGCTACGGTTCAATGTGTAGGTCGCTAGTAGTTTTTATTTCTCTAGTCCTCTTTCCGCCCCCCCCCCCTTTTTTTGCCGCAAGATATGCAGGCAGTTGGCATAGCGTTTCCTGACCCAACTGCTATTGCATACACAGAAAAAACGTACCCGCCAAGGCTATCTTTTTTATATGGTATAATTTACGAGTACAAGTAGTAGCGAGTGATGACTTATGACTTACCTGCTTCTTGAGTATGAATTAGGACCTTTCTCCTAGCCCTTCAGCTCATGGAAGAACCAAAGCAAGAGCTTCACAAGGTCCCCCCGAGGCCAAGTAGCTAGTTCAAGCAATGAAGCGTCGATTTTAGGTACGTACATGTATGTAGGGAGCTAATAATGGGACAATGTTCAAAGCGACGAAGAAGACTTTTTTGGCTACAGGCACATAATACAGAGCAGTCACAGATATGCGGAAGGATACCTCTACTTGCATTTTTTTCAGCTGCGCCAAATTCTGATCCCAGGCTTCGAGGCCGCATCCCCATACCAAACCAAGGATTTATTGATACCGAGTGAGAATCTATGACTAACACCACCCCACACCCTGCACCGACCCACCCCACCCCACTCCCGCAGTAGTCACCGCAGAAACACTCAGCCCAACGGCTATACATGTACCCACGAGGAGCACATCTTGTAGACTAACTGTTGTCCAATATCTACGATCTCGCGATATAACAATCCCGGCCGTGCCATGACCCCGCGGCCGGCTCATTAGCTAACTAACCCGAAGATCAGTTCCGTCTCTGGCCGCGCCAGCATACATCTCAGCTGGACAAGGCCTCGCGGCATTATCCGGGTACTGTAGGTACTTTTTTTTTTTTAAAAAAAAAAAAACCACTATCTCTTCAGCTACGTGTAGCTTCATCCACTTCATCCTACTATGCCACTCGTCCCGTACTGCGCTGGCGATCCCTCGTGGTCGGGGAACCAAGGAACCGCACAATGACGATGGAGGCTAGAACACCGATACCAGCGTAGCAACAGCCACCCTTATCCTCCCGACTGGGGTCGAAATGACTGCATGGAGCATGTAGAGAAGTAGGCAATTCAAAACCGAAGATCCTCAACTTTACAAAAGCCCACCCAAAATGACGTCTCTCTCACCAACTCCAGGTAATCACAACCACTAGCGTCACGTCACGTTCCCCGCCCGCCGAGATGGTATCGTACCATAACTACGTCTCCGACCGATCGATAAGCGCACGCACAAAAGTCAAGTCAAACCAAGGCAAAGGCCCGTATTGCGGAGGAAGAAAAAGAAAAAGGAAAAAAGCACGCAGGATGATGTATTCACTCAGCCCTACGAACGGCGACCTGCAGCAGCAGATTCAATTAATCAGTCCGGATCTACACTACATTACAGCTGCAAGGAAGTTTGGTGGGAGAGGAAGGAGGAGGCAGGCTCATCTACCCAGGGGACAGGACAGGACAGGACAGACCATACAGGGCAGCCAGAGGTTAAAACAGAGTCCGTGCATATATGAGTGTGCCACGTTGCATTAGGTCCAGAGACTACTACGGCTACGCAGATCACTTACTTATGTTCCTAAGTACTTTTCTGGGATCCGTGTGCGCAGTAACAAATACAGAAACAGAAACAAAGCTCGAGCCTAGCAAAGTGGTTGCGCCATAGGTAGCTACGACGTCGTAGCCGCAACTAAATTCGATATTTACGAGCCCCTACAATACGGGTTACGAGAGACATCAAACTTACTTGCTGCTGCTGCTAATTCTGTAAAGTTGGTATGGACATTACTAATGTGCCTGACTAGACGACCCAAACAGACTACATTTAGTATTAGCAACAGTATTTGAAATAATGTTCCGGGATAGGCATAACTTTCACCTACCCATAATAGGCCATTGCCCTTCGGAATAATTTCGTCAGCACTAGCTGGGGAGAGGAGGAAACTAAGGGGGGTTCGCAGCTACGTTACATGTGATCACCAGTAACTATGTGTGCGGTGGGTGACCTCTTCTGTGACCCACGGATCGCTCCTGTTCCACATCATACATGGCTGGCTGGCTGGTTGAGCCCGGGAACAATATATTATTTTGGGCCGGTAGTAGCTCGTGTCAAGGTGTAGGTAAGGCTTATTACCACTGTCTGAGGGAAGGAGAAGAAGCATCACGCCACAGTAATAGGATAGGTAATTAGTCTCTTGTGTGTACAGCTGCTATAGAATAAACTTGGCTGACTACTAAGGTAGGTATACGGGCCAAATATGTGACAGATGCAACGAGGCCTGGCTACGAATCACGCCACAGAGAGACAATTTTTGAAGGTTAATCGGGATATAATGGGATTTGCCCTGGCTAGAGGCAGGCTACAGTGAGAAGTACACCCTTCGGCACACACCCGAGTTGAGAGCCAAGCCAAATTATCCATTCTTCCATTCTTCCACGAGGCTTCCATCGCTACTGTCCGCCGCCAGCTAAACCCAAAATAAGCCGGATCATTAGCTGGCCTCGCTAAACAGACAGGGATCCATAATAAATTTAGTAGCTGCCCTTCCTACATAACCCTCAACTCTGAGGCGAGCGAGCGATTTTTCCCCATTGCAAAGAGATCATGGGATTCCGAGCCGGCATCTAGGCAGCTCCGCCCAAGGATCCTTCATCCAAATGACATACCGCGTTGAGTTTGATCGTCGCCATGTCCAATTGGGAGTTGCGAGGTTATCTTCATTAAAACACCGAGTCGATTCTTGTTAGCCAAAAGCTCCCCGTGTAAGCGATAGAGGTACCTAGGTAGTGATCACGAGCACATGAAGTAGTTAATTGAGTTGCAATACTTGCGACACGAAACGGTGAGGATAAAGTTGTGAAATCGATGTTTCCGAGATTATGCGTCATCGGTTTAGCTGCACCGAGTTTATCCGGAGGTGCGGGTTACCCCGAATGTAACGGTAGCAGTGAGCCTCACCAGTAAGTACCTACAGAATATACAATTCTCGTTCGAAAATATGTAACGTATTTCAGTCTGTTAGGCTCACAGGTCGGGGAAAGCGCCTAGACATGTAGGTACAGACGAGCTTCGCCTCATCTCTAGTCTCGTACTGATATTCGAGTCCTCGTAAATATCGACCTAAAGCATAAAGTCAGCAGCGATTTCTTACGAGAGCATGCACGGCAGTTGTGAAAAATAAGTTGGAAGTATTGCATATCTTTTGTGATCGAGTAGATCGAAACTCACCATCATTATTGGGCGATGCCTATATTGAAGTCTATGGGACAGATGGAACTTGAGGCTTTTACGATATATCTTGGAACGAGTGAATTGTCCAATATAGAAGAGAACGGCCACATGATGAAGATGAGGATGTTGATGTTGATGGGATGGGAAATGGCGGATGGGAGATGTGTCACCTGGTTATGTTTGAAGCTCACCGAGCTGCTTGGTTATCCTCTCTCGACTCGACACCCCCCCCACCTTGTCTTTTCCCAGATTCCATCCCCACCCCGCCCCCGCCAAACAGCCGATAACGGGCCGTTATAGAAGGTAGAATGGCAGCAAACATAACTACGTGGGGAACAAGTATGCTTGTTCGCGACCACGATTGTGAGTCCTCGTGACGGCTAGAGTGCCCTCCAAGATGTGTCACTGATAAGGCTTTCTGCTTGCGCAGCCAGTCGTATTGACAGAAATTGCGCACCACCTGGAGTGCGAACACCCAGGACATGTAACGTAGCTCCCCCCAGTGACCTTGAGTCAGCCTTTCACGTTCAATAGGAAACACTCCCAAGAGAGTATGTAAGACAGACTTGACCTGCACAAGTCTAGTCAGAGTAATTACTCTATATACATAAAAAAAAAAAAGCAGTTTGAATGGGTAAAGTAAGGACAGCGGCAGTTTGTGCATGTTCCCAAGGATCTTGATTGATCTGGTCAGAGCCGACAGAAACCTTCTAGAGTAATTCCGTATTCGGAGACTGACACAGTCAATGTGGGGGGGGGGTGGTCTGAAGGAAAAAAATCCCGCATTTCAGCCTCAACAACACCTTACCCTAAGTGAGCGCGCTATCACATGATTGGGAGCCTCAAACGCGTCCGACAAAAGTTAATTGAAGACAGAGTACCGTTAACCTGTATGATCCCAACAACGACAGATCCTTCGTCCCTCTTTGCTAAACTTCTCCAATTTTCGTCATTATAGATAAGTACATGTACTTACGTCTCCCAAACTGAGGACACGTCCCCATATCGATGAGTCTTCGCTGTTTTTGTTTACCGCATAGAAACCTTTGGATGCGAAGCAGGGCACGGGGGGGCTGGTGGTACGAGATTTCTACTCTATGCTTAACCTTGCATAGTTGTGTCAGCGTCTCTAATAATCCATGTATCCGACGAAATGTGTCGATTAAGGTACATGTAGTGAGTGAGAAGGGTGGTAGGTACATGTAGTTGGAGGGGTTGAGGGGTCCAGACACTCGGAAACTTCAGATGAAAGAAGTTTATTCTGCTCTGTATGATTTGGTTCCGCAAGATTCCTTTTTTTTTTTGCAGTCGCTTAGCCTGTGAATCGAGACCAATCCATCCGAGTGATGGTGAAGAGGTAAAGGTGTCGTGTTCTGAGCGTACGTATGCCAGAACGTCATTTGGAAGTTGTCGCAACCCCAGGAAGTGCAACCAAGACAGACCAACCTTCAGGTACACGAAAACCCTATATCATAAGCTACGTTGTTTCAATACCAAGTATTTTCCATCTGAGATTCGAGATGTTGCTCTTTTCGAAAATGCCATGTGTTTACTTTCTCCCTCCATGAGGCTTCGTCGCATCAATCGTAATCATGCACCTGCCCACTCACAAGCATCCGCTTCCCTACAAGCGCCCCCCCCCCCCCTCTCTCCCCCCTCTCAGTCCCCTCGTTCCACCCCAATCCCCTCCATTCTAACCAATTACAACACACGGATGTCGCCGGAAATTGTTCCTTGACTTAGAACTTGGACTCTAAACAGAAGATGCATTGTCAGATCTGGCGTAGCCGGATCAATTGGCTCTTGGATATCGATGACCAGTCCTCCAAGACACTCGGCATATAATTATATCCCCACGTTATGTTTTTAATTTAGACGAGTATAGTTGACTGGTCCTTCAAGGATGTGCCAAGCCTCTGAGAATAAAATGTGAAAGTGCTTTGTTGATGCACTGAGCATAGCTCTTCCGTGACTGATATTATATCGAAGAAAGTCATGTCCGACGTGACGACCTTGTCCAGCCTCCTAATTTTACCTTCTGAGGGAGAGTTTTGAGGGTAGATATGGACGAAAAACCGCCTACTGTGAAGACTAATATTGATCAGACGGTCCCGCGTCGGACTCAGAGGTTTCTGAGTCACCATCAAAGATGGCTTAGCAGAAAGCCACGGACTGGTTCGAGGTCACACACTAACCGTATTCGCTCAGGTATTGTAATTCCGAGCAGGGTAGCCAGGGTCGCAACACGTCGCGCGCGAACCACATTTGAGAACTCAAATATTATTGTTGTTATTTTATTATTATTAAAGAAACCTCAGAGGGGGGCTGAGTCCGCGAACCCAACCTGCATATATCGCAAGTAACGACAATGAATACTACATACTACTTTACTCTATCCTATGTTCCCTGCATTGTTTCCTTACTTTGGCATAGCCAATGAACCATCCTGTGTACCGAGTGACTAACATCCACGACTCCCTCCCACCCCCCCACCACCCTCCCATCTCCCTCTATGACAGGGGTATGGGGGATGGAGGGGGGGGGGAGCTTGCTTTGCTAAGCGGGCCAATCGTTTTCGTAACCGTTGCCTGGCATTGGTATGTGTTTCGTTTGAGAGCTTCCAAGGCCTGCCCACGGGAAACCTAGTGACGGGTCATAATATGCCTGCCGCAGCAAATCCTCCTCCCCCCCCCCCCCCCTGGTCAGAAATGAACCACCGCCGATATCAACTAGAGCCAGAGAGCGGTGACAAGGAAAGTGTGACGCAAAGCCCAAAAGAAATAATCTGGGGAGTGAGGAAACGAGAAGAAGCCCCCGTCGATGATGGGCCTGGCTTGCTGCGTCTCAGTTACTTTCCTCTTGTGCGCCCAGCTAATCCAACCCAGCCAGTGAGCTAGCAGCTAGCTAGGCGGCCGCCCTCTCGGAGAGAAAGAGAGAGATGGTAGGAAGCTTGCTGCTGCGCTGCCTGCGCTATTCCTCCTTCGTGTGCCTGAGAGCTAGAGACAGAAAATATAATATAAGAGTCATTCGGAAACCAGTGTTCGAGCTTCTTTCATTTCGACCTCCCATCCAAGTATCCATTGCGAACAAAACAGAAACATCTTTTTTTCAGCATCACTGTTCTTAAGCTTATCTATATCTAGCTTGGTCAGAACCAAGAAAACAACTAGAACATTATATCTATTGCTACATCCTTGCTTGCTTTGCTTGACAGTCCATAAAACTCGGACGAACACCCTTTATTTTTTTTTGCCACTATCTAGAACCACCCCCCCCCCCCGGGCATACTACACATCCCAAGCTAGCAATAGCAAGCAAGTTGCCACCTCCGGACCCACCACCAAGTTCTATCACGATGCCCTCTAGCAATCCTCCTCCTCCACCAAAACCCCAACCACCCCGACTTCCTACCCCAGACTTGCCACCAGCGCCGCGGGGCATGTTCGGCGTAAGTTTTTAGTTCCCGCCCTAGCGCCTACCCGTTACTAGGCCATTTTATTAACACTTGTCACTACATATAGAATCGCTGAAGGTCATAAGTGCGGGAGCGCACCAAGACTAAATCAAAAAAAAAAACTCAACTCAACTCAACCCATTTATCACCCTCGGGCACACTTCTATAAAAACGGAACCATTAATCGGACACCCCCAACCCCAAAAATCAAATACCCCGGTGGGCTATGCTTTTCGCTGGTTATCAGTTGGCGAAATCATTATTTCCTCATCGGCCGGTTTATGTCTTTTGGATCTCACGGACGACGGACGGGCGGGCGGGCGGATGCAGGTAGCATTACAAAACGCTATCTGGCTTGCCTCAAGGTCATTGTAAATCATTTCGATTGAATTGGCTAGCCGTAACGCATTTTATATCTCCACTATCTCCTCTTTCTCTCTTGCTTCTGGACGGAGCGGCGGGAACAAAAGGCGCGGCGCAAGATGAAAAGGAATTCGACTCACTGTTGGTTTATGTATGAGTCAAATGGGGCAAATTTGGACTCTTCCTTTTTTTTTTAGAGGGAGAGAGCCACAACGTCAGGAATCAGTTTCTGGTTTCCCCTCGGTTGGATTCAACTTTTTTCCTTTTTTTCTCCATGATGCAACCGCCATGTTTCTTGTATCTCTCTTTTTTCAATCTCTCTTTTTCCTTTGCTTGAATACCTGTGTTTTTTTCTTTGGCTTTAATTTCTTTTTTCTAGTCCACTGGTCTTTTCTTCACTTCTGGCATTAGTAGCGTGGTTCGAGGAGAGCAGCACAGTTTCTGTTTCGGTTGTTGATCCCTATTTTTAGGATCGGACGAAAAAAACATTGAAGAGTCACTCTCAAAGGGCGGTCACGTGAGGAAGCCGAAGGGGAAGTCTATGACTCAGAGGAGAGGGAAAACAGGGAACTGTCAGCGGGAATGAAAAGCAGAGGGTGATGATGGGGAAGCGAGGATTTTTGTTCTGTGAAGAGTTTGTTCTTTCTCTTCAATTTCTGGGATTACTACTTGTATTGTTGCTATTACTACTATCTTTTCACCCTTTTGTTGTAGGGCGCTAGGTACATGATTTAGAGTTGTGGTCTTTTTTTCTTTTCTTTTACTTCTTCGTCCTATTTCTTCGTTTTTTATTCTGCACTTTACACTTTTCTTGCACAGTATATAGGGCAATTGCATGTATTGGTTACATGTTTTACTCCATCGTTTTTTTTCCTGTGCAAGTGTCGTTGTCGTTGTCGTTGTCGTTGTCGTTGTCGGTTGGTTAGCGGTCATCAACTCATTCGCTCGTTTGTTTCAGCTACAGGGTTAGGGTTTTCGGCTTACTCTAAACGTAAACACATCTACACATCTTGAAACCACATTGCAATAGTACCAGTATCAGTGACAGTGACGTCCCAGGGAGAAGGCAGAGGCAGGAACTTGAAACTCGAAACAACGTACCTTCTTACCTCACAATCTACCAGCCCAAACTTGAAAATTAAACAGCAGACTAGAACGTTCCTACACTCCGCACCCTCACTCCTATCTCCTTACAAAATAAAATGACGAGTATTGCTACATACAAAGCAAAGCTCCAGCTCCTCACTGGCTACAGCTACACTTACCACCGCTACCGCTACCAGGTGCTGCCTCTATCGATCCTACTTGGTGTGATGCTGTGCTGCGTGCTGATGGCCGCGCTGGCGGCGGCGTGGATGCCGTGGGCGCAGGCGCTCGTAGCTGTGGTGACGCTTGCCATGGTTGGGGCGGGATGCGTGTGGTGTGCGTGGGCTTTTATCGAACAGGATGATGCGGAGAAGGTGGATGGGTTTATGGCTGGGACGGTGGTTTTGAGGGGGGTGGTAGTTGAGGGGGGTGGTGGTTGAGGGCTATAGGGTGGAGGGTAAAATAGAGGCGGGATGATATAGGTCGAGTGATGGTATGTGCACTTGGACCTTTTGTGCAGGTTACGTGTAGTTACATCTGGTTGGTGAGTGGGGTTGTGATAGTAATTGATGGGATCTGATAAGAAAGATTAGATTACCGATCTGGTGACAGCCTGCAGTGGTGGTGGCTAACTACATGTAGATTGAACTTTTCGTTGGCTGTGCAGCTAAACTACCTTACTGATCTACAACGCTTCTTCTTAGGTCTGATGAGTCAAGCAAGCACAAAGTATCGCCGCGCCGCAAAGTCAGAATTAAGAAAAAAAAGCCCATCACCACTTCTGGGCCGAGCTACCTTTGATAGCTACATGAATTAATGCGTACATAAGTCAGTCAAGTTAGGCAGTGAGCATCTGTAAAAAAAAAAAAAAAAAAAAAAAAAAGGAACCTCAAACTCCCCACGTCTCAGAACCAGCCTCGGGATTCCGGCCATCCTGCATCCGCCCAAAATGATCGCCATGCCCTTCATCCAGCCATTAATCCAGTTTGATCGTGGTCATGGGCTCGATTTGTGAGCGAGTTCTCAATGTGATGGGTGGAGTCCCCTCCTGCGCACCGCGCGAGCACTAAAGCGATCTACAGCACAGCAGCGAGTTAGAGTAGACCCCATCCACCACGCACCGCACGGACCACAAAGCTGTCATCTCGTAGCCGAGAGGATCTGCTGTCTGCAGGCAAGGTAGATAAGATACATGTAGGGCTGAGCCACATGATCCGCCGTGAGCTTGTTTTACTGCCTGAATATTTCCGTGGGCGGGCTACATAGGGCAAACTACAGATGTTACACGAGAGCTTTATTTTGAGTGCGCACTGCTGGCATGCTGTTACTGCTGCGGTGCGTGCTTCGTTGAGCGGTGTTGATACACAGGTACATCAGGTGATCGTGATCTGGACCGGAGGTTTTTTTTTTTTTTACTTCCGGGGGGTGCCGGGTGAAGTGTTTTCTTTTTTTCCCTCTTCTTATTTCCTCGTTGTATTTTTGGTTTATATTTTGGGAGCTGTGGGGTGTGCAGTGGCCTTGGGGGCGGGGGGGCTTGGTCTTGGGATCGAGGGCCTCTTGCACACATGCTTGTGTATGCAGATCATTTAAAGCTTTGGTTGATATATGCGCATGATGATACTGTTCTTTTTCTATTTCTTTATTTTTTGAGTGGGGGTATTTGTTCATCGAGTACACGTAGGTCGAGCTCCCTACTACGTACATGTGCAGGCACAGTACAGTACTAGGTATCTATGTGCGAGGTGAATTAGTAGATGTAAAAAAACAAGATTTTTAACCATCTTACATACATGTATATAAAAACTCGGGTATCGGTGAAGCAACACATAACCCGTCATTGTGCATCCGTCTAGATGAACTGATAATCGATAATAGCTCTAACACCATGGCCTAGGTGGCGGTGAGAAGAAGTCTCCTTGGTAGGCAAAAGTTGAAGAGTGGAGAACCACAGTCTTGACAGCGTCAAAGCTCGCAGACTCTTTATCCGGACTAGTAAGGAGTTCCCAGTGTGTCGTCAAGGGCCCAGGGCATTTTATTACCCTCATTTTTCTCCCCGTAATCGCCATCTGGTGGTCCCGGCCCGTCGTGTTCCGTTTTGCCTATCTTACCCTACTTCGGATGGCGGGGACTTCTAGGCATCTCCACCCCGCCTCTTTGTGCCCGACGTGACCTTCTATGGTCCAGACTTTTACTCTGGGCGATGTGGGGATCCCCGTTGTTAGGCAGTGCTACTGGGCGGTGCGGTTGACGACGATCATTTCGCCTAGTTGCGGTCGAGCTCTAGCCGCTAAAGCTCATGCTAGTGTTAGTAAGCTGTTAAAGTCAGAAGGAGGCAGTGCAAAGTAGGTCAAAAGAAGCAGGGTAATGCGTGACTGCTTTCGGAGACTGACTTCGTGCTGTCTTGAGATCACAGCGATCTAAAAGGCAAGGTCCCATGTCGTGTTTTTTTGTATCTGCTAGGATATGTGTGGTCTTTGGACTCTGTCCGTGCATCTCATTAGAACCGCCCCCAGGTCAGGGGGATAGGTTATGGATGATGGTTATATAGTAATCGGGATATTGGATAGATGTTCGATTGTAAAACAGATAATTGGTGGTGTTGGCACGGCGGAGGAAGCAAACCTTGAGCTCATGCTCGAGGTTCGTCATAGGGTATCACTCAGTGTTGATTTTCTTTTTTAGTATATGCTTACCCAATTGGAACTGTATGCCACCGCCCGTGTGTACCTATCTCACCATCTTGTCAATATGGGTGGAAAGGGAAAAAAGATAAAGTGGAAAGGCCGGGAGGAGTTCACGGTCGTGGTTGCCAACTTACGGCCACTTGTACCTACATGTACATATGCGGTACATGTAGTTATGGGCCGAGAGATTGGATTAACCCCTTTGCGACCGGTTTGTTACTGGAAAGCTCTGGAACTGCACATCTCCTCTCTAGATACACCACTGTAATTTAGAAACACTGAACAGAGGCTTGGGGGTATATTCTGGCCTTGAAGGATATACCTGGACATGCAATGATTTCGAACAAAGCTGTTACAAGGCAAACAGTCTGGGTATGGAGGCCATTATTCCACGGATATTCCTGCGTCCATTTGAATATTAAGCATTGCCAATATCCCCACGCCGATAGTCCGTCCCTGTGACCCCCCGGGACGTTTAGCTTAATCAGCTTGTGTTGACCAGTGACGATACACTCCGGAGACTATTAACTAAGATAAGCAGCTGGGAGGTTCAGGCGTAGTAGAACAAGAGATGCGATAAACCAGAGAATGATGTCCCTGACGCTCCCTAGGTTGTAGATAGTGGCTTAAGTAGCTAAGTGGACTCTGGATGTGTCAGCCCCCACCGCGTGCCGCCCGCCCCTCATCTCTGGGCCAAAGGCCTATAAAAGAACTCTATATCCATCTTCGTCTCCGCGGGTGTGCTGGATAGTTTGGGTTTGATCCCTTAATTCTAGAGGAGGTGGAAAGTTGAGCGGCCTACAGGGTTAAACTGCGAAAATCACATCCGATCCTATTTGGAAAGTTGATGATTCTCGACAGAAAAAGGAGATCCGCCATAGCTTGACTATACATGTACTTCTTAAGCTTCCCAAGTTCTATTTTCTTGGCAGCGACTTTTATCTGCGTGGCCATCAAGTCCTCAGACTTCATCTTTAGTGAATGAACGGCAGCCGTGGACCCTGAACGAGGATCTTATCCAATTTATATTATCTAGCCTGTGGTTTGGGCATTAGTTCTTGAAGGTTAATATCCCCAGAACGGGTGCATGCTTGCGGTCATACATGAAATCTGCCCCTGACGAGTCCCACTCAGGATACATATATTCATATAATTTCTAAATATGAAGTTATTGATGAAACGACACAAAAGCACCCAAGCTAGGCCAAACTACGATTATGAGCTCACTCTTGGCGGACAAATAGGCTTGAAACCAGGATCATTGATATCCGAGTGATAAGCTGTGAACTTAATATTCCACCCTGTTTCACGGGGGCTCAGGGTTACATATGTATCTATAAGAACTATAATATATCTAACTGTCTTTATACTCGCTACACACTCTCGAGTAGTCTTTTTCCTTTTGCGTGTGGCAATATTTCTATAGTTCATAGGCTTATAACCACGTAATCTAAAAGACTGGTTTGGTTGGCTTAATCGACAAACTCCCAATTTTTTTCTGTCATCGAGGGGGGTTCTGCCTTGGTTTAGAGTCAACGAACCATTGTTCATCGTTTGCTGGGTAAATTTGGTCAAGGAACACACAAACTTCTTAGTTCTTCACATCCACAATCTTCTCCATCCGTACTCTATCGTAACTGTCTTTTCAGACTATTAAACCAGTTCCAGCCCCTTCATCAAGAATGGCAGACTTGACTCAAGCCCCAACTGGAACTAAACCTTATATCTCTCAATGGACAAGTGATGGTAAGCATTTCCATCAATTAACATCCAATTCCCGAAGCTAGAATCGATAGATGATCTAGGGGCCAAACAGGGGGAGCCAAAACATGAATCGAGCAAAACATCAAACCAGAAACTCTCAAAAAAAAAGAGAACCCCTTCCTGGATTTCCAAATTTCAAAGACGTGCTCGTCAGGTTATCATGAGAAAACGGGGGAGCAATTCTTCTCTATTGACACAGCGCAGCTCTATAACTGATGAAACACTCGAGTCAGCATTTCCTCCGAGGCGAGGCCCGTTTCCGTTCCCACGTGTTGTCTCTCCAATATCATTTTTACCACTTCCGGAAAAAGAACCTCCTGCTTCTATACTATCTCCTCCTATTGTGCATCATCCACTCACACCCCCACCGACCATTTTGTCCCCCGCCAAACCGTCCCCCACAGATGCTACCACTCTCATCAGACCATATCTAGAGTCCATCACTATTGGGGAGCATGGTAACGCGACGACAGAGCTGAACGATCTCTGTTTTGAATTTCTTCAAGTGGATGATAGGCCAACAGTCATTGTGGCGGTAAAGTCACAGCCAGAGACGAGTAAAACTGACGAAGTTGATGTCGATATTTTATTCACAAACCCTGCTTTCGAGCATGTTAAACCCCAGCTCAAGCTTGATTTCAAATCTTCTAGGGAGATGGGCGAAATACTAAAACGAAGTCCAATTCCAACTGAGTGGGTATTAGAGAACGATGATTGGCAGTTGCGGTGTATCGGAGTTCGTAAAGACAGAAATGACAGTTGGGCGAAGGTTCTGACTGTTGGTCCTGTCCCCGAATCACTACATAGAGATTGGGAGGAGGAACCTGCCGGTATCTGCGGTGAGCACGGAGGAGAGGAGCGTGTCAACTGTCGTGGAGTTTCGGACTTTCAGCGGAGACCAATTCCCCTGGACTACCATCTAGAGAATTATGGCGGCGGTGGTATTGGAGATGTTCGAAGGATTTCAATTACGGAAGAGTCTCCCCAGGGCAGTTCTGGCTCAGTTATTACAGCAATTGAACATCAGTCACTAGTAACTGTGGATGGAACCTCCGGCTCGACGAAGACAATCACTCCCAGCCATAGCAAAGGCTCAACAATTAGAGGGTCGTTGTCTTCTTCAAATTCGACTTCAAGGCGATCATCGAGGTCACTCCAAGGTACTAGAAGAGGCTCTGCCCTATTTATTGCACCTGAATTGTCATCGAAATCAGAAAGCTACGATCGGCAGACCAGGGATAAACCTAATATGGACTGGACAAGGGGCGCTATTCTCCAAAAAAATACACAGAATCTAGAAGGAATGGATGACCATCTGAATTTTTTGATAAAAGCCCCATGGTAAGAGTCCCATCACTAAGAATATCATTTCCACTCTGACGCGTTCAACTGTTCAGGCACCAGTCGCCAATGGGCCCTCCGCATACTTGGCCCGTATCTCTTCGTTGCATTGCCAATGTTGTCATGTAAGCTACTCTCTCTTGCCCCCGGGACACAGAACACTAATACTTTGGCCTGCCAAATAAAGGTCATTCCCTCATCCTGCTATGGTATACTGGGGTAAGGAACTTATCGCAGTTTATAATCCACAAGCAAGAATATTGGCTGGTGAAAACCATCCGGGAGCCCTCGGCCAACCATTCGAAATCGGATTTCCTAAATTTAGAGAATATATGATGCCTATGCTACTAGATGCCCTCGACGGAAAGACTACCTTGCGAACCAACGAGCAGATATTCCTGCCTGGGGAAGTTCCGGTAGAGGAGCGCTACTACAATTTCATAATCTCGCCAATAATTGGAGCATCAGGAAGCGCCGAGGGAGTTTTAAAACAGGCTCATTCAAAAACCTCCCAAGTAATTCAGGCTCGCCGCATAGAGACCCTACACAAGATTCGGTCGAATGTGGAACTTATCCGAGATCTTGACCGCGATGATTTCTGGAAGTTAGTTCTTGAGGGTCTGGGTTCCAATGAGTACGACAGTCCATTTGCAATCCTTTATAGGGTTGTTTCTGAGAAAAGCTGCGTGCTAGCTGGAACCTTAGGAATTCCAGAACACCTTCACGCGAAAGGCAAATTGGTTCCAGAAGAGGTCCATGTTGGAGGGAAAACTGCGTGTAGCTCTAGAAATACATTCACAGGGGCTTCAAGTCAGTGTGATATACTTGCACTGTCTTGTCCTAGAACAGTATCTGGACTTAATGAGGAGCATAGCGAAAATATGACACCAGAGGAAACTACTGGCACAACATCATCGTCGAGTGGATTTGGATTTTGTGAGACTGAAGAGCATTTCCTGTTCTACCAAGAGATGTTACTAGCACGGGAGTCAAACTCGGTTGTTGTCAAGGATCTTGCAACGGCACCACATAGTTACATACAAGCAGGAACTTTCCGAAATCGAGTTCAGAGGGTTTGGAGACCCATGTACACACGCAGCTATCATACCAATACAACCCAGCCCTTCAAGGACATTCGGATATCTTATATTAGGACTTAATCCAAGAAGGCCATATGACCATGAGTATTTCACCTGGCTTACTATGCTAATGGAACAACTTGCGACATCTCTCGGAAGAATAAGGCTGTTAACGGAAGACTTGAGAAGAGCTGTGCAGGAGGCACGTCACCAAAAACAGTTGGCATCACAAGCACTCGAGAGGAAGCGACAGCAAGAAAACTTTATTGATATTTCATCTCATGAACTCCGAAACCCTCTATCTGCTGTTTTACAATCAGCAGAAGGAATTATTGGTTTGCTAAATAGGCACAGGATCGGGAAATCACCAACATTGGATGTTGAGCAAATAACCGATTCTGCGCAAACGATTCTCCTTTGCGTCAACCATCAAAGAATAATCATTGAGGATATTCTTTCAGTGAGTAAACTGGATTCAAACCTAATGACAGTATCTCCTGTTCCAACGGATCCTAGAGATTTGGTGTGGAAGGGGCTAAAGATGTTTGAAGCCGAACTTTCTGGGAAAGGGATAGGCTGGGAGTTTCGTGTCCTTGAGGGCTACGATTTGCTGGATGTCTCATGGGTCAAAATAGACCCAAGCAGAACAACACAAATTTTAGTCAATCTCCTTGCAAATGGTTAGTTCCCCACCCCCCCAACACTATTTATGCTGGCATGAGCTTACCTCTCTACAGCTATTAAATTTACTTCTCTTAAAGAGGGCGAGAAAAGGGTCTGTGTTCTACTTGACGCTTCTTTGGAAAGCCCAACAAACTGGTCGAATTTTGATTACCTACCCACAGAGAAGATTCTAGAACAAGATAGTACAGGTGCACCAGATTTGGGAGCAGGAGAACCCTTATTCCTTACCATCACTGTAAAGGTATTGAAGATTATCACCTTGTAATCCTTGCGCATTACTAGGCCGTTAATGTTTAAGTAGGACACTGGGATAGGCATCAGTAAGAAAGATAAACGAAACCTGTTTCAGCGATTTAATCAGGTCCCAAAAACACATATCACATATGGTGGAAGTGGTCTTGGTCTCTATATATCCAGACGCCTGTGCCAGTTACAAGGGGGTAATATTGGTGTATCATCCGTTGAAGGTGAAGGAAGTGTTTTTCGGTTTTATATCAAGGCATGCCGAACCTCCAAACCGGTAACTCCCACTACTTCAGCCTCAATTGGCTCTCCCTCAAGTGCGCAGGGAAGTTTACAATCCGGGCACCCGACTAGCCATCGCTCTAGTTCTTGGGATACCCGTAGCCATTCCGGCCCGTCCAAGTATCCATCGGGAGCGAGTAGCATTCGTAAGGTCAGCCAAGACCCTCTCTATCATGTTCTTGTCGTTGAGGACAACCTGATCAACCAAAAGGTCCTTCGACAGCAGCTGGTCATGGAAGGGTGTGTAGTTGACACGGCAAATAATGGACAAGAGGCTCTGGAAAAGATCATGCTATCAAGATTTGTAAAGAAAGATGGGAAGCCTCTTGATATTGTATTGATGGATATGGAAATGCCGGTGATGGGAGGCGTTGAGGCAACTAAAAGAATTAGGCAGTTGGAGACCCAGCGGAGAGCTGGACATATCCCGATTATTGGCATAAGTGCAAATGCTAGAGCCGAACAATGTGAGAGGGTCTCTAGGATTGAATAAGTATTTGTTGAACTAATTCTGACCTTTATATAGTAGCAGGGATGACTATGGCGGGGATGGTAGGGGAAACATTCTCATCAAATGGGCAGATAGTTTTTGGATAATATCTGACAATACTACAGGATGATGCGATTCCAAAGCCGTTCCGAATCAATGAACTTTTATCGAAGTTTAAGACTCTTGTTTGATTGCACGGTCACTCAAAATGACTGATGAACCTCTTATATTGGGAACAGCCTACTTACCAACGTAGGAACAAAATCTCTAAAAAGAAAAAAAGAAAAAAAGAACTTTGACTGCGTTACTGCTCCGTCAGCCTAAGTCCCGTGTATTAGAAGACAGGAGGTAGAGATGCTTATTTTTCGGTACTGCCGTTCCAAGACCAGACTCCGACCAGGGATGTTTCCTTGTCCCCTTTTTCTCGCGGGGTATTGTTTGTCTCCAATATCACCATGTGGACACAGCATGTGGACACAGTCTGTACGAAGACCCTTAGGCGCAGATTCTGTTTCATAGTTTAAAACACTGATTATTACAGCTGTGTATAATATGGTATCAATAGCAATGGGGCCATCACCAGGGAGGTCTGTCACAGCCGTGAGGACATTTTTATTTACTAATAAGATCACCGGCCGAGCCTACGATAAGCTCCGTCCATACCCAATGCCCGCTGATGGCTTCCGACTGCCAAATTGATGGTTGTTTTTGACAATGGTATCCATCGAGTTTTATCCCATGAAGCCGGAGATACACGAAAAACCCCCCATAATTATAGCTCCTTAATGCGGGATATCTGTGTAAATATCAGGTGGAATCTGAGCTAAAGCCTTTGGAAATGTAGGCTTTTGCTATCTGATCTTAATAGCCATGATTATATTAGGGATATTGTCTCCTACGGTCAACAGGGAAGGTCGTCCAGCTGATTCCTGCACGCACGAATCATCTATAGCCAGGTTGGGAGCAAAGTATTGGTAGAGTAAAGCTCTGCTCTGAAGTCAGGATATACCCCAGCACTCCGATCAAGAGTCGGTACACCTTTTACTCGCGAGTCCAGTCAACCATGTTTACAAGAACCGTCTAACTTTTTTCATACATGCACATATATATCCCTCTACTCCACCTAATTCCCCTTTACACTAAGATTCTGTAAATAATCGGCACCTTTGTTTATCTCATCATATTTCTAGGCGTATGAAGGCTCCCGTAGACCAATAGGCTCCATTGGGTCGGTGTTCGACCCTGGACCGGTAGTATAGGTGGGCTTTCGGCGGTGACGTCCACATAGCCACATCTCAAGATATACCTTTCCTTGTGATGCGTTACCGATATCGCGATATCGATGGTCATTGTGTTGGTTCATTGCATAAAAGAAAAGAGGTCTAGAGCCGAACACATTCTTTCAGAAACATAATTAGTATCTGGCGCGCCTTCTTTGCGGTGCCATCACCTTTATGGCTGTTGTCTACCCATGCTCGATCCTGCGCTCAGCCTTTAACCATGTCGACTCTACCTTTAATCACTTTGTAAAATCAGTCAAAGCATACAGAGAGGACTCTGCAATTTTGTCTGTTTAGGGGCATGTGGTAGGGCTGCGGGTTCAGGGTCAGGGTTACTGACACTAAGAGCTGGCACTAAGGAAAAGAAGTCCCCCACGCCTATACAAAAACAAGCAAGTTGTACGCGAACACCACAGGCAGACTGAGGAGTTATCATGTGAGAGTGATGGTAGGCTTTCTGCTAGAGTTATTTTCTTTCCTTAAGCCTACCTACTAACGGCATACATAGTTTCCACATCATGTTGCCTTAACTTGATTCTCCAAGCATATGCTTCGGATCTTCCAACACCAAAACCTCCCGACAAATCCATCCTCGACATCATCACAGAATATCACTCACCTATACAAGCCAATTATCGCGCCACCCTCTCTACAAATCAAAACGGCACAACAGCCGACAGAACCCACCTCGCTAATGAACCCAACTAAGAAGCTTAATTTGCATAAGCACCGACTTTACCCAAGAGAGAAAGAACTCACCTGGGCGGGCGAGGGTTTCCGGCCGGGCAGACGCGATTTCAGGAGGCCACGCCTATCACTATGAGTCAGGTTAGGCATGACAGACCAGGGATGGGGCAGAAAGAACCTCAGGGTCCCCTTGTGGGAGCGGTTTGTAGAGATTTATG
Organism: Morchella sp. 2015-shanyang; assembly: GCA_024713795.1. NCBI lineage: Eukaryota > Fungi > Ascomycota > Pezizomycetes > Pezizales > Morchellaceae > Morchella > Morchella sp. 2015-shanyang. Next base: position 1,119,085 of record JAMGZB010000007.1, read on the forward strand.
GGGGTGTACCTACAACCAGGCACCCTCTTCCTTCCATATCTCTCTCGCTCTCAAGTAACACACTTCAGAAACATACCGTTATATTGACCTACATATAAGAGTATTGTAATATCATCATGGTTACCCACATTAACTGATTCGGCGATCAATGCCAATGCAATCCTTAACCCTATCTAGTATTAATCAGAAACAAACAAGTTTACATCTTCCTCATTCGGATCCCCGAACAACTAAAAAGAAGCTTAACACCAAAGGCGGATCTACTATTTGTCCCTCTCCTTCCCCTTATGGTCAAGAGTTCATTTGCGTGAACCTATCATGCCAAAGTATCGCCCTTGCCTCGTATTGTTCCTGCCAAGTCGGCACCCAAGCCGTGCCCCAAGATCGCGGGACGTCGCACAAAATAGCATCATAGTCACAGATCCGCACTCGACCAGTAAGTCAGTAAGCGAGCAAACCGCGCCGCAGTTCAAGCTTGAGCAAGCTAGTAGCATACGCGTAGAATTGGTCCCCCGGCGAGGAAGGCCCTTACTCCCGGTCGCGGTACAACGGCTCCACAATTTATTCGTGGAATAGGGGTACGGTACATACTCAGGAAATAAATTGTTTAGAGGGCTGTGCAAACCCAACCAGGCGGGCAAAAGCGACAACAGAACAAGTCATCATACTAGATTCCCGGTAACACATGGTAAAACCCCTATTGTACCTAAATACATAACGAAGTTTTTCTTCCCTTCCTTCTACCGAACGCACACATCCGAGAGTGGGCAGGTTATGGTATTGCCGCATTAACTATATGTCCTAATTTGGGTGTGACAAATATCGAATGTTACTCGTTTCGTGTAGTTTTTGCCAATCCATGATCCCAGCATCTACGAAACACCGGAGTGAACCCACCGGGTGACTGCTTCAAATTTCCTTATTCCAGGGTGCCGCCAAAAGGTCAACTCAGCCCATATTCGGAAGGTAGGCTTGGAAGTCATCATTGCAAGGGAGATGAGCGCAAGGTTTATATCTGTGGATGGTTTGGTTTTATTTATTGACCCAATGAAAATAAATAATAAACAATAGAAGTTAAATCTCAGGCCTCTCCAAGAGGATGTAGATAACAAAAAAATGATAATTCTCTGCACAACAGAAGAATGACGAAAAGAAAGCGAAAATCAAAACTTGCTAAGCTAGGGTACAAAGGAATAAAATAAAAATCAAATTTACAAAAAAAAAGCAAAGATCCACGCTGACCAGCACAGAAAGCCCAAAACAAAAACACCGATCATTAGTTAGTTTCTGGCTACCGTTAAAAAACGTTTCCCCTATGAAAAAAAAAGGCTAGAATGACAAAAGAAACATGGTAGAAGAGTCTGCTAGTCAGTTTCACACCTAAAGGCCCGATCTCACACAAAGATAATGCAAGAGTAGGACTGTAGAAGAAACAAGACAAGTTGTGGTTGTTTGGTTGGTAAAATATTGTTTCATTCATTAGCTTTTTCTTCCGTCACTAGCTTTCCTAATCTACCTACGCCCTCGACATCTATCCCGAAAGAAAAAAGTAAACCAAGATCGGAAGATCTGCCGAGATTGTAAGAATTTTTGCTTGTTACTGGTCAAGCGATTTACATGGCAAGCGCTACTCACGGTTATTAGTTTTTTTTTGTCATGACATAGATGGAAGTAGCAGCGGCTATAACATACCAAGAGCGGCGACAACGACGGCACCCATGGCGCATCCAACACGGATCTTGTCACCAGCACCAGTGAACTGCGAAGGTGAGGCAGTGGTGGAAACAGCAAAACCGGTTGAAGCGATAGCAGTAGAGTTCTTGGTCATGGTAGTAGCGGTGGCGATGGTGTTGTTAGCCCATGAGGTGGGAACAATGACAGAAGTAGGGACGCTGACGACAGGGGCAACGGTGGTGGACGAGGCCCTTCCAGGGCAGTTTGACACCGAAGCAGGGCACGAGGTGACAGTCGCAATGACAGTACTGTAGACAACAGTGTCCATGGGCTTAACTGTGAGAGATGTGGAAGAGGTGTCAACAGTGCTGGTCGTGACGGCGACGGTGGTGGAAGAAATAGTAGTGGGGGCGGCCGAGGATGAAACGGGGACGGAGCTAGAGGTGGCTACGACGCTGGAAGAAACAGCGTTGGGATCGGCCGCGATACCGAACTGAGTGGTGTACTGGTAGAAACCGGTGACATCGTCGATCAACTGAATTCCATAACCGGTGATATCAACGTCGAGGCCGCTGGCCGGGGTCCAGGTGTAGGTTCCAGTGTTGGGGATCTTCTCAACAATGACGGAGAGAGGGACCACGTTGGTTGAAGGACCACGCAAGAGCACCAAAGTCACAGTGTTTGGGGCAGAGGTAGGCTAAGAGATATTAATTATATTAGACCAATTATCACCACAACAAAACTTAAAGCATTGATATTATTTCTACTCACAGCCCAGGTGATGGTGAATGGACTTCCTTTGGGAACCTGCTCGTTCAAGCCAGGACGAGAGATGGGGTTTCCCTGGGGGTCTGAGCCGACGGGAGTAGTGTAGGCAGCAGCGAGGGCGATCAAGCCAGAGAAGGTAGCGATGATTGAGAACTGCATTGTGATTAGGTATTGGTAGTGCAAAAAGAGCGATAAAAACTAGGTTTTTAGATGTTCGTTTGTGATTTAAAAAGAGTGTAAGTAGTTTGATGAAACTGAAAATCAAAAAATTTTAGAACCGGAAAGAGTGGGATGAGATTGACTGGTGTGAGAAGAGAAAGATTGATTGAGAGGATGTTGACCCGTATATGTAGTAAGTGGGTGGATGTGGGTGTGGGATGGATGTGTGGAGGGGAGGGGGGGGGGGGTTACCGCTAGTATTGCTACAAACACAGTATAGAGTAAGGTAAAATTACTAGTGGAGGGTTGTTTAGAATGAGTGTAAACTCATCGTGCCTGCCCGCCTGCCTGCCTGCCTGTCGGGGTGAGCGAAGACCGTTGACAGGGCAGGGGGCATCCCTCTGTGTGTGCCATATGCGGTCCCTGTGGAGTGAATATGCAGGCCCTGTTTGTTCTAAAACTGTATCCCGCGCACTGAGATGGGTAGGTCACTCGGTGAAAATTGTGCTTATTGTGAGACGGGATTGGCTTCGCCATCTGGAGGTGAAATTGAGGCAATCACCTATCCTCCACTATCAAATACTACCCCCCAGTGCCAACTAATGAAACCGTATGCTTGGTTGGCTCATCTTCTCATTTATATGAGGTCATTACCGGTTGGATTAGATCAACGATTTACTGTTTTATCTTCAATTCGAATTTTGAATATCATGAAAACTACACTTTGATCGTATAGCCCCCCCCCCCAATTGACATCGTATTAACACATTATACAGAGTGCACATATAAATGTACCCTTGAGTGCGAGTGAGCCAGGAAGGTGCTTCTCCGGTTGAAAGAAATAACCATGTATGCACTATAGCTACTGCAGGCACAAGTAACCGAACTGAGGTGGTGGTGTCTTATTTCCTCGCTCTCCACCTGTCTCCAACCTCGCGATAGTTCTTTCAAATGAAATGCGGCGCAACAAGAACGAAAGACTCATCCTCAATAAACCCGCAAGATTACCCACCCTATTACCCTCCTTTCTCCTGCAGTATGCATATGGAGAGCTACTATGGGGTACATGTCGGGGATGTAAAGTGCTACCTGCATACTCTAGAATAAAAATTTTCTTTCCGACGCGTGCTGCGACTTCCCCTCAAAGGCATTTCTCTATACCAACTGGCCCACGCGAAAAAGAAACTCTCCGACATCCCCCTAAGGAAGATATAACTTAATTTCTGTGTCAGATCAGGCGATGCAGAGCACGAGTGCGTCGAAAAGGGGTACCAGAGGGGCAAGTATCGTACTGCTACTAGCCGTTGCGTTGGTGGTTAGAATCTAACCTATCCTACCCCCCCGCCCCCCTCCCTGCTTGTCGTTCGCTGATTGGTCTAGTTTGTTGGTACCTTGCAGGAGTTTAGTTAGTAGGCTCCTTCTAGCCCATGGTCGATAGCCACTTTCTTATTTTGTTCCTCCTTCATCCAATCTTTGGATGTGCATAAGCGCCATACATATGATGGTTTCGGTGTTGATTGGATAGGTTTGAAGATGACACAACCACAGCCTGATATATGCCACTCTCGCTTCCGACGCCAGAAACAAAAAGTAAAACTTTAAAAAAAAAATTTATCACTTTTCTTTTGAGCTGCAACGGCTGAGAAAAATATTAGAGGCTTCCTTCCTTTCCTTTGTTCATGTGTGGTTACTGTATCGTCGCTTTGGATCGATCCGATTCGTTAAGAAGCGAAAGGTCGGCTAAGCATTTTGTGTCACAGGTATGTACCTACATATAGTTAATAGGACTATCAAAGAAGGGTCCACATTCACCCCCCCCCCCCAATCTCCACAATATCTCTGCAAATCTCATATATGGGAGAACTATCTTTTACTCTACATTCCTGAGAATCCGAACTTTAAAGATACCGGAACCGTGGTAGCCTCTAAGTACTCAACGCCGAATACCAGGTTCTGGTCGATCTATCTGAGCTGCGAGTCCGCTTGGACGTGTGAACTACTGCTATTTCGAGATTTATTCACCTTATTCTTGTTCTCGAATGGATGATACTATTTGAAACATAAATGATGAGATATAAACACAGGTGTAACGAAGGAGGCTGAAGAAATTCATATTTAACTGTTCCACCGGTGATCTGACTAGCTATCTATTTCTATCCTGCACTTCAATATTTGCACGCTCAGAATCCGTGCCCTATCTGACCAAACCCGGTGTCATTTTGTGCTCTAATTCTTTCAAGCTTGTCAACACACTTTCGCGCAATCAAAGTGCAAAATGACCACGATTATACAGCTCAGGCTGAATGTCAAGATCTTGTCTGTGCGTAAATCTTGTGTGATTGACTAGATGCACGCAGGGGGTGGGGCCCCCTAGCCACCAGAGCCACAGTCAACCAGCTATGGGCCTGCCTGCAGGATGACGGCAAAACATCCTCGCTAACGACAGACACACCCCTGCCACTGCCCTGCATCAAACGAGGGATGAATTAAAACCGTCCCCACCACATCTCTGCACCCACTGGTCCGATGAATTTGGTATGACTGAAGTCTCCTTTTGTGCAACAGAGCATCCCATGCCCCCATCTCCCCCATCTCTTGTGCATAGTGCAGTGACTACATAGAACTGCAGAGAGAGATCTTTCGGCGATTTAAATCCGGGCCGGGAAGTTTCCTCTGTAACGCGGTGGTGATTGTCGACTAGCGCAGGCATCATCCCAATACCGGCTAGAACACGGGCCGAGATTACGCAGGTCCTGTTCATCTCAACGTACGGGTAAGGTTTTAAGTGAAGAATAGCTTAACGGTGTCTTTCTTCCCCTTTGACGCGTACTTTCTGGGCTGGGTATGCGGGTTAATTGCCGATATTGTTATTCCAGCCATTTGAATTCTAACGCTGCTTCTATGGATGATGGATATATATATATGTCATTGTAACAAACTCGTCATATCTCGCTCTATCAAGCAAGACAGTTTTATTTTATTAGTCAGTTCCTCTACATACAGGTAGAGTATATGTGTTAGATGACGAGGAAAGATAAATTCCGAGAAACAGTGCTTGTCTTGGGCCTTACCGCTCTGACTACGTTGCTTTAAGCCATGCGGTTCGACTTGGAGATCTGTGGCCAGTGACGCACGACAGGCATGAAACGAAGTGCGGTAGGTACTTACATTTATGTATTGTCGTGGTTTCAGAACGGTTGCATTTACTTTGTGCTTGCGGTAGGATCGATACAATTATCGTGCCATGCCTACGTATACGAACAGACGTTGTGATCGGGTGTAAGGTATGTATATGTGTGTAAAGTATTGAAGCCTTGAGTTACTTGAAGTGGGACCCGCGTTTAACGTTTTCTAATGAGGCGACAACAAATTGATCAAAGGACAACATGAACACTGTCTGAGCTATGGGAATCTAAAAAGTCAGTAAAAAATGTATATATCACGGACCCAATACAAATAAGAAAGTGCGATTACTAACGGGTATGATGGCGAACAGACTCGCACGAATGTTATTATTACGCGTCCTCAAAACCGAGTGAGAATAAGTGACCGAGTGCCGACCTGAAGGTTTTCCCTTCCCCCTCTGTTTAATTCATTAATTGTATGCGTCGGCCTGAAGGTTAGGCACACACGGCCATCGCCTCTGGGAGACTTTCTCTGACCCATATCTCCACTCCACGCCAGATCATTCCCTAGCCTCTATTTATAATTTACCGGTGCCTTCCTCCCGGGGGTGGGAGATGGGGGACAATAACATCCAGTGGCCGGTGAGGAATTAATGTATTAGGTACGTGCTTTTGCAATTTGGCGATTCAGGTTAGCATCTTGCAGCACAAATTAACATAAAATGAACACAGATAAATGCAGTATCCGCTGACAACAATCTCCACAAATCAGTCATCTAGGAATACAACAAGAGCTCTAGAGATGCTGGGGAGAATCACTTCTATAGCGTTAGAATTATACATTTAGAGAAACGCCGGTGTAGCTATCTTTTGCGCAGGTTCTAAAATATGTAGGTGATCTGCCTATGCACATTGCCTCCTGGCCGTGTTATGATTATACTCAACCCAATAGACTGGTATTTGTGACTGAGGGGCAATAGCTAACCTAGGGATTGAACAACATTAGATAGTACTAGAATTAATTTGTGCACGCACAAACTCGCATTGACTTTATGTATGAATTATAAATAAATAATCGCACTGACTTTGCCAATGCGACACAAAAAAACGAGTGATGATTCATGAAGGATTCAGGTCTCAGTTTCCCATGCCTCGCGCGATCCACGTATTTGTTGGGCCTTTCAAGTCTCGTTTTAAAGATTTCACTGCTGTTCTAAGTAATATGTATTGGCGTTTCTTCTTATCCCCGTACTGTTCTTAGGTCCTGATCTGGCAGTGTCTATAGGGGCTAAGAGCTCGGGGTTGGTATAAATAGATTTGAACTGATATACTTAACTACATGCGACATAAGGTGTTTGTTGGTATAATAGTGCGAAGATAAAAGAAACCAAACTTTAGGCTGTAGGGTCTGATATACATGTATATTGTTTCCCACACTACGGGTAGTTAGCTCCAGTGAGGCAATCTATATAGTGATACATTGTTTTCGAGGGATTGGCAGAGGAGTAAAGAACCGGTGTCATCATGTAAGGTATCATATTCTGCGCTTGCCTACGGATGTGGAAAGAGTAGAGCACGTCTCTTCTTTTCCTGCAGAAATTCAAGTAGATTGTCTTCTCAATCACCAGCAAATCATAGACAAGCTTTTCACTCCCTCATGGAGTACGATCCGTAAGCACATACATGTATATTATGAATTGGCGTATCACTATTTGGCTTGGTCTCCAAGATCTCTATAAGATTATTTGAGCCTTTAGGAAGAAGAGATACAAATGTTGGTGATTTCGACCAATTGGGCTTCCACATATATCCAAAGTTAGGGCGCGATCCAGTCATTAGAAGCATCTCGCTCGATAGGGCGCAAATACATTAACTCGGACAAAATAAGAATTTCAACGGGTGTCTTTGCATACAAGTAGGTCCAATTCACCCTATTTCACTGGGCTTAGAACGATTAAGTTAAATCCCCATAAACTGAAAAGACTCCCACAACGCCCCAGGCGGCTCCCTCTTGGGCGGCATCTGACGTGACTTGAAGTCGTATAAACTCAGTCCCTGTACCCCCGCCTTTATACCATCCAACTCCATATAAAACTCAGGCAAAAAACTACATTTAGTGTGATCACCACATCTCACCACGGCTCCGTGGATGTAACACTGCTTCGGTTCGTAGTGGTTCGGCTTGCACGGCTTATCTCTAGGAACTTGGAGGAACTGGAGCTGGAAACGGCGCAGACAGGTATCTAGCGAGACGACACTCTCTAACCACATATCTTCTTGTTTATAGGGGGTTCCAAAAATGGGAGGAATGATCTTCATGGATTGAAAGACTTTGATGAGAGATCCGAGGATCATCATGTCACATTGTTCCGTGCGAACAAGGTGCCGACATCGAGGCGGCTTATCACTAGGGTTATGATAATATCGCTGTAAGAAAGCTGTTGCCGAATTTAACATCGACCTGATGGTCTGTCTTCTCCTCTGGATTATCTCCTCTTGTGGTGGCATCAGCGAAGAAAGCCCTAAGGCACAGCCGGCAAGTAAAAGTAACTTACCAACTACAATCTCGGGCGTATCAGTGTCAACCGCTGGAAACCCTCCAGTAGTCATAAGTCCACTATTAGCGTCAACATAAAACCCCTCTAATATTATCTTCTTAGAAACTTCCGCAAAGATGTGCTCAATCTTTAGTGCCCATGCGATGAATAGCCATTTCCCGTTCCCGGGCTGTAGGACGCTCGATATAGACCCCCCTGTCCATATCGGCACCCACAATGCTACGGCAGTAGCACAATCGTACTTATCGCAGATAACAGCAAGCTTGTACAAGTTTGCGAATGAAACCGTCTTTGGTACATGGCTGTTCCGGAGGTGAAATACATTTAAAATGACTGCTAAAGCTCCTGGGTCCGCTTCATCAAGTGGTACGGTGTAATAATCGCTATCCGAGTTCCGCAGCCCGCATGCTTCTTTGAAATTCGAGCTTGGACCTAGCATCGCACGGAATACCGGGGACGCTAGACAGAGCACTGAAGATAGTACCCTAAACCTTGCTATACCTGTAGGAGCGTCGACTTCGAGGATTAAATCTCCTTGAGGTGCTATTTCTACCATAGCTGTTGGCCGTCGCCCTATCTTTTTTTCGTCTGACATTTTCGAAAGTACCACACGGGCGATTAGCTAGCTACTGATTAGCTCTTTTCGTTCATGAATACGTGTTGCTTATATACATACATGAAGGTCTCGATGGGGTTCCGGGCACCTTGTTAAACTTCTATGAGTTTTATGAGGGTTTGGTACGGTATGCGTGGTCTGTAGCTGCACTCCCAGAGTTATGTTGGTGGTTTGCCGCTGAGCTCTAGGAGGGAGGGGAAGTTAAAAATGTTGCCGAGAGACATCCCTGCTGAATCTTGGTATACCGCCAAGACTTCAACAACCCTAGAATAATGCATACAGCTTACTTTGACTGCAGGTTTAACCATTGTTTGAAGTGCGTGTTTTCTTGAGGGATTGGGAGCGGTAACCAGTGGTATAAGTACTTACCGTTCTATAAGGGATTGATGTAACGTAATTTGATAATGCAAATCGGCGCAGCTTGAAATGAAAATGGAGAAAGAAAGAAGCCCCGCGTGAATTACCTACAGTTAGAGTTACTTCGGGAGCAATGACGCACCGCAAACAACAACCGCGACGAAACTGCAGGTTCCAGCCAGTCATGACACTTAGTATCTTCCTAGGCGCCATTGTTTCAATGTCTTAGACACTCCTGCTTGTCGTTCCACTAGTCCCGTCGTTGTTCTAAAGCTTAAGCCGACTGCCCAACTAGGTACATATGAAAATGAGGTATGGTGCGAGAGGCTATGGTGTTTACAGCCAATCAATCTATATCTACTCTCGTAATGGTACTGGTATCTAGCCTAACAGTGGAATTTCTCTAATTCCCATACAAAAAAGGTTCTTCTCAACATACAATGAAGTTATTTAGTGGGAGAGCGGCGCCACTCCATACAAATAGTCCCTGTCTCTTCACACAGAGCACCACCCAGTGGTCGGTCACTAGCGATCTTCAACCCTGCAAGATAATAAAAATATGGTTAGCTAATGTCTTTTTCAATATACTCTCCTATTGGGCATGGGGTCGGTGAAATCGGCCAAGCCATCACCTAGTGGAATGGACTAGCTAGTAGAAGCTGACCGTAACCATCCCAGAAATACTCCTCCACACGATCACATGATATTGAGTTATGCTTCGGAAAAAAGTCCCTTGGCATGTAGATATAGCGGATTTAGACAAACCCTCAGTGCCAAACTGACACCAAGCTCAGCATTTAGGCTAACGGGTGATTCGAGATCGACGAACAGAGAACAGAACTCCGGATAATTCATATTCTATTGTATTACTAACTCATTGATATGATCAGGGGCCTTCTTATGGTTGTAGGGGGAATATTTTGCTTCTCATGAAGTTTTTTTTTTTTTTTACCCATCATAATTTCATTGTTTTCTAGGTTATAAAAATATCGCATGCAGGGAGCTCCTATGGCGACTTCTCATGAAGTTTAAGGCAGTGATTTTAATTTATTATAGATTCGATTTCGTTTAATCTAAATAATTATAGAGACGTCCTAGACGGCTATCCGACATCCGTAGAGTATCATGTGTGGTATAAAGGATTTAGTTAGAAAGTTACTACATATAGAAGGTGGTTAGACTCAAATCAGGTGTTATATCACGATGAAATCTAGAGCTACATATAGGTGTACTGCCAGAATTCAACTTCTGTTGGTTACAATATATATAGTATCCACTGGTACTCATTTTGGACGTAGAAAGGCTTGTGGGCGCGGTACTGAAGAAGCTATTATAAACCTGCAGAGTCTATACCAATATGGGGGGCAAGACGCTCTGAGCAGTGATCTTCTCTCTCACATAGTCATGAAATATCACTCGCTGTTTATTAACCAAAAAAAATAATTTTGTGCAAAATATTGGCTATAGTAGCGGAAAAAATTCTTGCCAGGAAGTTTGGTAGCCCTTTCATAATAATTACTTTTTCAAGAAGTAGTAATATAAGAAAATAAAGATCTAGACCTTGCCATAATTATAATCGGGGTATAATCTTCCGGGCTTGTAGTATCGACTGAAACAAATATTCTACATCTATAGGAGTGAGATTAAGGAAAAGGCAACTGATAACTTGTATCATTACTATATTATGTACATGTTGGAAAATGTAGATAATCGTCATGAACACGTGACCTGTCGGTAATATGTTTGGAATCTGGGCTCAGGCAATCTATAATATGCTGATAACTCTTGATAGAATAAGAATGTTGATTCATGATGCTCCCCGAGCCATAACTAAAAATCTACTAAGTATAAAAGAACTATGGTAAGCACTGTACATGTAGTCTATGTTTCTAGCATGGTACTTAACTCTCCCTCGCAATGACACCTTACAAATGGACTCCAATGAGCACTTTCCAACTACGAGGACCCAACAAAATCTTCCGGCGTCTCAAAGGCCTTCACTGCCAATTGTCCCCATTTCTCTATAACCTCCACTATCGCTTCAGCAGTACTCTTTCCTGGTCCCAGATCTCTCAACCACTCAAGCCAGTTCCCCATAGCTCCTCCCGCCACATTCTCAACCCAAGCAAGCTCGGTTTCCAATTTCTTTAATATCTTTAGATCCCCTCTTCCGACTAGCCTACATTCCGGTTTGGTCATTTCGGCGATCCATCCCGGAGAGCCAACTTTACTCAAGGCGCAATCCAAAGTTGAGGTCACTCCTCGTTTCTGTGTGTCATGGTCAAGTTCAAACATATATCGTGCGGTGACCTGATGTAGTAGCTTCTTCCATACGGTCTTCGTCGCTACTTCTTGCGATAAGTTTCGTTTCTTGGCGATCTCAAGCATGAGCACGAATCCATCCATGGGGTATTTCCACACCAGTCCAGAATCTCCGGGTGTAGTAATTATCATTTTACACCATTCTCCCAACATACCTTTTGTGCCACCGCCATTCATCTTCACTTCATTAAGGATCATATCACGACACCAGTTAAGAGCACGGTTCCGCTGCTGATTCTCCTGCGAACCATCTGCCTTGGTCCACTCCTTATTTTGAAGAGTGTGGTCTAGAATTGCAAAGAAGAGAAGGGGGAGGACGGTAATAGAATCAGAAGTGAAGTAGTCGAGCGCCTTGGCCAGTGCTCTACGCCATTGCGCGGACTGTTCAGTCCATGAAATTAATGGAAGGGCGGAGGTGGCTTTCTCGCGAAATGGGGTTTCCCCGGCGTCAACAAGATAAACAGCGCAATGCTCGCAAACTAGAAACGCGGATATGATGTCATTCTCAGGAGCCCCGCCGGCAGAAAGCGGAAAGACAAGTCTGACATTCCGTCTGGCCGTGGCAGCGTTGTAAGAAACTGGTCGTTTTAGGAGAAGAGTGAGGATTATGTCATTCTCATAGCATATGCCACAATCACCTTTGAAGGATTTAGGCGATGGGTCGCTGTACTTTGTGCTTGAGATACTCCTTGGAACACTTGGATAGAACGATTGGCTGGAAGTAGACAGAGAGGAGGACTCCCATCGCCGAGTTGAAGTTTCGTGGAGGGAATTAATAGCCTGCTCAATCACCAGATTACGGGAATTGCGAAACCTTGTGTTTCTATTACTCTCTCGGACTTCCTGTACTAGTCTCTCGAATTCCGGACCAGAGGATCGCCGGTTCGCAATTGCTGTAGATATGTTACGTACAGACTCTGCAGCAGAGTCGCTTGTCACGGATGGTCTAGAAACTGAGTTTTGGCGCCGCAGCCAGGTAAGTGCCTCAGAAGATTGCCCGCGAGAATGCGATGAGAGTAAGATAGCTTGGAGGTGATCTTGGTTCCCAAGCAAAGTATTTACTTGTGCATCGTCGAGGTCTTGGGTAAACAGGCTGCTGAAATCGATAGTAAGGTTATCGCTCAGTGCTAGCTCACCAGGCGCAAGCTCCTGAGCAGCCGGAATAACTACGTTCCCGAACGCCGTATCGGGTCGGATAGTAGGGAGATCCTCCCATTTTGTACCATGATCGAGCATTGGCTGTGAGGTTCCATCCGGGAGAAGCTTGTTAAAGCAACCCTTGGCTCCAAGTACATAACAAACCCTGCTGTTTATATTCTGGTATAATAGGGCAGAGTTTGGTATGGCGGCAAAAGGGGAGATGCCGACAGAAATGTTACATCTTGATGGTTGGCTGTTTCCTTTCCCAAAGATAACAATGACACATGGCACGCCATGCATGCTCTTCGCAGCCAGGGTTGTTGCCAGATTGTTTACCCCGCTACTATTAATTTCTCCGTCTGTGAGAAGAAACCACATATTGCTCCTCTTCAACGCCGCTAGATGCGGTTCCGACTTCAGCAATACAACCGGATCTGTACCCCTACCCGGCCTAAGTCTGTGTAGATCCGAAATGAGGCATGGCCTTAAAGCCGTGTTGGTCCATGGTAGCACGTACACGTTCTGTTGAACGTTTCCTTGTACAAGCTGGAGGATTATCTTTGTTACGAATTCACGCTCGGAGGCGATAACACGACCGGCAGTGGACCCTGATACATCGATCGCTAGAGATATTTGACATTGTGGAAACGGAGTTGGCTGTCTCCCAGCTGTCTCCGGAGGTGGGGTTGCGGGGGTTCCAGGGGTATTTGGCGATGTTGAGGAGCTGTTTTCGGGCTGGGTTACTGGCGGAAGTGGAGATTCATGGGGTGTGGATCCCGAAGGCTCTGTAAGCGGACTGACCGTTGAACGTCCTGATGATAGTAAAGGTGGTTGTGGGGATGCGGGGGGAGACGTCTGCATGGAGCTTCCAACACTTTGTGATATGATGTCTTCTGGAGCTTGAGGAGAGGGAGTTGCGGCCGCCTGGGGTGTTTGTTCACCTCGCGGAGGTCCTAAAGCTGATAGTCCGAGCTCATGGCGGCGCCTAATCCCGGAACCCTGCAGTGGTAGTATTGGTGAAGGAATCGATACCTCTGAACCTTGTTGTATTTGCCTCTGTCCCCAGGAGTGATGATTAAGGCGAGGTCGTCTATCACGGTGACCTTCTGAATTCATGTTTGATTGCTCTAGTTAGGGTGAGAGTTTTGAGAATTTAGGGAGGGATAAAACGCTGAATTGGGGGGGAGGGAGTAGGGAAGGGCTGGAGCGGGGGATGCTTCTGGATTTAATGATGAGCAAACGAGTAGGTTAACCGTCGGGGGGCTCTGTGCAGCGTAGTTAGTTGTCGCAAATATCATCATACACGGACCTTGTAGCAAGCAGTGTGGTCTCTCAGATTGTTCACAACACTCGTACGACTAAAACATGAGGCTGATGCACCAGATCAGTCAATCAGGGCGTGATATACGAAACTTTAAACTAGGCTGATCTTTTTTTTTTTTTGCCCTGAAGACAAGAAGCTTCTGACGCGTTCTTAGTATGTAGGTGACGGAAATCGATTCAATTGATTGCGTTTTTAACCGAGACACTTTCTTTTAACAGGATCTAGTAGTTCCGCAGACATCGCTAGAGCCCCTTCTCATAGCTTCAAGCGTGAATTCCATGATGAAGTTTGATTCTCCGCTTCGATTACTAACATCTTCTAGAGGGGTAACCAGCATTCACTTCCACGCTCTGCTAGTGGATAGGAAAATGATCGAGTGATGAGTGATGATAGTTACACTAGGCCCAGAATTTTCTAATTTGTGGGTTCTTGGCGAGGCTTGAAAGTTCCTAATAGCTGCGGAGAACCCCGCATTGGTGCCTTCACACTGGTCAAAGTGCGGGGGATTGAGGGGCCCATGAGTAAGGCTGGAGAATATCAAGACCGTCAGGTGTCGTCTTTTCTAACATACCATGTAGCGCATAATATGTTCTTGTGCATAAGTAGGAATACGATTAGTTCCCACTTTCCACCAGGCTGAATCGCAAGGTAACAACATGGAAACGGTAAAGGAAGAACGTTTTTCCGGCAAGAAATTACAGGAGGTGACGCAACTGTGATATATCGATAGCGTGTTTATTCCTGGAGTGGAGGATCAATTGCGTTGATTTAAGGTGCGTATTATTCGTAGGAGCATGTGAAGGAAGAAGCATCCTTTGTTAACACTCAAATCTATTAAACTCATTAAACTCATCAGAACACCAGTGGGCGCAATTATCCATGATGGGGACGGCAAAGAAGGATCGATATCACAGTACAGACCAGGACCAGTAGATTAGGATCCGTCTTCATCTGCACAAGCACAATTTCTTGAACATGTTCTGTCTCCGTCCTCTGTGCCAAGGCTCCATCCGCAAGGTACACCCATAAGGCTGATTTCCGCCCCATTCTTCTGCGTGCGCTCCCCACAAGGTGCACTGCACCTCATTACAAGGCTGATACTCTATCCCCCCTACACACACAGAACAAAGTGGGGATGCGGGGTCTTTGAATAAGTATATAGTACATACATGTATGTAGGTATATCGAATCGGCACAAACTCAGCCGATACCGAATCACCCCGGTATATAAAATATACAGGATAGACATATATATACAAATATATATATATCCAAGCCCCCCACCCACAACAAAACCAGCACCCAGGACAATACTCATCTCTCCCTCATCAACCTATCTCATTTCTTACCCCACAATCCCAGACCAAAACATGTCCACCGCACCCCCCACCACTACTGCCACCGCCTGCGAAGCCCCCTCTCATCCCCATGAGCAGCGCTTCGGACAACTAGTCCGCCTGCACGCCTCCGCGCTACGCAGGTACAAAGAGATGCACCGGAATGTCTGGCCCGAGGTCCTGCAAGCGTTACGGGAGAGCAACATCCGTGACTGTTCGTTTACCCCCCCCCCTTTTTCCCTAGGTCACCTGGGAAGGGCAAAGTTCTAATTGTTGTTCGGTGTGTGTGAGACAGACTCGATATTCTACGACGATCAATCAGGCATCCTCTTTGCAACCTACAAGTACGTCGGGTGTGATTACAAGGCCGACATGAAGAAGATGAGCGAGAACGAGAAGGTGCGCGAGTGGTGGGATATTACGGACCGTATGCAGGTCAGCACTACACCCCCCCCCCAGTTCTTTGCTTCTGGATTTGTGCTGATGGTAAATTGTCAATGTAGGAGAGTCCTATCGTCGGCGCAATTAACAGCAAAGAAGGCCCTGGTTGGTGGAAAGGCATGAACGAGGTCTTTTTCATGAAGGAGTAGTGCATCATCACCACCACCACCACCCCACCATCTCTTATCTATCTATGTATGGAACATGTATACCCACCGTGCAGGCTGGGACATCAGCAGAGGAGAGCTAGATATATTGTCTTAACGAATCTGATCCCTTGTTCCTCCGTAGTAGCTCAGTGAACAATAGCCTAAGCTCAGAATCTTATCCATCGGAACTCTCCGTGCCCCGCAATGTAGTGAACTTGCCACGTGATTGGCCGATGTGACCGACAACCCTAACCCTTGAGGTTCCGTGATCATTGACAGTCCGGAATAGGTAGCTCAAGCCGAGGGAGGTAGATGAGCGCCCGACCAGATGATTCTACCTGAACGATGCAATTACAACAATTACAAAACCAAGAATCTTCATATTAGCCAACTACATGTAGCTATCGATATCGGCATAACACTTGATCAGGTTGAGGCCTTATGTAAGTTTTGTAAAAGATTCCAAGATCTATCTATAAGCCCAGCTTGTAAACAGTAAAGTATGAAACCACACGGGAATAAATTTCCACACCAGGCTATTTGAAGGTAAATATGAGTGCGCAGATACTCCTCATCAAGTATATGCTTAGTACTTAGGTATGGTAGAGAGGTTCTATACGATTTTGTTGTATTGTGATAAAATACATCAAAATGTGCATCACTTTCTAGCACCCTGGGTACATACATGGGGGCCCAAAACTGTGCACACCGAGACAAGGCCCCTGGTTTGATACCATATCAGGATACTATACTTAAAGAAAACAACTCTCAATGACACTCTGCTCATATACTTAAAGTGTCACATATTATCACTAAGAAGCTCACAATTTAAAAAAAAATTCGATTTGTTCCTACTCCTGGCCCACCGCCACACCCATTCCCGAACCCGCCAGGTAAGGCTCTATTGTCAGAGCTACCTCGGGCCCAAAATTCCAACAAAAGAAAATAGTTACCTACCCACAGATAATACACCCCCATCACGCACTACCCTCGTGATCCCCCTCCACCTCTGGGACATTCACCATATCGTTTTCCGCAGCAGCAGCTGATGCTGCTGCCGCTGCGGTGGCGGCGGCGGCCTCCTCCATCTGCACCTCCCTCTCCGCAGCGTCCATCGCCTCGGCCCAAAGGCTCTCCCTGGACAATGTCTTATGGATCGTGGCTCTAACGGTGGCAACGCTGCCCTCGGTGGCCATATTGCTCTCGGAGCGGATGGTGAAGGCGTAGTCTTCGGCCCCTAGTTCCTCCTCGAGCTCTTGGAGGGCGGCCTCGGTGAGGAGCTGGGGCTGGGGGCTGCCGCAGACGGCGGTGACAGAGGCCGAGCTGGTAGAACTGGAGTCAGATGAGTGAGACCTGGAGCGTCGGGCGGAGGTGAGAGTAAAATTAGGGCGTAGGAGGGCGATGTTGAAGGCTGGAATGAAGGTATGGTGGGTTGGTGTTGTTTCGTTCATTTTCAATAGCTGTGTGGGTTTGTTGGTTTATGTGTTTGTGATTCTGTGTGGTTGTCGATATGAAATGGGAGCTGGTTATGTAGGTTAGGATTGATGAATGGGGAGACGTAGGAGATGGAGAAGCTGAGAGCAGGCTAATCTTGTTTGGAAGTTAGGTCGCGCCATGTGAGTGCGGGTGGTTACATGACAGTTTGTCAGTAGTACATACATACCTGTACTTACTAACGTGCTCGTAGACGACTCAAGGTAGTTTTTGACAACTTGATAGGCGGTCAGCAAGCACCCCCTTGATATTTCATAATCCCAGGGTTGAAATTAAGGATTCATATATCTTCATGCTTGTATTATTATATGTATAGTATAAAGGAAGCTTACCGACCTACAATCTCTGTTATACTCTCCATATTCATCTCACCCTCCCCTCCCACTAGCTTAGAATGCCTCCCGCCACCTCACTGACTACAGTAACTGCATTCAACACCCACCTCACCATCCTCCTCGAAACCCTCGCTGACCTCGACCGCGATATCGCCAACCTAACCTACCACCAACTTACACACCCCACCCTTCTCTCTGCCCCCTCCTCCTCCTCCTCCTCCTCTTCCACTACCTCTTCTTCCTCTCCGTCCCCATCGCCCTCCCCGCCCACCCCTACCCCCAAATCTATCTGCAAGGTCAAAGCACTTCGCGCAACATCCCGTGACATCCCCGCCCGTTTAAAGGAGTTCGAGAAAGCCCTCCAGGGGGCAGAAATGCGAACAAGTGGGCTGAAAGAGAAGTATTATCGCACTGACGAGACCAACCAGGCTTTGAAGGATGCATTTAAGCAGGTGTTTGAGGGGGTAGAGATTTGCAGGCGCGGGTTCGCGGAGTTGAAGGGGTGGTGGGTGGGCGTAATTAGGGAAGGGACTGGTTTGGGGGCTTGGGCGGGTGTTCCGCTCTAGTCTACATGTTTTGGACGCAGGTAAAGTGATAATGATCATGTGTTTTGAGAATATTTGTTTTAGAAGTGCCCATGCGTGGGAGCTTGAGAAATAAATTGAAAAACAGTTTATTGAATCATTGGGCGGGATTTTTGGCCTGTGGCTGTGTGATTAATGCTACGGATTTCACGCCTATCTACATACGTACATGTATGTACATACATGTAGAGTACCATATAGATAGAGCTCTTCACAAATTATCACTCGAACCTCGGCTACAAATCGACTTAATCTAATACATGTAGGCAAAGGCTGACTGCCTGCCTGCCCAGGATGTAAAGCCACACAACTCTTATCACTGCATGTATCTGGAAGTCTCATAATCATTGATTTTTGCTGAGAGATAAATAATTGCTTCTATTATCGCCAAAGAGAAACCAAATTTACATGCTATACACTTATATGCCCAACACATAACTCTATTACTACCCCCTATTCATTAATTAATAACACTACCACCATTAGGATGTAACGTCTGACTGCTAATAAAGCTCGAGTCCGCGCTCGCCAAAAGACAAAACAAGTAGCCACCTCGCTAGGTTGTCTCTACCCATGGGCGTCGAGTGGAATCCATCCAAGTCGTCGCTCGCCATCGTCAACACCACCAGCGGGGTCCAGATGGGTCCTGGTGCTACAGCATTGACGCGGATACCCTTGCCGCAGAGTTGGTTGGATAGAGCTCGTGTGAAGGTGATGATTGCGCCCTTCGTGGAGGTGTAGTCGAGCAGGTTCGGCTTGCCGATGTAGTGGTTTATGGATGCGTTGTTGATGATCGTGTCACCAGAAGACAGGTGTGGGAGTCTGAGCTGAGATTAATACAAATATTCTAAGGAGATATGCTACGTATCACAAGTCAACTAGAAATACTCACGAATATTTCGACAGATAAGGAAATAGAGTAGATATTCATCTTGAACGTAAAGTTCCACTGTTCATCTGAGATATCTGTAATACACTCCTGTGCCAGCTGCGTAGCCGCGTTATTAACCAAGATATTGATCCCCCCCAGTGCTGCCACGGTCTGCTCGATAACCCTCTTGCAGTTCTCCGCGATCGTCAAGTCCGTTGGGAATAGTACACACTTGCGCCCGTATTTCTCAACCAGCCTCTTAGTCCCCTGTGCGTCGCTCTCTTCGCCTGGGAGATACACAATAGCTGAGTCTGCGCCTTCCATTGCGTAAAGCACTGCTACGGCGCGGCCGATACCACTGTCACCGCCGGTGATACCCTAGAGCTTGCCAGCGAGTTTGTAGGCTTGATAGCCGCCGGAGGGTGTGGGAAGCTGGTTGTAGACAGGCTGAGGGTTCATTGCGGACTCAAGGCCGGGGGGAGTTTGGTGCTGGATTGGTGGCTGGTGACCTGGATATTGTTAGACTTCTAACCTAAACATGGTATGCAAGAGGGAAGACACCCCATACCACCTTCGAACTGGGAGTCTGAGCTAGTTATTTTCTTTGCAATGTTCTATCGATAGAACGCAAGGCAGGGGCAGGCATGGCAAGGCAAGACGAGGCCGTCGTTCATGTTGCGGTTGCAAAAAGCAATTAATTCTCTACCATTGATCATTGATGCCCCCCCCCCCGGGCCTCTAATCTACTCAATATAGATACATGTAGGTATAACAACAACTTCAAGGTACTTGCGGTGGGAATAGGTTTCCGCCAAATTGTGCGGTTGCTACACAAAAGTGGTTGGCGGAAACTGATTCTCGCGAGTATATGATGTACTTACATTTAAGTACTCATAAGTACATGTAGATTAAGCGCGTAGTTGTTAGATATGTTACATGTATTTGGCTTCTTTTCTCTCTTGACATTTATTGACATCTTCCTGGCTCGTCATCTCCCTGTCTTGACATCCACTCTGTTTCATGCCTCACTTCTCTTTCTACATTCTACATATTGCATGTACAATGTATGTACATAACTTTTATAGTTGATACTCATACTTTTTGTACTTTCTAGCTGGGCTCTATGTCTGTTATCCAACTCAAGTCATTGAACCCTCAACTTGTTCGACCTTTCTACCACGAGTGATGGCTCCATATATGCACCATCACCATTATCATCACCATCAACTACATGACATTGCATGTGTCTATATAGGTCGTCAGTACATGTATTGTACTCAAATTCGTATGTCGTACGTCGTACGTCTATTGTCTATACAGCCCATCCCTCCACCAGCTTTGCTAAAGCATCGTCCCCACCAACGTTCCCCGGAAACACAACGTACGGCACTCCAGCATACATGCTCGTCTCCTCGTCGCATCTCCATAGTGGGACCCCGGGAGCTGCCTGGCCGAGCACTGTTGCCCGCCGCATGAACAGGGCCTTTGTCGCTATATCTGAAGAGGTTATACCGCCCTTTACCGTACTATCAGTCCACATACTAGAACGAAGGATCAAAGGAAGAGCTCACCTTCGCAACGATATACCTCGGTCGCGTCGAAACTCTCTGTACCACTTTAACCAGCGCTGCAGCCACAACGCTCCCAATACCCAATGAGCTCTCGGCATCCTGCCCTTTTACCAGTGCCCTGCTCGTCATGACAAGTACATCCAACCCCTCATCAATCCCATTGCTTGCCGCCTCTGCCGCCGTGCTGATTATTGTCTCTGACTCCACCCCGGAGAGAAGCGAGTTGACAGACAGCTCGACGACCTTCAGGCGCTCGCCGCGAGCGGTGATGAGCGCGCTGAGCTGAACGGTCGTCTTGGGGACGTAGGAGCCGGCGACAATGAGTGCGCCGGGGCCGCCGGGGGCCGCACGGAGTCCGACATCATGGGCGCTAAGGGGCGGTTGAGGAGTTATACCAAGACGAGAGGAGACGAAAGCAGCGGCGGTGCGGAAGAGCAGCTTTGAACCGAGGGATTCGGCTGCTGTTTATCAGCTCACGACCACTACGTACATATAGGCGCCAAAGCTACCGTCGAGGGGAGAGAGAGAGGAGTGGAAACATACCCATCAGAGCCCCTGCCGCGACCACATCCATGTCACTCTCAGCAACCGCATCCACCACCACCACTGCACCTTTCTTCACTCCCCTCAATAACTCACAAACCCTCTCCTTCCCGCCAGTCCTAATCTCCTCCACACCCAAACTCACCACCGTCCCTTCCTCATTCTCCCACCTTCCCGGCGCCTTTTCGAACACCCACTCCTTCACATTACTCGCCGCAAACCCAAACGTCGCATCCCTTGCAAACGCCGTCTCCCCCACCGGCACCAGCTCCCCTGCCTCAGCAACATAATGTACCCCTCCCATTGTATACCGTCCTCCCTGCAAAAAGAAGGGTGCAATCACCCACGCATCGCTGGAACCACACACCTCCTCGACCACATCACACTCGAGCGGGAAATGACCACGTAGTGTCGAGTCCCCCCTGAGCACAACAGTGAAGGTCGTGGCTGCGGCCGCCGCTGCAATCTGTAGGTTCTCGAGCAATGACTGCAGCAGACTGTGGGCGGCTGGAGGGGAGAGTGCGCGCGTGTTGGTGAGGATGAAGAAGCCTGGTGATGGCGAGGAAAGCTCCGATTGCAGTGAGGGTATGTCGAAGGTTGTGAGGACGGCAATGTCGTGGCAGGTCTGTGTGCCGGTTGGGTCATCGTCGAGGATGACGAGTTTTGGTGTGGAGGGCGTGAGAAGCGTGCGAAGGAGCGTGCGGGGGGTGGTATGGTTCTCGGGAGGGAGTGTGGGGGAGGTGAGGCTGCTCAAGGGGAGGCGGGGGTATTGTGTTGGCATGTTTTTTTTTTCTTTTTTCCTTTTGGGGGGGGGGGGGGAGAGTATGATAAGGGAGTTTGGGCTTCTTTCTGTGATATCTGTAGCTATATAGCCATATAGGTAGGTAGGTAGGTACAGTGGTCTAGACTGACGTGAAGCTGTTAATAAAAGACGAGCTTCGGGGAGAGTTCGGTAATTATTGACATACCGATCATTACCCCACAGTGGGGTACTCGCGTTACACATGCAGCTACAAGGGTGCCAATTGTAGAATAATATCCGCATCACAATCTCTCACTCGGTGCCATTCTTTCTTACCGGGGGCGCTTGACGCTCCTTCCCCGATAAAAAAAAACAGAGGCTAATCCTACCCTAAAATACCGTACCAGGAACCCGAGACCTATCAAACTACATGTATTATCTACCCGCCCATAAGACTATGCTACTCCGGACAGAAGAAGATAAGACGGCACGGGAACGCAGCACTGTATTGGTAGTTCCCAGCCTGATAACGTTGCGGGGTCCCAGGTCCGCGCCAACACAACAGCAGCTACAGAGATCCGCTCTACACCCGCGCTGATAAGAAAAAAAAAGAAAAGGGGGGTCGTTGGATCATGACGAGAAGGAATTATTACTGAGCCTGTCACCTACCACCGATGCTTGTTTTAACCGCAGACGTAACTGGACGGTCCAATCAACCCAACGATCCCACCACGCTCCTTCATAACTGCATAGCCGAAAAAGAGAAAAAAGACTCCCCTCCCGCCCCCCCCCCCTTTTTCCCCCCTCCCATGATGTAATTCGATCCGAATTCGATTGGCTTTAATCCGCTTTCTCGAGAAAGACAACAGAGCCCTAACCCATCTGCGGGGAATAGGGAATATATGTATATAAGCAAGCAATAAAATCTTCTATTCTGTAAATCTCTACATACTACTTGTGCCTTTATCAAAACGAAATACCAGTTCCTCCCAAAATGAAGGTTCTCGTCACCGGTGCCGCCGGGTTTATCGGACAAAAGCTCGTGGCAGCCCTCATCGCGGACCCCCTCTACACGGAAATTACAATCACGGACATCATACTCCCCAAGACACCCCCGTCGCCAGAGGGAAAGCATATCACGGCCGTACTGTCTAACCTTGCGACACAGGCGGACCGTGACATGCTGGTCACCAAGGACTTGGATGTCATCTTCATTCTCCACGGGATTATGAGTGGCATGGCCGAGAAGAACTTTGAGAGTGGCATGATGGTTAATTTTGACTCTACAAGAGGCATGCTGGAGTGTGCGAGAAAGGTATGTTGTAGTGTGGAGGAGCTATTGGAGAGATAGGAGCAGAGTAAATGGGAGGTGAAGAAGAATGGCTGTTTATAGGTGTTTTTGGTACCCAGGTCGTCCCCGGAATCAAGGTCATATACGCCTCCTCGCTTGCCGTCTTTGGTGGAATCCTCCCCGATAAAGTGACAGAGAGCACGATGCCCATGCCGTCCACATCGTATGGGATGCAGAAAATGGTAATATGCCGCCTACCCTGCAGCCCAAAATGAAAAAAAGTAAAAAGAAGAAGAAAAAAAGAATAAGAAAGAAACCGTTAATTTGATACCCCCCGCCGATCAGCTGTGCGAATACCTGATAAACGACTACTCACGCCGTGGCTATATCGACGGCCGTACTCTAAGATTCCCCACAGTCGTGGTCCGCCCAGGTGCACCCTCCGGTGCTGCCTCCTCGTTCGTCTCAGGCATTATTCGTGAGCCGCTGAATAATCTACCCTCTGTTCTGCCCGTATCCCGTGATATGCCGCTGTGGTTGTCGTCCCCACGCACTGTGGTTGCCAATATACTCCATGCCGTGGGGGTGCCGGCGGGGGACATGGGGGGGACCCGGCAGGTCAACCTTCCGGGGATCACAGTCACGGTGAGGGAGATGCTCGAGGCGCTGTGTGCTGTGGGCGGGGAACATAGAGTGGGGCTCGTGGCGGAGCAGAGGGATGAGACGGTGGAGAGGATTGTGGGAAGTTGGCCTGCAAGATTTGATATGGAGCGGGCAGTGAAGTTAGGATTTAAAGGAGATGGAGAATTTATACAGGTGGTAAAGGAGTATATTGAGGATGAGGGGATAGTAGTTTAGTATATTAGTGGTGTATTTGGCCCACTCCTTCTTTTCTTATAGTAATCCTGATGGTCTGGCGCCTTAAGTTTGGGATCCTCACCTCCACCTCCCCCCCACCTCTATACAAGCAACGCAAATAATTATCAATTGGACAACACTTCAAGATATTCTCCCTATGGTTATCCCTGATATTACAAGGCCGAACAGCAAGCTGTCCATAGGGGATGGGTACGACTACAAGGGGTTGTGTGTTCTAATGACTGATGTGAGACCAAACTATTGGATGATAAGAGAGATGACTGATGTATTAAGGAGCCCAAGAGAGGCTCTATATCTTTATAAGTACTATTGTCACGCTACCTACATGTACTTAGGCTTATTTGTCGAATTCATACATGTATGCAAGTGGGATTGAGAGGCCTCCGGCAAGTGTAATGAATAAATGGAAGAATCGTGCAACCTATAAACAATATATTAGATGTTGGATGCATGGTTTATACCTATCTACGGACAGCATACTCGGTAAGAGGACTGAGGATCAGTCCATGGGTCCAACCCAGCAGTTTCACCCATTCTATCCCATTGTTCAGTAAGATACTGATCCCCAAGGAGGGTGAGTTTGGTGTGGCTTTACTAACAGATATCGCTATCTCTCTTATCAAATGATAGATCTTCAATACAAATTTCACTCGTCTGTTATAGGGGGACTCACAGTCAGATCGGGTGTGGTTCCATTCCACATCGAGCTCTTCTCGTTCGCATGGTTTTTGATATATGATTGACAAAAGGGGGTTTCTCTTTTGAACACCTGGGGAATTTAGAGTAATCATATACTTATGTAAGTCTATAAACGTGGTTCTGTTAATGCTGTGAATGAGTAAAATATTAGTGTTTGCCCTGTGTCACGGATGTAAACATACTCTACTTAGTGTCAGTTCCTTCTATCTCCGGGCCAGATGCGGATTACCTTGACCTACAGGAAGTGCTACTCGGTGTCGGTGGGCTAAGGTATGCTGTTGGGCAGGGGAATAAAAGTAGCCTGTTGTTGTGTATCTAGTGCCACGGTGCTAAATACGCCAGGAGATGCGTACCCACCTTCAGAGTATTTGCATACATCCTAGCAACTCATCTTTGGTGCAGTTTATTGGATTATGCAAGCCCAGGTCTAGCTCAAACATCTTCTCCTAATAATGTGTATGTAAAAAGTGCTCGCCACACATCTACCGGGTATCCTCACTCGGGTTGACACTGGTATGGCTATTTGGAAATATCATTAGTGTAGTCTTTGGCGACTCAGAGAGATGGTTTTATGTTCATTACCGGGCCAGGAATCCTTGTTATCTGCCACTAATTGAACTCCTCCGAATATATCTACATGTATCTTAAGCTGACAAACCCTTGGCTGCCTCAGGTCATGTACTTTTAAGCGGCACTTGCATACAGTCAAGCTTCCGATTTGGACCACTCATGCGGACGCGTATTTAGCCCAACGTTTCTCAGCTCTTATGTCAATCGAATAATCAAAGGTGAAAGATTTGGGGCCAGGGACATGACGTTCGAGAATACTGTGACACCGCAAGGTGGGAAGGGTGGTCTGCATTGAGATGGGTGGACCCGACCCGTGCTCGGCTATCCTTAGGGGGGCCAGCAGCCCATGGCAGGGGAGCACATTGTAGCAGGTCATAGGCGTTGTTTAAGCTCGAATTGGGGTACTGAAGTACACTGGTGACTGAGCTGTGAGATGTACTGGTTCTTTGCTAAAGTGTATATCGCGGGGGAGTGGGGCATAATTGGCAATTCTTTCCTAAAGAGACACGATGAGATCCCCACTTGAGGTGAAGAGATGGTTTTGTATTTCACAATGAGCAAAAGCTGAACACAAGTTGCCTCCTTCAAATTGAGCGCTTCCCCGGACGATATTATAGCTCTTTTGTCACATCTATTTTATTAAACTTCAAGATAAACTCATCTTCCAAAGGTATTAGCCCTATGCAGGGCCATAACCGTTAAAATATGTGGAGGTGAAAATGCTAAAAGATTTATTTGGTTACGCAGTAGAGTAGTGAATGGATGATTTGCATTTATCGAGCTTGCCGTGACGAGTGATATTTCATGATTGAACCATAAAAACCCCGATCCCACGAAAGAAAGATAGAAAGTAATCTTGGATAACGTTAGCACATAACATTCAATAGTATCGTACATTGAAAGGTTTTAAACACACAAAAAAGAAAGTAACAGAAACCCGTACTTATTACATATCCACATCCATTGCCTCCTCGTCATCCATGCCGACAAAAATCAATTTTGTACCCTCGCCCGCTACTTGCCATACGTCCAGCGCAGCATACTCATCGACCACCTCTGCAAGCTGATTATCCGTGAATCCCTTTGCCAGTACACGGTCCCTCACGGTCCTCATGCTCAACTCGCCATTTCTGTCGCCAGCGGCGGAGCCGCCAGGAAAAGCGAGCGAGCGGATGATGTTATAGATATTGGAGCTCACAGTGTTATCCTCGTCCCAGTCATCTTTTCCGTATAAGGAGGCCTTCGAAACTTCAATGAGGCGTAGAGCCTCGTCGGTGTCTTCAATGACAACTTCGTCGGCGAAACGAAGACGGGCAAGAGCTTGTGAGAGACGAATTATGCCCAGAAGAGTACGTGGGGAGGCGTGTGTGAATTGTCTGGGCATGTTAGATACGAATTCAAGTGTGATGGGTGAAGAACCTACCTATTCTCACTCTCTGCCTTCTTGGCGTTCTTCCGCATGCTAACGTAAGCTCCAACAATATAGTCTGCCACTTCCTTCGGGATTACTGGTCGTTTCTGTCTGGCTTGAGCAATGTACATTCGCATCTCGCTCGGTGTTAATGGCTCAAAGTCCATTTCGGGGTGACGGTTTTCCATATGCACGAAGGTCACGTGACGTCCCAACTCTTCGTCGCTCTCTCTAGTTGGGGTATCCAAAATCAAGAACAGGATATCAAAACGGGACAGTAAAGCTGCGGGGAGATTGATGTTCTCCACTGGCGAGATCTTGGGATTGTAGCGCCCATATAACGGATTTGCGGCTGCAAGGATGGAAGTCCGTGCATTCAAAGATGTGGTGATACCAGCCTTTGAGATAGAGATTGTCTGCTGTTCCATGACTTCATGAATTGCTGTTCTATCAGAGTCGTCCATTTTGTCAAACTCATCAATACAGCAGATACCGTTGTCTGCAAGAACAAGAGCACCCCCCTCAAGCACCATCTCATCGGTGACGGGGTCACGCATGACGGCCGCAGTAAGACCAACACCCGAGGAACCGCGACCAGTGGTATAGATACCGCGAGGAGCAACTTTACAGATGTATTTCAAAAGTTGAGATTTGGCCACACCAGGATCTCCCATAAGGCAGACATTGATGTCACCACGAATTCTCATACCATCACCCATTTCTTTGGTTGCGCCACCAATGAGTAGGAGGAGGAGGCACTTCTTGACATCCTCATGACCATAGATCTCTGGCGCAATTGACTTGGCAAGAGTATCATATAGGTTACCAGCCGCGCGAAGTTCCTCAATGCGTCGGACTGTACGCGGGTCTACAACAATATCGTCGTACTGCTTTTTGTGTTGTTCCACATGCATTACCTCGAGATAGGTATCTGTGAGGAGTCCTGCCTTGATCGCCTTAAAACCGGTATACGGCGTTGGGAGAAAAATTCCAGAAATGTCGACAATTTCGCCCGGGTTAACGGTACGGGTTTGGGACCCATGCGCATGGACGGTGAGAGTACGGGGGATGTGGCCGACTGGAACCTGATCGGACATTTCCTGGATACGGATTTCCTGGAACGGAAGAAACTTTGAAGCACGAGTGGACATGAAGAGTTGACCACGAGCATCATTATTCTTGCATTCCTGCGAAGGGCAATCAACAAGCGGGGCAAAGGACTTGGTCTTGATCTCTTGGAAGATTTCAGAGCCACAACGATCGCATGTATATGCATTAACTAGGACGGTCGGCTTCACATCTGAGACGCGGGTAGCGATACCGCGGACGGTAATGAGATGACCTAGATGGGCTCCGCGGACATTACGAACAGCCATAGCCTTACTACCCTCACTGCCGGTGGGGGTGAGAGGTTTGAAGTAGACCTGGTAGCGACGAGTAAGAAGCGCGGGGAATAGTTGAGGGGCATCGTCAAGGGAGAGTGGGTCAGTGCCTGAATCAGCAGCGGCGATGTTGCGGTTTCGGCGCTGTGTGAGAATGACATCGAGTACATCGTCATTGTACCTTGAAGTGAGTTAGTATTGATTCGTGTGGTGAGCATGTGGCTGAGGTTCTTACGTGTTTTCAAGTGTCTCTGGAGGGATAACTTTGTCAATTGCTCTCGAGAATATTTCAATATAGTGTGCGCAATTCTTGTTTATCGAAGAAACTAAATTCAATGACTCATCCGCAGGATACACCTCCTCATACTATACCAAAATTATTAGCATGCGCTGGTAGATTCCCCCCACACTTGTTTAGAAATACCTCTTTGAGATCATCCAACTCAATTGTTATCGATTCCCGCTCTCTGTTCGCAATTTCTTGTAGCTGCACCATGTACTTGAGCTTAGGCTCCTGTACCGCAGCTCTTGGCCTCCTCCCAGCACGCCTTCTGGCGCCGCCCGATCGCGTAGACCGGCGACCGGGAGTGTCGTTCATATCCATATCCTCCTCCTCATCGTCCATGTTGAGATTTGACAAAGCATCACGGGCATCGGCTTCCGTGACAGTTGTACTTTTGAATTCCGTGAGAAAAGACTGAAATGCAACTAATCTATAATTAGCGATAAACTCTTCTTTGCAGAGAGGGGGGGGGGGGGAATTGCGGCCCAAGGACAGGACTTGGTCAATGATCAAGAGAGAGGGCATACTTTGCTGTTTGTCGTAGTCGACATCCAGCTTCATAGTCGGAAGCTGGGCCATGTTTGCGGTATAAGCAGGACACCTTCAAGGGTATTAAACAATTAATTGATGGATAGTGGGGGTGGTCGAGCACAGGGTGTCGGTGACAATAAAGACACAAGAGACCAGAGAAAGAGGTTCTGTTGTCAAGGGAAGGGGGTTAGGTTTGTTGGATGGCCAGTAACAAGAACGCGTGCGTTTATCGTTACACGCGTTCGTAGGTGAGAGTCAACAATTTACCGTGTTGGGAGAATCTGATTTGACCCAAGATCCAGATATTCCAGCCCCTGTTAATCAGGGCGGAAGATGTATATAGCAGACCTTATAGGAAGCACCAAGAGTTTATCGTTGAGGGAGCAATAATCACAATAGGTATTGCTTAGTGACAGAGTGTGGATCGGTTTATGGTTGTACCTAGCACCTGCACCTCCGCGACGGCCAATTGTGCCTCGGCTTCGGTCTCAGACACCTCAGCACTCAGCAGCCATCTGAACCCCGAGTTCTGTTGGCGGGCTCTGCATTCATATATGTATACAGATAAACACTCTCCTTCTTCACCCTTTGACTGACACACACCATCAATCACAATAACCATATCTTAATATCTACACCAGCTTTGCACGATGCCTCACGCAGCTTCACGAAAAACCTCCCCACCTGCAACACCAGCTACAGTTTCCTTCTCTCCACTTAAGAACTGTTTCCTCAACCTTCCTACATCCCTCGTGTCGGTGCTTACCAATAGTAATACTCCTGCCCAAAATGTAGTTGTTGAGATCTCATTCCGGACAACTACCTCAAACAGCTCGGGCACAACGAGTACTGCGAGATGTGCGTATGCGGGATGGACGGGAATGTCAAGTAAAAGGAAACCAGGCGCAGGGAGAGCGGAAGATGCAGTGGTGGAGATGGATCCGGCTTTTGCGAGGAACGTGGGGTTGAGTGAAGGGTCCAAGGTGTGACAACTCCTTATTTGTGTCTGACCCATAGTTTACCGAACCTATACCCTCTATAACCTATAACTCAACTTGTTATTACTATACCGAACTTTCGTGCTTATCATTAGTGCACATCGTATCTTCCTTCTGCCTTAATACCACTACATCCTACCACTACATCATAGATCCCCTTTTGTTATATACCTTTGTTGCGCATATATCGTGGGCTCGACTAAACAACCACCAGGTTTCCCTCCACCTGCACCTTGACCCTCCGCCGGCCCATACATTGCATATCGAACCACTTACTCCGAGTGACTGGGAAATCATTGAGCTCCACGCCAATTTCCTTGAGCTCAACTTAATCACCCAGATTCGTTGCGTGTCTCCCGCCCATCCAATAAGCGTCTATCTTTCTCCTACATCCACCGCGTCAATTCGCCTAACAAAGGTCGAGCCCGAGTCAGCCCTTTCATCTCCCAATGGGTTTGCGAAAATTTCCCCAGACGCCGAGATTGTCGTTGCTCCAAAAACTCGACAGAGAAGATCTAGTAGAGGCGCAAAAAGCACAACAAGTACAAAGACGACCTCGGGAAAGAAGAAGAGCGAAGGATCAGCCGTTTCATCAAATGCACTTTTTCTGAGAGCCGTAGCTCTACCCGCAATTAAATATATTCCTAGAACCGACGATGACGAAGAAACAGAACTAGACAATGAAGAGGAGGAGGAGATTGCTGAGGGTGGGAAGGGGATGGCGGTTTATCTCGATCCAACCATGATGTTTTCTGCACGCCAGCTCCGGGGAGTATCGCACGTAGTAGTCTCAGTCGTTAAGCCTCCAGGCCTTGCACCACCACTAGATCCTTCCCAGGCACAAGCTCAGCAGCCGGATGAGAAGGATAAAAAGGACAAGAAAGATGCTACTCCAGAAATTATGCCAGCAACTAAACTCGTAGCGGTGATCAAGCAATGGCCATCTGCGCCAGATGGGACGCATATTGCACTCTCCCGGCTCCTATCGACAGCCCTTCACCTTGCTCCGGGACAGGTAGGAGATATGATTCGCATCGAACCCGCGCCATCACAAATTCCCGTCAAAAACATAGCGAAGATTAAGGTCTTCCCATTCCAGGGTGTTGAGAAGGATGCGGGACTGAAATGGGGCGGAGGAACGAAAAGACTTGAGGAGGCAGCAATTGCTAGGTTGCAAGAGGTCCTAGGTCCAAGAAGACAGCGAAATGGTACTAAGGCCATGATCGAGGAGGACAAAAGTGCTATCTCCCCGGGAGAGTACATTCTCGAGGGTGCAATAACGGATAATTTGATTCTTCCAGCCGTCAAAGACTCTCCTATTACCACCGGTGGTATCATACGGATTGAACTTTCGTCTACTGATGGCACCGATTCCTCAACAGCCATCAAGTGGGTCCTTGCAACTGATAAACGACTCCCCATAGAGCTGGGCGCCCCTGTCCCGAAACCAATTGCACCGAAGGAAACAAGCGAGACTATCTTTACACCGGATGAGAAGGAGACGCCGATTGTAGGAGTTGACGATATCCTCAATAATATTACTACAAGTCTTTTGTCATCGTCCTCAGTCCTTCTTTCCGGTGCCCACGGCTCGGGAAAGACAAGCATTCTCCGTCTTATTGCTAAACATCTCTCTGGCTCTCCCCACTTCCACAGAGTCGTCGACCCCGGTTCGCTCTCGAAAATGGCGGAGGAAAGAGTTGGAACAGTGAAGGAACAAGTCTCACGTTGGTTTAATGAAGCTGCATGGACTGCAGGAAAGACTGGGAAAACTGTAGTAATCTTGGATGACCTTGACAGGTTATGCGCTTCGGAATCCGAAAACCAGGACAATTCCCGTGTGCGGCAGGTTGCAGAGATTGTAGTGGCTGCAGTGAAAAAATATACTTCTGGGGGAAGTGGCGTGAAAAGGGGTGTTGTAGTTCTTGGAAGCTGTCAAGCCAAAGAGAGCATGCATAACCTTGTCATCGGCGGGCACGTATTTAGGGAAATCGTAAGCTTGAAGGCGATGAGTAAAGAGGGGAGACGAATCGTACTCGAGGGGGTGATTGGTAAAGATGGCGTCCTTGAGAAAGGGTTGGACTTGAGGGATATTGCCGCAAAGACGGAGGGATATATGCCGGGTGATCTCGTACTTCTCGTTGGACGAGCTAGGCACGAAGCTGTAGTGCGCATGGTCGATGCCGGTCACAACCGCCTTTCCCAAGAAGCTCTTGTGCTCCGACGAGTCGACTTCGACGCCGCTCTAAAGGGCTTTGTTCCTGCTGGTCTTCGTGGTGTGAAGCTGCAGACCTCCGGAGCCCGATGGAAGGACATTGGAGGCCTAACAGAGACGCGAAAGATCCTGTTGGAGACGCTTGAATGGCCAACTAAATATGCACCGATTTTTGCATCATGCCCTCTCCGTCTCCGTTCTGGATTACTCTTGTACGGTTATCCCGGTTGTGGGAAAACACTTCTTGCCTCTGCTGTAGCTGGAGAGTGTGGCCTCAACTTCATCTCTGTAAAAGGACCGGAGATCCTGAACAAGTATATTGGTGCATCGGAAAAAAGCGTTCGTGATTTATTCGAACGGGCCTCCGGTGCAAAACCATGCGTTTTGTTCTTTGACGAATTCGACTCCATCGCACCAAAGAGAGGTCATGACAGCACCGGTGTCACAGACCGTGTTGTCAATCAGATGCTGACTCAGATGGACGGGGCTGAAGGGTTGGATGGTGTGTATGTCCTTGCTGCTACCTCTCGGCCTGACCTCATTGATCCTGCGCTATTGCGCCCTGGGCGATTGGACAAATCTCTGCTCTGTGATATGCCAAACTCACAGGATAGGCTCGAGATCTTTGAAGCCATTGTAGGGGACGGTATGCTACATATCGACCATACAGTGGACCTCAGGGAGCTTGCTAGAAGAACAGAAGGGTTCTCTGGGG
The DNA here is from genome assembly GCA_024713795.1 of Morchella sp. 2015-shanyang. NCBI lineage: Eukaryota > Fungi > Ascomycota > Pezizomycetes > Pezizales > Morchellaceae > Morchella > Morchella sp. 2015-shanyang. The sequence goes on from JAMGZB010000007.1 coordinate 1,152,169, forward strand.
CAGACCTACAAGCAGTACTCTATAACGCTCACCTCGAGGCCGTTCAGGGCATGATTGGTGAGGAGGTTCGAAAGCGAGAGGAGCAGGGTACCAGCGATCAAAGAGAGAAGGAGCGTGGTGAAGATGTAGAATTTCTAGAGTTTGTTTGGGGAGATAGCCGCAAGGGTAAAGGCAAGGTGGAAGAGAGCCTAGCAGCAAAGAAACTGCTAAAGGAACGACTTGTTCTTATGGAGAAAGTATTAGTTCCTCCATTCGTCTAGCACAAAATTAGCACTGACATTTACGTTTTATAGTTGGAAGCACTGAAAAAGAAACAACGCCTCCGCGATCTCACTCCTTCTGAGGAAGGTAGAGCGTTTCAAGCAGCTGAAGAAGAAAGGGCATTAGACGGCGACGGGAAAACGGAGGTCATGATCACCTGGGACCACGTCGAGAGCTCTTTAAGCTCTACGCGTCCTAGTATAGCTCCAGATGAAAGGAAGAGACTAGAGGCAATATACACAGAATTCGTTGGGCAGAGAAATGGAGAAATGCCCACAGGCCAGGGGAGCACCGAGGTGGGAGGAAGGAGCAGTTTAATGTAATAGGGCTAGAGGGGAGGTAGTTGTGGCGGAGTAAATTCGAATATACATGTATTATATCGTGGATTTAACCAGCAAAAAGATTCCGTCATGTAAAATCACTCGGGTTGACCGACAAGCATTCCGAACTAACTGGTACTCATATTGGATTGTCGGACCCGACCACTATTGCATGCTATAGCCTTGGCGGGGTTTTTTCTGAGTATGGTGCAGCGCGTCTTAAAGGTGACATGTCGGTATTCCAGCTGGAACAATCTTGGCTACTCCGGATACTCTTGAACCAATTAGAGCATTGCAATCCAGCCACTTTACGGCTGGAAACGACATCTTAGCCACAACTCTGTAATGAAGGGGTATAAATGGGTATAATACTGTTCCACTTCACCAGGTCTTGGCGCTTTTTACATACAAAAACAGGTAAATGGCATCGCTAATAACTTTTCAACAAGACAAGATATCAAAAATCTATGAAGCCAAAATCTTTATCATACCTATACCTACAATTTGGCTTCATAGATTTTTGATATCCTGTCTGGTTGAAAAGTTATTCGCGGTGCAATTTATGTCACCTTTAAGGCGCGCCGCACCATATATGAAATTACGCGGTAGAAGGAGCTTCCCATCGGGGAACCACGTGCTATCTGCAGGGGTGTGAGTGCAGAGCCCAAAATCTGGACGTTTCCAAGATGGCTTGTACATACTCTACTTGGTCTATACTTTAACTGTCTCGGGTACATACACATTATCTATATCTACATGTAATTAAAATGCCGCCGATCAACCCCAATTAAGAATCATTTGGTGGTGGGATATAAAGTCAGCGGCATTTTAATTTTGTCAGAGTTACATTAGCAGCTACATGTAGTTATTCCCGACCTGGTCTCATTATACCTCCACAGTTCTTTGGCAACAACCTAATGAGATTATTAAAGCAACTGTACTTGGGTCTTTATTAAATATACATGTAGTATTCATGACTAGCTCATGTTTATCTTGCCCTTGACCCTGATTCTCAAGAGGTTGTAACTACATGTATATTATGTAGATATTCCTCCTATTGTATTAAGCCAAATTTGATTGCTGGATGCAAACATAGGAATAATTCTTGTAGTCCTCCTTAATTCTGACTATATTTCCTTAGGTATAGGTGCGAGATGCATGAGAATTTCATCACTAGGAAGCTCAGGGGTCATGTTATATAAAGCTCTCTCTGCCTCAAACAGCTCTTGGAATGCAATGTTAGTGAAGCTGTCTGGGTCATAAGCGTCTGCCCCGTGTTTTCGAACACTTCTATGCAGCCCCGAGAGCGTAGAATATCGTAGAGGGGCGGTGATTTTTGGTCTGTGGTAAGAGAGGAATGCCCTGTCGGGAGCGCCTGTGATCCATGGCGTGAATTGAATTGGCATGAGGGCAGCGGTGAAGTCTGGTCGATCTAATGGAAGCTCCCAGGAGAAAGTTGTCCAACTTTCAAATAGAGCAATGAGTTCCCTGCCCAACTGATGCCAGGCTCTCGCATCGCTCGCACTATAGGAAACGATGGTCTCATTAGTGTTGGGGTCATAGTCCGTGGTCTCTGTAATCATTCCTTGATCAACATCGATCTCATCAAGATCTTGCATGTGAAAGCTTATCGAAGGCTGCAGGCCCTGGATCATTTCGTACGATAACACTTGGAGCTCAAAATTGTTGACGGCGGAGGGCTTAGAGATAAAAGCACTGGCAGAGTAGAGTACGGGGTAATTGTTTGTACGTTTTGAAGTTGTCAACAATTCCGGCGGATAATCTGTATTCAACAGAATATTTGACAGACCTTCAAATTCAGTTAATACAGAAGATAAATTTATTTGCTCTAGAGCTCCTGTTTTCGGTCGGGGGTCTGACATTGGGCCGTGTAAGGTCGGCATGCTGGATGATAAGATATAAAGTTAATGTGTCGGATGCGGAGTCTTCTAGCCCGTCAGAGAATGTAGGCGAATCGACTTAATAACTTTACCGAGGAGGAGCGAGTCACGGTGATACTGAGCGAAGCTAATGGAGCAGTAAAGGTGGTGACAGCTAGAGAGATGATCAAAGGCATAATCGCAATGTGTTATTGTGCAGTTAGAAGAATGCCGCACATATGTGCGGGTCAGTAAACTTTGTCACTGGGAGAGTATAATCAAGCCCAGAGGCAAATTCCAGCGGACACAGATAATCTTTCCGCCTTAAACAACTTAGTATTAGCTGAATGACCTTCAGATACTACATAGTGTACTGTATTGGGTGATCGTGATTAGTACTGATCTATAGATTCGCTACATACTATATGATTTGTGCCTACTTTAGAAATTTGGGGAGTCTGTACATACATGTACATGTACATGTACATGTATGTACCTACTATGTGAATCAAGAGAGCCACAGTGTGAGTGCATGTATGTTACATACTTCATGTATGCCTATATTCAACGCTATCGTGCACTGTGTGCGAGTACTACGGGTGTAGGAGTAAGTCTGTAGACAGCGGTCGTGGTTGCAACAGCAGTAGGTGTCTACAGGCTTGCCCCTACACCCGTAGTACATGCAACTTAGACGCCCCCAACTACAATGTACTTACATGTAGTGCATCGTGTCAAGGAACATACATACACACACATACATAAGTACATGTAAGTACATGTATGTGCTTATCAACTATGTTACATGTAAGAACATATAGACATGTACACCAGCCTGTCAATAGAGATTGTGGACCCGTGAAAGTGATACATTTACCTCATGATAGTCAACATCAGAGCAGGCGGAATCTCAAGTTTCTCTAGCGGTCTAGGTTTCTTCTTATTACCTCCTCGCCTGAGTACTGAAAATCTGAGCTGATCTAGGAATAGCCTAACACATTTCACCTCAACACCACACATCAACATAGGGCTAGGTCTACGTCAAGTAGTTCATAAAACTTGAGAAAAGGGTAAAACATGAAATATCACTCGCTTGCCTTGCGACATTTATTGTTGAGATTATTATTGCGAGCCGGGGAATATATATCCTCCCTGTAATGATTGTGGCAAGGTCTAGATAGCTATTATATTATGCCATTACTACTTCTTTGCCAAGGCAATTATTGTAATAAAAGGGCAGCTAAATTCGCTCCTGTATTAGGAGCAGACATAGCAACCTGGAGAATTATATTCGCTGCCGGCCGGGCTCAATGTTCCGAACATATATTGTGTGATATCTAATCAAAAGTGTACGTAACGTTAGGGAGGAATATTACTATTATAGATACGGCGTACCTGATAATAGGTCTGGTTTTATGGTGGTATAGATGGGGTGTAACAGTTTTAGTGGAAACATGAACATAGCTATATAGCATTTGGCCTCCCACCGGACCTTAGAGGTTTTTAATGGAAGGTTTAGGGCAAGGGGCCTGTACCTTAAACGGATATATATATGAATTTAAATAGAAACGCCCAACTTAATATAACAATATGTACTTAGTGGGCCTTCTGCTCATCGACTGGGTTCATAAAACCCGTGGCCCGGCCACGTTCTGGTATACTCACCCAGGATATCCATGAACAGCCTGAACTACTTTCTTGAGGGAAACCGCAATGGCAATTAGAATTCACCCCATTTGTTTGGGGTTTCTGGACCGCATAGTTTATATCCCGGGAACTGAAATAATGTTGGATTTATTAGTTATCCCTACTAAGCATTTACTCGTGCTATTGCGTGAGACTTGCTTACTTGCTAACATTATCTGGCTATATCAGTAGGTTCCATCAAGTACAAGTTATTGAATCACTATGGATTCACAGAATCATGTAAGGCACCCCACTATACTGAACACTAGTTAAAGCAATCTTTCCAGCCTCATGCTATCAACCACATGGTCTTTCTAGAACCGGACATGATGCGTGAGAGTACTATACAGCTAATGCACTTGCAAGAGTTACATAGTCTGAAAACGATAATTTTAAAAAGAGCAATCCTCGGCCTATGAGAAGGACACTAGAATCGCACAGGATGAGGTCAAGAGTAAAAGTTCAGGGCGTTGGATCATTGGCCCCATAATTCAACCTAATCAGGCCAATTTTTACTGGAGTCGAAGCCATATGCAAGGCAATACACAAGGATGAATGAAGTTAAAGTTATCATATTATAATGAGATAGAGATACATTCGAGTTTGAAGCGAAGTGCACTCGCTAGCTTTGTTAGACAGAAGACGAGATACATGGGCAGATGCAAGATCACAAGAAATACCTAGATCGTTGAAAGCAGTCTCACGGTTCCAGATATAAAAAGCGCCGAAGGTGCGAGGGGAGTTGGACTCTGCCAGCCTAAGAGATTCATGCAAGGGGACAAGAAGTATAAAGGTCGGGTATGAGTACATGCATATACATACATACTAGGGGTTACCACCTCGCGACCAGGAGTTGTGTAAATTTTAGGGGACAGCGGTAACTAATCCTCTACGGTACATTCTTGCCTTTCATATTGGGGTTTTCGGCCCCGCCCCCCCCAGGTTCATCTCCCCCTATAATGGCAGCTGTGCCAGAATCTCATTATCTTTACCAGTGTTGTGGGGTGGCCCGGTTGCACCCGACCCGAGGCAGGGTAACGCGCCAAGGAGTGCAAAACCAGTAGACTATCATCCGGGCTGCATTACCGAGGACTGAGGGCTCTGCGGGGCTTGCTTTCCCGGTAACTACATAACCTTGCGAGAAGTGGAAGCTGGTAAGGAGGGGGGTGCATATGTCGTGAGAGTAACCACCAAACCCACTAAACAAGTCGAAAATTTTAAGGGAGTGCTCTTGATGGGACACTTGAGCTAAAAATACTCTCACAATCAGGGATTCCATCTATAAAGTTTTCCTCCTCAATTCCCTTGCAGTTGTAGAGTAATATTGAAATTTTGGTTGCAACACGAATGTTCAGTTACTTATGACAATAAGTGTTGCTTTTTTTTGCCCAAGCTCCCAATTAGACCTATGTAGCAGGTGTTATCCGTACCTCCCTCTAGCAGGAAATGTGGGTCAGATTCTACGAGATTTAAACCATATAGTTTATAAGTCTAGCCCAGGGGTGGTTAACTCATTACCTTTCAGCCTGACAGGCCTTCAAGAAGGGCCAATATCAGAGTAAATCTACCGAGTGAGATTTGGTGACCCAATACCCATGTATCACATTCACATTCATTTATAATTCATACATCATTACATTCACGTGTTGCCCTGATACGGAACCATAGCTTTATATACAAAATCGTTGTATGTTATATAGACCCAGGAGCTTTGGGTTGAAGGTTCGGGGCTATGGGTATGGTGTTTAAGCCAGACCTTACATCGTGTAAATGAAATCAGGCCTATGATATCAAAAATTAGTAACGGTTTCGACTGAGCCTGGGCTAGAGTCTCTCTTACCTCTTGTCACCAAGTGCTTCAAGCTGCCTCTGATCTAACCCTTGGGCCCAAACATCCCTTTCTCCGTTCCTCCGCTTATTATTCTCACGTTGCAGAAGTACATAATTCAAGATTGAGCCACCCAAGAGACCAATAGCAAGGTATCCAAGTACAATGGCATGCCCGAGAGTATAGTGAGGCTTATCTCGCCCTCGATAAACATTCGAAGACATGACACCATTCAAATTTCCCCACCCTAATCACAGGTTAGTAAAACTTGGGACACGGACATCCAAGGGTGAGATATTTCACACCAATAACAAATCCCAAGGTAACACCTCTCTTGTAAACGCCTTCTACGTTATTGCTCACCCAGGTAATTGTGTTTGGAATGCATGGATATATGCCCAGAGCGCCGAGAAAAACACCAACGTAGCTCAGAGCTGCATTTCTGGATGCCAGGAGAATAGAAAAACCAATAATACCAAGAAAAGAGACCCCAATATTAAAAATCCCACGTTTGTTGGTGCGGTCAGCCGCCCAACCGATAAGCACAGTAAGGACACAAGCCGCAGCATACGGGGGCACCGACAACAGCTGTGCACGGGTAGATGAATAGCCAAGCTCGGCAATGATTGAAGGAAGGAATAGCGAGAATGCATATAAAGCTCCTATAATATTGATTAGATGTTATACATTGACACTAGGCAAGGTAACGCTTGGGGGTCTTCGGGTTTGTCTTACCATCAACGCCCATATAAATCAACATTCCAGTCCAAGTTTTCCAATCTTTCAGGGAGTCCCACATGTATGTCATCTTGAAGTCTTCGTGGCCGGCGGAACTTTGCTGATCCTCTTTCAACCTCCGGATCACGCGCGCTCTCTCTTGATCACTCAAGAATTGTGCATCATCAGGAAAGTCAACTACAAGCCAGAACGAGGCTGCGCCTATAAAGATAGTTGCGACACCCTCAAGGATCTAAAAGACTCGGTCAGTAATTGAATTATAGAGGAGCTAAGCTACCATACAAATATCCAGGCCCAGCCCCTCATTCCGCCGATGCCATCCATCCTTGAAATGGCCGCAGCAAGGAGTCCACCAAAAGAACCGCTCACAGCAGCAGCAGAAAACTATAGCAAAATTAGATTTCTGGTGGCGGCAAATGAATATAAATGAACACTTACAAAAATGGCAGCTCGAATTCCGAACTCACGCCTCTTATACCAGCATGACAAGTAATAATTGACACCTCTATTGGGGACGTTAGCAAGTTGGGTGGTCCACCACTAGCAACAGGTTGACATACGGGAAAAGGCCCTAATGAGTCAGGCAGCAATATTTGGTAAGTACTTATACAACTATGTATCATCCAGGAAATGGACCTTACAGCTTCCGTTAAACCCAGAAACCTGTTAGAATGTTAGAAAAGGAACGAAGAGTGGGAAGTACTATCGTCTGGGGATCATCCTGAAAACTCACCATCTTGCAGCCATCATGCCCGAAAAGTTCTTGGCAAAGCCCATGAATGTCATACAAAGACCCCATAATACCATGATGAGAGGTATGTAGATACTTGGCCTCATTCGTTTGAGAAGTATATTGCTGACGGGTTCAAATACTGACTAATTTGGGGTGAGTAAAAGTAGTAGTGTTAAGCAAAGGGAGCATACATAAGACACAAAAAATATCGTGAGGCACGCATTATATTGACCTTCAGTCATGTTCAAATCTGTTACTAGACCTTCGATTTTGGCATTTCCCTTTTCAAATATGGTTAGTACAAGTCCGTTTCTTGAATAACTAGAGGCTATAACTGATGAAGTACACTAGTGTATTAGTTCAATGATAAAATAGCTTACAATATTGGTTCCTGGAGTACCCAATTAGCAAGAGTCCAAAAATTATTGATAACTGGCTAAATTGACGGGGGGTCGACTCACTGTCTAAGAATGAAGCCAGGTAGAGAATACACAACCAAGGGATCAATCGAATATCTAATTTTCTCACCAATTCCCGGTCCTAAAGACTCAGAGCTTATAAGAAATTTGGTAATTTCACTGGGTGCAAAGCGCTAAGGTATGTTATCTCACAATCCGCGCTCTTTCCTCATCACTCAGACCGGCGTCTGGATCTGGCTCAATATCGTCGATAAATTCTGCTGGTTTTTGATCCTCCTTGTCGTCAAGAGAAAACTCGTGGGTATTTAACTCGGTCATGGCTCAAGCCGTCGTGATACAAATTTTATAGGATGTAATTTAGGGGGGCGCTTGAGGCATGGAATCGGAGAAAAACTGGTGGGAAACCCTCAATTTAAGCTTCCCGCGTCTTCATCTGTAATCATTATCCGGGGTAAAACATCACGGGTACTTAACTACGCCCCACCTAAGTGTGGAAGGTACGTTTTGCGGGGCAAGCACAGACAGATAACAGCATGGATGTGCGCCGATCCCACATAGGTCTGTTTCCTTTCGACCGTGATGTTACCTACATGTAGTTCGGGTAGGCACTTACATACATGTAGTCGGATAGATTTCCGCCGGGCGCTAGGCGTGACCGTTGCACTTGTCCGTACTCCACTATCTTCGGTAATCGTTCCGATCAGTAAGCTTTTTCTTCGGTAGAACACTTAGCCTGATACCGCAAGGTCTTGGGGGGTTGCCAAGGCCACCTGCTAAACTACATTTAGTAAAAGAAAGCTGTTTTCTTTCTAATGGTGAAGAATACGTTACACTTAGAAGCGCTCCCGGAGGTATGACGAAACTGGGGGTGTGGGAAAACCGGGATCTTGAGGAATAAGGAGTTTTCGCTACATTTTTCGAAATTTTGGAAGAGACCACGCTACCAGGCACCTAGTGTAACAATAAAGTGACCTCATCCTTTTTTAGTGCAAGTGCTACACGGTCCATCCACAACCATACACCATCACTGGACTTTGTCTCTCTCATTCAACCTTGCTTCGTGCCGGTGATAATGGAATCAAATGAACCTGAAGTCAATCTCCTGTTTGAAAAGAGAAAATTAAAAAGCTAATTGGGTAATTTTTAGGAGTCTTTTCTTTACCAACCCTCAACTTTAGGTGGTTATACGGGACACCCTGCTTTGTATGCACCTAGCATGATACCTGCAGATAACTCTGAGCTGCTGACTCAAATGTACAATTCTGCCGAGAATTCGTTTCACGGCAGGCGTCCGTTTGATGCCGAGGGTTCGTTTCGTTCTGGAAACTCGTTTCATATAGGAGATTTGTTTCACGCCGAGAATCCACTATATGCCGAGAGATATATGGATACTGAAAGATCTTATCTTCCCGAGAGATCTTCCATAGTTCCTGCTGGGCTTAAAGGGTCAGTTCGATAGCGAGTTGGACTTTGATGATACAGAAGAAAGAATATATGTTAGGAGAGACCGATGGATTGAGGAAAATGCAGAAAGAGCCGGTATTAGAGAAGCGGAAAATATAATTGCTGATATAGATGCCAAAATTGAGCATGATGGAAACGTTTAAGTTCAGAACAGCCAAACTCTGGTTCCAAAACAGAGGAAGAAAAGACAATAGATACGGGATGAAGATACACAAGCTTCTATGGTAAAAATGTGTATTCAGTACTTCGGGGAATTTATAAAAGGAAGACAATACAGATATTAATTGCAGACGCTGAAGCCATTATATTGGAATTTGATGCATTGAAGTGGTTGTCGGTAGATGTCGATGTTCGTTTAAAGATTCTGAAGGCCATTTTAACCTGGAGTAGAGAAAAGCGATTCACAAGTGTGACAAGTAGATCGTCGGAAATACCTTTGTTTCTTCGATAAATCAAGATTTATTATCTACGATCGAACTCATAAATGATTATAAAAGAAAGGAGAGTGAAAAAAAAATGACGGAGAGTTGAAAATAGAGAAGGACAAGAGCGCAACTTTGAGAAGTCAAATGTGCGAAACAATAGTCAGCCGAAAACGAAAGTTGGAGAAATTGGAAGAGCTGAATATTAAGAACAAAAGAGTTGCAAACCGGGGGTTTTTGAATACCATTATGAAATCCAACGAGGAAGAGAATAAAAATATGATGGAAACATATGAGGAAATGGAGAAAGAGAAAATGTCAACTTTGTTGGCAGCGGCACAAATGCTTAGAGCTGAGAGTCATGAGAGTTCCAGCAGCAAGCTACAGAAACAGGTTGACAACTTGACGGATGAAATCAGAGAAGTTAAGACAGGTATGCAACAGATGTTAGATATTTTAACAAGAAATGTAATATGCTCGGTGGGTTACAATTGTATTTTCTGCCAGTTACAGAACCATAAAAACATGTATGACAGTTTGTCAATAAATATGGTATAAAATAATAAGCACCTATCCCTTGGGCTGTCAGGCCGGTTCGAGATTGTGCACCAACGATATCGGGTTAATTGACCCTTATGTCATACCCAACCTCAACCCAAATACTCAGGCTAGAGCGTACTCAACAGCATATGTACTCAACACAATTATCAATGCCGTCAAAGAGGAAGCCTTTCAGTAGAAGGTATGTGAGACAGCGCCGAGCTTTTTTCCGAAAACTAATTGGAATTTAGACACACCCCATCGGGCCCTAGCAGAAAGAGGAGGTCAATTGAGAGTGACGGTGGCGAAGTGCCAGAAGGAAGTGATGAATCTGCCAATGGTACTTCACTGGGTTCTGAAAGAGAAAGGTATATTGAAGCTTTCTATTGCAATGAGAAAGCGCCGAGACTTTTTATAAATGCTAGATACTAAGATTATATTAGTGCTATTCTTCGTCTATTGGATTTGCTACGGGAACAGGAGGAACCAGTGGAAAACACAAGGGAACCATTATTACCCGCTCGATAGAATGCCATCTGAATCTGACTTTGAGCCCTTTCAATCATACTTTCCTCCGCATACGGCACAAGTCAAAAATACCGATGCAATTACCCCACCAGCGCTGTTCAAATTATTTTTTACCGATGAAATATTTGAGGAACTTGCAATAAATACCAACAAATATGCGGAAATAAAAAGACAACAATATAGTTCATCCAATCCATTCAAGTTACAGCGAGGATGGAAGCCCTGTAGTGCTGGTGAAATAAAAATTTTGTTGAGTATATGGATCTATATGGGAATCAACCGTGTTACCTACCCTGATGACCACTGGCGGCACTGCGGTAAAAAGAATCCAAAATTGAAGCGGAAATTTTTGAGCGTACGCTATCATCTGTCAAACCATACCAAAGGATATTATAACATATCCTGTGCAACCCACATCCTAGGAATGACTCGGTTTCAACAATTGAAGCGATATTTCCATGTTTCCGATCCAAATTTGTCACCATTGAGCGATCAAGAATGGTATAAGAAGGTTGAACCATTATCAACTCAATTACGAAATTCATTTCAACACTATTTCACTCCCGGTACTAAAGTATCAGTTGATGAAATGATGATAAAGTTTTTTGGGAGAACAAAGCATACAGTTAAAATGCCGAAAAAACCAATTAAGCAGGGCTACAAAATGTGGGCTCTTTCCGATCATGGATACACTTATTCCTTCCTCTTTTACTCCTAAAAGGTATCGATACAAATTGAAATTAAATTATTGATAATCTTTCACCTACGGCTTCTGCGGTTTACCACCTCGCGAAAACATTACCATATGAGTATAAAAGATTTGAAATATTGATGGACAACCTATTTACTAGTGTTCCACTTTTAACAACCTTACGAGATCATTTTGGAATTGGTGGTGCTGGTACTGCACGTACAAATGCACCATTTTTTCCAGACATTTTAAAGATTGAAAAAGAAAAAGCAAGGAAATTATTACAATGGGGTCATCTCAGCGGAGCAATTGTCGAAGGTATTTGTTGCTACCATTGGCAGGATAATAGTTCAGTCAAATTCATCCTCTATCGCGATTCTAAGCAGTCAATTTCTGAATCGCGTGAAACCAAAAGATATACAAACAGACAGGCAGTGATCTGAGATATCTTTGGCCAACATGATCTAGGAAATTGCTACCTATTCCTGCCTTCATTGGCGACTATAATTTCAATATGGGTGGTGTTGATATTGCCGATCAACTTGCTATTATTTGACTCAACCAAAGATCTTGGCTCATACTTCTCTGGCCTCTTGATATCGCTTTTCTTGCAAATGCATCAAATGATTCGCGTTATCCACCTCTCCGGAGAAGAAAAAGTTTCACAAATGCTTTGAGTGTAGCATAATCTCTTCTCTGAAGACGAAGAATTTCTTAGACAACCAACGCCGAAACGCCGAAAGCATCTAAGCCTCACCTTCTCGTCCTGCGAAGTGTTACTAAACCTTCAGTTCATACTTATGGAGAGTCGGCCTACTCTGAAGGGGTTGTCTATATTGTAGATGGAAAAGAAAGAGTGACAAAACTGTTAGAGTCACATCAACATCAGCGGGTGTAAAGAGTGTGATGTTACACTCTGTCATTCTTGTTTTCTTCCTTTCATAACCTGAATTAGAATCAATATAAGACCATATATTTGCTCCCCTTAGCCATTATGTCCGGTACCCACAAGTTCCAATTTGATATTCACTAGTCTATACCCTACCCCAAACCCCGTTAGTGCATGATTTCGAGCAGGCCTGACAGCCCAAGGGATAGGTGATGAACTGAGTTTTAAACCATTTTTATAAGCACAATAGTCGAATAAAGTAATGACTTTTCCAAAACCCCATTTAACTACAACACGTATAGAAGCCATAGTAGAATTAAAAGCAAATTCTTCAGCAGTTAAAGGTCGATTGTTTCTTGCTCTATATGCTCTGAGAATTCTAGACTTTTAAAAGTAAGTAGCTGTAATAGAATAAGATCAAACCATATAGTATATAAGTAGACATGAGGCCTATGTCCTGGCATCTTGGTATGGATCCTGATGGTTTGGTAGCTGAACCGCTGTTGTGACAGAAAGAGTTATGTTAAGCAAGGGGGAGGTTGTCGTCATTAGGTTCCAAGAGGTTCTAGGCGTGATGGATTTGTAAGATACACAAGTGAGATAGTCTGGAAGAATATGAGGTGTGGTTGCGAAAAAATTTCTCTGAATTTCTATAAACTAATGTGTGAGTTATACAGGATTGGTGGGGGAGAAGTGTTAAATGACAGAAATTTTGAAATCCTGGATAACGCTTTTGGGGATCAAGACAGAGCGGCCACAGCCGCTTGCCACCTTAAGGACACTAAACAACGACAACGTACCTTTCCTGAATACTTTGCAGAGTTTCAGGGTTATGCTGCCGACTCTGAGTTCAATGAAGCTGCTAAAATTGAATACCTTTTGGAAGGACTTAACCAGGACCTGATGGCCCTGATTATTCAAAACAAAACTCCAACAACAATCAAAGACTGTGGGCTACTTCATCAGCAAACCTATTTGACCCTACCGGAGGCCCGGGAGATGTCGGTGACGTTGGGAGACACCCGTCAAACTTTCGATCTCTGCGCTTACTCCGCAGATGAGGCCTCCTGTTTATGCTCCCGAGCCTTCAAGAACGCTAGTGCCGACGCTAAGCGCTTTCCTCAGACCCTTCTAGAGGCTTTATTATTCTCTCCCAAGAGCCTGCGAGATATCGCAGACCTCCACACTAGTAAAAGGTTTTCGTTTTAGAGGCTCCAGAGACACTCTGTTATAAGCTCAAAGATGAGTAGGACGTTCTCATGAGGGCTCACCAAGCCCTTCTGATATTTCCGGAGATTATTAATGATTAAGCGAAACCTCCCAAGCCCTCCTGATATCTCCGGAGACTACTAAAGATTAAGCTAAATCTCCCATACTCTCCTGTAATCCCTGACAATCCCCTGGGCTCTCCCAATATCTCTGAGGACTTTCCTACTGATACCTCAAAATCCACTTTGATTACTCATACCATACATAAGAATAGGAGTCTTCCCCCAAAATCACATATCCACTATCGAGGCGGGAGGAGGCTCTTGAAATACCTCTCCCACCTTCGCTTTGCCCACGCCCCCCCAAATCACTTCTCTCAATCGCTGCTGGTTCCTTCCCTTTCTTCCCGCGTGCCTTTATAGCTCTCCATGCGGCCATATTCGCAGCTAATTGAACATTATTCTCCTCCGGGCCGACTCTGAATACAACCTCTTCAGGCCCTCTTAACTCATCGACCTAAAAGGGTTGTTAGTATATAGATACGGCTCTTTGAGACTTTATTATTTACCTTCTCGCGAATTGATTCTCAGATATTTCCAGCCTCTGACGGAAAGAATCATGACAGGACAAACAAAACGAGGATGCTAAGAACTCGAGGAAAGACACCATGCGAGTGAGCAGACCGAAGAGAACGACGGGCCGCAAGATACAAGCAGATCGGCAAAGCGAGACAAGAAAGAAGCAAGAAAGGCAAGAGAGGAAAGAAAGCAGGAGGCAGAGCAGAACAAAGCAGAACAGGGAAAGCGAAGACCAGATGAGGTCGTCGTCAAAGGTGGCGAAGACTATAAGGAGACTCATCAGCAAGACTTCATTTGTCTCCTGAGGTCTCCTGAGCCTCAGGAGACTTAAAAAATATCCAGGGGTCTCAGGAGACTCTCAGGAGACCCGGGAGACTGTTGGGAGACTCCAGTCAGAAGTTGAGTTTGCTGATGGACCTCCTGCGAATGCGAGTTTGGACGCGTGAAGCTATGGCTATGAATAGGAGTATATTCCTATGTATCAAGATAACAGGAAGACGAGACAGAGAGAAAAGAAAGAAAAGACTAAAGGAAACCCCTCCCCGCACTATTTAACATCATCCTGCACCAATCCGCCAAGACCCCGTATCGTCATTCATGGAAACCTAAAGAATCCCATCGCACCCACACCTCGTATTCCTCGCCACCATCTCTACTATTTATATTACAAATCCATCACGCCATAGAACCTCCTAGAATCCTATAACGTCATTCCTCCATCGCACATCCCTCCCTCGCTTAGTCTTTCCTCAACCATCGCAACCGTGCATTGCCTACCGAATCGTCGGGACAGATGCCAAGACGCCGGGACACCCTCCTGCTTCTCCTTGCTTCTCTTCCCACATGTGCTTAACATCCTGTTATAGGTAGCTGGAGGTATAACAAAGCCACACCAGTGGTTAGGAGAATAGTTCTCACCGGGCTTGTTATAGGCTCAGAATTATTGATAGAATCCAGCAGTTACAGTGATAGGAAAAGTACCTGCAGTGAGGACCACAACCTGCTGCAAGTGTACCTATCTTCTGACTGCTAGGGAGGGGATCTATTCATGAAAGGATAGCCTGACGAGTCTGGACCTTGTCAGTGAATAGAGGACCGGCTAGAGAAAGCTCTCTAAGTGCCCGGGCATCTCTAGTATCCCTCTGTGCAAGAATAACCCTACAGCAGGCGGCAACGGCTATGCCCGGGAGTAATCTACAATAAGTTATAGCTCTATAGCCACCTAGGGTAGATCATCTGAGCGGAGACTCATTTAATTTAGGCCCGGAGCTGTGTGACAGCCAGGCTGCAGATGATCCTTGACCCTGGCTAAGGGTGCTTACTCTAAGGACTGGAAACATCTGCTAGCGGTTAGGGAGAAGCGGGGTAGCGGAAGAATTGTTTCCGTTCCAACAAACAGAGTTTTCACTGGAACTTAGTTGGAGCAGTGGAATGCAGGAAACAGAGAGATTTGGAGTATAAGTACTCATCTCCATGTCCGTCCACCAGTTCGAGTAATCCCCATCATCAGTTGTAACAACTTGAAGCGGAAGAAAACCCTTAAGATTATTTTAAGTTTATTCAAAAGAATGTTTACTCTCTAACCCTAACTGCTATCTTCTACCGGCCCTCTTGATTCCTACACTCCTGTTTAGCAGAGGCAGAGCCCCGTCACACCTTTACCCATATTTTTTTCTCTCCGATTGTATTATAGGTCAGTCCAGTGAGATATTCCAATGGGATAGGTGTTTCATCAACATTACATATATTGGATAGATAGTAAGGGTTTTGACTTCTGTTTATATTAAAACCTTCGCCGATCAAAATCTGTTGTGAATATAATAAGTATGGATTGAACTGTAAGTTTTGATCAGCTTCTTCCCCGCTAAGTCCTCAATTTTTGAAATAATCCTCCAAATTCTACAAAGCAACCAGGTTACACAGGCACAAAAGTCTTTAACAATTAGGCTTCAAAATGCCAAGCATTCCCTCCACCCAAGATATCGCCAGCTCACGGCTTTCCGGAATGGCGCAGACTGATCACAATTCTCATGAGTCAGAGAATAATTTTATCTCCTCCTCCGCCATGAACACGCTCAACAGCCCCAACACATCCGACGATACTAAGCTTATTATCGCCCTCTTGTGCGGCATTGCCCACAACACTGCCACCATCGCAGGCGACCTCGACAGCCTCCAGCAAGACCTCGACAACCTTGAACAGAAAGTTCAACAACTCACTACAACCCCCTCCACCATCCAAGAGCAATACGAGATTACGAAAATTGCGAACACCCTCGATAGACTCTCCTCACAACTCAACACCTGCCCACCCAACCCCCCAGCAACAACTGTCCCTCCCAATAAAAACGCTTCTTACTCCAAGCAGAGAGAACCATAAGGGCCAACCAGACGCAACCCCCGCCCCATCGCTCCCTCATCGTCTCAAGAACCCCTGCGACCTATGCACAGACAGCAGCCAGAGTAAAGAAAGGAAAAGGGAAAGCCACGAAGAAGAGGCCTACCACTCGCCTCCCTGCCCCCACCACCTAACGCAGATTCTCAGATCCGCGCCCACTCGGCTCTCTCCCACCAGAACGCCTAGCCGAGAGATCCCGCCGATCCTAAGAAAAGTCCGGAAAAAGCATATACCGCCCATATACCTCCTCTCAAGAATCAGAAACCGTGAAAGGCCTGGCCACCATCCTAGCCCACCCTTCGTCCCCGCCTCCTTCTACAACTTCAACTCCTTTCTTGAGACATTCACAGCCCTGACACGCCAGAATCAACGCCCGCCAACCCTCAACCTCTTCCGCTTGCCTTCTAACCGACGCCGACAGATGTATCCACGGCCCCTTTATAACTTTCTCGACAGAACCGCCATGATGGAGATCGAGACAACAGGACGAATCTAAACGAGGAGATGCTAGATAGTTTGAAGAAGACACCCTTATACAAGGAGTGACACTAAAGAGACGACGAAGACGGCAAGAAGTAAGCAGACGCAAGAAAGCGTGACAAGAAAGAAGCAGAGGCAGAAGCGAGAACGGGGGGCCGGAGGCAGAGCAGAACAAAGCAGAGCAGGGAACGCGAAGACCAGATGAGGTCGCTGCCAAAGCGCATGGCGAAGACTATAAGGAGGCTCTCAAGGGCGCTTTGAATGGCGATGGAACTACACAGTGATAGAAACATATTCCTATATATCGAGATAACAGGAAGACGAGACAGAGAGAAAAGAAAGAAAGAACTAAAAGAAAACCTCTCCCGCACTATTTAACAACATCCTACCCTAATCCGCCAAGACCATATATCGTCATCCATCGAAACCTAAAGAATCCCATCGCACCCACACCTCGTATTCCCCCCACCATCTCTACTATTTACATTACAAATCCATCACGCCATAGAAACCCAAAGAACCTAATGACCTCATCTCTCCTCCGCACATCCCTTCCTCGCTTAACTCTTCCCCAATAGTCACAACCCTGCATCACCTACCGAGCTGTCGGGGTAGCTGCCAAGACGCCGGGACACCGCCCTAGACAAGAACTTCCCGGAAGAAGTCAGATTTGCCGTGTGAATTACTCCGTCAGCCACCCGTTTCCTGATCAAGGACGACGCCACCTGAAACAAGAAAAACACCTCCACAATCGTCGCCACAGTTACCGCTGAAGAGGCCGCCAAAATTGGCTCCACTATCAGACTGTTCTCCCGCCCCCGCCGCTGCGAGATTATGTGGTCAGCCTCACCAACAACCCAATGCCGCAAATGCCAAAAGTTCGGCCACGCCCAACAAGGATGCAAAGCCGAAACCCCAACCTGCCCCCTCTGCGCCAAAGCCCACCCCAAAGCCGCCCACAAATGCCCGAACAGCACCTGCCCCGGCGCTACTAAGCCCATTCCCAACTGCTGCCCAGTCTCTCCCGTCAAATGCGCAAACTGCTCCGGCAACCACCCTGCCTCCGATGCTTCATGCCCCTCCCGCCTAAAAACTCACAAGACAAGCGAGTCCTACTGAGCTTCTACGATATCACTCATTGAAGCAAGACCACCGTCTAAATGATGTGTGATACAACCACTAGCCAGTGACAACCAACACTTCGCATTATCCAACACAACTGCGCTGGGAGCAATCTTGTGTTCATTACACTCTTTTCACTTAATATGGTTCAGAATGCACATGTTATTGCAATCCAAGAACCGCCCCTACTAAACAATAAACCGCTAGCCGCTCCTTCCTTTACTCTCTATACGCCAACCCCTATTTCCGCCACAGATAAAATCTCTGCCTGTCTCTACATCTCCAACGCCCTATTAGATAAGAATTCCGCATCGGCGATTCCCTCGCCAAGAGGAGATATTATTTCGGTGAATCTATTTATTAAGACGTCACAACTCACGTTCTCTAGGTTTAATTTTACCAGCATATATAATCGCCAGATATCATCAAATACTCGCTCTTTGCTGCCCCAAGATATATTCACCCATTCACATAATCCATCAATTGTCCTAGGCGACTTTAATATTCACGCCCCACAATCCGACCCACTCTGCTCCTTTAGTAGCAGGGAAATGAATCTTTCCCAGCCATACTTCCAAACAGCTTCACTCTTTAATTTTCTACTGCTTAACACCCCTGGGGTATTTACCAGGATTTCACCTAATCAAAACCAAAGGAGTGGGGTCATTGACCTCGCCTTTGCCAACTCGAAAGCAAGCCAGCTCGTCCGGAAATGGCTCCCCCTCTCCGCTGATACAGGATCTGACCATCGACCCCTAGCAATTACCTTGGCGGCGCCGGACTCGGACCTTACCCCATTTACTATGCTCAATTGGAAGCTCACTGATTGGGAGAGTCTCACCCCAATTCTTCGCAGCATGAGCATTTCGCCCCCTTCATCACATACCCAAATAGACCCCTGGTTCGATACTACTTTGTCGAATCTAGTCGAGGTAATTAAAAACCACACCCCGCTTAAAACCGTTACCAAATGGTCTAAACCATGGTGGAACCCCAACCTCTCCCAACTACGGACCATCTTTCACTCGCTCCAGCGCGCGGTAAGAAAAGGCAAAGCCCCCCCATTCGAAGCCAAGGCAGCAAAAAACGCCTACTTCAACGCAGTTAAACGCGCTAAGCAAAACCACTGGAACTCCTTCGTAGCAAATGCCAAAACCAGCGACGTGTGGAAGCTCAAAAGAATGGCACTGCGCACCGAGGATAGAATCCCGTCCCTTCCAAATTCCCCAACTCCCCTTCCACTCAACCAACTTGAAAATCTTGTTAATGCTTTCTTCCCCCCTAAACAAGATTCCCCCTCACCCCCCCCCTCCCCTTTAATAATGTCCCCGACATTACACCAGAGGAAATTTACTTTGCCCTCTCCCCTACATCTAATCTTTCGGCACCCGGCCCCGATTCAATCCCCTATCCTATATGGAAAGGGATCCATAGGGCCAACCCGCTGATCCTTACCTCCCTACTCCAACCCCTGCTAAAATTCGGGTACCACTCCCTAAGCATGAAAAAAGCCAACGGGGTTATTTTGGCCAAGTCCAACAAAAGCGACTATACCCTCCCAACCTCATACCGCATAATCGTGCTTCTCTAGACAATATCGAAAATACTGGAGAAAGTTGTTACAACAAGACTCGCCCTGATTGCAAGAAACACAGGGCTCATACACCCACACCAATACGGCTCCATCGCGGGCCTTTCCACCTCAGATGCCGCTACTACCCTCCTCCACGAAGTCAGAGCCATGCAACACGCCGGCCTTAAAGTCTCCACACTCCTGCTCGACATCAAAGGGGGCTTCGACCACGTCATGAAGCAACCCCTTAGCAAAATGTTGAGCGACAAATGCGTCCCCCCCTACCTCACCAACTGGGTCAACTCCTTCCTCTCAGATAGGCATATCACCCTACTCTTTAAGGGGTCACTCAAGATCCTCACCCCGGTACAAGTGGGCGTACCTCAAGGATCCCCCATTTCTCCACTCCTTTTCCTCATTTATGTGAATCAACTGCACTGCTGCGACCCCTCCCCTGGGATAACGCTGTCATACGTGGACGACTTCGCCATCACGGTAGGAGCCCCGACGTATCAGCAGAACATCACTACCCTAATACAACACTTCACCAGGCTAGTTCACTTGGCAACCCCTAACAACATTAACTTCTCGGTTCCGAAGACTGAGTTTATCCACTGGAGGACCACAAAAGACCGCAGTCCATCCTGTTCCCTCCCCATTACCCTCGAAGGCATAACCTTCCACCCCTCACCCAAAGTAAAATGGATCGGCTTCTGGCTTACTCAGTCCCTCAATCCAAACACCCATTTTAACCACAGACTAGCCTCAGCCCAAGCGACCTTCGGCCTAGTCCAACGCTTCTCCTCCGCAGGCAAAGGCCTCTCGTCAGCCAACTGCCTCAAATTCGCCACTCTGGCAATCCGGCCCATGTTGACATATGGAGCCACAGTCTTTACCCCCTCCTCAGCCATGAAAAACCTCACAAAGTTCTGGAACTCCGTCCTTCGCTGGGCCACCGGATGCTTCAGAGCCACTAACCTGAGAGCCCTCTACATAGAATCATGTGCCCCCCCACTTGATCTATACATACACTTCCTGAAAATAAAATATATTATCAGGATTCTTCACGCCTCCCCCCTAACCAACCCAGTAGCAGGGAGATGCTCCCCCAGCTTCCCACTCTCCTCGACCAGCCACATCGCATCTCACACAGCGCTCCTGAAAGGGCGACCCAACCCCCCCAAGAAATGGGACTCAACCGCCAAGAAGGGTGTTAGCTCCCTCCCAATCGAACTGCTCTGCTCCCTCGTTAAACCCCTACTCGACAGGGGTACTCCCCTCAAAAGACTAGCTGCCGAGGCCAAGAAACAACTCCTCGCTAACTGGGAGCTTCTATACCCCCCACCTGAATACTACCCCTATACACCGACGCTGAAACCTCCCGTCTTCACGACACTTCACAAATTCACCGCGTCCAGACTCCACCAAATCAGGACAAGTAAAAGCTACCTGAGGGCCCATAAGTCCTGGATTGATCTCCACTCAGACGACTCCTGCCCCAGATGTAATCTCGAGCCGGAAACATCTCACCACGCCATTTTCACCTGTCCATCAAAGGAAGAAACAAGGCTTAAACTGCTACCCAATATCAATTCGCTTGATGAGATTTGGGATAATCTCCCCCTAACCCTTGCACTAGCGGCTTTTATTACCGCAACAAAAACCAATTTCCCCACCAGGGAACCCCCCTGTCCGCTGGAGTCCGGCTCATTAAGCTCCACTCTCAGCTCCGTCTCCTCACTTAGTCTGCTCTAAAAACCGACGCCACGACCGTGTCCTTCTATCCTCAAAAAAGCCCTAATATTAGGCAATGACTCTAAAGTCCGGGAAGGAAAAACGAGGGAAAGGAAAGTTCTGGTTATTTTCTCCTATGTACTCCTATGGTTTTTATTTCTTCTATACTATACGGTTAGGATTTTCTTTTGTTTTTGGTTATTTTTGTGGGTTTTTGTGTTTTAGGGGATGCTCTCTTTGTATTTTGTTAGGGGATAGGTTTTTTATGCCATAGTCTATGACTGCATGCAACGTTGTGTACCTAGAAATAAAACGATATGATTAAAAAAAAAAAAAAAAAAAAAAAAAACTGTAAGTTTCGACTGTTGAACTGAAGCTAGCTGATCACTAGATTCCAATCATCCTCTGGGACCTTTTGGGTAGTCTTGGTTATACACCGGAGACTGATTCTGAACCGACCTAGGAAACCGGCAAACCAACCATTGGAGAAGCAAAAAATAGAAACTTCTACGTCAGGAAACAGCTCCTGAATATCTCATTGGAGTATACCCTAAACCAACTTCTATGAATAGCTTGTCTTTTTTCTCTCGTATCTATCACGGTTCCGCCCCTTGCACCTCGCCTTCTGCCAAGGCGCCTTCGGAACTGGGTTGTTAGATAGTATCGGTCGATGTCGGAAGCAGGATAATGGTTTAGGAAGGAGCTCGGGTACGGAATGTAAGCGCTAGGAAGGATAGGGTATTAACGGGATAGAATGTGAGTTATTGGGAATAGTATAGGCAGCGCGGAAGCGTAGGAGGTTCTATGGGATTCGATGGTATGAGTCATCGGTGAGGAGAAATAGTTGTATATATATGGCCTATGTTTTCCTATGTTTCCGCCTCTCTAGGCAACGTCTTCTTTCTGTTAGTAATTCATTACTTTGGCTCCGGCCCTTCTGTCTGCCTCGCCCCTGAACCTGAACCTGAACCTGAACCTGAACCTGAACCTGAACTCGATCCCGCTCCGCCTCTAGTATAGTACCGAGCCGACCCTGTCCCAATTCTGATTATCCCCGGTTACCCTGAACCCGACCCCGCTCCGTTAGACTACGTTGCTTCTCCTTCAGTTCCCACTATACACTATGACTTCCAACCCCGATCCCACTTGGGCCCCTCCCTTGACACAAGCACAACTTGACGACCAGTATGAGGAAGACGCTTCACTCTTGTTCCAAAGGTTGTCCCACCTAGTGGCTAATCAGCGCGGCCAACGCGACCAAGCCCGGGCACAGCTAGCCAACCTACAAACGGAAAGGGATGCTGCAGTCACCGCTCAGCAGGCTGCTGAAAATTTAGCCTCCGCCATCCCCGAACTCGAACGACAGATTGCTGAACTAGAACGACAGCTGGCAGAGACCCGCCAGTTGAATACTTTGCTCTCTGCCCGACCGGTTCTCCCTGCAGTTCCTCCTGTTGTCCACTGCCAAGTCCACTTTGGAACGGTGCCTCCGGCTAACCCTCCGCCAGTGCCCCCTCCTGTTGCTCCCCCTGTGGTACCTCCGGTGGCCCCTCCTGCTGCTTCCCACTCTGAAAAGGTCCCTGATCCGCCTAAGTTTGATGGCAAGAGGGAGGAACTCCGCCCCTTTGTTACTCAACTCCGCCTGAAGGTGCTCGCCAACCATGATCGTTTTCCTGCCACCCAAGCCTGCCTCGCTTATGCTATTAATCTTCTTTCCGGACATGCCCTTGCCCAGGTGATGCCCCTTGTTGTTGGGGGACGTATCAACCTGGAAGACATTGAGGCCCTGATTACTATCCTGGAAACCGCATTCGGGGATCCAGACCACGTTGCCACTACTGAACGGGAACTCGAATGCCTTACTCAAGGGGACTGGGACTTCTCCACCTACTTTGCCGAGTTCCAACGCTTGGCTACTGAGGTGAGGTAGAACGATGAAGCCAAAAAGCACGCTCTTACCCAAGTTCTCTCCCGCGAACTCCGCTCCGGCATGATTCACCACGACGTCCCCGCCTCCACCTCCGAATATGTCCTCCTGCTCCAGAAGCTAGATAATAGGCTTCGGGATGCTTGTGCCAGAGACCGCTCGACCCCCTTCACCGCTCGCCCACAGTTTGCTCCTGCTGCTCCCGTTCGAGCCCCCGCCTCTGCCCCAACCGCCTCCGCTCCTCACCCCTCTTATTCTCCAGGTGTTGCAGTACCAATGGATCTCTCTGGGGCTCGCCGTCCTCAACGCCGCGGCCCTATTACCCCCGCCGAACGTGCCTGCCGTGCTGCCCAGGGACTCTACATGTATTGTGGAGGTCCGGGCCATTTTGCCGCTGGATGTCCTGCTCGCCCCGTTGTTCACCCTGCTCGTGTTGCTGCTACTTCCGGGGTCGGCGTACCTCCGGTTATGTCTGGGGCCGGCGCGCCCCCTGTTATTAACAATGCTTCTCGTCCCTCTTCCTCCCCCGGTTATGCTTTTGGGTTTCCTTTTGGTGCTTCTTATTCTTCTGGTTCTGGTTCTTTGGGTTTGGGTTCTCCTGGTTCAATGTCTGTTGCTGCCCCGGATTAGTCGGGTTTTCACGAGGACCTGTCTTAGGTGGCTTAGGCCAGGTCCCTCCTCTCTCTTTGTCTGCTTCTGCTACTTCTGGTGTCTCTGATGAGAAGGTTTTGGATAACGATCATCTTGTTGTTTCATGTATTGTATCTGATGAGAATAAAACTGTTAAAACCTACTCACTTGTTGACACCGGGGCTTCTGGATTTGCATTCATTGACAAATCATTTGTACGCCACAAGGAAATTCCCACTACTTGTCTGCCCAACCCCCGCGCCCTCCATGTTATCGATGGACGAGAAATCTCCTCCGGTAGCATTACTCATATTGCTCATTTTTTCCTCCGCATTCAAGGTTATACCGAAAAAATCTCCGCTTATGTTACTCACCTAGGACATTATCCATTGGTGCTAGGAATCCCCTGGCTTCGCCGGCATAATGTTACTATTAATTTTGCCGATAATTCACTCACCTTCGGCCCTCCCAACGCTCCGACACAGAACGACGACCGTTTCCGCCAACGCTAAGTGATACATCTCCGCTTCCACCAACCATGATTTTGAAATTGTCGTTGCCCACCTTGTTAAACCACCACTGACTTACTGTTTACGCTTTGTTCGGTGGTTCTACTGAATCACCCTGAAATTGCTGCCTCATTCCTTCTCAACACCACCACTTTTAAGAACGGTTCGTGGCGAAGGTTGCCCTCACCGCCCCTTTACGATATCCGTGATTAATCTCCATAGCGAAATAACTACCGTTACCCCTTATATAAGATGTCCCGGGATGAATTGGCCATTGACGAAGAGATATCGACGACACGTTGCCAAGAAAGCGCTTTATTGAATCCAGTTCCACCGCCGGATCCCCTGCTCGTTTCATAGTTCTGCCATGGACTCTATTCTGCGTGGATATCAAGTCTGAATGCTATTACCGTTAAGAACCGTTATCCGCTGCCGTTGCCCAAAGAATCGTTTAATCAACTTTAAGCGCCAAATAAGACACCGTTTTTGGATTCAAGAACGCTTTATAATCTAGCGCGGATCGCAAATGTGACGAGTGAAATCATGTTTATACTGCTGGCTACATTTCCAAGATAAAGTGATGCCCTTCGGATTGACTAATGCCCCCGCCGTTTTCCAACACTTTATTAATGATACCCTCCGCCCGTTTTTGGACCGCTTATGCACAGCTTATCTTGATGATATACTTATCTATAGCGAGGATCTAAAGTCACACCTCGATCATGTTAATCAAGTCCTCCAGGCTCTGACGGATGCTGATCTTTATTGCTCCCCTAAGAAGTATGAGTTCTGGCAAGGTTAAGTCAAGCCGGTAATTCCCAGCATTTATCGCATTACGAGGACCCTGCTCGACCCTAAGAAAATCGAAACCATTGTCAAGTGAGCCTGCCCCCTAAATGTCAGGGACATACAAGTATTCAACGGTTGGGCAAACTTCTATCGGCGCTTTATAAAGAATTATTCAGGAATTGTTCGCCCTCTGACCATACTGACGAAGGGAAATGTTTCTTTTATTTGGTCCCCCGCCTGCGAGGACGCCTTCGAAGGTCTTAAAACCGCCTTTACTACTGCCCCGATTCTCCGTCACTTTGATTTTGATCGTCGAGCTATTGTAGAGACAGATGCATCGGATTATGTCTCAGGAGGGACTCTTTCTCAGTATAGTCACGGGAGTATTCTGCACCCCGTTGCTTACTTTTCGGGAACCCACTCCCCCGCTGAATGCAATTACGAGATCTACGATAAAGAATTGCTGGCTATTATTAAGTGTTTCGAGGAGTGGAGGGCTGAATTCATGGGTGTTGCCGAACCTATTGAAGTCTTGAGCGACCATCAGAATCTGGAGTATTTTATGACCAAGAGGGACCTGAATCTGCGACAGGCGCGATGGTCGGAGTTTCTCTCTCAGTTCAATTATGTGATTAAATATCGGCCTGGGAAGCAAGGGGGAAAACCGGATGCATTGACTAGGAGATCAAGAGATCTGCCTAAAGAGGGGGATGAGCGCGTGACGCAGCAGAGTCAGACAGTGTTGAAGTCCCAGAATCTGGGTTTGTTGGCAGCCATTCATTTGTCAAGGGACAATCTGCACTAGAAAACTTTTGAGCAGTATGTTGGCCGTTTAAAATATAATCACCAGGACTCATCAAGAGATGGAATTAAAGACTCTGGCCATGGAATGTCCAAATGAAAAAATGCAGCCCTCTGAGAAGCCTGCGTCACAGGATGATCTTATTTTGTCTACATTTCTTCCTATGTGGCCAGTAGACGGAAAAGCAAAACTTCCAGCTCCTTCTTCGCTTCATCTACTCTTGGCGTGGGATCGCCTTGTGTTGATATCGTTATGTGAGGAATTATATATCTGTAGTCGGAGTAAAACACCTTCTCCATATAGAGTTCTCTGCCTCTACTGATTCGCCGAGGCGTGGTAGCATATCTCTACATGGAACTTTATTCTGAAGGATTGGGAAGTAAGGAAGAATCACGATTCTCGTAGTGGTCGATCAGTTATCAAAAATGAGACACTACATTGCCTGCAATACGACTACCGGATCTGAGGACCTCGCACGCTTGTTTATCGTAGTATTTGGAAAACTTCATGGCCTCCCATGGTATCGTTTCTGATGGAGTCTTTCGATTCGTCCGGATTCACAAATCCTCTGCAAGTTATTGAAGATTAGGCAGCTATGTCGCCGACGCTTTTTAAAACCGGCAGCCAAGCGGAGCGGGTTAATCACGATGATGTATCGGCGTAGTCAGCCGCGGGAACAATGACGAAGCGAAGCCAAAGTCTGGCCAAAGGCGGGGCGAAGTGAAATAATGAGGCGAGGAGGAGAGGTAGCGACAGGATCTGGAGACGGTAGCTGAGACAAGGTGGGGGAGGCGGGCTATGGGGATTGGACCTGCCTCATATAGATGGCCGAACCGTCGAAGCGAAGAGTCGAAGAGATATATTTCTAAAGACTATAATTTCCTAGAGATAGGAAGGTTCGTGAAGAGGAAAGGAAAGAAAGCTATCTAATGAGCAAGCACTATATATACACCATCTACCAGCCTGATGACTCATCCTGTAACCCTGCTACAGAACCCGTAGAATCATAAAGACACCGTAATTCCAGAGCCGTACCTTATTCATACCCGATCATATCTCCGAACCCTAATTTTGGAAACCCAAGAATCAAGAGAATCACTGACTAACCCTCTTCCATACACTCTAGACCATATGTGCGTGATATGATGGAACAATCACTGCGGAGTTATATGTCTTATCAACAGGATAGTAGGTGTCTTGGTTGCCGTTAGCTGAATTGCCTCTGATAATCACCTCAGAGGCCAATAGGTCTCCCCCTTTATATGGTAACTATGGTTTGAACCGCGGTTCTGAGAGAACCTTACTAAACTCTGCTTACCGATCGTCACAGGATACCGCATATACGTTCGAGGAAGATGGGTGAGATTCATGACCAATTGCAGAGCAGAGATCCGCTCGCTTAAGACCATGAGAAATCTAATGCTAATCTTGAGTTACCAGGTGGGAGATGAGGTTTGGTTGAATGCTAAGAACATTCAGACTACCCGGCCATCCCGGAAGCTTGATTGGAAACGTCTTGGTCGCTTTAAGATTAAATCCGTTATTAGTCGCTATCTTCTAAGCTTACGGCCTCACGCGATGAAGATCATCCTTGTCTTTCATGTATTTGAAGTTGAAATACCTTAATTGATCATGAGGCGTATTCCTCTCCTGCTTGCTGCGGTAATTGTTGATTGTGATAAAGAATGGGAAGTTGACGAGCTTTTGGACTCCCGCCTCCATTATTCGCATCTACAGTACTTGGTTAAGTGGAAGGGCTATGATCTGTGGCTTGGGAGTATCTTTGAAGCATGTAGTAATGTCCTCTTCTTTTCCATTTCATCGGCCTCTACTCTAGAAATTTGAGACCTGGCCAGAGTTCTCGCGGGCTGAAGGCACGATGAGAGGGCAACTATCACTGCTCCGCCCCCTGCACCTCGCCTTCCGCCAAGGCGCCTCCGGAACCGAGTTGTTGGATAGTATCGGTCGATGTCAGAAGCAGGATGATGGTTTAGGAAGGAGCTCGGGTACGGAATGTAAGCGCTAGGAAGGATAGGGTATTAACAGGATAGAATGTGAGTTATTGGAAATAGTATGGGCGGCGCGGAATCGTAGGAGGTTCTATGGGATTCGATGGTATGAGTTATCGGTGAGGGGAAATAGTTGTATATATATGGCCTGTGTTTTTCTATGTTTCCGCCCCTCTAGGCAACATCTTCTTTCTGCTAGTAATTCATTACTTTGGCTCCGGCCATTCTGTCTGCCTCGCCCCTGAACCTGAACCTGAGCACCGAGCACCGAGCGCGAAGCTGATTCACGCGCGCAGGAATAATCACGGCCTGTCCCAATCTGATTATCGATTCTGAACCCCCACGCTCCGTTAGACTATCAACAAAAGTCTGTAAAGTTGAGCTCTCTAGTTCCGGTCGTTTACGGAGGTAAAAGGTATTTTAAACGGATGGAACTTGATTTATAGCATCATTTGTTGTTGTTTTGAACCCAATCGGCTGAGGTCGTGGTGGAATACCAAATAAATCTGATCTTCTATTTGTGGAGGCGGAAATATCATGTAATCTTGACTCCTCCGTAGCCAATTTCGCGTCAGCGTTGATGATAGAAGAACAGTAAAACTCGCGACTTTTGCTGTTAGCTTCAGGAGCATTGCTGAAAGCGAATAGGTTTAATTCCATTAGGCTTAAAAATGCGGTCTTTGATGAACTTGGATTTAGTTCCTGGACATATGCGAGGCTTTGCAGTATTTTCTTAACTCATTGAATTATGAATTAGTCTCGACATTGATGCTTTGAACGTTTGTAACCTTAGCCTCACAGTGATTGAACGGGTTACTAAGGCCAAAGTCTCACCTGCATGTCCACATATGTACCGAGCCTTCTGCTCTTTGATACGGACATAGATAGAGATAGTGGATTACTCGAAAAATAATAGTAGTATTTATTTATTTATTTATTTATTACTCATACTGCTTGCATCCGAACATGGATATGGTATACAAAGAAAGAACCCAATCATTACAGTCATATAATATTCATCATGAGCAAATTCTCCTTCCGACCGTGTTCCTATCAGCCTGAGGTTATCGTATATGTTATTCTAATTCCAGGATTTCATGCGATAGGTGCAATGGCTTTAGTGACTATCATGCTTCTACTATCTCTTTCTTCACTCAGACTCCCCATCCTCGTATTCTCCTCTATCTCCGCTCTCGCGATGTCCAGTTTCTAGTGGCGATCTGAGATGGTATAAGGAATCTATCGATGGTGGTCTGAAGTCCTTAGTTTGTATGCATAGTGGTCATCCAGTTGAGTGGCAGTGGTTTGATTGTAGCGGTAAGATGTTTTCTGAGTTCTGGTAGTGGATGTTGTTTGCAGGTGAGTTGGGGTTTCCTGGAAGTACCCACACCTGCATTCCGCTGTATCAATGTTTGTTGTTGGTATTCTGGATAAGTAGGATTTGGTGTATTCATAGCCTGTTCGTATTTGAGTAATTGTGCTTGTAAGTTTCCTTGGTATGTTTTGACGAAGGGGTCCAGACATCTTGAAAGAAGGAGTACCTCTGTAGCTCCTTCCTTCAAGTTTCTTCATAGTTTTCCAGTTCTACTTCCAAGTAACGATAAATCGCTCCTTGATTTTCCTCTTCAAGTGAGTGATTGAAACGCACTTATCTGGTTCAGCCGCTTCACCCTGTCTTGCCTCTTTTACTAAGCTTGCTGTATGTTTATTGCCATCCACCTCCATATGTCCTGGTACCCAGTAGATATGTGTTTTGATGTTTTGCGCTTTAAGTTCTAATAGGTTTGATCTTGCTAGTTGAACCCAATGTTGGCCTAGGAATGCTTCTGGTTTTTTCATTCTCCTTATCGCTCGCTGTCTGGTTGTCTAAATAGATCTAGACATCATTTATGGAGTGATATGAATTTCTGATTTCTTTTCGGGCAAGCTGTGTAGCTTGAGCTATTGCGTAAAGTTCACAATCAAAGAGTTCTACCTCTCTTCCAAGGTGGTAGGATTGCTCCACCACTATTTCATTGCCTCTAATGCCAATGACTCCAGCTCCAGCTTTTCCTTCCATTAGAGATCCATCTGTTACGGGTTTTAGAAGATAGAGACAGGAAGACTAGCAAAGCCTCCCTATGCTACTAAACTCCCAATTGGTACTGTGGAGAGGTACAGTGGTGCCAGTATGGACCAAATTGCGGAGTTGCGGAATCACTACTTAAAAAACACGTTTTTAACCCTGAAAATAACCCCCAGAGCATCAAAGTGCCAGGACAGCCGCTCTAATATCACTGGGTATATGAGGGGGCAGCAGTTCAAGTTTGGGATTAATCAGACCAAAACTGATCGAACGGCGAAGGTCTTGAGAAAGATGATACTGGTGACTTTTCAGGGAAATGTAAGACTACCTGACACCTTCGGTACCCAATCGTTGATAGTCCTAATGTAAGCCATGCTCCTTAGTGATAGATAACCATACAGGGAAAGAGTTGGCAAGCGAAGTCAAGGCCCGGTACCAAGGTGTTATCAGGCAGGCCGACCCCAGCATTTCTCTGCTGACGAAAAGCTGAGTGTATGCAGTAGCGCGATGTAACATGAGGGATTTAAAGGCGTTGGTGTTTGGTTTTCTTGGCATTATCAGGGTCCTCTGGGTCTCTCACATAATTGTTGTAATGATAGTCTATAGTCCGTGGGACGATTCTTGCCGGGATCTCATCTGATGGCGTTCGACTTTGTTGAAATCATAAATCGACGAAGAAAAGTCTTATGATATAAGTCTATTCTTATTCTTATATCTTGTAAACTGATTCTTGAAACATCTACCTGAACCCACTTCTTGTTGAGCATTATCTAATTCTAAAAGACTTTTATACTCCTTGGACTGGCATCGGACAACGGAGATTCTAACTAAAGTGAACCCGTTCCTTTCTGCCTCTGTAATTAGCGTTTTGGACTCTGAGCTCTTTATAGAACTACTCTAGTAGTCGGGTGCAACACCCTCAGGCTAGTAGTGTATCGTTAACCCCTAGGTTCACCTAGAGTTCTCAAGAATCACAACTTTACAAAACCAAAAAACAATGGCTGCCAGGTTACAATACGAAGCAGAGGAGGACTCTGTAATGGGAGAATCCCCAGCTTTTAGCTGAGATGACAGCCCCGATCCAATACCCATCAGAAGGACCAACAAACACCTGGCTGGTCAATCTACAATGGATAGGTTGGAACGTTCTCCGAGAAGGCCTTAATAGCAGGATAAATGGGTTTGTCGTGAAACAATAATGGACCAAACTCTAAAATACAGAGGAGGTCAGGCAGGAAAAAAAACTATCAAACATCGCGATCCAAGTTGTCAAAATGTGTGAGATGTATGAACAACAGGGCAGGCCAGGCGAGGATCTTTAAAGTAGCTCGAGGAAGGCTGCGCTTAGAGTGAGAGAATGAAGAAGGGAGCGAGGCGAGAACACAAGCGCGAGCACCGGCAAAGCCAGAGACAAAGCGAAGCAGAGCAGAGCAAGAGCGGGGAGCAAAGGAGACAGAGCAAGAAACAAGCGAAGCGAGAAAAGCGAAAGGCATAGGTGAGGTCGTCGAAAGGTGGTGGCCCATGAGGAGGCCTCCTGCGAAGCGAGTTTAGAAGCGTGGGTATGGTATGAATAGGAGTATATTCACATGTGTCGAGATAACTTGAGGAAGGCGAGACAGAGAGAAAGAAAAAAGAAAAGAACTAAAAAAACCCTCACATGACATATTTAACATTATCATCCATGGAGTCCATGGGAACCAATAACATGTAGAATCTCGTAGAATTCTCCTCTTGGCATGTATTCCTCCACCTCTTCGTTATTTACATTCAAATCCATCATGGCCGGCAAAAAGAACCTAATAACGTCGTCCCTTGGTCTGCACATCCCTCCTTAAACAAGCTCTTTCCCAATAGTTCTGTTCATAACCTCTGGGTATCGGGGCAGGTCTTGAGGCAGCCGGAGACAATAAAACCAACACGTAAACGGGCTTGGAGCCATGTTAAAGTAAGGTAGGCAGAATTCGAGAACGAACAAGTCCGGGTCGTTAAAGCCATGGAACGGGAAGCCTTGGAGGCCACCCATGTCCGGACCAAATGGCAGTTGATGGCCACCCAGGTAGTAGAGATCGAGAAGCTAAGAGAACAGGCAAAGGAATCAGTCGAAGTGTCCCGGCGTCTTGGCAGTATTCCGATAGTTAAGTCTGTGATGCGATTGTGTTGGATGGGGAATGTTAAGCAAGTGAGGATGTCTGATGGAGGAATGGCGTTATAGGGGATTATGAGGTTCTGTAATGCGCGAAAGTTTGTAATATAGTGAGAAGAGATGGTGGGGAGGAATACGAGGTGTGGGTGCAATGGGGTTCTATGGATTTCTACGGATAACGATATGTGGTCCTGGTAGACTGACGGGAGATGGTGTTAAATAGGTCGGAGGAATATTTCCTTTAGTTCTTTTCTTTCTTTTCTCTATGCTCAATGTAATCTTTCGTCATGGAATACTTCTCATATCATGGCAGCAGTTCCATACGTCCTCATGGGCTCATATCATTCTTACAGCTGTCGTGACGCTCATCCAGTCTTATTTCATATTCTCTTTATTCTCTTTCTAGCTTCCATATTCTGCTTCGCTGTTCTTGTATTGAATAAACAAAGACAAATAAAATCTTGCAGGCGGAAGCAGAGCAGTCGAGGTCGTGATGGGAAAGCTGTAGGAGAAGCGGGGTTGTAGGGCAGAGGTCAGATGGGCCTCTCTGGCGAAGTGCGAGAAGCGAAAATCTGCTTCGGAAGCGATCGTCTTCTGGTCATCCGACTATGGCGGGCCAGATGAATGAAGCGGCGTGAAAAGCGAAGCGAAGCGAAGAGCAGGAGTGAGCGAAGCGAGATACTATGGAAAAAGTGCTTGGCGAAGACTATGGTTATGGCGTAATATATTGAGCTAAAAAGGCGACAAGGCAAGCGAAACTAAAATGGGGTTGATATGAGGAAGAACACGTAAGGAAAGAAAGAGAAAGAAAAGAACAAAGGGAAGGTAATAGCAACACATATATATACTCCTCTAATCCCTGCACAATCATGACTCATAATCTAAATGTACTTGAAACCAGCTAAAACTCCAACATCCCAAAGGAAACGCAACCGTAAGCCGTTCACGATATCATAAAGCCTTCACTGCCTTGAACCGTGATGCGCGTGATCACTTTGCCCTTGCTTTCTTGTCTGCAACTGCAGGGTCTCTGCTTTATCTTGCCGGCCCTCATCGTCTCATAGGTGTCACTCGTTGTGTATTATGCTTGAACTCCATGCGTTATCGTTTTAAATGCTGTCCTTTGTCATGATGTCGTTCCGTCGCGTGGAAAAAGTAATATTAGGGTGTAATAAATCTTGGAACAGGTAGTGAAATATAAATGAGAGCTTGAAACACCTTATGAGCAGAAAGAACCGAGATCTCGTCGATCTTTTCTTCGACTTAGGATTCAGTCACGTGCTAGTCGCTGGAGTCTGAGTAAAAAGGTAGAAAACAACTAAGATGGTTAGAGGGAATTACGAGTTCAACGTCGCTCACGAAGAAGTAATATAGAATTAGAGAATATAAAGTAATAGTTATTATATCGATAAGACTCTTTTCTTATCGTGATGAAGCTCAACAAAAGTTGGAGAATAGACGCTATATTTATATCACTGCTCAAATGTCGCGGACTAAGCATTACTAATCGAAGGCCTTGAAAACCAGTAGAAAACCTCAGCCATAAATTCTATCGTTATACAAATACTCTTGTCGCCATTACGAAAGTCGCCTATAAATCCCGTATCGCTGCGTCTTGACTCCGTTCTTGGCATCGAGAAGCTCGAAGACTGGAAGAGAGCCTTGGCACCTCACGTCATTCTGTTCTTAAAGCTCTACGTCAAGCTGGTAGCGGTGCTGCGAAGTCTTTCATATGGAGCCAGTCTTGCGGGATTCGGAATCCTGGTTAACGAACCTGTTTTCGGACCTCAGGAATAACTTTTTCAGAGCGTCAAAGCCTTGCGTGGCTCTTTCCAGAAGCAATGGTGGGTATATGAGAACAACGATCTTGAGTTGGAATCAATCGAATAATTGATTGAATGGCGAAGGCCGTAAGAAAACTACTCTGGTGGCGTCTACAGGGAAGGTAAAATAAACGTATCCGGTACCGATCGTTAGCAGCGATCACAATGTTGAAATTTCGTTAAGCATGTTAATAGATATGATGTCGGGAAAGAGTTGGCGGCGAGTGAAGCCCGATACCGTGATGTTATCGGGTAAAATTTGTCCGAGACTCGCATGACCCCGTGATGAAGCTTTGAGTGCATTGCAACGGAATGTAACGTGAGGGATTTACAATATTAGAGGTCGGGGGTATTTAGATGGTGAGATAAGATTGGTGTCTGGGTCTCTGGTGTACTTTCAGGGTCTTGAGGTTTGAGCATATTTGTTATGTAATTATAATCACTTAGTCATGAGCGTTTGCGCGGGACGTAAATCTGATATCGTTCTCCAACTTTGTTGAAATGCGTCGAAGCAGCGAAGAAAGTATCTCGTTGATATAATAAGCTGATTCTTTTCGCTACCATTATTTGAAAACGAAACTTTTCTTTCTGTGAACGAAGATTAGCTGAGCTATCTTACGTCTTTGAAATTGTTTCGTCTTTGGAAGGTAGTGTCGGCTGAGATCACCGTGAGGTTTAGATTGAGGAGGCCTTATTCGCTCTACATTGTGGATAAGCTATTTCTAAGCTCATTTCTCTCTTGACTCTTTCGGAGTTCTTTCGGTCTGACGTCCTATACTTTCGAGTCTTTGTCGATTGGTCGTCTGAGTCTTGGAGTCATTTACTGACAACATCCCGATCTAGGGTTAAACCCATTGTAACTCTTTCCCAGCATCGTTATCTATCACCAAGGAGGGTAGCTCAACATTGGGACTGCTAACGATTGGTACCGGAGGTTGTCAGATGGCCTTCAGAAGGCGCCACCAAATTAAGACACCATAAAAACTTCGTTTGATCGATTTTGGTCGATTGACTTAACTTGCGCTTATTCTTGCCTCATATAATGGCTGGTATCACCAAGCAACTGTACTGTGGCGTAGACAACGCTCAGAGATTGATTACCGGGTCGAAATAGGGTTCATTAACTAGGGATTCCGCAACTCTGCACTGGGCTCCATACTGGCAGCACCTCGCCTCTCTGGCGCGTCCAGTGGAGCATAGAGGTTGCTAGTGTGGTAACATATAGTTCCATCTCTTGAGGTTTTCGGGTTCCATTTTCTATGCCCGTAACAAGTAATTCGATCACAGAATAAGCAAGCTCAAGGCTATATATAAGGAGCAAATAGCTAAAATGCAGAGACAAATAGATTTGCTCCTCCTCGTACACCAATCCACTGCACACAATCGATCGGTTAGGGATCTGATAGAAGAAGAAGGATCCGAAGGGGGACCACTACCACCACCAGTGTCAGGAAAAAAGGATGACCCCTCAGACGGAGGGTCAAGTCACCATGAGAAGAAGACAGGAGGCTGGCAGGTAGACGTTTGGAATCTCCAGAGGAAGAAGCGAGGGACTCTCTGGTAAAATCACCGCTTTGGTTGACAAGCTCCAGAAGATAGAACCTCATGGCAGGCTCACCGGAATCTGAAATATACTTTGAACAAGCGTTTTCTGAAGTTCATAGCGATAAGCAGAAGGTTCTGTTGCAGGTGTTCGGCATCTTGGCGTCTCGTCAATAGTCAGTGCATGTCTTGCGGTTGTGATGGATGAGGGAGTGTTAAGTGAGGTAGGGATGTGCGGTGGAGCAATGACGTTATGGGCATTACATGAGTTTCTATGGCGTGATGGATTTGTAATATAGTTAGGAGAGATGGTGGGGAGAAATACAATGTGTGGGTACGATGGAGTAATATGGATTTCTGGGGATGACGATATGGCCTTGGCAGACTGGCTAAGGATGGTGTTAAATAGTGAGGGGAGATATTTCCTTTAGTTCTTTTCTTCTTTTCTCTCTGTCTTGTCTTATAATGTCTCGATGCATAGGAATATAGTCACTATTCTGACCGTAATGGCAGCTTTCATGTCCAAGCTAGCTTTTGCGAGGAGGCTTTTCTATAGTTCACTCAATTTCTCGTTGAAGTATCGCCTCTGGTCTTCACTTTTCCTCTCTGCTTTATTCTGCTTTCTCGCTCCTGTATTTCTGTTCTGTTCGTCGCTTTCTTGCTTGTCCTTGTCTACGCTTTGCGGATCTGCATCTTTATCTTGGCAAACATTCTCGTCGTCTCGTCGATGTCCTCCTTGTGTAAAATTGTATCTTTCTTGAGTCGCGTTGCATCGTTATTTAATCTATCCTCTTTTCGGTTCTCCTCGCAGCGCACTATCTCTCGGACTTGGTAAAACAATGGTTTCTTAAATTCTGTAAATCTGGCGTGATGGGACCGAATGGCGCGGACTTCTGCATATGGTAACGCTTCAGGCAGGAAGTCAGAGGAAGATTTGTGAGCTCTTAGGAAGCTCTAGACACTGCTTTCAAAATGGAACAGCTCAAATATCAATCCATAACTCGACTACTTCCTTACAAAATGGAATCTTGTCGGTCGTCGTAGCAGTGGAAACCTTATCCTTGAGCAGCTGCTCACTGGACCTTTGGAGGAAATATGGGATTAATGCTCACGAGTTTGAGCTGGTAGACGGCGATAATAACGCAGCGCCAGCTGGAGAGACTTGGAAGGCCATGAGAACCCTAGAGCAAAAAAAAAGACTGCTTTGGGGAAGGTGTCGAGTAAAGTAAGGTCACAGACAAAATAGGACCCTTCAGAAAAAAGTAAATTGGGTTCAGATTAAATGAAAGAGTCAGGAGGGACAGAAGGAATCGGCCTGGAGGTGGAGTCAAACACCGAAATCTTCGTCCCAGTCCCGGAGACAGCAGAACCTATAGCTCTACTGATGAAATTGCTCGAGGTATCACCGAATCCATCTTGGAATAGTAGAATAAAGGGGACAGTCTTTCACTGTGGCAGAAGGATCACCTTTGGAAATGGTGTGAAATAAATTGCGCAGTCATGATCGCTTTCTGGGGCAGAAGTGGTAGAAGATGAGAACCCGAAGAAATGAAGGATCCCGTCATTCCTTTTCATAGAAAAAAGAGGCGTCAATCAAAGAAGAAGTCAGCATTGCAGTAGCAGCGTTAGAAAAGTCAACTATGAATCTTTCGTCTTGGGAGGTGGGGTGGTCGGAGGTGGATTGATATGGGTTTTTAGAAGGGGACTCTGATGGGTCAGGTCAAGAGCTCCCCCAGATTACTATGTTATCATGGACGGAGAATCAAAAAAAATACTCAGCGAAAAAAAGGCCGGATGAGGATGAGGCGGCTCTTGTGAAAAAAGCAAAAAAGATTTTCTGATAAAAAGCTATTCAAGGTAGCATCACTATTAGTAACTTTTCGTATTGGAAGCTTTAGATTTTTATTTCTTGTCGAGCTTTGTTGGATCTGGGAATCAACGGTCACTATTATTAGTTTTTTTCTTTTGTTTCTCGTTTTCTGTCTGCATGGGTGAAAAAAAGAGCTTGTCTAAAAGGTCGTAGTTTTCTTGGTGAAGTTATGGAAGGCGTGGGACAAGTAGCTACTATAATCTTAAATTTGATTTCTAGGAGGCGTAAGTCCATTTCTCGCCGAGATAATTTTCTTAATGGCGTTGATGCCTTGTCTTCACAAGCGTGGTGGCTCACGAAGACGTAAAATGGCCATTACTTTGAATGAAATGCGCTTTTCTAGAAGATTTTTGCAAAAGCAGGTGCTTTGGCTGTGAGAAAAGAGATTGCGATGGATTACCGATGGGCGTCTTTCGGCGATCTGGTGACTTTATATCGGATCAATCTCTCATCTGCTGGTGAGGTAGGCACTGCGTCTTGGCGCCATCGCCCGTTCAGTCCGACTGCAGTCAAGCGCGATCAATATCTGTAAAGATGGTCCAAAAAGTAGACGGACTATCTTTGAATTTCTGATCGTACCGGCTCACTGCGATGTTCAGCAAGACAGTCGTCCCAGTGACAGGGGAGGACTACAGATTATGGACTGCATAAGTATACATTTTGGTTATAGTATGCTAACAAAAATGCTATAAATAGAATAGTATAGAACTGATGGTTCAGTGA
The DNA here is from genome assembly GCA_024713795.1 of Morchella sp. 2015-shanyang. Classification (NCBI taxonomy): domain Eukaryota; kingdom Fungi; phylum Ascomycota; class Pezizomycetes; order Pezizales; family Morchellaceae; genus Morchella; species Morchella sp. 2015-shanyang. The sequence goes on from JAMGZB010000007.1 coordinate 1,190,491, forward strand.
TGAGATGTATATAACAAGCTGCGAGATTCTCAGATTTTATTTTTTATAATTATTTCAAAAGGCGTCGGATTAACGCAAGATTAATACCAACAGAAACAATTTCACAAAGCCGTATATAAAATGTCGTTCAATGAAGAATCATAAAATCGTGACAAAGCAATTTCGATTTATGGTCGTCGATTGCGATACTGTATCGTCGATGATTGACACATTAACTAGAGCCCCGTAAGTTACGCTGTATTTCAGCGTAATTCTTTTTCCCATGCCGTCGTTTATTCTCCAAACCTATGCGGCGTGGTTATGATAATTTCCAAAATAAAGCCGTATTACCCTACACACGTCCTGTAATTAACTGCAGTCAAAGCAACGATTGAGCATGATCCGTAGTCGCGCTAGTCTTTTTAATTAGTCAGATGCAGTCAGGACTGGACCGTTAAGCGAAAATTGCCTGCGAACCCGTAATATCTGGCAATATGTATCTCAAAACAGGCGTTCACTCTCTGAGGCCGATAAAATTTACACCATTCTTTTGCCGGATGGCATTGATCCCGAAACCTGGTCGGCAACCTCTTGAGGACCCATCTACTCCTCTTGAGGTTGAGTTAAAGCCTCAAAGTGAAATCTTGGATAAATGTTATCTTGGGAAAACTAGCCAATAGCATAGTCTCCAACATCTTATTTCCGTTTTATTTGTGAAAAAAAAGCATGGCAGTCTTCAGCTGCATTATTCTACCAAAGGTTTGAACGCGTCATTACTCGAAACGGTACTCTTCCTGGAAGAGGCGAGGGCTGGATCTCCGATCTTAAAGATATTTTCCAAGATTTACCTCAAGAAAGGATATAACATTATCCGGATTAAGCGTGGCGATGAGTGGAAAACAGCGTTCAGGACTAGATATGGACACTACGAGTACCTGGTCATGCCGTTCGAGCTGACCAACGAGCCAGCTACTTTTCAGGCCATGATGAATAGCGTCGTAGAAATTATAGGCCAAGGGGTGATAGTATCGCCGATAATATCTTAATCTATAGCAAAAGAGTACTGGCGTGAACAGCTAGTCGAAAGTGCTCCAATGAAATCATTGAAAATAACGCGGTAGGGAAGCCAAAAAGTCTTCTTCCATCAGACTATCAATTCCTTGGTTTGTGTTGATCAGTCAGATGGTCTGTGGATAAGGTGGAAGAGGTCTTGAAATGGGAATCTCCGAGGACCGTTAGGGACATTCAGGTTTTCATAGGATTCGCCAATTTTTATAGGAGGTTCATTCAGAACTATTCCTGATGCAGCCGAAGCGGCCTTCTTGAAGCTCAAGATCCTCTTCACCACTGCTTTGATCTTGGTGCACTTCTCGCCCGATTGTTAGACTATTGTGGAAACGGACGCAAGTGACTTTGCAATAGGTGCAATCCTCTCCCAAGTAGTTGATGGGAAAATCCACCCTGTTGCCTTCTATTCCCGCAATCTCAACCTGGCCGAACTCAATTGTGACGTTTGTGACAAAGAAATGCTTGACATCATAGCCGCCTTCAAGCAATGGCGATACTACCTTGAGGGGTCCAAATACACTGTCCTTGTCTACACGGATCACTAGAACTTTCAATATTTTGACATCATCAAGGTCCTTAATCGTCGACAAGTACAATGGGCTCAACTATTAGTGGAGTTCAATTTTAAAATTCACTATAGGCCAGGGACTAAAGATGAAAAGGCGGATGTACTGTCAGGATGTCCGGAGTACTGACATGAAGGGGGGAGCGCACAGAGAGTCGAGAGGTTATTTAAGCCTGGACAGTTTGGTTGGGATGGAAGACTATGTGATTTCAGCCGCTTCGCTCGCCATTAAAGAAGAGGTGGACTGGTCTAAGGATTTCTTGGACCTAGTCAAGGAAGCATCGTTGAAGGATAAGAATTGGATGGAATTGAGAAGAAGAGGAGAGGTTGGAGAGCTCAAGGAATTGTCAGTTAAGGAGGGGTTGCTCTTCTATAAAAACCGTCTATAGATACCCAACAGCAATGCACTGAAAATCCGGATTGCGGAATCTGAACACGACTCGAAGGTGGTAGGACAATTATTCTGAGCGTAGGAAGAAGAAGCTGAAGACTGCCGAAGCGGGCCTCACTATGTTACTATGCTGCTAAAGTCTTTATATCACGAAAGCCTTGTAGAGGCACGGTGCAGTATGGTAGTCTTTGTTCTTGGAATCTCTAGTTAATGAGCCTGTTTTTGGACCTCCAAAAATAGCACGACGTCGAAAGTCTTGTGCAATCAGGACACCGGTGAGTATATGAGGGGGCTACAGGGCAGGTTTGGAGTCAATCAGACCATAATTGATCGAATGGCGAAGACCGTAGAAACTTACTTTCTGGTGGCGCGCCTCTGGCGAGTAAAAATACCGGCGCCTCGGTCACCGATCGTTAACAGTCCCTGCGTTGAGCTACGCTCCTTGGTGATAGATAATGATGTCGGGAAAGAGTTGGTGAGCGAAGTCGAGTCTGATACCGAGATGTTATCAGGTAGGCTGACACCGAGACTCCAAATGACCGCTGACGAAGGCTGAGTGCATGCAGCAACGGGATGTAACATGAGGGATTGATAATGTTAGAGGTCATGGGGATTTAGATGGTGGGATAAAATTGGTATTTGGGTTTCTTGGCATATGTTCGAGTCTTGAGGTTTTTCGCACATCTTGTTGTAAATTTAATCTTGGTCATGCGAGGATATAAATCGGATTGTCGTTCTCCGACTTTGTTGAAATAAATCAGCGACAAAGAAAGAGTTTTATCGATATAATAACTATTACTTTCTGTTCCATTGTGAATGAATAAAACTTATCATATGAGCTTGAAGACTCAGCCTTCAATCGTCTTAGCACTGGAATCGTTTTAAAGTATTGAAAGGACTAGCGTCGAGTTCTTGAGATCACAAGAAATTTGGAGTTTAGGCTGAGGAGGCGCTTATTATTCCCTTTGTAGATAGTGTTCTAAGCTCAAAATTACTGTCTTTTAATTTCTTCGGGTTGTTTAGTGTGTGGTATAATATGCAATTTAAGCCGAAGATAAAAACGCTAGAGTTGATTACATGTAACCTGCGGCCAAAGATAAAAAGAATGGATAGGCAGTATTCATGTCACGGTCTTTGCGACCGATAAATGAAAAACAAGCTAAGTCGTTACATAAATCTGGATCATTACTACAGATTAGATATTCGCCGTTTGGTGTGGTGGTGTCTCAATGGACTTAATACGTTCAAGCCTTACCCAGGGGTCTGAAAGGCTATCTACAAGATGTAGTATTGTGGATGGGTTCTCTAAGATGCGCACTTTATTCCCCAGGAAAGGCGCGCTTTCTTTGCAAATCTGTAAAAAGCCTTTGCGAGATATACGAATCATGAGCCTCTAAGTATAGTTTCTGATTGAGATCTGAGAGTTAAATGCTCAAGCTTTTAGGCGCATCTCTCATGGAGCTTCTGGATATTAAGCTGTGAATGAGTCTGCTTTCGCATATACAAAGATGGTCGAGACAAACCGTCAATCGCAGAGAACACTACTTTCAGGCTTTCTGCAACTACGAGCAAAATGATCGGGCTGAACTACTCCCCTTGGCTGTGTATGTATACAATAACTCGGTGACATCGGCAATGGGACAGTCATGCTTCTATACTAATTATGGATATAACAGCCAGAATAATGGCCGCGAAGCAGTAGTCAGCATGCCAGGTGGCACTATGTCTTTTTTATAGAATCTACGATACTGCCCATTAAAAACTGACTATTGTAAGATTTATTTTATTTATTTATTTATTTATTCTGTCATCTCTTTCGCGCGATGTAGTATCTGAAGAAAAACTGTCATTACAGTCGTATTATATCGCCCGTGACAAATTCTCATTCGGCCGTGTTATATCAACCCTATTAGAGGATTATCGTATATGTTGTCCTCTCAATTCCATTTCCGTAGCGATAGAGTCTGAGCAGTGTGAGAAATAAATAAATAAATAAATAATTCAACTACTGAACCTTTGGAAACAATGTCAAGATGCCAGGGCAGGTCAAGTTTCTTACTAGAACCTGGCTCCTGATAGAATTTGGTCTCGAGGATATGTCGTTGACAGTTAGCGAAGTTCAGGACTATCTTCAGATGTCGTTCAAAAGGTTGCTTAAAATAGTTCGCCATATAAAAATCTGTAAAATACTTTCCGGTTATCACTCTCTTCTCGATCTAATATCTCCCTCCGTCTCATCTATAGCTGTCCATGATTTCATGAGATAGAATTGGTTCGATAAACTATTTCTGTGATAGGATGGTTGACGCCAGCAATAGAAGTGAAAGCGTGGAAAATGAATAGTCTTCGTAGAAGTGGGAAGTTCTAAGCTACGTTGGCGTAAAATTTCGCGATCTGTTTAAACTCTATAAAGGAATAGAAACATTTGTCCGAGTTTCCTTGAGGGCCGCTTTGTTTCGATATTTCGAGTAGAGAGTCAGACAAATTGTTTATAGCATAGCGGGTTGCTGGAGTTCAGTGTAAATTAATTTATTTCACCTGTATCTTTTAAGTCACTGCATCGTATTTCTTGAAAAATAGAAACGGCAGGCATTTCTCTTGCCAGTCCATTAAGCAGATCGCCGTTAACTGTTTCCCATGTTGTGAGGCCCAAATATCGTCAGGGTCATACATAATTAAAATATTGGAAGGGAGACAGATTGGTTGTTTTGCAAGTTGGTTATTGGTAGCAAATTCGGCCAGTGGAAGAAAGTTGACCTAATTATCATGGATGGATAGGATCATGTAAATTCTGCAGAATCTTTATTTCGTAAGTCACGTTAATTTATTTCAGTTTGTCTATTGGTTTGAGGTGGAAGGTGATAGAAGTATCGGGGAAGCAAACTCTGAAACGATCGTAAAGATTATCAAAAGCTTCGATTGAAGCTATGTCACTCAGTCTGACGCAATTATGCTCCGCTAATCAGCCAAAACCTATATCTGTTTGTGTGAGTAGTCGAGAAACAACGACAGATGACAATGATGATGATGTCACGATAAGCTTGAAGAAATCTGACCTTGTGATAAGGTGTTGATAAAACTTGAAAGCGATGAAGCTGAGGTCTTATGGCGTAAGCGGCAAAAGCAAATAGAGCAAAATGGCGAGCAGAACAAAGGTCGAAGTAGTAGGAGGGCGAAGGCAGAATAGGAAGCTTCATGGTCGAAAGAAGAGGATCATGCGAGTCAAGTTTGGACGGAGAAAATATGGCTATGGATAGAAGTATATTCTTATGTATCGAGATAACAGAAAGACGAGACAGAGAGAAAAGAAAGAAAAGAACTAAAAGAAAAGTCCTCCTCCGCTATTTAACATCATCTCATCATGGAGTCCATCAGAAACAAAATTCCACAGCTGTAGAAGTTCATAGAATCATCAGCGCATCTGTAGGTCACGGCGTCTGCATCTGTCGCTCAATCCGGTAGACAATGTATGATTGCGACAGTTGAGGAAGTGTTAAGCAGGGAAGGGATGCGCTAAGGAAGAGATGTCGTCATTAGGTTCTATGGGTTTCTGTCACTTGATGGATTTGTAATATAATTAGGGAAGATGCTAGGGAGGAATACGAAGTGTGGTTACGATGGGATTCTATGAGTTTCCATAGGCGGTTATATGAGTCTTGGCAGACTAGTGGAGGACTGTGTTAAATAGTGGGGAATGATGTTTTCTTTAGTTCTTTTCTTTCTTTTCTCTCTGTCTCATGTTCCGGTCTTGATACATAGGAATATATTCCTATCCATAGGTATAGTTTCTCATCTTCTTCGCCTTTGGGAAGCACTTATATAATTTCCGGCCCTTGACCTCCGTTGAGGAGTTAACAGTCTTATTTCTCTGCTTCTGTATGCGCTCTATTCTCGTTAGTTCCTTTGTGCAAGAGCTTGCATCGATGGATTAGGGGAATAGTTCTCACAATGTTATAGAATTTAAATTATTGATAGAATCAGCAGTTCTTGTGATGGGAAAGTATCTGCTGATGATATTGGAGTGTCATGGCAGAACAACGCGAGTAGTCAGTATAGGCCAGCTTAAAATACTATCACTTGAGGCGAGGAAAAGAATAAGGTCTCCTCAGTCTAAATCTAGCGTTGGATCTTAGTCACTCGATGCTAGTCCTCCCAGTACCGAAACGATTCTGAAGATGCGAAGATGGTTCAAGGTGGAGTCTTCAAGTTCACAGGATAAGTTCGTTCACACAATGGTAGCGTAAAGTAATAGTTATTATATTGATAAGACTCTTTCTTCGTCGCTGATGTTTTCAACAAAGTCGGAGAATGATACCGTATTTATATCCCGCGCAATGTCTTGCGGACTAAATATTATGATTGCAACAAATATGTGCGAAACCCCGAAGACCCTGAAGCGTATGCTTAAAACTAAATTCTATCCCACTATCTAAATCACTTATAGCATCTAATATTATAAATCTCTTGTCGCGTTCCGTTGCTCGTAGATTCAGCCGTTAACTGATCGTATGTGGAGTCTCGGTGTCAGCGTACCTGATAATATTCCAGTACCTTTCTGGTCAGCCTATTTCGTTTGGATCCTCAAACTACATCAATCAAAGACTATGGGATTAACGTCAGACTACCGAATCGCAGAATACTGAAATCGAAAGAAAGAATACGAAATCGGAAGACAAAATCAACGAACTATAAGCTCAGATGCAAGCATTGCAGAGCAGCTGATAATTCAGTCCCCACCATAACAAAACAACAATGAAATGAAGAGCAGATTCGAGGCAATAGCAACGTCCGTAAAAAGCTACAAGCATAAGAAGAATCTGCTGCTAATCGTCGTGATAGGAAACAGCGAAACGGTAAAGCAAACTCGCAATTCAGCTCATGGGCAAAAGTTTAAGGAAGGAACAAGCACCGATCCATTCGAATGAACGTATGTTCAACCGTTCCATTACAGGAGGAGAAGGATAGCTTGAACTGGGATGCCAGGAAGGGAGGCGCAGGCAACTTCCCATAAAACTACGCTACTAAAACTATTATCGTCGCCGGATCAACAACTGGGATGGAAGCTGACTCAGCCTTAATCCCAGCCAGAAACACCATCAACAGAGATCTCACTATAAGCAAGCGGTAAGCTATTCTTGGATAGGTGGAGGCAAGTTGGAATCGGAGGGAATCTTTATCTTTCTTCAGCCGAAAGGAAGCGTTATTTCAGAAATTTCCAGTTCTTTGATTATAAGCGGCGATCGTTAGAAAAAAAAGCTATAAAGAGGTTGATCTCAGTGTTGTATCCATTTCTGAAAAAATGGTTCAAGCTTGCAGTACGTGGTATCAATCTTGAAACATTTATCACGGCAATATTTCGATGTAGCGAATATTTAATGGGACATGATTGGCGAATAACTGAATCTTGGGTGATTAGAGGCGTAATGCATTTAAGCTTGGCATGAGAAGCCCAGACACTAGAGACTGACGAAGTAAGGGCGGTATGGCCTGAAAGCTCGAGGAAAGCAGAGAGCAAGCGAAGCGTGTGCGTGAAATGAGGACAGGCACGAGCGAAACAAGCAGAAACGAGAAGCGAAAGCCGGATAAGGTCGTCGACAAAAGTAGAAGACTATAGAGGCATCGCAGGCGAGTTTGGGCGTGGAAACTTTTTGGTATGGATAGGAAGATGGAATATGTGTCGAAATTACGGAAGGAAGAGCGAGGCGAGAGAAAGAAAAAAGAAAAGCTTGCTCTCACTATTTATATCCTTCCTTGACACCAGTCATAAGAACCACATATCATCATCCAAAAAATATAAAGAATCGCGTCCTTGGCCCATCCTCATATTCTTCCCATCTCTCTCTTTTATATTACAAAATCCAGTAGTAGGCCGAAAAAAACCCTACGTCGTCATCCCTCCACCACGCATCCTCCATAAACAACACTGTTTCACTCATTTCATCGTCGTCGTAAATGCGCTATCTTGGGATTCTAGGGACCGATCTTAAAACGATAGAATATTTCGAGGAATGGAAGGCGCGAAAGAAATCCATGAGCTCAACACGGAGTCCTCTAGCTCTGGCACCTTTAGGTATACGGCACATCCAGCGAAAAAGATAGTAGGAAAATCTCGCATTGGGCTCAGTTATGATTCTTGTCGATAGCAACAGTCGTCATCTGATCTGATCTTTCTCTGGGGATTCGAATCTTGGACGGAAATCTGGCGAAGCCAGTCTGCATCTGTCCAGAATAAGCGAGGCCAAATCAGAAGCTTGTGAAAAATTTGGAATATGGCCCAATGGGAGATCTTGCCCAATAAAAGATAGTCACCGTATCTCTATCTCTATCGTACTCTTAGGACGTCATCTGGAGTCAAAACCATCTCTGCCCTTTCAATCACAAAGTGGGAAAGCGGCTTATTACCAAAACTTCATCAAAATCTTTAATTCACAGAAGAACAACATCCAAAGTATATGATCATCAGTGCTTGTCAAGTATAAATCATCGTCTTATCAGAAATTCTATCGTCAAGCGCCTTTCATAAAGCGAAGACAATGAGCGGAGACGTCTTTATAATGGGGAACAACCTAATCCTCGCGAGTCACGAATTATTCAACGTAATTCTTGTGAATCACCGCTAACGTGATTGGATTCTTTCTTGACTCCAGTCTATAAGAGCAATGAGAACGTAGTTATAATTCAGGGAGCCTTTTGTTATCTTGCGTATTATAACTGAACATCAAATATCGCGCACTCTTTCGACGTTATCGTTTCCCACATCAGATCGACCCGCAAGAACAACTCACCATTTACCTTTTCGTTAAGACACGCTCAATCATAAATCTCATCGTTCAAGCTTATAAGATATCGTCAAATCAAAGCCTCTGAGCAATAGAGATATCAGCCGACTATCTGCTGCTTGCCTCTTTAACGCATTTATAAGCGAAGATCGCTGGACGCAGACGCAGCAATGAGCCCTATATGGTAATTGGAGAGTATTGGTTAACATTCAGCTCTCTGAGGACAATCATGTAGCTGGAGGCAAGCTTCGCGTCGTGGTCGGGAAGCTCAGCAAACCCGTCTGTAAAGCGCCGTTGGTTGGTTCTGGAAACTGGAAACTTCACTCTCATCAATGAACCAGACATCCCAACCTACCACTATAGAACTGGCACTGGCGCCTCAGTCCTAGATCTCTGGCGTTTGCATCTCTGACAGTCAACACACTACCATCCAATTGGGCCATTAATGAAGAAGCAGCAACTGGATCAGATCATGAAGTTATTCGATTTGATCTTATATCTGATTCAATTGAATCAGTGCCTCCTCCTTCAACCGAACGGTTCAATCGGGCTAAAGCAGATTGGGATTCCTTTCAAACAACGCTTAGAGATCTCTCTCTGAACTCAGCCTTTCGATGGAATTTCCTTCACTCTCATCCAAGTGAACAAAACCTAGAAGCAGGAGCTATCCTACTTCTGGAACTTATAACCACAGCACCTGAACGCAATGTTCCTATCAGGAAATCCTG